>CM060681.1:24462610-25662610 GCA_030686995.1 Artemisia argyi | reverse complement strand
ATACCAAATTACACCACGGTGCATGGGCTCTTTAAGGTTATTTTGTTTCAGTTTAATGAAAGTACCAAAGTAATTGATTAAAACTAATCAACTTTCAATTAAAAAAATGGGTAAAACCTTGAAATGGAATTAAAATGATGGTTTAAGTTAGTTCTGTTCAACTCTAAACTATTGTAATTTACTAAGTATAATCAATAATAATGGTAATAAACCATTGACTGTGAGGTGGAGATATACAATGTTATTTAATTTTAAGCACTTGAAATACTTGAACATTGTAGCAGCATGATATATTCATAGATATATTCCCGTCACTACATTAAGAAAAGCCAAATAATGACGATGGAAATTGAAAATGACTTTTAACTCATACTTCAAAGAGTTTATTCAAATTCAAGGATTCTATTCGGCAATATAACTGATTGGATAACAAAATGGTCAAAATACTAACTAGTAGGCTACAGGACACTGCGTATGTTGTGGCGACAGCGAGAAGGCAGTAATCCTGGTTAGCAGTGGCTAGCGGTAGCGAGGGCATGGAAGGCAGTGTATGGGTGTTAAATATCAGTGGGAAACATATGTCTAGAAACTTTTTAAAGTGACAAACAAGAATAACAATGAACCACAACGTTGAGTGGAGTATGTATTCAAGTCGACTGGCAACGTAATCATCCTAAATAATGTCAAACAATTTAGGTTTACATGGATTTCAAATAGATGTAGAAAGCACAAAATCAATTGGGTGAATTTGCAATGTAATCCTTGTAATCCCCTATCCTTCCATTCAAAAAAGAGATCAAAAGCCTGTCGAGATGGTCGACAACAACATGATAGAAAGATGGAATATATTTGATCTTTCGGTTTGTACCAAAACTGTAATGAATTTAAGTAAAAGGGAACTTCCACTCTGGTAAAATATATTAACCAAAAACTATTTGGATACCAATAGAATATGGCTGAGACGCCACATTAACCTCAATCAACCACTTGAACAACGACTAGATCATTATGACATGCCATAAATGAACAATTGGATACCAACAACTAGAACAACCACTAAAAACATAAAAAGACATGCAAAACAAATAAAAAAAATCCACATAAAAGACTACTTCCTCGAACGGACTTGAAGCTTGAGATCAAACTAATTGTTAAATTCCTTAAATTGCCCAGGTAAGTCATAGACCTGAGCCGCATATAATCATCAGAAAGATAGCTTTCAAGCTCGTTACATCCTCCGCATAAAACTATAATGAATTTGATCTCAAATTTAATTGGTTCTATATATTTAGCTCCAAGTTTGGTCCCATAGCTCATGATGAACACCAATAAACAAAGATAATTAAAATTAGTAACCATATGGGCCACTTTTTTCGCTTATTCTTATAAGGAAGGCCCAACTTGTCGACACTATTCTTTTGAGCATGATAACTCAACATCTATATTTATAAGGGTTTGGTTAAACATAATAACCTTGAAAGTTATTTTTAGAGTGTTGGAGTATTTGTAATTGTGTAGACCTTAGCCACATATTTAAGAGTATTCGTAATTATTTGAACCTTAACCATATGTATATTTAGGAGAAGAATTTTGGTAAACATAGAAGCTATCTTGATAACCACCTAAAAACAAGTAGAAATTAAATTATACCCGTTGTTCTAACCTAGTGAACGCCTTTTCATTGGTACTCGTTACACATAATCTTGACACTTAACGTACAGATGCATTTTAAAAGCATATTTCCCAAATCATTGCACATTATGCATTATTAACTTGTAAGTTGGGCAAATATGGCTTTTTGAGATTTATATTGGGTAAATATAGAATTATCCAAAATAAATATTAAAGAGGAAAGTAAAATTTGGAGTAGTTAAAATGACACTTATATCGCTACATACCCAAAGACTCGGTTTATTAAGAAGGCTAGCTCCTAAATACATGGATCACTAACTTCCGACTAATCAATCTCATTAATATATATCTCAAAAGCATTTCAGTTGAGTTTTTTTTGCATATTGATCTGGTCCTGATACATGGTTATTTGTGATAGCTTGTGTATGCATACATACATTATAAACATAAGCTCAACTCTGGTTTACAGATTTTGTCATTTTGTGGTTTAGTTTGAATCGGTAACAGTGTGCACCATGTCGACCCCCGGTGGTAGCAAAAGAGCCTCCGACATCACTAACATCGTAGAAGGAGAAGGAGAAGATCATAATAGTCTTCATTCGCTAGAAGAGTTGAGTCCTCAACCTTCAGAAAGCCCGCACCCTACTTTGAAGCGCCATGATTCCTTGGATATTGAGTCAGCTAATATTCGAGGCCACCAAGACCATCATGACACTGAGGCCAGTACATTTGGGAGCTCTTAGATTTATATATTAGGGGTTACATTCACACACATGTTTGTTACCCAAAGTTTTTGCATGAAGCATCTTTGGAGGTGATAGTTTTCGTTAGACTTTTGGCCTTTGAGAGATGATCATGCCAATAGGTTTTTGTTTTTGTAAACTAGATAAACTACATAGATGAATTTTGCAGTTTTATCTCCTTTATATAATATCAGTTAGGAAGTATAGTATACTGAAGTGTTTTCATTTAAAGTACTTTATGATTGGTTTGATTTCTATAACTGACTATTTGAAATGAAATTGTTTGAAGAGTTGGAGAGTGATACTCAAACTAGCCTTTCAAAGCATCGGGGTGGTTTACGGTGACATCGGGACATCACCATTGTACGTGTATGCAAGCACTTTTACTGACGGGGTCAAGCACGAAGATGACATCTTGGGAGTTTTGTCGATTATATTTTACACCATAACGTTGATTCCTGTAATTAAGTACGTCATCATCGTCTTACGTGCCAATGATAATGGCGATGGTATGCATTCTTTCACTTGGTTTTCGATCTCTCGTTTATATTTCCTGAATAATTTGTATTTGTGCAGACATGATCATAGCAAACTATTCGATTATAATAGGTCACACGTTTTGAAAAAACCTAAAGTGCGAAATGACAATAATTGTAATTTCTTATCAAATTTCAATATTACCGCACAAGTCATAGTTACTTATTTGCAATAGGTGGTACTTTTGCATTGTACTCGAAACTATGTCGGTATGCAAAGGTGGGTTTAATCCCGAGTGAGCAAGCAGAGGATCGTGAAGTCTCAAACTTTCGACTCGAGTTACCTAACAAAAGTAATAGAATAGCTTCGAGTATCAAGCAAACACTAGAGAGTAGCAGCTTTTCCAAGTTTTCTCTTCTATTTGTTGCCATGCTCGGGACATCCATGGTCATTGGTGACGGCATCCTCACTCCTTCGATGTCTGGTAACCAGATTTACATTTTTGTTCGATCTCTGTCATATGTCACATACATCGATTTAATTTATAGCATGTTAAATGTTCTCGACAGTATTATCAGCAGTATCAGGACTTAAGAAAGCAACAAGTAGCATGACGGAAGGTAAAGTTACATTTTTCGGTAATTAGTTTACGTTGCTAGAAGAAAGTACAAGTTCCTTCCACTTATTTTTCTGTTGCTCGTGTGTTTGTTACTCAATTATTGGTCACTAAAGAAAGTATAACCTAGTCGCTGCTTAGTTTAGAGTCAATAAAAGAAGTCACAAATTTTCTCACATGGAAAAACCTTCATTCAGGGAGGATCGTCGCGATAACAGTGGCAATCTTGATAACGTTATTCATGGTTCAAAGATTCGGAACTGACAAAGTTGGCTACACATTTGCCCCCATCATTTGTGTTTGGTTCTCTCTCATTGTTGGAATTGGTGTCTACAATTTCTTCAAGTTCGACCCTTCAGTCGCTAAAGCCATAAACCCGAAATACATCATAGATTACTTTGACCGGAACAAAAAAGATGCATGGATTTCACTTGGTGGTCTAGTTCTCGCCATAACAGGTACTTTGAGACATACTGATAAAAAAAAATCATTGATGTTGAAATTTTAGATGAATGTGTTGTGTCAGGAACTGAGGCTATGTTTGCTGATTTGGGACACTTTTCGGTCAAATCAATACAAATAAGCATGGGTTGTGTGGTTTATCCGGCTCTGATCACAGCGTACAGCGGACAAGCCTCGTGGCTAAGAAAACACAGTGATGAAGTGGCCGACACATTTTATAACTCTATCCCAAATGGCTTATATTGGCCAGTGTTTGTGGCAGCTGTTATGGCTACGATTATAGCAAGTCAGGCTATGATATCTGGGACTTTCTCAATTATTAAGCAGTCACTTTCGCTTGGGTGCTTTCCCCGTGTTCAAGTTGTGCATACATCAACTAAATATGAAGGACAAGTTTTCATTCCTGAAATGAACTATCTACTTATGATCGGGTGTGTTATTGTTACGGTTACCTTTAGAACTACTGAAAAGATTGGCCATGCTTACGGTAAGATGTATATATAAACTCGAACTTGTAATTATATATTCTTACGGTTCTTTCTAACTTGTTAAATTCTAACTTTCGTCCCCTACTCCATGAAGGTATTGCCGTGATATTTGCTGAGTCGCTAACATCCTTGTTCATGGTGGTAATAATGCTGGTCATCTGGAAAACCAATATACTTCTAGTGATTTTATACGTGCTTGTGATTAGCTCCACAGAATATATCTACTTAAGTTCGGTTCTCTCAAAATTCAGTCAAGGCGGATACTTGCCTTTCTTGTTTGCAATCGCCCTTGTGTTCATAATGTGTACTTGGAACTACGTCTACCGTGCAAACTACAACTATGAAATCAATCACAAAGTGTCGCAAGAAGTCATAAAAGACATGATAATGGACACAAACATTAGTCGTATGCGAGGACTTGCAATCTTTTATTTCGAGCTCGCCCATGGTATCCCCCCAATATTTAAACATTATGTCGACAATGTGCCTGCTTTACATTCGGTTATTGTGTTTGTTTCCATAAAATCATTACCAATAAGTAAAGTGCCACTAGATGAAAGGTTCTTGTTTCGTAGAGTGAAGCCAGATGAAATGTACGTGTTTAGGTGTGTAGTGAGGTACGGGTACACTGATTCACGCAACGAAAATGAGTCATTTGAGAAGATTTTGATTGAACGGTTAAAGGATTACGTTCAATCTAATTACGGAGTTTTAGAAGAACAAGAAGGTCGTGTAGCGGATGAGAATTTTGCAACGCTAGATAGAGCTTCGCAAGGAGGGATCGTGCATTTGGTTGGTGAACACGAGATTGTTTCGAGGACGGGGTCTACGATCTGGAAGAGGTTTTTGATCGATTATGCTTACGATTTCATGAAAAAGAATTTGAGTCAAAGTTTTAATGTGTTCGAAATTCCTCAAAAACGGATGCTGAAGGTTGGAATGACTTACGAGATTTAGATAATCAATCCTTTAAAGATCGTTGCAGATGAATTGTATGCTTGTTATTTAAGTTTTTATGATTAGAGTAATCTCATTCACTTTTTTGTTAATCTTTCTAGAAATCTTCTAGGTTATCCTTAATAACATTTTTTAAACAGGTAAAGGCTAAAGATGCTCTACATGCTTACTAATTTTATTCAATTTGAACAACATAATCACAAAAATACCATTATGAACTAGGAGAACTGTTAGCAATTTGTCGACGTGGGTAATATGGTCATTTATAATCTTCATCTTCTTCATTTACTTTAACTTCATGATTGCCACCGCTCATGTTGGTTATTTTCACGAAGCTCGCCCTTATAGTTCTTGAGTTCCGGCATCCATGATGACAACAAAAATAAACTCCATCACCCTTTCTTAAAGAACAACCACGGCACACTCCTTTCAGCATCCATTTTCTTTCACCGTTTCCTTCTCTCCTCTCTTCTCCCACTTTTTTTTTTTTTTTTTTTTTTTTAAAATAAAAATTTCCAACTCAATTCTACACCTTATTACAACAACAATGTATCCAACACCCATTTAGATACCTTCATTTTCACTACTCTCCTCGTAACCCTCTTCACAACAAGCTCAACAACCAATATTGTAGCTCTAGATGATGATGTACTAGGCCTAACGGTATTCAAATCTTACATAAAACAAGACCCTTATTCAAAACTAACTTCATGGAAAGAAGAAGACGACACTCCTTGCAAATGGGTCGGTGTTACATGGGACCCGTACTGAGTTAAACTTAAATGGCTTCTCTTTATCTGGTCATATTGGTAAAGGGTTACTAAGGTTGCAGTTTCTGAAAGAACTTTGTATTAATAGAAATAACTTCACTGGCGTTATTACCCACCCTATAGTTACAAAACTTATAAAAAATTTACAGTTAGCTGATTTTAGTTTTTGGGTAAAAGTTCAACGACCCGGTAAATATATTACTCCAAAAAACATTTAAGTACAACGGATATGAGTGATTCTCATATCTCAGCCCGTTACATAGGCGAAAGGCTTACATAACAAGATACTTCTTATTTTCTAGACAAGAAAACAAAACCATTTAAAGACTCGGACAAAAATATAAACTGCTTCCTACGACCTTGGAGATTAAAGCCATAAATGGCATTAAGAGCATCCAATTCCCCTGGAAGATCATAAATTTGCTTCGAGTAATCATCATAGTCATCCAACTCATCTTCACGCTCATGACCTCCACCAAAAAGATTTGCTGATTCGTCGAACGTGTTAAGAACCTCCTCCTCATCACTATCAGTTACCACAATATCACCCATCTTGGAGAATGGGTTAGCCCTCTTAGTGACAGAGGCAGGCGGAATAGGAAGACCTTCATCATCCACAAGGGTAGCTTTCCCATCGATAAGTAGCTTTTCAAGCTTACTAATTTTCTCAACTATAAGAGTAGAACCAACTTCCTTAGTTCCCATTAAATCACTCACAAGCGGTTCTTGTGATATAGTACCAGTCTTAACCGACTCATCCTCATTAACTTCCATTGTACGGCCAGCATCCACATCCATGTTGGTGTCATAAGTAGGAATACCAAACGTATCCGTATCATCCATATTAAGAGCATCAAACTGGTTAGATGTAGAGATCGTTGTTCCACTAGAACTAGCCACATCAGGAGTCTTCTTCTTATTGCCACCAACATTCTTGGGTTCAGGAGGAGTCTTTTTGGGTTGATACTGAAACTGCTTACCCACAACAGGTTTAGTAAACCCTCCTTTACCCGGAATTGTAGAACCACCTTGTTTTCCTTTCTTCCTGTTATTGACAATCTTGAAACTATCATTAACAGGCATAGTAGGCTGAACAGGAGGTATAACAACCTTAGGACAGTCAGTCAGAGTATGACCAAATATCTTACACTTGTCACAACGAGGTGGTTGCCACTCATATTCAACCTTTATCTTCTCAATAGTCGAATCCGAACCATCAAGTAACGGTATTTCAACAGTGAGGCTGTCCCGAAGCACCTCATCCGACTTCACTTCTATCATGCATCTAGCAAAACTACTACGGCCCCACGATTCCTTGCACATTTGGCTTGTAAAAGCATCTAACCTTTTGGGCGTACCAATCAGTGTGGCAAGAAAACTGAGGCCATCATCAGAAAACATTGCAAGGGGGACATCATGGAATTTAACCCAAACAGGGATGTTAGTCAGATCCTCTTTAAGTAGATTAGTGTTCAAAGTCCATGGTTTAAGAATAATAGGAACATTTCTGATCAACCAAGGACCATTTTCAAGCACATCATCAACACTTTTCTTCGAATTGAACTTAAAGAAGAAGAACCCCTTTGCATTCATCATTACCTTTTGCACACCAAACTTAGCCCATGCATTGCGGACATAGTAATCAACAACAGGAAAAGCAAGGCGTTGGCCAAGGAAATAACCATAGAGAGTATTCTCAAACCTCGTGTTTACCTCTTCCACTATTTTCAATGAAACTGAAAGGTCAACTTCATCCTTCTTTTTGCTACATTCCAACCTCCGAAAATTAGACACGTGTTTCAGAGGTTCATTAGAAGTAGCACCCGTATAAGAAACCGACTTCACTCCAGTACCACTAGTATTAGCATCCTTAGAAGCAATAGGACCAAAAGCTGTCGAATTAGAAGTTTGCCCAATACCACTCGAATTGTGCAAATCAGAAGAGGAAGCCTTATTAGCAACAATCTCAAGTTGAATATTATTCATGGCTTCATCAAAATTATTATGCGCATTAGATAACAGGTGCTTCACAGTTTCAGCACTTGTAACCGGCTCCAAGTCGTCACCATGTGATGTATCTTTCGTAAGTGGAATCGGCTCCACTTTCTGAATATCATTCATAGAACAATCAGGTGACTCATCCACATTCAAACTCTCTTGACTAGGCTTCTCTTGACTAGGACACCCCACGTTATTAAACAAATCAAAACCAGTAGCAGTGTAACCCTCATCAATACCTTTCAATCTCTTCGAACGATCAGCCAAACCCTCAACATCAACGTTAACTTTCTTAGAATTCAGAAAACCCTTACTAATAATCACTTACAGAACCCACGATCAATCAATACAAGACAGCACGCATGCAAACAGTAGTGAAAATAAAACCCCAATCGCTTAGGGTTTTAAGATGATACGCCCCCAAAACTAACCAGCACCTATAGTAGTCGACAAAAGATTTTACAATTGAAACAAAGAAGACTAAAAAGGGATTAAACCAATTATAACAAAAAACCAGAAAGCCAAAGTCGGTTTAAATCAAAATCGATCTCAAAACCCTAAAAAATCAATCCACAAGAACTAAAGATTAATGTGATTTGAGCAGCAAACGAGATAAGCTTAATGAAAAACTTACAAATCTGTGCAACGAACACAAGAATCAGTGAGGAAAAGTGAAAAACGATTGGAGGGTAGTTAGGGTTTTTTAATCGCCAAAGGGTTTTTTTTATATGTTTCAGGAATAGTTAGTTAGCAGATTTTAGTTATAATAATTTTCACGGGTCTTTACCTGATGACATGTTTATGCAATGTGGGTCATTAAGAAGCCTGTTTTTAAGTCATAATGAGTTGACTAATGAAATATATCTCGGAGTGGGTGCTTGTATAAGCATCTCCATGAAGGAAATTAGGAAACTACCCTGTTTTGGAGAGAGAGGTTCGATATCATTCTTGGTACAGCAAGGGGTTTGGCTCATTTGCACCAGATGCATTAAGGTGATTCATTACAACATCAAGTCAACAAATGTTTTAATCGACTGCTCGAGTGAAGCTAAAGTTGGAGACATGGCTCCTGAATTCGCCTTCATTGAACCGCCATGTATTGAGTAGGCAAGATTCATAGTGCTTCTGGGTACATGGCTCCTGAATTCGCATATCAAACGGTTAAAATAGAGTAAATTGCAAAAATCGTCATCGTGATTTGGGCAAATTGAAGGTTTTGTCTCTAACCTTTTGTAAGTGCAGGCACCGTCCCTATGGAGAACTTTGGATTGCAGTTTCCGTCCTTGTTCAAAGTAAAATGACTAAAATGCCCATGTCAAAAACTACAAGCAGGGACGAAAACAACAACTCAAAGTTCTCCACAGGGACGATGTTTGCACTTTCGAAAGGTTAGGGACGAAACCTGCAATTTGGCCAAACTACAAGGACGATTATTGCGAGTTACTCATTAAATTAACAGAGAAATGTGACATATATGGATTTGGAATATTGATCCTTGAGATTGTTACGGGGAAGAAACCTGTAGAGTATATGGAGAGTGACGTTTCCTTATAAGCCAAAAATATTCCATAATGCTATTTGATCCCATGAATCAGGAAATCTTGTAAAGAAGAAGGTAGTGGCCGATGTCTTCATGGTTCTATCAAGATCTGACGTTGCCTGAGAACATGATGGTTGTAATTAATCATGAAAAATATGGGGGCATAATAGTATATTCATCACTTAATTCAGAGTCAAACAAATCAATATAGATGAAATAGTCATATGTTACCGTCCAAGCACGTAACCAGTTACCAATATTACTATATATATAATGTAAGGACGGGAAACGACGCGTACATTGTCGTTTTGAATTTACGTCTTTTTAGCCCAGCCCAGTGGTATTGTCCAGGCCCGCTATCTTAGCCCTTTTTTCTCTTTTTTTTTACGTTGTTTGATATTAACGAGGCGTTTAGTAATTCATATGCAACTTTTCAGGTTATAAGTTTCTATTGATTAGGGTTTTTGCAAAATACTTCGGTGAAAGAAAGATGGAAGGTGACCGGACACCGTGGATGTAATTACACTTTCTCTTAATATTCGTCTAATTAATTTTTTTATCGTAATTTGTTTCTGATTTTTAATGAATTAGAAACTGCATTTAGGTATTGAATTAGTAGTAGTTGTTACCGGCTATTTTCGGATATGGTTTTTGATTATCTTTTCGAACGCAAAGGCCTAAGAGAATAGGGGTGAATTAGATATACGACTCCTGATTACTTAATCAGGTATTGTTTTTTTATTATGTTTTGGTTTTCAATTATTTCAGGTATGGCTTTTTCTATTAAAGTTTTTGAGGGGGTGTTTGCCTTACCTTATTTATCAGGCTTATGGGCTTATTTTGATATTGGAAGAATGTTTTCAGGTTTTTAGGTGTTTATTATTATTATTATTATTATTATTATTATTATTATTATTATTATTATTATTGTTTTTATTATTATTATTATTATTTTTGAATGGGATATCTTCAAAATTAGGCTTATGTTCATTTGGATATGGTTTAGCTTAGGATTAGGGTATTTGTAAAAAGTTTTCAGTTTTTAAATTTTGTCTAATGTTTTGATATCGCAGGGGGAGCATATGAAGAATGTTGGGAGTAGATTTTCCAGAAATTGCTAACAAGAGATGCAAACGAATAGTAGGTGAACCCAGTGTATTGATATTACTAAAATTCATATGTTTCAGGTTTTGGGTATTAGTTGTCATACTAATATTGACTTTTTTTATGTAGAAAAGCAGAAAAAATTTATCCAGATGGCACATGTGAGGTAGGAACAACATTATCACTTTAAAAAACGGTGGGTGAGGCAAGGCAGGTCAGGTAACGGGTAAAAAAAGGTCATTTTGAGGGCCACATCTACAAACTTTCCAAGGTAAAAGTTCATCCGCCCTATTTTTAGAATTTGTATGTTGTCAATGTTTTAGGGGTTCTGAATTATACGCTTTACGTTGTCATCAGATGATTTAGTCTCTAAACGGTAAGTGTTGTGTTCCCCTTGTTGTGTAGGTTTCCTCTGAAGAATCAGGCCAATTTGTGGAGCTGTTAGCTGCTGCTGACACTGACGAATTGCTACAGCATAAAGAAAAAGGTGAAACTATTGTATATACTTGAGAACTAGATCCTCGATTCGGATATTTCCATGTATAATTTTGATATATACTTATATAATACAAACTGAAACCTACTTTCTTTTTGTGGGTTGCAGCTAACCTGAGATGACAATCCTGCTTTGAAGCTCTACAGTTACCAACAAGGTGTTAATGTAGGATGCTGAAATCGGGGTCCCCAAGTTTGATACACAAGAACACTATTCGGTGACGCAACAATTTGTGCAAAATCCTCCTGTTTGCCTAATGCAGGTGAATTTGGTGGTTGATTTTCCCCTTGCCATGGATCAGACTATGACATATTTGGAAGTTTTTTGTTGAGTCATTGTGTTTGATTTTAATGGAATGTATGATTGTTCAGGATTCGGAGAATGACCTTTACTGCAGGTCCATCGAAGTGGCTGTAAAGGTATAACCCTATTCGTGTTTGTTCAATGTTCGACTTAAAGGCGCTGGGAATTGCTTATTTTCTCTACACTTTTATGTATCTGAATAAAGGGGGAAAAGATTATTGGTCTTGATGTAAGTAATAAGCTACTTAATGATGATAGTATGCTGCGAGAAGATGTTACATCCAATATTATGTTAATTGCAGCTACGGATGAAGCTTATTGATTCAGGGTATGTTAAAGGTGGAGACGAGGGAGTTATGCGAGAAACCTTGATTACTGCGCATGGTGTCAAACTGTTTAACTTGAACCACTGGTGATCTACATCTCATTCATTCCAAGGGATCTTGAGAAGCTTGCAGTTCTCCAGGTAGTGTACCTGATCATTGTAATGTAGTATAGGTATGTCCGGGGGATTGACCGTTCTCTAGAAAAATAGTGTCGTTAGGTTGAAGTGTATGTCGAATAAGCCTAAATGTGAGGGATGATTCTTTTTTATGTTTTTATATTTTTTATGAAAGCAAGTAAAAATCTCGGTTTTTGAAGAAGCGGGAGAATTAGTTGCTAGTCAACTAACCCAAAAACTAATTGATAAACAAAAATTAAATTAACAGAATATAAAAGTTGCCAACTACTTATGAGGAGACAAACGTATTTACTTAGACTTAATTACTCCCTAGTTATCTTTTATTGATTCGCTGAATGTCACACTGCAATTGTTTTAATTGAAGTGTTGTATTTCTTAATACCAGTCATGGGGGTGTACGACCTTCCCCAACTTTATGAATATCAATTTCTCCTATAACTTCACGTTAAGTACACTATTATAGAATCACTAATATCAATTCATTCATTAAATACAACGAGAAAACCCGTATTGCACATACAATTATATTTTTTAAGATATTCAAGCTAGTTAAACAAAAGAGATCAGCCAGTTTTCTCAACCTAAACGTGAATCAATCAACTAAACAATAGACAACTCTTCAACAATCAATAACTAGGTTTCATTAGATCTAAGAAACATAAGATAACGTAAGCTAACATGTTAAAAGAAAGAAAAGAAAACAAATAATCAAACAACAAATAGACATAATGAATGATTAAACGATTACTTATCTTTAACTGAACATGAAAGATAGAAGACTTTGAAAGCCTTACAATGAAATGCAAAATCGTCCTAGGGTTTGTGTCTCCCAAAAAGTGGATAAAAAGTTCGACATAATAAAATAAAAATCGAATTCTATATATAGTTTTTTACTTCTGACGGTGTCAGCTTATAGCCTATGACGCCGTCAGGTCGTTGCCATTAGGGTTTTGTCTTGTGCAAGTCACCACTCTGACGCCATCACTCTTTGAACTCTGACGTCGTCAGCCCAAGACTGACGCCTTCACTCTATACTTCGTTTGGGCCGCCACTAGTAATCACCAAAGCGTGACGCCCCTCTTCATTATAACCTGACGCCGTCAGGTGTAAATTTCAATTTTGTTTCTGAAGCGACGTGTGCTAATTCTTCTAGCTCCAAAATAACAAGTGACGGTGTCACAAAGCATAACTTGACGCCGTCAGGTGTATTATTCTGACAGGGTTTTTATGATTTTTCCGTTTTCTTCATTTTTTCGCTCAAATACGTCTAAAAAACTCCAATTTCTAAAATTTGCGTCCCAAATACCTAAATTACGAAAAGAAACGATTTAAGGAAATATTTGATCATATAATAATGAATTTAGATTTAAATGACCCCTTAAAAGCGTATCAAATAAATCCTTATCAACAAGCAAACCATGAGTTAGTAAAATTGTATAGTTATATATACGTGAAATTTTTTTAGGTGGTAAATGGGTGATCTATGATGACAATCATCATCTATATCATATCCACTAAACATCCATATCCATATCCATATTAATTCATTAGCCCATCCATATCAACTAATATTGGATCGAGTCGCATGGATATCCATTGGATCGGGTGATGATTGCCATCTCTAGTGGCGTGTTTATGTTTTAGTGAGTTTTAGTTTTTATTACTACCAACTCGGATACAAAAAAGCTTCATTTTTGTGATTTTAGATGTGGTCACATTGTGTATGTGTTTTGGTCTGTTTTGATCTTAGTTTTGTGCATTTTTTATTATAGAGTACTTTAGTTTGGGGAGGTGATTTGCACACTCCATATTTTGATTAGGACACTCACTGTACAAGTTTACAAAGCACACTGTCAACACTGTACAACTATGTTATGCACACAATAGAGTGTCCCAATCAAAATCATGAGTGTGCAAATCAATTCCCTTTAGTTTGGTGTTGTTGTGACATCATTTTCGGTACAGTTAGTCTTACCATAGTCCACATACACACTTATGTACAACAACAACAACAACAATATCAAATCACAACGGAAACGAGGTATTGGGGAGGTGAGATGCAGATAGTCACACCCCTACATGAGAGTAAAAGGACTTCTTCCAGAAAAACCTCCGGCAAGTGAGTGAGAGCAAGCAAACAGACAATATGTAAGGTGTGTGTGAGGGAAGAGGTAAAATGACATAAATGGAAGCATATAAAGCAAACACATCCAAGCGAGTGAAGACATAAACGCATACAGACAAAAAAATCAGAGAGCATGCATGCCAAAATAAGAAAAAAAGACGCTAGAGACACATAAAATCACATTTCATAGAGGCAATATATAAGAAGAAGAAGCAAAACATACAAAATATCAAATGCATAGACATTAAAAATGCAAGAGCATGAGTAAAAGTAATAAATAAATAAATAATGCATAACATAATAGCCATAAAGCCATATGAGGGAAACAAACACACGAGCAAAATAGAGAATAGAGCTAAACAAACATATAAAAGCCGAAAACACATACAAGCAAGAAAACCTCATGTGTGAACTTTAAAAGGCTAAAATGGCCTACGCTCAAGCTACCATGCACCTCTACACCTATGCGCCCTACTCATATACTCTAATCCTAGTTCTCGACGTGTTTCTATCAGAGGTCATGTCCTCGAAAATAGGAGCTCCTTTAGGTCAAGCTTCAGTCTGTCCTCTCACCTGAGCTTTGGTCTACTCCTTCTCCTCAAACCATCAACAGTGATAGACTCCACTCTCCTTACAGGTGCTGACCGTGGTCTCCTTTTGACATGCCCAAACCCTCGCAATCGTCATTCTCTCATCTTGTTTATTATAGTCGCAACTTGGAGTACTCTTAGAAAAACTCCATTCGGGATCATGTCTAAAATAATTTTACCGCAAGTTCACTTTAGCATCCTTATTTCTGGCACTTCCATCGTATTTGCTTGAGTCTTCATTAGTGGCTTTGTAGTACAATATAGCTGATCGAATCGTCACTTTATAAAAGTTACTTTTAGTTTTAGAAGGACGTTCTTGTCACAAAGGATTCCCGCACCCGCTCTCCACTTCAACCATCCTGCTTGTATACGATGCACATACACACTTATGTATCACATAAAAATAACAAGAAAAAAATACGGCAAGAGACAATAATATACTACCTCCGTCCCAAATTATTGTCCCCTATTGACTTTTCCGGTCTTTACCTTTCAACTTTGACCTTAAGTATTTTTATTTATATTACATAATACTTGATAAAAAAATATATGAACGAATTGAGTTTTAAATGTATTTTCATTTGGTATAATTTTTATCAAAAGTTGTATAACACAAACAAAAATATTTATAGTCAAAGTTGATGAAGAAAGACCAAAAAAGTCAATAGGGGACAATAATTTTGGGACGGAGGGAGTATTAACTTTATACGTTTTGGATCTTATAATCTGAATTTTGGCCCTCGTGAGATCTTGTATTAATTCCCCAAATCTAGATGGCCACGTAATCACATTTTCAACAAGTCGAACATCTAAAAGTTACATGGTCCTCGTGACTTTTTACAATGAGCGCGCAAATAGCCATTTTTGAGCAATTTAGAAAAATTAGTTTAAAATGCACGTATTGAGTAAATATATTTTTATATAATATAGCAAACATAGTTGGAAGTATTTGTAAAATATATTGTGAAATAAGTGTTAAAAAAAAAAAAAAAAAAAAAAAAAAAAAAAAAAAAATTACCCCCCTTAAATATTGCATAGAAAGATTTGGGCCTACGAAAGCAGTAATGGACCTACTTAACAAAAATAAATAAGCCCAACCAACGTATACTTAACAAATTTAGGACCAACGGTCAACCGGAGACACAACTGTTGACGATCGGTTGAATTCCGCCGTGAAGCGGCGGCGCGTTACGGAGAAATGTGGCGGAGCAACGTATTTCCGGTAACCTAACTCACATAAATGAATTTAATGGTTTTTTTTATTACATACTAGCTTATAGACCCGTTGACACTGGGTCATTTTTTAAAGAGATATAGAAATGAGATGATAAGAAAAAGTATTAAAGTCAATTTGTTCCATTTAGAAAATGAAACAAAGAATAAGACAATCCGGCGATTATATATAAGAAATGGATTATGTTACAATTACACAAACAAACGTCCAACGTTGGTGTCTCAAAAACTTTTTTTTTAGTAGCAAAATATGTGTGTGACCGCCTATCGATTTACAACAAACGTGTAAGTTTGTTTCATTTAGAATATGAAACAAATAATGAGAGAATGAGTCCATTATAATATAAGATATTATTTATGTTACAATTACACTAACAAACGTCAAAGTTTTGGGTGTCCAATTTTTTTTGTGTTGAGTAACAATAGATGTGAGTTAGAGTGTATATATTTACAACCATAACATTGGAAAATGAAAAATAGATTCAATCGTATATAAAATCATGTGTGTGAGCGCCTCTTGATTCAAAACGCAATTCTTGGCATAATGATAGACCATCAAGACCTTTTATACATGTAGACTTTTTCCTATGTATATGATAACTTTTTCATCTTTTTTTGATTTAATGAAGCAAGAAAGTTAAAATTCATATAATAATAAAGAAAAAAAAAATCCCATAACAAAAGTAAATTAAAGGTTCATACATTGATAAAAAGTTAACAATTAAATTTCGAAGATTTCTCCGGATCAAAAGCCAAATGTACATTATCGTAGTCAATGGCTTCGAATCTCTCTTCCTCACTCAAAAATTCAACATCAGCCGCATCCTCTTCCACTGAACCAACCCGCGACTTTGATCACTTGTATTCCTCCTTATCTTTCGCAATTTGAAGCAAACTTGCTTTGCGTGCTGCCTTCTTTCTTCGAGAACTCCACGACTCATACCACTCTTCAATGTTAAACACCTTCTCTTGTTCCTTACCTGCATAAAATAAAGATTTATCAATACATTATGAGAATCAAATATGTATATCAAATTAATCCTTACATGGTTACATTAGTTTGAACTGTTTTTTTTATTGAAAATATATGACATAAGCATACCTTTTTCTAATCCGTAGTTGTGTATTTTAGAGGCAAGAATTATGTGAACCTTTTGAAAGATAATCATCAAACCATATAAAACTATAAAAACACTTTACTGACAATAATGGCTTTATCACAATAAATAATGATTGAGAATGATGAATAACGTAATTTATCCATTTCAATTCTATTGCATGAGACAAACCAAACATGCGAATGAATTCTCGAGGGTATTTCTTATATTGATTCAATATTTGCAACAAACGGAAGAATCAGTTAGATATATTCATGACCATTCTCATTCACTATCCCATTTCCATACAATGCTATTCAATCCTATATCCCCATATGCATAAAAAAATGACTACTAAAAGGAAGAAAATAATTTTTACTATATATATTATGGCAGATAATTCAGCATTATGCAGAAAAAAAACGACTACTAAAGCAAAGAAAATAAGCTTGGTAACTTGCCCTTTTTCCAAACAATATAGTAGTACAGTACTTGCAGTTTACGCACGATGCCATGGAGATGGGCCAACAGTTGCAATCAATGAAGTTCTTGCATTGCCTACAAACAAAATTGTAATAGGTAATACACAATTATGTCAAGTTTGGAATATGTTTTGAAACAACTAAAATGTATTGTTTGTTCAATTTATGATGCTTAAGATTAAACATAAATTCATCATTTTAACTCACCACATATAAGTCATACACATATTAATCAATAAGTTGCTCAAATTCTAAAGAAAACTTAATGTGAGGGAAAAAGGTATCACTTTGGCACAATATAAATGTTTGACTATTGGTTAACTGTCAAATTTGTGGCTTGATATGTGATAATCAGAATGATTCACGTGAACCAATATGAAATTCAGTACTCTTGGTAAAAACAAAAACTCAATATAAGCTATAAATGAAACTTAAATTGAAGCTTATGCTGCATGTTCACGTTAAAGACGGCCAAAATAGAACGTGTTCCAATTTTTGGAGGACGCAAAGTATTAAACTGGTGCCTCATAATGAAACATATTAGACTGCCAATCCGAATTTAGCCTAACTAATTTTTTAAAAAGATTAGAGCAATTTAAGATGTTTCCCAACTGCAAGGTGACTTATCAAATCTATAATTAGTACTAACTGCTCCACTAAGTGTTTGATCCCTTGTCTTGCCATCTATAGGTGATTTCTTAAGGTCACATGGGTTGAAGTCAAGCAAAAATCACATTACAGAAATATTACCAGAAGACCGAATACAAAGGGCCAATTTCACTTACCATTTGAAATATTACCAGAAGACCAAATACAAAACAAAAATCTATAGGTAAGTGAAGAAGGAAAGCCCCCTGAAGCATATGTGCCTTCCATAAGAAAATACAGTTGTCGTTATCTCTACAAACTTGTGCTGATATAAATACTTGTAAGGATTATATAATTTGAAATGAAATTAATATAAAAGAATACAATGTCTATTTGTTGAGATAACATGAAACCAAACATACCCTACAAATGGTGACAAATGTGAGTCTCGCACCAACCTTCTTTTTCTTTCACCAACATGTAAGGTTGATCAAATAGGAACATTACATTCTTTAACAGCTGGTTATATTCCACATGATAGGAAAAAAACACGTATTCTTACAGTTAAGTTAAGGAGGGTGTAAGCTCATGATAGAAAAATATGCATTTTTGGAACATTATATTTAATAAACAGCTCGGATATAGCTAAATCAAAATGTTAATCCGGGTCTGATAAGTTTACCTCTTGAGTCTAAAGTACGCATAATCAGAAAACATTCAAACGACGGCAAAACCGATTATTGTGTCAAGATGGAAGCAAACCCAAACACTATCTTAGTCACTGATGCCGAATTGTTACAACTGATTATATTATCATTTATTTCCAAAATATAAGCTCAGTTAATTTAAAAGGTGTTTGGAATTGCTTATTTAACTAACTTTGTTCTTTTTATTGCATTTAACCTGTAATATTGTTTAGTGTTTGAATCGTAGCAGCGTATTTCAAGTAAACCAACATACTAAAATAAGCAAGTAGCAACATGCCTTTATTCAAGGGCAAATACGTTAGGAATAGCCGGGCGAGCTACAAGTGAAGCAAAGTCTGAAAGTCAAAAAAAAAATACATGTATTTATAATAATAATAAAGAAAGCATTACCTTGAATTAGACCATGATCAAGTGTATATCCAGGATCAGTATGAAAAGAAAATCTTTCGCTCACGTTCCTAATACTGTTTGCAATAGCACAACTATCACTGTTACAACCTTGATACACTGGATCAGTGCGAGCTGCAAAGTGTGTAAAACAATTGTTACGTGACCATGAACATTCAAATGCTTGCCAAAAAATGTTACCAAATATAGAGACCGAAACGTAGTCACGTTTGAGTATACCTTGGGTAGTTTTCATGCCAGAACCATATATACCATATGCTGAATTCCTGGAATGCCATCCGCTTCATCACCCACAATGCATCCTACATACATCAGTTTCACAATTTTTGTAAGCAAGAAAACCATGAAATGATTTCATCAACCTTTACACTCCTTCAGAAAGAAACCGGCTGTCTATAGTTGACGAAAATTGAAAACTGACTACAATATTAAACATCCCATTAAAGAATTTTTAGAGTATCATATCAACAATGTCAATAGAGCTGGCAAGATGGGCCAGATGGGTCAATTTCAAAGTGTGAAAACATCTTAATAACAATTTAGAGGACTTTCAACCCATTTGACATGCACAAACCGTTGCATTTTAATCAATTTAATTTTAATTACCCGTTATAGTTAAAAGGGAATTATTTGAGAATGAAGGAACCGCATGATTACTAAGACTTAAATGAGACAGTGGACCACCAACCTCTTATTTGCCCACATTAACATCTTCAAACATGCATACCTCTGTAAAGATTATGAATCTGTATGTTTTCGCCCATGACAATATACAAATAATCAACAATCTGAAAAGAAGGTATCACCTCAGTGTATGTGTTTGCCCATGACAATATACAAATAAACCAACATACCAAAATAAGCAAGTAGCAACTTGCCTTTATTCAAAGGCAAATACGCTAGGAATAACGGGGCGCGCTACAACTGAAGCAAAGTCTGAAAGTTAAAAAAAATACAGTATATATAATAATAATAACAATAACAATAACAAACATTACCTTGAATTAGACCATGATCAAGTGTATATCCAGAATCAGTATGAGAAGAAAATCTTTCGCTCACGTTCCTAATACTGTTTGCAATAGAACAACTATCACTGCTACAACCTTGATACACTGGATCAGCGCGAGCTGCAAAGTGTATAAAACAATTGTTACATTACCATGAACATTCAAATGTTTGCCAAAAAAATGTTACCAAATAAAGAGACTGAAATGTAGTCGCGTTTGAGTATACCTTGGGTAGTTTTCATGCCATAATCATATATACCATATGCTGAATTCCTGGAACGCCATCTGCTTCATCACCCACAATGCATCCTACATACATCAGTTTCACAAATTTGTAAGCAAGAAAACCATAAAATGATTTCATCAACCTTTACACTCCTTCAGAAAGAAACCGGCTGTCTATAGTTGACGGAAATTGAAAATTGACTACAATATTAAACATCCCATTAAAGCTTTTTTAGAGTATCATATCAAGAATGTCAATAGAGCTGGCAAGATGGGCCAAGTGGGTCAATTTCAAAGTGTGAAAACATCTTAATAACACTTTAGAGGACTTTCAACCCATTTGACATGCTCAAACCGTTGCATTTTAATCAATTTAATTTTAATTACCCGTTATAGTTAAAAGGGAATTATTTGAGAATGAAGAAACTACATGCTTACTAAGGCTTAAATCAGACAGTGGACCACCAACCTCTTGTTTACCCATATTAACATCTTCTAGTATAATGAAACATGCATACCTCTGTAAAGATTATGAATCTAATACATGATTTTATAAAACAATAATGTGAACAAAGGTACTAAAATTTACCTTGCCACAATCAACGTTCCACCCACCATCATTATCTTTACTTCAATTTCAGTGTCACTCATAGCATCAACATTTAGTTCCATAAATATAAAAGCTATGTAGTGGTCCAAGGTACAAAAGGATCTCCTGCATCATGACAACCATAATAAATGCATTTGCAATAGGTTAATTCTAACTATCTAACTGTCATTGTTTACCTTTAGACACCATATCCCAGAAGATTGTGCCAAACATAAAAGCTATGATGGTTGTGAATAAGAACCTCACAGCAGTGTATGTTTTCGCCCATGACAATATACAAATAATCAACAATCTGAAAAGAAGGTATCACCTCATGGTTATAAGAAAAGTTGGACAATATAATCATATAGATTATCAAATAGTAAAGTTGCATTCTAAAGAGTACATATATCTCTTTCAAAATTAATCTCAGCTTCTACAATGGCAGCACCTACAGAGGACCACGAAGACAGGCGTGCAAACTTATGGGTTCGGTAATTAGTTTTAGTGCTATTTTGGTATGGTGAAGATGAAAGACGTGAAGCAAGATGTGATCCTTGGAAACTACTAACCGGAACTAATGAGTCATGTTCAGCCAGAGGGTCCGCATCATCTCCTATTGTTGAACGTGATTTGGCTTTAGCTTCATCACGTTTTACCCTTTCTGCTTTTCTTTGATGCAATCGGGCTTTCTTCTGAAATATTCGATCTTCGTATGCTACTACCGCCTGAATAAACTGCCTCACTTTGATGAGATCTGGCTGATAAATTAAGAAAGATATGAAGAAAAACATCAAATAGTACTCAAGTGTCAAGTAATCAGTTAAAAATGTTTTCGGACACTATTTGTAATTGCTATGAACATGTAGGATCACTACTTGATTTTTGATATTACGTGAATAATTTTTTTTTTTCTTAAAGGCTATAATTTAATGTTAACAAATATTCAATATCTTCAATCACCACATCGTAGAAGCCTATGTCCTAATCCAATTAGTTCATAGTTACATCATACACCCAAGCATTTTTATTCAAACAGAATATAAGTAACCCAAAATGTAGTCAATACTTACTACTGCCAAGATCCACTTTAACATCATACACCCAAGCATATTTGCTCCTTCATTTGCTTCAACTCTGTGACATGCAGCATATCAGACCATAAATTTTCAAATATATGGCTTTTTGCAGCTATTATAAACCAAACAAATAACATTCTCAATGTCACAACTGATCTAAGATAATCCATTTTATTGCATTATATGTCTTACATTCTTTAACAACATAACTTGGTTTCGGAGGCCGCTGATTCTATAATCCAGGTCACCATGCATTGTATCGATGCGTAACTGAATTTAATAAGAATTAACCTATAGATCCAAGTTATGTCCAGCTTTATATCCATTTAGTAACAGTTTAAGAAACACATAACACAAATTGACCTTTAAATCCATGTTTAAGATGTTTCAACTGTGCTCCTTCATTTGCTTCAACTCTGTGACCTCAGAAAACAAATTTTCAAATATATGGTGTTTTGCGGCTATTATAAACCGAACAAATAAATCCTCAATATCACAACTGAAATCAACATCATCAAGATTAAAAAACAACACACGTATGTACACCTTTGTAAAATATTTTGTTGTTGTCATCAAACTGAAATATTGATAGCATAACTACTATATCATCATTCGAAGGAGATAATTAAAAAGGCATTAAATTTTTAAAACTATAAAAAAAGCCCAAGATTTTTAAAACGATTCATTATAAAAAACACATGAAACAAACTAACCATTAAATCCTTGCTGATATCACTCACTTCTTAGGATCGAGTTACTTTTCAAGAAACCTTCTTGCAGCTTAAAGGCTCCTTATCTTCAAAATGAGAATTTGTGTTTTTCACAAAGCAAAGACTCATTGAGGAATTTTATCAAATAGTTGGCGTACATCTGGAAATAATAGCAATAATATGAGTTTTAACACGTAGTCGAACGCATAAACTTAATCAACTGCTACGTCAAACCAATCATTTCCAAATAATCTTGAAATAAATTATCATTAACATGAAAATTCATCAACTTGTTATGTCGATTGTAAAGAAGATTTTGAAGTAGACATTGAAGATAGATAGGCAATAATATAAATGTCATGGATTCCAATACAACTGAAACTTACATAAATTATTGGGTTGAATTCATTGTAGATTGATTTGTGAAGCCTGTAAAATAAAAAGTAAGAATACAATCAATTAAACCTATATCCAAATCATAACATGTAAAAAGAGAATAAATAATTGCAAAAGTAGAGGATGAAGAGATGGTGTAGTGCTTATGAATTGGCAAAAAAATTGAAATATAATGTGGTTGTGATTTGAAATTGTGGTATGGTGTTTTGAATCTGGTCAAGGAGACATTAAAGGATGAATTGTAAATGATTTATGAAGGAGCGTGTAGAGGAAGATTGGTTTCCAATTGAATGATAATAATGAGTTACCAAAAATATGGCTTCATAGGAGCGGTCACTTATTTGACTTTTGCATTCTGCGTTTTTTATTTTGTTCATACTCTACTCTCTTTTGATAAGCATAATGGATATTGAAGCTAATTTAGGAATCTTGGTCACACAATTAATGAGTTTTTTTAATGCTCATGCTTAAAGGGCTTGTGCAAAAGGACTTTATTGCCTTTTTATTTGGTTTCTTCTCTTTTTTAATGCTTAAAATTGTTGTACATTGTTTTCTAATTAAGGAATTTTGGTCACACATTTAATGAGTTTTTTTAATGCTCGTGCTTCAGGGCGCTTGTACAAAACCTTATTTTATTAGATAGTATAGATTTAGAATATTAAATATAATTTTGTTTGTTGAATTTAATGTTTTCAGGAAAATGAGAATTCTGATCAGAGTATATCAGTTTTTTTTTTTTTTTTTTTTTTTTTTTTAAATAGTTTTTTAATTTTTAGCTTTAGCTAGAAGTAGATATTTGTTTTATTAAAGTGTTTGGTAAAGTAGCTATAGTGTATCAGTGATTATATAGTGTAGAATGACGTAAAAGCCAAATGCTAATGAGTAGCTTTTTTAGAAAAAGTAAAATGTAGGTAGCGTTTAGCTGTAGAAAAATTTTCTTGTTTTCTCTTTCTAGATAATGGTTTTTCTTCTCTAGAGAAAGAGTTTAGAATTTTGAAAACCCGTTTAGATGGTGTTACATTTTTCATTTTCTAGTGAAGAGAAAAGTAGAGAAGAGTAAATTAGACTTTTCAGATTTTTAGTTACAGTTTGAAAGCCGAGATTTCATTATATTAACTAAACGGCTTTTCTGTTTTTTCAATTTTCTATGAAAAAATTTCTGAAAAAATGGGGTATTTCTCACCAACTAAACGCACCTTAAACGTTTATTGCCAAACGCTAACCACTCCTAAATGAGCTTATTGGAAAACTTAGGGTATGTTTGTTTCATTTAGATGTTTTAGGTCTGAATCTGACTACCACATCTTACTAGTAAGATGTGGCTAGAACATCTAAATCTAAACAAAATTATGTTGTTTGTTTTTGTATAATTGTCTAAATCATTTTAAGTGCTCGTTTTTGTAATTTATTTAAGTAACTTGTGTAAATATGAAACAAGACTTTTTATCATAAATATAACATAGTTAATAAACCATCAAATATATTATATTAACACGAGTCTTCAATTTCTCTTATCGAGTAAGAGGCAGTAAGACAAGTCTCCCACCTCTTACTGAGTAAGATGTTATATGTCTAACTAGGTCTTACTCAAAAGAAAAAAACAAACAAGCAAAACGTCTGCCCACCTCTTACTGGTAAAAGTAAGAGGGAGTAAGAGGGCTAGTAAGACGTTTTTTTAAAAAACAAACACACCCTTAGTGTAGGGTTTATTTAAATACTGATATGTTTTTTGTTTGTTTGAAGAGGATGATGATGATTATGATATGAATGAGGACCGTGTTTCATTAGGAGCTCCACCTCAAAAAAAGGTTCATATTCTAGTCTTATGTATGTATCATTAGTTGAAATTTTGAAACTAGTTCTTTTCAAGCGGCTGTTTGATAAAACAAACTGTTTCACTTGTCTGTTATTGTATTTATTTTGCCGGAAAATGTAATTTCACGAAGCAGGTTGGCTTAAGGGGTTTTTCTGTTAGCTTATTTAAGATATGAGTATTAATATAGAAAAGCTCATAAGCCCACTCTTTTCGGCTTCTAAGCCATATGGTCAACTTGATAAGCTGAAAAAAGTGGGCTTATGAGCTTTTATAAATAATGTAAGCTCATAAGCCTGGAAAATAAGCTAACACAAACACCCTCTTCATGTAACATCAGCTGTGTATGTTTAAGTTTAACTAATTATAGAGGGTGTTTGGTTTGCTTAGTTTTTCTGCCTACTGCTTATATGTGTTTATTTTGCTATTTTCTACAAGTTGGTCCGACTTGCAGTGCTTATTTTTTCTATTTTCTATTCGAGAATCATTTAAGATTAATGTGAAAGAAGCAAATCCATACACTATTCCAGAAATTCATATTTTAAGATGAAGTTATCTGCTTCTGCTTTGAAGAAGCAGAAAAAGTAAGCAATTCCAGACACCCATCCATATATTTTCTGTGATCTTATAAATATATAAGATATAAGATATGTTAACTCACCATGTCTCCGGTTTAGAACTATCTATGTGAGATTATTTTGCTGTGTGAGCTTATTATATGTACAATTGGGCAGGGTGAAGTACAGATTCTTTCTCAACTTGATATGCTTAGAGGTACTAGTTACTCATTATATCCTCTATTCATTGCGATTTATATAAATTTCATTTGGGAGTTATATGTCGAATGTGTTTAAAGGACCATGTTAATATGTTATGATCTTGTGCAGATGCTAATGAAGTCGTTCATGAAAGAAGTCATTCTAGTTTACTTCAAAAGGTACGTCATGTGCCAGAACGATGCATCATCACTTAGTAGTATTTTAATAGAATTCACTGGCTTGGGCTTGTAGCAAAAGAATAATATGCAATTTGGACAAGTGGAACAATATGGTGGTTTCTCGAAATGGGACAATAGTTTGGATTAATGTCTTTTTTTCAGTTGTCTACTGTTACGATTTTGTATTTGTTCTGCTTCAGTACTGCATGATGTTACCTACTTTGATAGTTTACTTTTCGTAATCAGAGGCGAGCAGATATGTGTGTTGAAGATGATGTTGAATTCCCAATTTTTGCCAACAATGATGAATTCACATTTACACCGGAAAAAGCTTCTGCGTATCACTCGGATGAAGAAATTCTCTCTGATGATGAGGTACACACTACACAACCAGTAAAGCAGTTCTTTGAAGCTGATAATTTTCATTTATGCTCGCATTTTAAACTGTTCGATGTTTTATTTTTAGGGGAGAGGTAACTGCATGCAACTGAGCAAATGCTTCACTGTCGAGACTGATGATTATCAGAAATGTGAACCGTCTAGTTTAGAAGGAAACAGAAAAGACGGAATTTGCACTTGGCTTGCAGAAAATGCAGAAGCAGATACACTAGTTAATGTGAACGATAATGCTGACTTTGCTCAATTCCATCCTGTATCTGCCAGAGCAAAGAGGTCAGGTAATGATAACTACATTCACTGGTGATTTATACTGATGGGCGTGTTGGATAACAAGTCAAAATGGGTGTTTTTAGTGCGGGTTGAAACGGGCTGGACTCACCCGCGAACATTTCTTGTCAATATTTCATAAACTCTTAAATAAAATTACAGAAACTGCTGTCACATTAATGATCTAATTCTGTAAATAAAAATATTTAGAAGACTTATTTTTTACAATTTGACCTGTTTCCTATTTATCTAATATTTTATTCAACCCATTCATAAGGGTGAAATTGCTTATAACTAGTCTTTCGACAACTTGATGCTTGTTGAATTCCATCCCGATGTAAAGGTAATCTACTTTTCATACATTTTCTGACAATCACTTTTCATGCTTAATCATTTCGTGGCAGGCGGCAAAGACAAAACCAGAAACAAGTTTTCTTTTAGGAGACAGTCACATCCTGACCTCTTTAGAGATATTAGTCACGTGTTTGAAAGTGACACATCATTTAAGGTTGGTTCATCATGTGATTCAAGTATGTAAATGAATCTAATTTTGTACGAAAAATTTAGTGAAACCAAATTCCTGAAGTTTTTCAGGGAAAAGATGTGGATGATATGAAAAATCATGTGATGCCTGCTGAAATCCCAGTTTCACACACTCATACCAAGACGTCAATGGCAGAGCTCCTTGTACATGTTCAAGATGAACCTGATCTACCTGAAGGAAGTATTGTCGAGGTAGTTCTTATAGAGCTGTAGCACATAATAATTTCCCTGCTCTTATGTTTTTATATATTAAGGTGGCAAACGAGTTAATTAGAGTTATGATATAATATTTAATTTGCTCCAGTACAATGAAACAAAAGGCACTTCCAGACAACTTGCTGTCAAGAGAAGTATACTGTCACAGGATCATAGTGACATAGATGATGATCTCGACTGTTTGCACAGTGACTCATCAGAAGAAGATGAGGTATGTAGTTTAATCTGTGCTTCGCCATTCTTTTTCTTCTAACAGCGGTTTACCATCCATCGTATACTTAACTGTTTAACTCTGACTGCAGTACAACCATCAAGCTCTAGAACTTGCCATGCCAGAATCCAAACAGAAGACTATAGCTGATCAATTTCACGAAGCTTTAGGTGCTGCTTCCACAAACACCCAGGAGCACGTGTATGCAGTTCCTAGTCACACGGGGTGGGTTATGTTGAACACTTTTATTGTTAATACCAAAATGAATGTAAATCTTATAACTGTTTGTAATACTTCTACAATGCCGAAATTGCAGTGTTGGTTTATTTGGAAAGTTGCAGCGCGTAATGCACCGTGAGAAGGAAAGGGATTCATACTTTTTGAACAAGTTACCAAACGAAGGTACATACAAATTTACAGTAGCAAGTACTATCTGGCATGTTTTATAACGCACTATTTCATTTGCTTCCATTATTGTGAATTAAGATTAAAGTGACTTGTTCTGAAACTTTGTGCAGAGACTGTGGCCTATTTAGTTCTTCATGTTATTGTTATACTACAAATATAAATCGTGGAAAAGTGACACAACTTGGGTTCTTTTTCAATTCAGATGAAGCAAGCTGTTTTGATGTGAAGATAATGTCAAGGTCTTTGGAAGGAAAGCTGATTGTCTGTTCATGTTCTTCCATTGAAAATGATGAGGTGCGTTTAATGACTATACTTAGATAGAGGTAGCAAAATGGGCAGGTACTGGGTTGGGACGTCAAAATGGTTTTGGCTTAAAATGGGTAGTTTTTAGTACGGGTCACAATCACTTATCAGTTGTGTGTTTTATTTATAAATAATGAATGTGTTAATTTTAATTCGGAAATATATTTTCTCAACAATAACAAAAGAAAATGTCATAATGAATGTTCACTTGCTTATGCAGAGTTTAACAAATACAAATAACCCTCGAAATGTTGTAAAAAGGAAACAAATGACTATCATTTTCAGCCCAAGAATATGTAGTGATGTAGAGCTTGATGTTGGGACACTGGTTCGTATTCACCCTCCTTGGTACGTCTATTACTCTTTCCTCTTATAAACTGGTATGTGTTCACTGCGTTGACGCATGTTTTTTCTCAAATATTCAGGAAAGAAGTAAATGTAAAAGGGAAGGAAGAGAGTACCGTTTTATCTACATATTTCTCACAGATATGAGCAAGCAACAGTATTTACAATGTTATTGTTGTATTCTAACCTTTTCTCTAGAATTAGGAATAGATTGAGAAAGGTTCACATATCTGATTACCTGATGTTGTGCATATTTTAATTGTTATATCAAATTACCAATGTATACTGTTGGACAAGACTTTTATGAATTAATAACCCAGTAACAATGCTTGTTGGAGTTCATATCATGCCATGAGTTTGGAAATAATAAACAGTCCTTTTGCTTAAAATTTTCGGGTATCTAAAATGGTAAATGGGTGAAAAAAAAAAAGAGAAAAAAAAAAAGATGAAGTTTGTCTTACTGTGGTAAAAAGTCGTTTGTACGTAGAGGTGCAAAAAAATCGGTTTTTTTCGGTTTTCGGTTTTTTAATAACCAGTTATAAAAAAACTAGTTTTTCGAATAACCAGTTTCGGTTCGGTTTCGGTTTTTCGGAATCGGTTTTCTTCGGTTATAAATGTTCGGAATCAGTTTTTTTCGGTTATAAATTTTCGGAATCGGTTTTTTTTCGGTTTTTTACCGGTTCGCTTTTTTCGGTTAAAAATGTTCGGATTCGGATTTTTTATCGGTTGTTTACCGGTTCGTTTTTTTCGGTTCATTTTTTTCCGGAATTTTACTAAAAGCTTCGAACATTTATTTAATAAAATTGTTAATTATCAAACATATAATTAAACAATATTCTCATAACTTTTATTTAAACAATACAATTATACAATCATAACTTTTATTTAAACAATACAATTATACAACAAAAAAATACAATCATAACTTAAAAGCATAATTTAAAAGCATCACTTCTAAGAGTAGTACGACTTACATGTTGATACCGCGGTTGTAGCCTCCTTTTGATGATCTCCGTAAGCTTGACGTTGTCGAAGTGGTTGAATGGAAGCCCTTGTTGAATGACAAACTTCGTAAAATCAAGTCGAAGCGCATCCGCATCATATATAAAAACTTGACCATCCGCACCAATAGTAGCTTGCGAACTAGTATTTTGACCCGCCTTACAACTACCAATATGATTCCTAAGTGTAGAGTTAGACCCGGTGCTATAAAAATGCCCACATTTCCGGCAACGCGCCTTTACATTACCATCTTTCATAACACACATATCGAAATTAGACCACACGTCACCTTTTCGGGTAGTTGATCTAACAAGTTCAACATCATCATTTGTGTAATGTTTTCGGACATTGCTAGTAGCAACGGAGGGAGTAGTGGAAGCTTGTTGTGATTGTGAGTTTTCCATTATAGCGAAAATGCGAAATAGCGATTTTTGAGCGTTTTTTAGAGATTAGAGAAAGAAATGAGATTGTTTTTGATGTGTTTTCAACCCCAACACATTACCTCTATTTATAGTACCTTAAAACTCCCCAAAACCCTCATAAAATTAAAAAAAAAAACGGCTATATTTCATACTAGCCGTTTGGCTCGGTATTCTTAAAAAAAACCGGTTAAATCCGGTTTTTTTTTCAAACGGATACTTTTTTTTTTTTTTTTTTTTTTTTTTAAACGGTTATATTTTTTGAAAAAAACCGGTTAAATCCGGTTTTTTTTTTTCAAACGGCTACTTTTTTTTTTTTTTTTTTTTTTTAAAACGGTTATATTTTTTTGAAAAAAAGGGGTTAAAACCGGTTAAATCCGGTTTTTTCAAACGGTAACATTTTTTGCTTTTTTTTTTTTTTTTTTTTTAATTAAAAACAAATAAAACCGGTTTTATTTTAAAACCGGATAAAACCGGATAAAAAACCGGAAAAAACCGGTATATTATGAAAACTCATAACCGGTCTAACCGGTTCGGTTTTAGAAAACCGGACCGGTTTTTTATAAAACCGGTTTTGTGAAAACCGGTCACCGGTTTAACTACCGGTTAAAAAAAAAAACCGGTCGGGGACTTGCACCTCTATTTGTACGTCGCCGGAAAGAGAAAGCTGAAGCATGCCTGGATTTGGCTATGGGCCATGTGGGCGACAGCCCAAGGGCAGCCCAAGAGATGGGGCATCAATGTACAAGTCCTTATTTACATATACTAGATTCATTTAAGCCCATTTTATGCAAAGCCCACTTAATTGATAACCAACCTAAGTAACGTACAATATATATGACGAGTTCAAATAGAAAGAAACAATAGAATCAGAGATCACGAATACAATAGACACGACTCACATACATGACAGTTTTACAGGTTTAAACATCCTCATCAGTCCATCCAGAAGATTTATGAATTGTGGTTCTAGCCTTACAGGAATTAAGAGTCGAATTCGAAACAAGGCCATCAAACAAATCAAGGTTCATCTTTTCTTCTCTTCATTGATTTTGAGTAGGTGATTTTGCTTCATGCTTTATTATTCAATGTGAAAAAGAAAAAGAAAAGAAAAGAAAAGAAAAAAAGTGTTAATCCATCTCTTCAAGTCTTATTTCCTTTATTAGTTTTTGAATAACCTTTTGTTCAGATTATGTTTGACAAACATATTAGGCAAACAGTTTCGTAGTTAGAATATTATTAGTTTTCTCAAATAATCATGTCCATCAAATATTCATTTAAAAAGCCATCCTCGTAGCAATCCTAATGCATTAAACTATTAAAGTAATTCTTGCTTTTGTAGATTATTATATAGTTTGCACTCGAGTATATCATGTTGGTGTCGTTCACAACCGTCGGGTGCCACAAATAGGAAACGAAAAAAAATAATAATAAAAGAAATAAAAAAATGGGCAAATGACAAAAAAATGCATTAAATTTGACACTTTTTGTGATTGTGTGTACTTTCAAATTTTGATCATTGTGTGTATTTTGTGACTATTCTGCCATGCAAAATGACCATTTTACCCTTCAAATTTGAAAAAAGTAAAGGTAAAATGGTCACAAAATACACACAATGATCGAAATTTAAAAGTTCAGTACACTCAATAAGAAAAAAAATAGTTGGCTACACACAATCACAAAAAGTGTTAAGTTCGATGTATTTTTTTGTCATTTGCCCTAAAAAATCAAAAAGAATCTGAGCGACCTCTTCATGGTTCTATGGACGGGTATGTAGTTAGAACGAAAAAGAATGATAATAGTGTTGTAGAAAATAATGACAAAGCTAACATTAATATAGATTATGAAAATCCTATAAATAATGAGAACCTAGAAAATGATGAGGTTAAAACCTTGGACATCCATTCAAATTATGGAGTTTACAAAGAAACTGAATATGTTTTACTTGCATACAAGACATTATTAACCATTCCTGTCACGGTAGAATCCTCAGAAAGAAGCTTTTCAAAATTAAAGATATTGAAGTCTTATATGCGGGGTATAATGATCAAGAGAGGTTGAACGGGTTACCGATTGTGAGTATTGAAATAGTTTGTTTTTAAGCAAATGTCGATTACGATAAAATAATTGATATTTTTGCTTCAAGAAACGCACGAAGACATCGTTTTAGGTGATCAATGTCGAACTTGTTATTCGGAATTTATCTCCTTATATTGTAACATTTCATTTAATGAATAAAAATCGGCGTAGGGATGAGCCGCATACCTTGAACAGGTTCCAAACCTTTAAAAAATTGTGTTGTTTGTTTACAAGGGGCATATTTCACTCGGCTCGCACAGCGCATCCGAAATCTCAGGACCGACCCTGTGTAGTAGGTGAAATGAAGGTCGCTGAAGGTCGCTAGTGTGCCTAGTCTTATAGTATGAGTTTGGAATTAATAAACCAGTAACAATGCTTGATCATCTTACAAGAGGCAAAAACATGGATACATAATTACCGGGTTGAAAAAATATAAAGCAAGTTACAAAAACATGACAACTTGTATGAATTAATGGTATTCAAGTATCTGGGTGGTATAACTCTATAACCAATGATGACCGCTTGTATGTCTTTTGAGTTTTGTGCATCTTTTGTCAAAACTTGTGTCAAGTTCTCTATCCCACATCAGTTGAAGACAACAAGTTTAGGTTGTTTATATATTGTGGTGTAGATGGTTGATGTAAGTTAATATTATTATTATTATGTAGCGGTGTTTGGGCATTGTTGATGGTAGATATTATTAGAATTATATCATTAACAAATCCAACCTCGTGACATAATAATACTAATATGTGTGACATAAAACTTACACAAGTTTTGACAAAAGATGCACAATTGTTTTATAATGACTCAGAGGATCGTGCTAACATACCCCAACACCGTAGCCTTGTATCTTGAGTATGTTAGCCATTGTAACCTTAGATTTACTCTGCAGCACTCTTATTGATTATTGCTCGACTATTATGGTATTTGCTTTTCGCAATTGCATCTGAGTGAGGTACAAAAGAATTATATGACCTTCATTCTTCTATGTTATAACCTGAATTGTTTTTCGTGCCCTTTTTCTTCTTGAAACTTTATAACTCCTGTGTAAGACATATGCTCGCCACAAAAATAGTCACCGAGAACCCACGGCCGCATTGCGCGGGTATCCTTCGAGTTATCTATCTATAGATAGATAATTTGATATACTTTCGATCAACTTCTTCTTTATTTATTTATTTATTTATTTATTTATTGTCATTTTTTTCACGTTTTATCTTCTTTTTTCATTGTTAAAACTTGCATGAGAAATCACATGTGATTAAATACTAATTTTAATATTTGAATATCTAAACATGTAAAAAAATAAACATAACTTTTTTTACAATATTTTAAAAGTTTTACTTTTGAAAACTAGATATTAATAGCTTTTCAACCATATGTAACACATTATATTTAGAACTGTAGATTTGTACATTTAATTTGTCAAAGTTGAATAAAACATATAAAATCACATGTGTGAATGAGGCAATATCCATTTTAATTCGTCAAAGAAACATGACTTCTACGTTTCATATAGATAATTTGTAAACAATTATAATTATATTATAAATATATTAAAAAGGGGAATTACTGTAGCAAGTACTGTAGCAGCTGCAGTGCTTGCTACAGTTGACTAAACAGTGTTTTGTGAGTCGGGGGCACTGTAGCACGTTACTGTTTTTTTTTTTTTTTTTTTTTTTTTTTAATATTTGGAAGAAAAAAAAAGATATTTTGATTATTAAAAATTTTTATTTTTTTTTTTGTAATATTTGGAAAAAAAAAATGATATTTTGATTATTAAAAATTTTCATGAGAATACATTTTTGACAAGATTTGAAAAATTCATTAACAAAATTCATTTAAAGTATCACAGTGAAAGCAAGAATAGTCTTTTGCAATTTAGTCCCTAAGCCCTAAGGTGTAAAAAAATAAATAAATAAATAAATAACACGGCATTTCCGCAGCAACGCGCGGGTTCCTCCGCTCGTGATATTAAAAGGGAGCAAGAATGTAAATATGAATTTAGAACCCAGACAATCTTCTTCACTGAATGAGGCAATATCCGTTTTACATACCCATTTACAATTACACTAGTACAATCGACGTCACTTCCGTCGACATTTTTAACCTTCTACCGTCGATGGTATGAGACGCTCCCGTTGACGGCAACTGTTTGTCGTGAAAACTTCGTCGGGAACGACTATCCCGTCGACAATGCCCGTCGACAAGGTGGGTCCCACATGGTTTTTCAGTCAAAGATTATGGTTGTCCGACGTTATAATCCCGTCGACATGTCGACGGGGATAATAAAGTTAATTATTTTATTAATTATAATTCGTTAATTATTTTACTAATTACCGTTGACATGTCGACTGTATGTATTCGTCAAAGTCAACATGCAGGTCAAGGGTGTGTTATTGTACCGTCGACATGTCGACGGTACAAGAAATTTAATTATTAATTTTAGTTATGTTACCGTCAACATGTCGACGGTAATATACTGATATGCTGCCAACAGCATGCTTCATACAAGCAAAATTCCAGATTTTTTCCAGAAAAAATCTACCAAAACCTGTAACCGACCAGAACCTGTAACCAACTAATTTTAACATGTCCTAAACACATACAATTCGACATCGGCTAAAACATTTGCAAATTATCGCTAAACACCCTCAAAATGCATTCAAACATATAAGGTCTACAAAACGGGGTGTGGTAATATATAAACCTAGTTGCCATATCTACAAATGTTTCAATATCCGCGATGTTCAAGTCGCCAAAAGGTTAAACTACATAATACTAACATAAGGGTCGCCAAAATATTGTTTCAAACATAAGTACAACACAAAATAACCAAGTTTGTACCTCTACATCCCCAAATCACTCATCATCACCAGAACCATCCTCATCGCCTCTGCCACTCCCGCTCCCTCCAGCTGAGCCACTACCTCCAGCGCCCAACTTATGGCAATAATAGAGGTGTGAAGGTTTGACCGATATGGTCCCGTCGACATGTCGACGGGAGCGTATTAATCCGAAAAATTCAACGCAGCTAGGTTCGGTCAAGCTTGTTTTTTTTCGTTTTGTGCATATTGCCGTTGACATTGTGTCGACGGGAATATGCTCGTCGCCTGTTCTACTGATTCTTGTAGTGTTAATACTCGGAGTAATATTTTTATTTAAAGTTTCTGTTTTGTGAATAAGCAATGGATCATAACACACCCTAAACACGGTTACTTTTATATACCTAAATAAAACAAAAAATTTTTTTTTTACAAGAATTAAAGCACTTGATAAGAAAACATAACGTAAATCAAAGACAATTTCACTAGGAAAATAAAAATGTACACATGAGCAACATATAAACATCACTAATCAACCAACATGGCTAAGCGCTTTAATATAATGAAACATCCAATTCTTTCGCTTACAACAGGCTGTGCTTCTTCGTACGTCTCTCTGGTAGTAGGACATGACTGCATGGCATCTTGGCTACATGCATCAGGTTTGCGTTGATAAGAAATCTGTAACAACAAATAGTGTGAGCCAACTCCGGCCTGTCGTTGCAAATATAGATCCACATTTGTAATATCTGATATGATAGAAAAACTTACTTGTTGATGAGTTGCTGCCTCAAGTACTTTAACGATCTCGACCATAGGTGGTCAATCTTCTTTAAACATCGATTTGCTATGGCAGCGAAGATCGACAACGATTTTGGATTGATTTGTTCCTTTAGACTAGGTAATATGGTATCATTTAGGCTGTTTTCAACGTAGCATTTTCTGCAGTTTGGTACTAAAATTCTAATGCACCGGCACTAACGTATTTACGGCATAACCTCCCACACATCATGTGGTATCCTAATTTACGGCATAACCTCCCAGAAATTGCAAATAACTTATATTAGTGATTTAGTGGTATCCTAATTTCTAATTCACAATCTATAAATCTGGTCCTAACTCCTAGTCCTAGATCGAACCCAAATCTGGTCCTAACTCCTAGTCCTAGATCAGTGGCGCAACTTATAAATTAAACAAGATGAGATTGATGGATTTAACATACCAAGGGAAGGGAAATAGAGAGATGAAGCAGCCAAGCGCCCAAGCAGACAAGCAGCCGCGCACTTCAGACTTGGCCTTGGGAGGAGTCCGAGGAGATGAGCAGGGGCCAGGGGCACTTCGAAGGGGACAGGGGAGGGTTTCTCAGTTTCTGGGTTTGGGATGGATTTGAGATTTGGTTTATGGATTTTCAATGTGGGGGTGGGTCGAAGTGTGAGGTGGGAGGGTTAATAGATCCGGTTTTTTTTTTTTTTTTTTTTTTTTTTTAATGGGCTAAATAACTAAATAAGTAATGGTAATGGATCAATTTTTTTTTTTTTTTTTTTTTAGATGGGCTTATATAAATGTAATGGATCAATTTTTTTTTTTTCTAAAACTATGGGGGGTCGAAACCGAATTAAAATGGGGGGGGGGGGGGGGGGGGGGGTTCGAAACCGAATATATTGAAATTTTTCTACACGAAGACTATATACCCCTATATCGCAAAAAAAATTTCGGGGGGTCGGGCGTCCCCCCCCCCCCCCCCCCCCCGCCCCTATTAAGCTGCGCCACTGCACACATGATTTCGAACAAGACCACTTCAAAAGCACACGTCGCACTCTTTAGATAGGATATTTCTGTTTCAGGATTCCTATCTAAAGAGTGTGACGTGTACTCTTTTGGAGTGGTCTTGTTCAAACTCATGTACGTGTGGGAGGTTATGCCATACATACGATAGGGGAAGGTGCATTAGAATTTTAGTACCAAACTGGAGAAAATGCTACCTTGAAAATAGCCTAAATGATACCATCTTACCTTGTCTAAAGGAGCAAATAAATCCAGAATCGTTGTTGAGCTTCGCTGCCATAGCAAATCGATGTTTTAAAAAGATCAACCACATATGGTCGAGATAGTTAAAGTGCGAATTTATCGTGAAAGAGAAACCACGACAACTGTGTTTTTTTGAGAGAAATGCAATAATGTAATTTGGGTGGGTTGGTGATCATGTGTATGTGTGATGTTTTATATGGCAACATTGCTCAATTATTGTGAAGCTTAATTTTATTTGCGATCATCACATGTCGAGTCCTTTCATAGCTTTTTAATTCTCGGGCTTATTAGGTGCGCACTTATTGAAGGTACTCTAAACAAGGAGTTGTTTTATCAAGAGCAATCGACGACCTTTCACTTTTCATATTGTACAAAACCTATAGTGTCTTTGTTTTGAATATATAGTTTTGTTAGTTGATTTGACTATATCAAATTTATTGCCTTTGCTTAATTAGTAAACATTGGAACCAGCTATGAAATTTAAACTTTATTATATATATATATATATATATATATATATATATATATATATATATATAGATAAAGCAAATTATCCTGGATATACATTTGTCTCAGTTAAAATAGGCAATTTTCTCACATGGTTACTTGAATTGGTAGGAGTCTTATCTCTTTGATGATGTTTTTTTCATTTATAAGGTTTAGCATCTTCAATAATTCTCACATGGTATAGAGATTAATCACACAAAGTTGTACCAGCTAGCCAAATAGTAATTCACTAAAATTAAATTGCTTCTTATTTCTCAGATCACTAGAATTAACGGCCCTTAGTGAGCTCCGAGTTCATATTCGGTTGTGTTCTGGGTCGATAAGTAGTTGTTCACAATTCATGATTATTTTTCTTGTATGGCCGTAAAAGTAAAACTCACAGTAATTACGAGGCAATTGCCTGGTCCTGTCATCTAATTATCTGAGACGGTCACAAACGGATCCTACCTACCTGTTTTTTTATTTATGAGGCTGAACTCATCCTTAACAAGAACATCTCAGAAACTCATATCATCGCATCTATTATTATTCTTTTCCGAGATGAATCAAAATATTAAATAACGATGATGATCCAAAAACATTTCAGCTTCGTGAAGGATGTGCTAGAATTTTTGAGATAGGGTTTAATAATTTGTTAAACTAGAGGATTAGTTAATTAAGTTGTGAATTTTAGTTAGTTTATCGAATTCAAATGTGGAATTGGTTGTTGCAAGCCGGTGAAGTATGTGTATCGCTTGTGAAATTGTTTATTGAGCTATTTGTTTGGACTTTGATAGAATTGGGGGAACTAGGAGTTTTTGTAGGTTTAAATAGTGTGATTCTGTAGCTACTGTGAAATTATAGAATTGCAACGTGCAGTAAAAAGATTATCCTATTTTTCCCAAACCTAAATACCTTTAATTAACCTAGAACATCTATTAATATGGGTAAAAGAATCTGACGGGAGCAAAAGGCCACAAGTACCTTCGAGAAGCTCTAAAGAGAACCAACTACTCCACGTTTGGCATCTAACTTCTTAATAAACTCTATCATCTCTCGCTCTTCGCATATTTCAAAATCTCAAATAATGAGATTCGCGAATGCTTAGCCGATAATCAGCCACGCATATATAAAGTCAGATACGGAGACTTGCAAATTCTTGGAAAAGAATTCGCGTTTTCTAGCTCCTTATTGTAAAAGACTAGCGAAACCTTCTAAGCCATGTATTTCTAAAGTCAAGTACGGGAACTTGCAGATTCTTAAGAAAGAATTTGCATTCTATAGCTCCTTGTGTACAAGACTAGCACAAGCTTATTGATGAGGCGAAAAATGATTCGTTTTTAGGGGGTCATTTAAGCCCGAATCCGAATTTATTTGATCAAATATTGCCCTAAATCGTTCCTTTTGTGATTTTAGGTACTTTGGGAGAGAAATCTGAAAAAGAAAGCAATTCGGACGTTTTTGGAGCATAAAAGTGAAGAAAACGCCAAAGTCTTAATTTTTCATGCTGGGAACAGTAGGTGACGGCGTCAAGAGCAATCCTCTGACGGCTTCAAGAGCAGAAGTCCATGACGACCCAGTACAGATTTGACGACGTCACGAAGGAAGGGCGTCAAGAGTAAAAGAGTCATGACGGCCTGGAATTGTTTAAGTCTTGACGGCGTCAAATGTAGATCAAGGCAGTCCGAGAATAGTTTTGGCGGCGAGGTGACGGCGTCACAAGTTTATTCTTGACGCCGTCAGACCCATTTTTCTATATATAGTTTTCTAATTTTCACACATTAAAAGAAGAGAAGTTTTGGAGAAACCCTAAGTACAATTTTGGTGCAACTTTTACAGGTTCTTCAAGGGTTCCAAACCCTTGATACCTTGCATTGTAATTGAGATAAGTGTTCCTTTAATTCAATCAATATGTCTATGTGTTGGTTGTCTATATCTTGTTCTTGTCTCTATTCCATTATGCTAGGCTAGATCTATCTTGTGTTTGCTTAGATCTAATGAAACCTAGATATTAATTATGTGTTGATTACTTGTTTATTCTTGTCTTGGATGAATGATTTATATGTTAGGCTTAAGAAAACTGGCAGATCTCCACTTGGTAACATGCTTGAACGTCTTAAGAAACATGAACCGAGGCGCACTAGGTCTTTATTGGTTGTATTTAATGCATGAGCCACTGTTTACAATCCCTATAGTTGTGCTGGGCATGGTGTAGGAGGAGATAAGAGCTCATAGAATTGGGGAGTTATGTGTGCCACCTCATGAATGGTATTAAGGAATACGATCCGTCATCCATGCAATTATAACAAGTAATTAACGTGTAAAAGATGTCTAGGGAGTAGTGAAATCTAAGTAAACATATTTTCTCCAATTACTGCTCACAACTTTAGTATAATTTAGTTTAATTTCATTTTTAGTATTTTATTTTGATTGCATCTTAGTATTGGGTTAGTTGATTAGCAACTAATTCCGCCCAAATCCTTCAAAACCCGAGATTTTAATTGCTTTCATAAAAATACAAAAATAATCATCCCGCACCTTTAGAACTAGTATTTAGGCTTTCTAATCCTAGCGACACTATTCCTAAGCTGAACGATCAATCCCCCGGTACTTGTCACTATATTATACTACAACGATCAGGTACACTGCCTGGTGGGGGTTGTAAGCTTCTCAAGATCCCTTGAGAGGTAAAGCCTGGTGCGATTCCCACGTATCAAGTTTTTGGCGCCGCAGCCTGGGGAATAGTTATTGTCTATGTTAGAATTTCTTTTTATTAAGTCTACTTGCTAGATTCCTTTCTAGTAAGATTTTATTTTTATTTTTTTTAGGTTTCTTTAGTCTATCTTATTTCTTTGTGCCTTTGTTCGTAACCACCCGACATCATGGACAACGGGAACATCTTTGAACCCGTCATCCCACCACAACAAAACCCACCATTAGAACCCCTTAGGCCCCGAACCTTAGGAGAGTATTCCCGACCTAGCCACCAAGGCTACCGAAACACCATTGAGCTCACCGGAGCCAATGTGACCCCCTTGCGATCCGACACCATCCGGTTGGTGCAAAGCGGATGTGCATTCCATGGACTTCATTCCGAAGATCCAAACCAACATCTTAAGGACTTCCTCAAAATCGTAGATTCCATAGACCTAGATGTTGCAACTAGAGAGACAACCCGATTACGCCTATTCCAATTCTCTCTACGGGATCAAGCTAGTCAATGGCTTGAGCGTTTACCCGCGGGATCCATCACTACATGGGATGATCTCACCACTCGTTTCCTTGCTCAATTTTTCCCACCGGGGAGAACTACTAAGCTTAGAAATGACATCTTGATGTTCCAACAACGTCAAAATGAATCTCTTTATGAAGCATGGACTCGTTTCAAGGACTTACTCCAAAAAATCCCTCATCATGGCATAGATCTTTGGCTCCAAATCCAAATCTTTTATGACCATATCGACATCTCCACGAGGCGAGCCATTGACCAATCGGCCGGTGGTAAGCTACGTGATCTAAGTGCGGAACAATCATGGGAACTCATAGAAGATCTTGCTCTCTATGACAACGAAAGTTGGAATGATCCCCGTGACTTGAACAAAACGGTCAAGGCAATATCTTTGCCTTCGAACAATTCTAGCACTCCCGACCGTAGGATCATGGAACTTGAGGACCAAGTCAAGTTTCTCATGAAATCTTACGAAGCTCCTAAGCCTTCAAGCCAAGTGAACAAAATCACTTCTTCATGCGAATTATGTAGTGGTCCCCACGACACTCGTGATTGTGTGGAACTCCCCGGAACAGCTTTTGCGGACTACGCATCCACGCGTACCGACGAAGCGGGAGATAAGTGGTGCACTTTCAGGCCCGAGCCAAACACTTACGGTGATTCATACAACCTCTCTTGGAAAAATCACCCAAACCTTAGGTGGAAACAAAATCAACCCAATTCTTCCAACCCACCTAATCGTTACCAACCAACCGGTCCACCATCCAACCATACTTTCAACAACAATCCTTCTAACAACTATGGTAGTACCAACAATATTGAAGGATTGATGTCAAAGTTTATGGCATCTCAAGAAGCCCGCATAGCTAGGTTCGAAACCGAATTCAACCAACAACAAACAGAGATGACCAACTGGATCGACAACTTGTTGAAAGCCCTCAACAACCAAGCGTTAATCACACCTAGGAAGGACACTAGGGACACCAATAGTGGAAGCCAAATTAAGGACCCCCTCATCATCCAAACATGTCCACTTTGTCAATGTTGTCACCATTAAGCCAATAGATAAGGAGATAGAAGAGAGTGACAAAGATGAAGTTAGAGTAGAAGCCGAGATTAAGGATGAGAGTAGGGAAGTTGAGGTTAACAAGGAAGAGGAATTAGAGGAGGTAGAGCCTATAGAAAAGTACTTTGATAAGTTGCCCACCAAGGAAGAACGGGAATACTATAAAGATTTATTTGATAGTCCTAAGAGACCATATATCCTTGGCATCCCCCTTATCAAAATGGGAGACCCCTCTAACATTAACATCCCATGCAATATCGGGCACATGCATATATGGAAAGCTTACATCGACCCTAGGTCCCCCGTGAACATCATGACTAGGACTTATTACAATTGGGTGATGAAGAAGCAACTTAATTTTAGGATGATGCCTAACAAGAATCTGATAAGTAATTTTGCAGGAAGGGTGAAGGGACTACATGTGATTATAGGAAATCTCACCTATGAGATCGATTTTATGATAGTTGAGGACACTTGTCCGGTGATAGATGCTTGCCTAAGCCAAATAATATTTGGAAAACCATTTGTTGAAGCCACTAGGATGAGTTATGATCCGACTTTAGGGATAGTTAAATTCAAGGAAGAGAATGATGAGGTTGCCTATCAAATGCCTTACAAGATTGAGCAATACCGCCTTCTCTCTAATTTCGAAAAAGAACACAAGCAAGCGGCTTATTATAGGAATGAGAAGGATAGACGTAGAGGAGTAGAATATGTAAAGAAAATGATGCTCGGTTTCTATAAAGAATGCTTACAACTAGGTCCGGAATACAAAACTGGTTTAGAAGACGACCTAGAGAGTGAAACCAATGATGAGATCACGTAGTAACCCATGACCTTGAGTCTAGCTACAAGACTCGTAAATAAAGAAAAGCGCTTCTTGGGAGGCAACCCATGTTTTGTTTGATTGTTATTTGCTTCCGTATGCATGCTTAATTTTTATTGTTGGCATATCATGTTTCTAAACTAAAAAGTGGAAATACTTTACTTTGTTGTTTTGGCCTAGTCTTAACTCTACCTAAAAGTATTTTTGCAAAAGATAAGTGTAAGAAGAAACCCCAAATATGTTTTTAAGAAACAAACCGATCATGATTCTCCACAATAATAAATGAACATGTATATTCGTATTTGTTATAGTCAAATGCTTGTATTGAGTCATAATGAAGTTTTGCAGGATTTTCCAGGAAGTAGGACCAAGTTTTTCCAGAAATTTTCCGGAAACTTAACATAAGAATTTCTGCAGGTCAATTCTGACGGCGTCAGGAGTTTACTCTTGACGGCGTCAGGTGTAAAAAATCTGGAAATTTTACCGGTTTTGTTTTTCTAACGGAGTCTTATGGTTTTTGTGAATTATTAAGTTTTATAATCTCCAGGAGATCTGCAAACTTCATTCCACAAGCATTATATCTTATCTTGTTTTCTAGGATTTAGTAACTTATATAGGATGCCGCCGATTTTACGCGAGGTTGTCTTGTCTATTTTATCAGGTTTTACAGGTTATGTACGACAAGAAGATGATTTATATTCTGGAAGGGAAGCTTTGATTGTTCATTTTCTTGGAGGAAGATTTAACCTGGCCACCCTATTATCCATACCGAGCGAATCAGGGGAGTATTTGATTTCATTCTCTTTACTTTTTCACTTCTACATTCTTTACTTGAACATTGGGGACAATGTTCATCTTAAGTGTAAGGGGAGGGTAAAAAGATGATACCTTACATATGCACTTTCGCTTGAGTTTGTTTTGTTTAATAGTAGATATGTAATAAAACTATGAGAAATACTTGTTAGTGCAATTTTAGCGCCAAATTTAAATTTTTTTACAACATTTAGGAGTGAAACTTTAGCCATAGCAAGCGTCTCATTGATAGGAGATTGTATGACTAGCACATAACTGTATATTCAGAAAAATTTTCCACCCAAATATGTGAGGTTCGCCTTTAGATTTGATAGGAAAAGCATTCATTATTTGTGCTTATGAGTGTACCGGTAGTATTTAGATTCTAGAACTTGCGTTAGTGATGCATCCCGAGACCGCTAGTGAGACTACATTCATGTGGTAGGATTTACTACATGATAAGAGGCATTAGGATCACCCTTGTGTTAAACCAGTATTATAATTACTTGACCATTTATGTCATATTACTTGGCTAGTTAAGTCAACTAATTTTTCCCACACCCTTAGCGTTGTACTCAATTTTAGTACACGAAACCCCTAGTACACCCCTCCGAGCCTATCTTTTCGTTTATAACTTTAAGCATCTTACTTAAAGGAAGAATTTGTTACACCCCACTTAAATGTACAACCAAATCGCCTTAGCCTTCCGTGTATGCGCTCATTTTTAGTGCATTATTGTTATTTGTTAAACCCTAAGTTAACTTTCTAATTGATTACATGGTTGCTAAGTCGAGTCATATCATTGTACATATTGTTTTGGGACGATTGGGACTCATGGGTAAGTACTTATTTTATGGTGTAATGGGGAAGAACATCATTTATTACCCCCATATGTACGTTAATCTTAAAAGTGCTCAAAGTGTTTTGATTTTCTTAATTCGAGTCATTAGTTTAGTTAAATGTAAAGTATGTAAAGATTCAAGTGTAAGGGAAATGTTCATTCCCTATGATGTATTATTTTGGATGGTAGGGTAAGAGTGTATGCAAAAAAAAAAAAAAAAAAAAAAAAAAAAAAAAAAAAAAATCGAAAAAAAAATCAAGAAAAAGAAAAAAAAATAGAAAAAGGAAAAGAGAAAAAACATACGGACTACCATCCCTTTTTATTCTATGTTCATTTTATGTTTTTGTTATTTTTCATTTATTAGCTTAAGTCGAGTCTAGTCTTGGCTTAGCAACGCCATATTGTACATGTGATTGACCAAGATTGTTAACTCACCACCAGTAAAACTTCTTTTATCCAACAAAACCGTGTATTTCATATCCCTATACCTAACGTTACAACCCTTTAAAAGACCTCTTTGATAGTTTATCCCAGGTGCTTACGCCATGTGGTAGAGGTTTGATCCTTTCCCAAGCCTATGGTAATCTATTTTGCTATGACAGGTAGTGAGAGATATCTTCCGTTTCCATATTGTAATTTACACTTTATTACACCCGAGAGATGTGAGTATCTAAACACTATTTGTGAGGTGCTAGTGTATGACCTCCGTGCTTGTCTATTGGTCTTTAGTGGAACGATTACTTGTTGTAATTACTTTTATATTAGTGTTAAATGACCCCCTAACTTGTCTTTTGAGTAGAATAAAAGCGCATTTGCTTGAGGACAAGCAAATCTCAAGTGTAAGGGTACCTGATGAGGCGAAAAATGATCCGTTTTTAGGGGGTCATTTAAGCCCGAATCCGAATTTAATTGATCAAATATTGCCCTAAATCGTTCCTTTTGTGATTTTAGGTACTTTGGGAGAGAAATCTAGAAAAGGAAGCAATTCGGACGTTTTTGGAGCATAAAAGTGAAGAAAACGCCAAAGTCTTAATTTTCCATGCTGGGAACAGTAGGTGACGGCGTCAAGAGCAATCCTCTGACGGCGTCAAGAGCAGAAGTCCATGACGACCCAGTACAGATTTGACGGCGTTACGAAGGAAGGGCGTCAAGAGTAAAAGAGTCATGACGGCCTGGAATTGTTTAAGTCTTGACGACGTCAAATGTAGATCAAGGCAGTCCGAGAATAGTTTTGGCGGCGAGGTGACGGCGTCACAAGTTTATTCTTGACGCCGTCAGTCCCATTTTTCTATATATAGTTTTCTAATTTTCACACATTAAAAGAAGAGAAGTTTTGGAGAAACCCTAAGTACTATTTTGGTGCAACTTTTACAGGTTCTTCAAGGGTTCCAAACCCTTGATACCTTGCATTGTAATTGAGATAAGTGTTCCTTTAATTCAATCAATATGTCTATGTGTTGGTTGTCTATATCTTGTTCTTGTCTCAATTCCATTATGCTAGGCTAGATCTATCTTGTGTTTGCTTAGATCTAATGAAACCTAGATGTTAATTATGTGTTGATTACTTGTTTATTCTTGGCTTGGATGAATGATTTATATGTTAGGCTTAAGAAAACTGGCAGATCTCCACTTGGTAACATGCTTGAACGTCTTAAGAAACATGAACCGAGGCGCACTAGGTCTTTATTGGTTGTATTTAATGCATGAGCCACTGTTTACAATCCCTATAGTTGTGCTGGGCATGGTGTAGGAGGAGATAAGAGCTCATAGAATTGGGGTGTTATGTGTGCCACCCCATGAATGGTATTAAGGAATACGATCCGTCATCCATGCAATTATAACAAGTAATTAACGTGTAAAAGATGTTTATTGAGTAGTGAAATCTAAGTAAACACATTTTCTCCAATTACTGCTCACAACTTTAGTATAATTTAGTTTAATTTCATTTTTAGTATTTTATTTTGATTGCATCTTAGTATTGGGTTAGTTGATTAGCAACTAATTCCGCCCAAATCCTTCAAAACCCGAGATTTTAATTGCTTTCATAAAAATACAAAAATAATCATTCCTCACCTTTAGAACTAGTATTTAGGCTTTCTAATCCTAGCGACACTATTCCTAAGCTGAACGATCAATCCCCCGGTACTTGTCACTATACTATACTACAACGATCAGGTACACTGCCTGGTGGGGGTTGTAAGCTTCTCAAGATCCCTTGAGAGGTAAAGCCTGGTGCGATTCCCACGTATCACTTATATGATTATCATTGGTTAAGGGAACAAGCTAGGGTTCAACATGCTCGGTCAAGTCAAAATATTTATTCCTACTCTCGCCAGCTGGAAAGTCAACAAGGTGTCAAAACTTATTCTATTTTTGCACAATTTTTCAATTTTTCTCATTTTTTGTGCTTTTTCATGACATTTTTGGTGAAAAAATGGGGTTGTGTATGTACTCGGCAAAATGCAAGGAAAAAATCAGATCGAAAGATCACCCCCCCCCCCCCCCCAGGCTAAAATGAAACATTGTCCTCAATGTTTAAAGGGTAAAGGTTCTCCTACATAAATCTAAGGCCATTTATTAATTATGCCAAAAGATAAATGTTAGTCGATAAGATTAGGATATATGGATGAGCAACGAATGATGAAACTCGAGTGGAGACAAAACAACGAGCACGAGAGTCTTCATAATTCGGGCAAATTCTGGACATTCAAAAATAACCACGAAAACACGAGAATATGGAAGAGGTATCCCTCCTCACGTCACTTTATTAGAAATAAGAAATTTAAGAAGATGAATGGATAAGCATGGGGTGCCTACCACGAAGTGCTTATTTTTTATCGAGTTGTATAGCTTAGACTCGCCCCGAATTTACTTAATCTTAGTGAAGCAAATGGAATGGACACCCAGCATGAAAAACGGAGATGCCGGGGTCAAAGACGGTATCCTCACTCCCGGTGGAGTGGAAAAGTGAAGAAATGAGGGGATAAGTAAAGAATGGGTAAAACACACGGATGATAAAAGCAAAGTCAAATTCTGAATCACGGGTGAGTTGGGTGGTTAAAATATCAAGCACCGGAACATCTTGTTCAGAAATCTCGTCCACCACTCCAAAAATAGCCTCATCCGCATCGGATTCAAAATCTACATCCGGTGGTTTCGCAGGCAGACGAGAAGAAGGTAAATAGAATAGAAATGAGTTAGCTTCAGAAAGTAAATCATCATTATTGATTTCTTCAAGAACATTTCTTCGAAGGTCATTCTCTTCATTCTCGATACCCGGTGGTATCGAGTCATCCGCAGCAAGAAATAGATCGACATCCTCTAAAAGAGGGTCACGTGATGGATTATCAGACATAGCACTCATAAGTTCAGAATCGATCTCAAAGTTAAAACGCTCATAATCCGGAAGAGAGATATAAGCATGAATAGTGGGACTGCCACTACTCGTCTCTTCAAATCAAAAAAATTCAAGCTCGGGTAAGAAATCACTATCCATAATGGGGATAGGAGAAGAAGTAGGAGGATCATTCAATACCTCGATCTTAGAGTTGAGAAGATTGATATTCAATAATTTTTCTCGAAGTGCATCATCTTGGATTTCATTATTAATTTCTTCATCATTCTCTTCTTCTATGCTGACGACCTCAGAAGGTACTTACTCAACATAGTCGATGTCTCCACAAGATATAGAATCATCATTGTCAAAATCGGAGAACATCTCAACACGATCATTCGTATTATCAATCGGAGGTAAGTCACACTCTGCCGTATCAAAAGTACAGTTCTCAAAGTTAGGTAAAGAATCCTTGAGCTCGAGCTCCAAAGGATCTGACGGCTTATCTTCAATAATCACAGTCGAAATAGAATCATCATTAAGAGAAGTATCGACAACTTCCAAAATGGGGTCACTTCCCTCAACCAGTGTGAGAGAAGGATGGGAAGAGTCGGGAATGATCGATTCGATAGATGGAGTGGGATTGCCACTTCTTTCTTCTATTTGAATAGGAATCAGATCTTTCAAAGAATCAAAATGAGAATCCGAATGATTGTCAAGTTTTGAAGAACATATTGAAGATTTTGGAGGTGGGACAAGTGGTGTGCTCTAAGATCTAGGAATTTCCACCACTTCCGTTATGGTCTCTGGTTCTTGTTCTTGATAAATGTGAAGAAGGCAAGTTGTTCCTTTTAATAAACGCTTTAAGCTCAGTACGTTTGCTTGACCAACTTCAAACCGTAAATCGTGAAAGGTTTGGGTCAAATTTTGATAGTTTAGGAGCCGAAATGGTAGGTTTGTCATTAATAGCATGTATCTCAGGCTGTGAAGGGTAGTCGGAAGAACTTTGAGAATTATTGAGAGACTTTTTAGTGGATAATTCGCACCAATAACAATATCCGTCTCGACTAGTATTCCCACACCTCTTACATATACACTTGTAACAACGATAGTTGTTACCTACTGGACTTTTACAATGAAAACAATGATAATAGTCGAGAGATTCCATAAGAATTAAACATAAGAGGAAGAAAGATATAGAATTAAACGGTTTAGAGGGTTAGAGAAGAAGAATTAAACGTATAAGTGATGCGTGGTTTTGCAACCTTGCAAAAGATTTTACCTCTCAAGGGATCTTAAGAAGCTTGAAATCCCCACCATGCAGTGTACCTGACCATTGTAGTATAGTATAGTGACAAGTACCAGAGGATTGATCGTTCAACTTAAAGAATAGTGTTCGCTAGGGTTAAAACTCAATTAAACTAGGTCTAGAGGTGAGGGATGATTCTTTTTGTATTTTTATATTTTATGGAAAGCAAGTAAAAATCTCGGGTTTTGGAAGAGTGGGCGAAATTAGTTGTTAGTCAACTAACCCAAATAACTACCAATATAAACAAAATAAAATAAAATGATACTAAAGTAAATGTGGAGAAAACAATAATAAGAGAAAATATGTTTACTTAGATTTCACTACTCCCTAGCTATCTTTTACTGGTTGATTAGTTTGTTACAATTGCATGGATGACGGGTTATATTCCTTAATACCATTCGTAGGGTCGTGTACGATCTTCCCTAACTCTATAAGCTTCTACCTCTTCCTATGTCGAGCCGACTACTAGCTCCTAGCATGGCCTCCTTAGTAGTTACTTATGCATTAAATATAACTAATTTATCGTAGTACACATCCGATCATGTTTCTTAAGACGTTCAAGCAAGTTACCAATTGAAAGTCTGTCAGTTTTCTTAAGCCTAACATCGAAATCATTAATCCACAACAATTATAAATAAACAACCAACCAATGATCAATATCTAAGTTTCATTACATCTAAGCAAACACAAAGAAAACCTAGCCTAGCATGTTAAAGTAAAGACAAACATAAGATAGAATCAAACAACACATAGACATATTGAATGATTATTGGAAAACTTATTTTCAATTAAACATGGATGAAACAAGGGTTTGAAACCCTTAAAATTAAGGTGAAATTCGTCTAGGGTTTCTCTTCTCAAAGTTGCACCCTAATGAATGAAAAATCAAAAACTATATATAGAGATTTGAGTCTGACGGCGTCAAGAGTAAATTCTGACGCCGTCAACTCGCCACCATAAATACTATCGTATTGCCTATATCAAATTCTGATGCCGTCATGCGTAATCTTTCTCATGGTCGTCTCTTGCATTTTGTACGTGACGGCCTTGGTGACGTCGTCACGTGTAAATCCTCCAAAAACATTCTGGCGCGTCACGTGTAACTTGATTATCCACCTCTTTGCCAATGAGTGACGACGTCATAAGCAAATCCTGACACCGTCAGGTACGGTTTTCAGCATGAATTGGAGACTTTGTCATATTCTTCACTTTTTCGCTCGAAAAATGTCCAAAATGTTTCCTTTTCCAGATTTCTCCTCAAAAGAACCTAAAATGACAAAAAGAACGATTTAGAGCAATATTTGATCAAATAATCTCGATTTAGGGTTTAAATGACCCCCTAAAAGTGGTACACTTTTTGTCTCATCAATAAGAGGGTAAGAAGATTATTTTTGAATTTTTATGACGGAAAATCAAATCAAGATAAAAGTTAAAAGAAAATATTTTGGGGTTTTTTAATTAGAAAAAATGGAAAACAAATTTTGAAAAGAAAATATTTTTGTAGCAATTATAGTATATAGTTATTCTCTAAGGAAATCCGAAGGAAATACGGATAACCCGAGGTCGTAGTCTGTGTGAAGGTGTGAATAGAATCGTGGTTCTCGATTCGTGAAGTGAATGGGGATAAAAGTGAATAAATGGGAAATTATAACTATGGGAAGTAAAATCGACACTAAAGAGCATATATTAAAGTAATTAAAATAAAAACGTAAAGCTATATAAACCTAAAATGAGATCTATTTTAAGAACGCGAGAAATATTTAAAAACTACGTACGCGCGCAAAATAAAAAGTGAAATTAAGGCAATACTAATCATACGGGCATGAAAATAATTTTCCTACTTTCTAAATGATAAAAGAAATTTTTGGGAAAAAGAAAAATATTTTTTTGACTTTTACTTTTTTTTTTTATTATTATGATGTAAAAACTAAGAAAAAGAAATTTAATAGAAAAACTTTTTAGAAAATTATGAAATACTTACTGAAAGTACTTTAAACTATTTGAAAGCTAAGAAAAATAAAAAGTTTGAAAACGTTTAAACTGATAAGCTAAAATAGATTTAGTAACTAAATATGTTGGAAAAAGAAAAGGGGATAAATTAATTAAATGGGAGACGTATGACAGGAAAGTCCCAAGGGCAGTTTTGGTTAAGTGTTGTGTGTTGTGTTATCTGTGAGCATTAGGTCAGGGGTTCGAACCCCTTTTTGCAATTTTTAGAAAAACTTTTTTTTTTTTTTTTCTTTTTACAAAACTTAATGAGCTTAAGAACATGAACAATTTTATGAAAACTTTATGTATGAAAAAGCTTGAATAAGCTCAGTTGAAACTTAAAACGAAAACAGATTACTTATAAACTTTATTTAGGAAAAGGCAAACTAAATAGCAAATCTATATTGAAAACAAGCTAAGCTTAAATAGAAATCCTACTGTCCTAAACTTGTCAACACAATCAAATAAACTATCTAAGAGGATCTGAGAAGCTAAAATGCAAATAAGCTAACCTACAGCAGGCTAATCAAACAGTCCTAAGATGCCAACTAGAAAGCTAAACCTAAAAGGCCATGAGCTATACTATGGGGCTAACTAAGCTAATCTCAACACAATCCCTACTAGTAAGCTGATGCAAACAGAATGCAAGTAAAAATTAGCTTACAAGCTTAATCTACCAACAAGCACAAAAGAGGAACACTAAAACTAGCAGTCTAAAAGGGCAATTAGATGATAGGACATAAGCTAATAAACAAGCTCACAATAGAAAACCAAGCACATGTACTAAAAGCTGGTACTACAAGCTTGCTATAGAAACAAAAATCACACCACAAGCTCTACTAGATAAGAAAATATGAAGCAAAGAAGAAGATAAATTCCCTAGTGTTGGTGGTGCAGGGCACACCACCGTCCAATATGGTTACTTGCAATGTGATTTTGAACAATCAAATGAATTTGAAAATGTGACATTCTTGTTTTAGAGTGAAGTTTAGCAACAAATCTTCACATGAAAACGGATTTTCAAAAGGTTTTGAAGGCTCAAATTCATTTGGTACAAAAGCTTTTGAAAACTGATGGGAGGTTTTGACTGATGCAAAATTGAACAAGTAAATTGTGCTAAAGTGATTGAAATACAAAGATGGATATGCAGAGTTATTCTTATGTCTAAATGAACTAAGTAAATGCAAGAATTAACAACTAGATGCAAAAATCAAAGAGTATGCAATAACTCTTAACACAAATAGTTTTATAAAATGAATTTTTAGAGATTGATACAAATGATATTAAACTATACAATACTACTGAGATTAGCTTCTAATCTACTTATAACCTCAAATGAAAGCAGTATCAAGTTCAAAATAGGTCCTAGGACAGCATTGACTCAAAAAGTCAAGCTGTCCCAAACACCCTTTTATGCTACTGAAATTGAAATTCTAAACTGAATTAGGCATATTTAAGCTATGAATAAGCGGGACAAATGTTAAACTAAGATTATTAAGTCCTAAAAATCAACATTAAACAGAAAAGAAGCACTAGAGACTAGTAAACTAGATTATGCTATATATTATGGTTTTTATGAGATTATTAAGTAACATAGAAACAACTGAGATTAAAGCTACAAATCAAGCAACAAATAGGGACATGAGATGAATATAATCAAATAAAGACAGGAACATAATAAATAAGCACAAGCATAAGCAGAAAAAGCAGTTAACAAGCTTACAAAAGGAAAGACTATACTTACAAGTTCAACCCTCAGCTGAACAGAGGGATAACATGATCATAGCCTATCTTTGGATAGACTTATAAGCTACTCAGAAATCATCAATCTAACACCAATTAACCCAGAATCTTCATCATTAATGCACCTTTGACTTTCGTTGACCAGAAGCTTATTAACCAATTTAAAGCAGAAACAAAACAACAACTCACTACAAGCTATGATTGAGCTTGAATGAGCTTATGAAACAATAAATGTAAATTTGAAATCAGATTTGTAATAATAGATTGCTTGAAAATTAAGGAATGAAAACTATACTTTTATTAAAAACTTTAAATGAGTACAACTTGAAAGCTGATAAAGCTACAATAAGCTAAGAAAAACGTAAAATTACGCTAAGGATTACACTAAACCTACTATATTACTCTACTCCTACTCCTAACCAACTAACTGCTTCAAATGAGGTGAGGGACTTCTATTTATAGGACCTGAGAGGAGGGTTTGGGGTCTCTTTGGAAGCCTCTAGATCGATTGTTATTAGCCCTTGATCATCCCATCAATAAAATGCTTTAACCACAGCCCTTAGATCACTTTGATGAGGTGTATCTACCAATCAAATTCCTCCAATTGGCCAGCTTAGCAATCCGGAGTATCACACACCTGACATTCTCTGATACGTGCGTCAGGCGCTTCTAGAAACAATTAAGTACGGGTAAATGGAATTTGGGAGCAGGTAAAAGTTGAGGTGAGGAGATAATGAACAGTAATAATAAAAAGGGGCGGGTGTGGTGTTTTTTTATTTTATTTTGACTTCTGGTTTGGGGATTTTGACCAGGTTTGGTATATAACGGGTGTGGGATCCGGGTTGTGGGATCTGTTGGGCTCGGGTTAGTAATTAAGTGGTGGTGGGCTTAGTGGGTTTAATGGGATGGGTTGGATAATAGTTAAAAGGAAATGGCAGGTTTAGCTAAATATTATCACAAGGACTAAATTTGTAATTTGATAAAATCCAAGGATTATTGTTGCCATATTTGAAGAGTATTTCCAAGGACTGAATTAGACAACTTGATTATCTTCAGGGTTGATGTTGTCATTTTGAGCTCATTAGTGATCCAAACTTAATAAATCCTTCTGTGGCTTCGGCTTTAAATCCCTTTTCCAATTCTCGTGCTCGTGTTGTCGCTTTTGCTCGATTTTTCGTCCATATTCATAATATCTGTACCTGCACATATAAAAACACAAAAACACAACATATATGGCATATTTGGATTTTTTTTTTTTTTTTTTTTTTTTTTTTTTTTTTTTTGTGGTCCGATTTTGGTCAAATAAAAGGTGTGTAAATTAACACACACCAGTTACCGTCCAAGCACGTAACCAGTTACCAATATTTGAAGAGTTTAAGAACAATGATTTAAATTTAGAAAATGAGTTTACGAGTATAGGCTTTTCACATGTAGGTTAATATTAGTCATTTTCAGTAAGTAAGTATAACATCTTTAGCCTTTACCCTCTTATGGTATTGCAAGTCTTGAAGGTATGTTATATGATACTTCTTTACACATTTTTTTTCTTTTTCTTGAATTAAAAATAAAAATAGAGAGAGAGAGAGAGAGAGAGAGAGAGAGAGAGAGAGAGAGAAATTTAATTTAATTTTTTATATCGTGTTTTCGAGTTAGGAGATAAAAATAAAAGATAACTGATGATTTAACAATTATACCTTTCATTTTATATAAATTTTATGTTTTATATTATGTCATTGAAGTAATAAATTGTATTTATTAAAAGTTCCCCTTTCAAATTATCTCATGTTTGGGAAGAAAGTTTTGAAGATAAATTTAGCTAAATTTTCTCTCTTTTTCATTTCTCTCCTTTCAGGATCCCAAATTTATTCAGCCTTCTTCTCACTTCTTTTCTTTTCTCATAAAAATAAAACCCTGGAATGCAGTGTTAATGTTTATGTTTAAACGAATGATAAAATTAATAATGCTTAACTATGCTAATTGATAGATTTTATTCTAAATGACATTGAAAATGCTATAAGGTTAATAAGGAAATTATAACCTTTGATGCAGTCTCAACCCTTTCAAAATGTCCCACACAAACAATCATACAATTAAACCCCTTACAGCACATGGTAATGATTTTTTTTTTCTCATTGTGCTCCGACAGTGTAGGTGTTTACCGCATCCAGTCTAATGTGGTTGCTGGCATGATTTGTCCGACACTGTGATGTTCACGTTGTGTAGGTATGATTATGAGTGTCTTGAGTACATAGGGATGACAATGGATCGAAGATATTAAATAATGTGGAGCGATATCCACATCCATATCTAATTTTTTCGTCATCCATAAAGATATCCATATCCGTGTAGAATCATATCATCCATCCAAATTCATATCCATTAGATGAATCAGGCAAATGGATATTCACTGGATATCAACAAAATTCTTAGTCAAAGAAAATATTATGGTTACTTTAGTGTATGTATTCTAAACATTATTGATTATTGACATCAATAAGTTAATAGTTTCAAGAAAAACATATTTCAAAGTAAATTTTTAGACTAAATATCTCATATTAAACATAACACAGACATTTATGTATATAAATGTGATATGATAACTTAAAGTCTGATAAAACCAAAGTATGAGTTAACTTAGGAGTATAAGTGAAAACTTAAAATTAGCTTTACAATGCTTATAGTTCAGAACCAAAAACTATTTTTAAAGTATAAGCTATTAGTATGCCATAAAAACATTAATTTGTATTCATACAACCAAACCATGAGTTAGTAAATTTGTATAGTTATATATACGTGAAATTATTTCGGGTGGTAAATGGGTGATCTATGGATGACAATCATCATCTATATCATATCCACTAAACATCCATATCCATATCCATATTAGCTCATCCATATCAACCAATATTGGATCAAGTCGCATGGATATCCATTGGATCAGGTGATGATTTCCATCTTTAGTGGTGTGTTTATGTTTTAGTGAGTTTTAGTTTTTATTGCTACCAACTCTGATACAAAAAATCTTCATTTTTGTGATTTTAGATGTGGTCATAGTGTGTATGTGTTTTGGTCTGTTCTGATCTTAGTTTTGTGCATTTTATTATTATTATTATAGAGTACTTTAGTTTGGTGTTGTTGTGACATCATTTTCGGTACAGTTAGTCTTACCACAGTCCACATACACACTTTTGTACAACAACAACAACAATATTCAATCCCACCGGAGCGATGTATGGGGAGGTGAGATGCAGACAGTCACACCCCTACCTGAGGGTAAAAAAACTTCTTCCAGAAAAATCTCTGGGCAAGTGAGTTGAGCAAGCAAACAGACAATATGTAAGGTGTGTGTGAGGGAAGAGGGAAAATGACATAAATGGAAGCATATAAAGCAAATACATCCACGCAAGTAAAGACATAAACACATACAGACAAAAAAAAAATCAGAGAGCATGCAGGCCAAAACAAGGGGAAAAAAGCACTAGAGACACATAAAATCACATTTCACAGAGGCAACATATAAGAAGAAGAAGCAAAACATACAAAATATCAAATGTATAGACATTAAAAATGCAGTAGCATGAGTAAAAGTAAAATAAAATAAAAAAAAAAAATAATGCATAACATAACAACCATAAAACCATATGAGTGAAACAAACACACGACCAAAATAGAGAATAGAGCTAAACAAACATATAAAAGCCGAAAACGCATAAAAGCAAGAAAACCTCATGTGTGAACTTTAAAAGGCTAAAAGGGCCTACGCTCAAGCTACCATTCACCTGAACACCTATGCGCCCTACTCATATACTATAATCCTAGTTCTCCACGTGTTTCTATCAGAGGGCATGTCCTCGAAAATAGGAGCTCCTTTAGGTCAAGCTTCAGTCTGTCCTCCCACCTGAGCTTTGGTCTACTCCTTCTCCTCAAACAATCGACAATGATAGACTCCACTCTACTCACAGGTGCTAACTGTGGTCTCCTCTTGACATGCCCAAACCCTCGCAATCGTCATTCTCTCATCTTGTTTATTATATTCGCAACTTGGAGTACTCTTGAAAAAACTCCATTCGGGATCATGTCTAACATAGTTTTACCACAAATTCACCTTAACATCCTCATTTCTGCCACTTCCATCCTATTTGCTTGAGTCTTCATTAACGGCTTTGTAGTACAACATAGCTGATCGAATCGTCACTTTATAAAATTTTCCTTTCAGTTTTAGAGGGATGTTCTTGTCACAAAGGATTCCCGCGGCCGCTCTCCACTTCAACCATCCTGCTTGTATACGATGCAACGCACACTTATGTATACCATAAAAATAACAAGAAAAAAATACAGCAAGAGACAATAATATATTAACTTTATTCGTTTTGGACCATATAATCTGAATTTTGGCCCTCGTAAGATCTTGTATGGATTCCCCGAATCTATACGTGTCTTGTAAATATATTTGTTGTTTAAAAAAAATATATATTTTTGTTCCCCCTTAAATAGAGAAATGATTCTCATGCCTAATAAATATGTCTAATAATAAGATTTGGGCACATGTCAAAATCAATGATGAATATTTAGAAAAGGAAAATGGCAAAAGCATGTGTCAAGTAATAAATAGATTAAGCATATTTTTAGTTATGCATATTAGGTATTCATATCATTGCCCAAATAAATATTGCATAGAAAGATTTGGGCCTAAGAAAAGAAGTAGTGGACCTACTTAACAAAAATAAATAAGCCCAACCAACATATACTTAACAAATTTAGGACCAACGGTCAACCGGAGACACCACTGTACCAAACACCCGTTAAGCTGCCGATGACATAAGCTCCGCCCTGAAACGGCGGCGCGTGACGGAGAAATGTGGAGGAGCACCGTTTTTCCGGTAACCCAACTGACATAATTAAATTTATATGTTTTTTTGTTACTTTAAAATATTGAATATAGTTTTGTTTGTTGAATTTGATGTTTTCAGGAAAATGAGAATTCTGATCAGAGTATATCAGGTATTTTTGTTTTTTGTACATTATTATTTTTTGGTTTCTTTTATAAAAGTGTTTGGTAACGTAACTACTCACTGATTATAAAGTGTATAATGACGGGTATGTTTGGCGAAGATAGCAGTAGCAAGTAGGAAGCAGTAGTTGTTTGTTTTGATAAAGGGTTTGGTAACATAGTTGTATAGTCATTATTAGTAAGTCAAAACACTAGTTGCTCATAAATGCTACTCCCTCCGTCCCAAAATTATTGTACCCTTTTGACTTTTTCGGTCTTTACTTTTCAACTTTGATTTTAAGTATTTTTGTTTATATTACATAATACTTGATACAAAATATATGAACGGATCCAAAAAAGTCAAAAGGGGACAATTATTTTTGGACAGAGGGAGTACTAGAAGTAGCGTTTTGATTTGGAGCGTTTAGAAAAAGTAGGAATACTAGTTGCTTCTTTCCAAACAAGCATTTTGTGCTAAACGCTAACCGCTAGTTGAGAGTTGCTCCAAAGCGCTCCTAAACGCTTGCTACCAAACATACAACGTACGAGTAGTGTTTTTAGAAAAAGTAAAATGCTAAACGTTTATTGCCAAACGAGATTAACCACTCCTAAATGCTCTTAAAAGCTTCTTGGAAAACTTGGTGTACGTTTTTTTTTTTTTTTTTCTTATTAAAACACAACTTTTAAAATCCTGCTTTTCCGTGTATCCTATGACCATTTTACCATTATATTTGGTAACAACTTTATTGACAATGAGGGGTAAAATGGTCATTTTACATGAGTAAAATACACACGAAAGTTGAAATTCAAAAGTTTGGGTATATAATAGGAAAAAAAAAAGGACGGCTACACACAACTAGAAAAAAGGGTAAGTTAGATGCATTCGTAATTAACCCTTTATTTAAATACTGATATGCTTTTTGTTTGTTTGTTTGAAGAGGATGATGATGATTATGATATGAATGAGGATTGTGTTTCATTAGGAGCTCCACCTCAAAAAAAGGTTCATATTCTAGTCTTATGTATGTATCATGAGTTGAAATTTTGAAACTAGTTCTTGTCGTTTAAAGTGTTTGATAAAGCAAACTGTTTCACTTGTCTATTACTGTATTTATTTCGGGGAAAAAGAAGGTTGCCTTATTTCAAAGTGCTTATTTAATAAACGTTTAATGGGTTTTTCTGTTAGCTTATTCACGATATGAGTATAAATATAGAAAAGCTCATAGGCCCACTTTTTTTCGGCTTATAAGCCATATGGGTCAACTTGACAAGCTGAAAAAAGTTGGCTTATGAGCTTTTATAAATTAATGTAAGCTCGTAAGCCTGGAAAATTAGCTAACTCAAACACCCCCTTCATAACTTCAGCTGTGTATTTTTTAAGATTAACTAATTATAGAGGGTGTTTGGTTTGCTTAGTTTTTGATTGGTGAACAGTTTGGTGTGTTTGGACTTTGGATAAACCAAACTGCTTGTGCTTATATGTGTTTATTTTGGGGTAAAATATGTAGTTCTCAACAAGTTGGTCAGACTCACAGTGCGTATTTTGCTATTTTCTACTCGAGAATAATTTAAGATTAATGTGAAAGAAGCAAATCCATACACTATTCCAGAAGTTCATATTTTAAGATTAAGTTATCTGCTTCTTCATTTAAGAATCAGAAGCAATTCCAAACACCCAAACACATATATGCTGTGAGCCTGTGATCTGTATAAATATATAGTAAGATATAAGATATGTTAACTCACACATGTCTCAAGTTTAGAATAATCTACTAGCGGGGTTGCCCGCGCGTTGCGGCGGGTGCGTTTTGTGTTTTGTATTTTGTCGGTTGTACGGAAATTTATGTAAAAAAAAAAAAAAAAAAAAAAGCAACTAGTATTATTATATGTGTAATTGGGCAGGGTGAAGTGCAGATTCTTTCTCAACTTGATATGCTTAGAGGTACTAATTACTCGACCATTATTCATTGCGATTTATATAAATTTCATTTGGGAGTTACATGTCGAATATGTTTAAAGGACCATGTTGATATGTTATGATCTTGTGCAGATGCTAATGAAGTTGTTCAAGAAAGAAGTCATTCTAGTTTACTTCAAAAGGTACGTCATGAAACTTTTGCCAGAACGATGCATCATCACTTGTAGTATTTTCATAGAATTCACTGGCTTTGGCTTCTAGCAAAAGAATAATATGCAATTTGGACAAGTGGAACAATATGGTGGTTTCTCGAAATGGGACAATAGTTTGGATTAATGTCTTTTTTTCAGTTGTCTACTGTTACGATTTTGTATTTGTTCTGCTTCAGTACTGCATGATGTTACCTACTTTGATAGTTTACTTTTCCTAATCAGAGGCGAGCAGATATGTGTGTTGAAGATGATGTTGAATTCCCAATTTTTGCCAACAATGATGAATTCACATTTACACCGGAAAAAGCTTCTGCGCATCACTCGGATGAAGAAATTCTCTCTGATGATGAGGTACACACTACACAACCAGTAAAGCAGTTCTTTGAAGCTGATAATTTTCATTTATGCTCGCATTTTAAACTGTTCGATGTTTTATTTTTAGGGGAGAGGTAACTGCATGCAACTGAGCAAATGCTTCACTGTCGAGACTGATGATTATCAGAAATGTGAACCGTCTAGTTTAGAAGGAAACAGAAAAGACGGAATTTGCACTTGGCTTGCAGAAAATGCAGAAGCAGATACACTAGTTAATGTGAACGATAATGCTGACTTTGCTCAATTCCATCCTGTATCTGCCAGAGCAAAGAGGTCAGGTAATGATAACTACATTCACTGGTGATTTATACTGATGGGCGGGTTGGGTAACAAGTCAAAATGGGTGTTTTTAGTGCGGGTTGAAACGGGCTGGGCAGACCCGCAAATATTTTCTTGTCAATATTTCATAAACGCTTAAATGAAATTACAGAAACTGCTGTCACATTAATGATCTAATTCTGTAAATAAAAATATTTAGAAGACTTATTTTTAACAATTTGACCTGTTTCCTATTTATCTAATATTTTATTTGACTTTTAAATTTATAAAACATGAACCCAAATCAACCCATTCATAAGGGTGAAATTGCTTATGACTAGTCTTTGGACAACTTGATGCTTGTTGAATTCCATCCCGATGTAAAGGTAATCTGCTTTTCATTACATTTTCTGACAATTGCTTTTCATGCTTAATCATTTCGTTGCAGGTGGCAAGGACAAAGCCAGACACAAGTTCTCTTTTAGGAGACAGTCACATCCTGACCTATTTAGAGATATTAGTCATGTGTTTGAAAGTGAGACATCTTTTAAGGTTGGTTCATCATGTGATTCAAGTATGTAAATGAATCTAGTTTTGTACGAAAAAATTAAGTGAAACGAAATTCCTAAAGTTTTTCAGGGAAAAGATGTGGATGATATGAAAAATCATGTGATGCCTGCTGAAAAATCATATGAAAAATCAATGGCAGAGCTTCTTGTACGTGTTCAAGATGAACCTGATCTACCTGAAGGAAGTATTATCGAGGTAGTTCTTATAGAGCTGTAGCACATAATAGTTTCTCTGCTCTTATGTTTTTATATATTAAGGTGGCAAACGAGTTAATTACAGTTATGATATAATATTTAATTTGCTCCAGTACAATGAAACAAAAGGCACCTCCAGACAACTTGCTGTCAAGAGAAGTATACTGTCACAGGATCATAGTGACATAGATGATGATCTCGACTGTTTGCGCAGTGACTCATCAGAAGAAGATGAGGTATGTAGTTTAATCGGTGCTTCACCATTCTTTTTCTTGTAACAGCGGTTTACCATCCGTCGTATACTTAACTGTTTAACTCTGACTGCAGCACAACCATCAAGCTCTAGAACTTGCCATGCCAGAATCCAAACAGAAGACTATAGCTGATCAATTTCACGAAGCTTTAGGTGCTGCTTCCACAAACACCCAGGAGCACGTGTATGCAGTTCCTAGTCACACGGGGTGGGTTATGTTGAACACTTTTATTGTTAATACCAAAATGAATGTAAATCTTATAACTGTTTGTAATACTTCTACAATGCCGAAATTGCAGTGTTGGTTTATTTGGAAAGTTGCAGCGCGTAATGCACCGCGAGAAGGAAAGGGATTCATACTTTTTGAACAAGTTACCAAACGAAGGTACATACAAATTTACAGTAGCAAGTACTATCTGGCATGTTTTAGAACACGCTATTTCGTTTGCTACCATTGTTGTGAATTAAGATTTTAGTGACTTGTTCTGAAACTTTGTGCAGAGAGACTGTGGCCTATTTAGTTCTTAATGTTATTGTTATACTACAAATATAAATCGTGGAAAAGTGACACACCTTGGGTTCTTTTTCAATTCAGATGAAGCAAGCTGTTTTGATGTGAAGATAATGTCAAGGTCTTTGGAAGGAAAATTGATTGTCTGTTCATGTTCTTCCATTGAAAATGATGAGGTGCGTTTAATGACTATACTTAGAAAGAGGTAGCAAGATGGGCAGGTGCTGGGTTGGGACTTGGGACGTTAAAAAGGTTTTGGCTTAAAATGGGTAGTTTTTAGTACCGGTCACCGGCCTGGTTGGGTTGATCCACAAACACTTATCTGTTGTGTTAATTTTGAATGTTCACTTGCTTATGCAGAGTTTAACAAATACAAATAACCCTCAAAATGTTGTAAAAAGGAAACAAATGACGATCATTTTCAGCTCAAGAATATGTAGTGATGTAGAGCTTGATGTTGGGACACTGGTTCGTATTCACCCTCCTTGGTACGTATATTACTCTTTCCTCTTATAAACTGGTATGTGTTCATTGCAGCTTTTTATATGTTGACGCATGTTTTTTCTTGAATATTCAGGAAAGAAGTAAATGTAAAAGGGAAGGAAGAGAGTACCGTTTTATCTACATATTTCTCACAGATATGAGCAAGCAACAGTATTTACAATGTTATTGTTGTATTCTAACCTTTTCTCTAGAATTAGGAATAGATTGAGAAAGGCTCACATACCTGATTACCTGGTATGTTGTGCATATTTTAATTGTTATACCAAATTACCAATGTATACTGTTAGACAAGATTTTTATGAATTAATAACCCAGTAACAATGCTTGTTGGAGTTCATATCATGCCATGAGTTTGGAAAGAATAAACAGTCCTTTTGCTTAAAATTTTGGGTATCTAAAATGGTAAATGGGTGAAAATAAATAAATAAATAAATAAGAAAAAAAAAAAGATAAAGTTTGTCCACATTGCCGGAAAGAGAAAAAGTTTGTCCACATCGTCGGAAAGAGAAAGCTGAAGCAGGCCCGGATTTGGCTATGGGCCATGTGGGCGACAGCCCAAGAGCAGCCCAAGAGAAGAGGCATCAATGTACAAGTCCTTATTTACATATACTAGATTCATTTAAGCCCATTTTATGCAAAGCCCACTTAATTGATAACCAACCTAAGTAACGTGCAATATATGACGAGTTCAAATAGAAAGAAACAATAGAATCAGAGATCACGAATACAATAGACACGACTCACATACATGACAGTTTTACAGGTTTAAACATCCTCATCAGTCCATCCAGAAGATTTATGAATTGTGGTTCTAGCCTTACAGGAATTAAGAGTCGAATTCCAAACAAGGCCATCAAACAAATCAAGGTTCATCTTTTCTTCTCTTCATTGATTTTGAGCAGGTGATTTTGCTTCATGCTTTATTATTCAATGTGAAAAAGAAAAAGAAAAGAAAAAAAGTGTTAATCCATCTCTTCAAGTCTTATTTCCTTTATTAGTTTTGAATAACCTTTTGTTCAGATTATGTTTGACAAACATATTAGGCAAACAGTTTCGTAGTTAGAATATTATTAGTTTTCTCAAATAATCATGTCCATCAAATATTTATTTAAAAAGCCATCCTCGTAGCGATCCTAATGCATTAAACTATTAAAGTAATTCTTGCTTTTGTAGATTATTATATAGTTTGCACTCGAGTATATCATGTTGGTGTCGTTCACAACCGTCGGGTAATAGGAAACGGAAAAATAATAATAATAATAATAATAAAAGAAATAAAAAAAATGGGCAAATGATAAAAAAATGCATTAAACTTGACACTTTTTGTGATTGTGTGTACTTTCAAATTTCGATCATTGTGTGTATTTTGTGACTATTCTGCCATGTAAAATGACTATTTTACCCTTCAAATTTGAAAAAAGTAAGAGTAAAATGGTCACAAAATACACACACAATGATCGAAATTTAAAAGTTCAGTACACTCAATAAGAAAAAAAATAGTTGCCTACACACAATCACAAAAAGTGTCAAGTTCGATGTATTTTTTTGTCATTTGCCCTAAAAAATCAAAAAGAATCTGAGCGACCTCTTCATGGTTCTATGGACGGGTATGTAGTTAGAACGAAAAAGAATGATAATAGTGTTGTAGAAAATAATGACAAAGCTAACATTAATATAGATTATGAAAATCCTATAAATAATGAGAACCTAGAAAATGATGAGGTTAAAACCTTGGACATCCATTCAAATTATGGAGTTTACAAAGAAACTGAATATGTTTTACTTGCATACAAGACATTATTAACCATTCCTGTCACGGTAGAATTCTCAGAAAGAAGCTTTTCAAAATTAAAGATATTGAAGTCTTATCTGCGGGGTACAATGATCAAGAGAGGTTGAACGGGTTACCGATTGTGAGTATTGAAATAGTTTTTTTTAGCAAATGCCGATTACGATAAAATAATTGATATTTTTGCTTCAAGAAACGCACGAATATATCGTTTTAGGTGATCAATGTCGAACTTGTTATTCGGAATTTATCTCCTTATATTGTAACATTTCATTTAATGAATAAAAATCGGCATAGGGATGAGCCGCATAGCTTGAACAGGTTCCAAACCTTTAAAAAATTGTGTTGTTTGTTTACAAGGGGCATATTTCACTCGGCTCGCACAGCGCATCCGAAATCTCACGACCGATAGGTGAAATGAAGGTCGCTGAAGGTCACTAGTGTGCCTAGTCTTATGGTATGAGTTTGGAATTAAGGCTGCCCACAACAATAAGGGTCAATCTCCCATATTTTCTCTGCCACGTCAGCTTTCTCTTTCCAGCGACCTACAGGCGATTCAGTGCCACGGTAAGGGCGACCAAGTTGATTTTTTTTTTTACTACAAACTTAATAAAACATTAATTTCATCATCTTCTTTTTAAAAAAAAAAAAAAAAAAAAGAAAAAAAAAACAATTTTTAACAAAAACACAAATTTTATTAATAAAACATAAACGAAACGATACGGAATTAAAACAACTAAAAATTAAACGTAAACATTACATGATAAAACACGATACGGAAAACAAATAAAACACAATACGGAAATACTTAACATAAAACACCATTACTCATCGTCTCTGTCCCATGCATCTGTGTTTCGCAAAACAAACCACACATGTTGATAATATATCCCTCTCCCATAGCGCTCATAATAAATTCGGTTTGCATTGCTGAGACGACAAGGGTCTTCACTTGTACGCAACAACTCTTTGTAAATAGCATTATACCTACGACATTCAAAGTTCATTATATTCCACATAGCCGTAATACTATTTTTATTACGGTGCTCACCATCAGTCTGATTATTGAACTTTTGTGCAACTTCATTCCAAAAAGAACGTCTATTCACAAGGTCTCTGGAATCCTGAACTTCAAGCCATACGTTACCTAGCAGGCGTTCTTCTTCCATTGACCACCGATTAGTCATTGTGAAATGCTTTAGGAGTATGTGAAGAAAAGTGTTGTATGGTGTGTTATTTATAGGGGATAAAATATAAGAAGCGAGATATTTTTGAATTCAAAATTCAAACAGAAGGCGGGATAAATTTTAAATTCAAAAATTAAATACAATGATCTTTTAAATTCAAAAATCAGGCGGGATCTTTTAACACAAACGTAAATTTTTTATTAATAAAAACATAAACGTTACATAAACATAAATTAAAACATTACAATACTAAATTAAAAACTAAAACTTCAATTGTAATCTGGGTGATCCCAGGTCTGCGAGTTGTCGGAGCGGAAACCATCGTCGTACGGATCAAAGCTCGAAAACCTCTCTTTTTCGATCTGAGCTTCCAACCTGCTCAGCTCCCGCTCGTCCTCAGAGTTCCAGCCATCATCAGCAGGTTTCACATTTTTCTCAAAACATAGCTGAAAGTTATCAAGATGAGGTTGCTGTTGTTGTGGCTCAACAACTATTGGTGCAGATGAACTTTATGCACCTTGCACAAATTGTTGTTGTTGTTGTTGTGCATCAGCAGCTTCCACATTCTCCTCAAAACTCCAACGTATCTTGTTGGATTTTTCGTTCTCTATCTTCTGCACACAACCCCACAATGTTTCAACAACATCAGCGTCTTTGCGAAACTCATTGTACAAAAACTGAGCGATCACATATTTTCTGCCGACAGAGATATCTTTGCACGCTGTGTATCGTGTTCTCAAGCGTTGTTTGCGTAACTTCGCCAGCTCAAACTTCTTAATAACTTCGATAATTGCATCTTGGCGTTCCTTGTCGTCAATTTCGACTTGTTTTTTGACATAGTTTTGAACTTGTTCTACAGTGTGGGGAAGTTTACAAGCCATTTTTTGTGTTTGATTTGTTGTTTGAATTATGCTTGAAAATGTGTGTTTGAAAGGTGTGTTTCAAAGTGGTATTTTTTTTTTTTTTTTTTTTTTTTTTTACTTTGAATGCAACGTATACTTTTTTTTTTATAAATTTGCTTGCAACGGCTAGAAACATAAAAAGTTGGACATATTTAGATCAAAAAGCAAAAAAAAAATGGGACTAGGACTCGGTCGAGCTTGAGACCGAGTAGGATTTTTTTTTTTGCTTGATTCTGGGTCGCGACCGACTCCCCACAATAGAGCCGACCGAGTCGATCGACTTAGACCGAGTCGATCTCGGTCGTTATTGCATGCAGCCTAATAAACCAGTAACAATGCTTGATCATCTTACAAGAGGCAAAAACATGGATACATAATTACCGGGTTGAAAAAATATAAAGCAAGTTACAAAAACATGACAACTTGTATGAATTAATGGTATTCAAGTATCTGGGTGGTATAACTCTATAACCAATGATGACCGCTTGTATGTCTTTTGAGTTTTGTGCATCTTTTGTCAAAACTTGTGTCAAGTTCTCTGTCCCACATCAGTTGAAGACAACAAGTTTAAGTTGTTTATATATTGTGGTGTAGATTTTTTTGAAACAGTTCTTTCGGAGAAATCCTTGACCAATGAAACCTGATGGGGGGAAAACCTTCAACTTAAGCCGCCCGAAGGCACGACACTTAATTTGAAGTAAACCCTGCCTTCTCCAGATTCGAACCCTAGTGGGTTGAAACCTTCATTGAAGGACTTTGAAAGCCTGGTATCAACAAACCCTGTGGTCAAAGAGGACTTCCCGGATGGTCACCCATCCGGTACTACTCTCTCTGTGGCTCACTTAACAAGTTAAGCACTCACCACTAGACCACATGGTAGTTGATATATTGTGGTGTAGATGGTTTATGTAAGTTGATATTATTATTATTATTATTATTATTATGTAGCGGTGTTTGGGTATTGTTGATGGTAGATATTATTAGAATTATATCATTAACAAATCCAACCTCGTCACATAATAATACTAATATGTGTGACATAAAACTTACACAAGTTTTGATAAAAGATGCACAATTGTTTTATAATGACTCGTATGTGACCGAACATAAACTAGAGTGTAGATTGGCGCTTTCAATTCTTGTATTCCTCGAAAAGAGGATCGTGCTAACATACCCCAAGAACCTAGCACCGTAGCCTTTGTATCTTGAGTATGTTAGCCATTGTAACCTTAGATTTACTCTGCAGTACTCTTATTGATTATTGCTCGACTATTATGGTATTTGCTTTTCGCAATTGCATCTGAGTGAGGTACAAAAGAATTATATGACCTTCATTCTTCAATGTTATAACCTGAATTGTTTTTCGTGCCCTTTTTCTTCTTGAAACTTTATAACTCCTGGTGTAAGACATATGCTCGCCACAAAAATAGTCACCGAGAATCCACGGCCGCATTGCACGCGTATCCTTCGAGTTATCTATCTATAGACAGACAATTTCATATACTTTCGATCAACTTCTTCTTTATTTATTTATTTATTTATTTATTTATTTATTGTCATTTTTTTCCCGTTTTATCTTCTTTTTTCATTGTTAAAACTTGCATGAGAAATTACATGTGATTAAATACTAATTTTAATATTTGAATATCTAAACATGTAAAAAAATAAACATAACTTTTTTTACAATATTTTAAAAGTTTTACATTTTTTTTTCCTTTGAAAACTAGATATTTCAACCATATGTAACACATTATATTTAGAATTGTAGATTTGTACATTTAATTTGTCAAAGTTGAATAAAACATATAAAATCACATGTAATTTTAACTACACGTGATCTAAATCACATGTGAATGAGGCAATATCCATTTTAATTCGTCAAAGAAACATAACTTCTACGTTTCATATTAATTTGTAAACAATAATATTAAAAGGGAGCACGAATGTAGATATGAATTTAGAACCCAGACAATCTTCTTCACTGAATGAGGCAATATCCATTTTACAGACCCATTTACAGTTACACTAGTACAATCGACGTCACTTCCGTCGACATTTTTAACCTTCTACCGTCGACATGTCGACGGTATGAGACGCTCCCGTCGACGGCAACTGTTTGTCGTGAAAACTTCGTTAGGAACGACTATCCCGTCGACAATGCCCGTCGACAAGGTAGGTCCCACATGGTTTTTCAGTCAAAGATTATGGTTGTCCGACTTTATAATCCCGTCGACATGTCGACGGGATAATAAAGTTAATTATTTTATTAATTATAATTCGTTAATTATTTTACTAATTACCGTCGACATGTCGACGATATTCGTCAAAGTCAACATGCAGGTCAAGGGAGTGTTGTTGTGCCGTCGACATGTCGACGGTACAAGAAATTTAATTATTAATTTTAGTTATGTTACCGTCGACATGTCGACGGTAATATACTGATATGCTGCCAACAACATGCTTCATACCAACAAAATTTCAGATTTTTTCCATAAAATTTTTCAGAAAAAATCTACCAAAACCTGTAACCAACCAGAACCTGTAACCAACCAATTTTAACATGTCCTAAACACATACAATTCGACATCGGCTAAAACACTTGCAAATTATCGCTAAACACCCTCAAAATGCATTAAAACATATAAAGTCTACAAAACGGGGTGTGGTAATATCTAAACCTAGCTGCCATATCAACAAATGTTTCAATATCCACGATGTTCAAGTCACCAAAAGGTAAAACTACATAATACTAACATAAGGGTCGCCAAAATATTGTTTCAAACATAAGTACAACACAAAATAACCAAAGTTTTTACCTCTACATCCCCAAATCACTCATCATCACCACAACCATTATCATCACCAGAACCATCCTCATCGCCTCTGCCACTCCCGCTCCCTCCAGCTGAGCCACTACCTCCAGCGCCCAACTTATGGCAATAATAGAGGTGTGAAGGTTTGACCAATATGGTCCCGTCGACATGTCGACAGGAACGTATTAATTCGAAAAATTCAACACAACTAGGCTCGATCAAGCTTGTTTTTTGTCGTTTTGTGCATATGCCGTCGACACATTGTGTCGACGGGAATATGCTCGTCGCCTGTTCTCATGATTCTTGTAGTGTTAATACTCGGAGTAATATTTTTATTTAAAGTTTCTGTTTTGTGGATAAGCAATGGATCATAACACACCCTAAACACGGTTACTTTTATATACCTAAATAAAACACTTTATTTTTTTTACAAGAATTAAAGCACTTGATAATAAAAGGGAAAATTGTCCAGAAATACATCAAACTTGCCACATTTTGCTTTTGTATACCATGAACTTTTTTTTTCCTATTATAACTATAAACTTTCTTAATATTGCTTTTGTATCCTGAAATGTCCAATTAGCTTACGTGGCATGGATTAGTGATCCTAATTACACTCACTTAATCACATTACACGTTTTTTAAACTTTGGGTGTGTTTTTAACATAAACGAAACTTTGGGGGGACAAGAACAAACATTTTGATGGGTTGTAACCTAACACCAACACTTAATCCCCTTTTCCCTCCTCTCCCCCAATACTAAACGGTCCACAAAAAAATCCCAAGAACCCTAAAAAATGAGCACTTCCAGTTCTGCCCAATCGCGGTTAATTGGAGGCAACATTGAATTTTTTTGCAACTGCAATCGTCAATTAAGGGTTCAAACATCAACCTCACGTGCAAATCCAGGTAAGAGGTATGTGAAATGTGATATTTGTCGAGTGTATGAGTTTCTAGATGACCTTCCTAGCCAATACTACAAAGACCTCGTATTTGGGTTTTTTCAAAGGCAAAGAGGCAGGGATAATGGACCAATGATCGAGGCAATTGGTTTGGAGAAATCAAGGTTGGAGGAAGAGTTGAAGGCTACAAAGTCAACCTTGGAGCATGAGTTGATGACTGGGAAGACAAAGTTAGAATTGTATGATAGGTTGTTTATGGTAATGTTAGGATGTTTGTGCATAATCTGTGTTGGGATAGGTTTGTCACTATCCAAGTAGTGTAAGCAAGGACAGGTGTGGGCATGGTATGTTGATTATGGGAATGCAAGATGTAATAGGTAGATGATAAGGAAGCCATGATCCCTATAATGTAGTGTTTTGTAACTTTGGATGCTAAGTTAGTTGGAAATGAAATCCTTAATCTGTTTTGTAACTCCCTGATCTCACCTCAAATACATTCCCACCAGCAGGGATAACATGCCAGAACCTACAAGACATTTATTAGTGTTAATGCAATCTGACATATTCAATTCAGTAACATTAAATTGTACATCACACATACCTTTGTTGGTCTTTTAACCACTCCAATCTCTTCTGGATGTTGGGACAGATGCCAGATTTCATTTCTTGCTAATTTCCCTCATTCTGTGCATCCTTTCCAGCACTATGACTCTCATAGATTCTAGCATAGTTAGTAATGGCTTGTCCCTTACACTTAAAATTACACTGTTAAAGCACTCACTGAAACCATTCTCAACTGCTTCACATCCTCTACCCACTTCAAAATAAGCTCTTGACCAAGTTTTTGGATCCTTATCCATAAGATACTTATGCGCCTTTGGATTAGCCTTTTTAATCTTGTCCATTATTTTGTTAAACAGTGGTGGATAAGAGGCTTTAGATGCTGCCCAAAACATTTCCCTGAACTCCAACCCAATGAACTGTTTCCTAAATCCTTCATAAATATGTCTTGCACATTGCCTGTGTTCGGCATATGGCATAACATTCTTCACTGCTTCAATAAGACCCTTCATAAATCAAGTGTAAAAAACAATGTTATAATATATACAACAATAAGAAACCAGAAATAATTTATGAATTAAAGCATACCTTATGTTGGTCTGACATAAGAGTTAACCCCTTCCCTTTTGTGCAATCTAAGTCTCCTTCAAGCATCTCCAAAAACCAGCTCCAGTTATCTTTGTTTTCAACATTGACCACTGCCCAAGCCACTGGGTAAATGTGGTTATTTCCATCTCTCCCAATAGCGGTCAGAATTTCACCTTGGTTAGGCCTCTTCAAAAAACATCCATCTAAGGCAATTACTTTCCTACACCCACTTTTCCAACCTTCTGCTAGACCAGCAAAACATACATAAAACCTATCAAAGTATGTTTTCCCATCAGGATTGTTAGTGACCCCTAATTTCACAGTGGACCCAGGATTAGAATCTAAGATTGCTCTTCCGTAAGACCTAAGCAAGGCATAATGTTCATCAACTGATTTTTCATACTCTGTCAATGCAAACCTCTTGGCATTGGTACACTGATGTGCTGTTACCTTACACTTGTATTTTTTCATTACTAGGTCAGCTATGGCAGACAACCTAATCTCAGGGTGAGCCCTAATCTTATCACCAAAGACTGTTCCTATCCACTTAAAGTTCACTAAAGACCCAAATTCAAAATTCCTAACACATGTATGTTCAGCATTTCGTGTCTGAATTTGAAAAGTTTTTTCTTGAGTCATCCACCTAGCATAACATCTCCAAGGACATGAAGGTAACTCAGATTCATTAACACAAGGATACCTTTTATTCTTCCTCTGTTTACCTTTGTCGGGATCAGTCAGCCTTGGTTTCCTCTGACCACATCTTGCAGTAACATACTTGCTTCCACTCCTCTCATACCAAATTGAAAATCCATTTGACAGTGCATAGTATGTTAGACCCTCTTTAAACTTGTCAATAGTCGGATACTTTTCACCAACCTACATTTAAAAAATAGCATGTTCAGTTTATAAACAACATTTGTATACATTATAAGAATAACAAATAAATGGAAACATACCTTTGGATGCCTCAATCTCCAATGAGTACTTTCATCATACACTGGATACCTATCAGCTTGTTTTTCGACACATACAAATGGATCATCATGATTTCCATTCTCATCTGATGATTGAAGAGTTTTCATCAAATTAGTCATGTACACATCATGCTCTCTGAAAGTCTCACTTCTATGATTCCCAATGTTTTCAGTGGGTACATTATCATTTTCACTATCCACCATATCTGGCAAAGACTCATGTTCCTTCTCTCTTCTAGCTTTAATCCTCTTCCTAAGTTCTATCAACTCCTCTTCACCAGGGCTGAGATAGTCAATTGATTTATCAGAATCATATTCACTATCCACCTCAGAATCATAATCAGTCTCCTCTTCATTGTTGTCCCCAATATGCTCCCCATCAACACTACTAATACCATTCTGACCATCTGGTACACTACTCCTACCCACATCACCAGCTGCACTACTCCCACCCACATCAGCATCTATGTTTCTAGGTTGGTGACAAGATGAACCCTCAAACTCAACCTCCAGCTCAGCCCAATCAACCAACTCCTGTTCTGAGAACTCATTGCAATACCTATGTTTGGTGGGGAGTTTTGCTTTGTAAACAGATTCATCCATCACAGAGGTTTCTGCTTTTTCTAAATACTCTGAGAGATTCATGTCATAGTGATCAAGATAAAGTTCTAGCCTACCATACAACTCAGCAACATCAAACATGTAAGCTATTTCCTTATCATTACTTACTCTAACTAAACCTTTCTCCAATTCAACATTAGGAACTCTGTAATACAAACCTTGAAAGTAATTACCAGCTTGTTTTTCCAAAATTTCTGCAAACCTTTCATAAGGCATTCTCACAGCAGCCACATTAAGAATAACACCATCTTTGTACCTTAAAGGTAGATGAGCAAAGTATCCATCATTCCACACATCAAATTGATGCAAATTCGTACCAGGTATCATCCTGTTTCAAAAATGACAACAAAAACGTGTTAGGGTAAAAAGACAACAATAACGATTTAGGGTTTGTGAAGAAATTAATAATAACACAAAATATTGTCACTAATACATACCTGAAATATGACAACACACATCAATTGTACAATCTGATTAAATATTTGATTATGGAAATTTAGGGTTTATGTGTGAATTATTACGCGATTGTGGATTTGGGGGAAAATTGGGTGGGGGTTAAACGTTTATAAGTAAAAAATTATCCCCCCAAAGTTTGGTTTTTGTTCAAAACAGACCCAAATTATAAAAAACGTGAAACTTGAATAAGTGAGTGTAATTAGGATGAGTAATCCATGCCACGTAAGCTAATTGGGCATTTCAGGATACAAAAGCAATATTAAGAAAGTTCATAGTTACAATAGGAAAAAAAAAAAAAGTTCATGGTATACAAAAGCAAAAGGTGCCAAGTTTGATGTATTTCCAGACAATTTTCCCATAATAAAACATAACGTAAATCAAAGACCATTTCACTAGGAAAATAAAAATGTACACATGAGCAACATATAAACATCACTAATCAACCAACATGGCTAAGCGCTTTAATATAATGAAACATCCAATTCTTTTGCTTACAACAGGCTGTGCTTCTTCGTACGTCTCTCTGGTAGTAGGAGTACGTTGTCCTCTGTATGCCTTTCATGACCTACCAACCTAAATTCGAGTCATCAAAGTTGTTGGTGGCCGATTTAAACATTTTCCAAATGAATTTTGAGGTGATGAAATAACTTATCAATGGGATTGCAGGACATGACTGCATGGCATCTTGGCTACATGCATCAGGTTTGCGTTGATAAGAAATCTGTAACAACAAATAGTGTGAGCCAACTCCGATCCTGTTGTTGCAAATATAGATCCACATTTGTAATTTCTGATATGATAGAAAAACATACTTGTTGATGAGTTGCTGCCTCAAGTACTTTAACGATCTCGACCATAGGTGGTCAATCTTCTTTAAACATCGATTTGCTATGGCAGCGAAGATCGACAACGATTTTGGATTGATTTGTTCCTTTAGACTAGGTAATATGGTATCATTTAGGCTGTTTTCAACGTAGCATTTTCTCCAGTTTGGTACTACTACGTAAAATTCTAATGCACCGGCACTAACGTATGTACGGCATAACCTCCCACACATGAGTTTGAACATGACCACTCCAAAAGCACACGTCGCACTCTTTAGATAGGATATTTCTGTTTCAGGATTCCTATCTAAAGAGTGTGACGTGTACTCTTTTGGAGTGGTCTTGTTCGAACTCATGTGTGGGGAGGTTATGCCATACATACGATAAGTGAAGGTGCATTAGAATTTTAGTACCAAACAGGAGAAAATGCTACCTTGAAAACAGCCTAAATGATACCATCTTACCTTGTCTAAAGGAGCAAACAAATCCGGAATCGTTGTCGACCTTCGCTGCCATAGCAAATCGATGTTTAAAAAAGATCGGCCACATATGGTCGAGATTGTTAAAGTGCGAATTTATCGTGAAAGAGAAATCACAACGACTGTGTTTTTTTTGAGAGAAATGCAATAATGTAATTTGGGTGGGTTGGTGATCATGTGTATGTGTGATGTTTTATATGGCAACATTGCTCAATTATTGTGAAGCTTAATTTTATTTGCGATCATCACATGTCGAGTCCTTTCATAGCTTTTTAATTCTCGGGCTTATTAGGTGCGCACTTATTGAAGGTACTCTAAACAAGGAGTTGTTTTATCAAGAGCAATCGACCTTTCACTTTTCATATTGTACAAAACCTATAGTGTCTTTGTTTTGAATATATAGTTTTGTTAGTTGATTTGACTATATCAAATTTATTGCCTTTGCTTAGTAAACATTGGAACCAGCTATGAAATTTAAACTTTATTATATATATAGATAAAGCAAATTATCCTGGATATACACTTGTCTCAGTTAAAATAGGCAATTTTCTCACATGGTTACTTGAATTGGTAGGAGTCTTATCTCTTTGATGATGTTTTTTCATTTATAAGGTTAGCATCTTCAATAATTCTCACATGGTATATATAGAGATTAATCACACAAAGTTGTACCAGCTAGCCAAATAGTAATTCACTAAAATTAAATTGCTTCTTATCTCTCAGATCACTAGAATTAACGGCCCTTAGTGAGCTCCGAGTTCATATTCGGTTGTGTTCTGGGTCGATAAGTAGTTGTTCACAATTCATGATTATTTTTCTTGTATGGCCGTAAAAGTAAAACTCACAGTAATTACGAGGCAATTGCCTGGTCCTGTCATCTGATTATCTGAGACGGTCACAAACGGATCCTACCTACCTGTTTTTTTATTTATGAGGCTGAACTCATCCTTAACAAGAACATCTCAGAAACTCATATCATCGCATCTATTATTATTCTTTTCCGAGATGAATCAAAATATCAAATAACGATGATGATCCAAAAACATTTCAGCTTCGTGAAGGATGTGCTAGAATTTTTGAGATAGGGTTTAATAATTTGTTAAACTCGAGGATTAGTTAATTAAGTTGTGAATTTTAGTTAGTTTATCGAATTCAAATGTGGAATTGGTTGTTGCAAGCCGGTGAAGTATGTGTATCGCTTGTGAAATTGTTTATTGAGCTATTTGTTTGGACTTTGATAGAATTGGGGGAACTAGGAGTTTTTGTAGGTTTAAGTAGTGTGATTCTGTAGCTACTGTGAAATTATAGAATTGCAACGTGCAGTAAAAAGATTATCCTATTTGGAAGTGAGAGCAAGTATATTTGATTCTTCTTCTTTAGCTGTTTATTTGGTGAGTCAGATAAACAATGTAGATCGCTTGTAAGCAGTGATTTCGTTACTATATATCTAGAGTGTTTTCCGAACATGGTTGATGTAAATGAAGCTTCATGTATGTGTGGTCATAGTTGTTAGGCTCGTACGAGTCATGGGTCGATTCAGAATAGCCTTTAAACGAGACGAATCAGTGGAAAACTAACCTGACTCGTGAGTTAGAGGCAAACACGCCCCGAGTCACCTCCACTAGTATTTCAGACGAGTCATAAAATAAAAAGGAAACACGAAAGGGATATGGGGTATAGTACTATAGTAGCAGTTGAGTCGGCTCAGTCATAAATGGAAGAAGTGGAAAAGAAAAGGACGCGAGGAGGGAAGTATGAAAACTTGAGAAACCTCTGTAATACCTTTGTTGTTTGGTTCTCCTTGCTCCTAGTAAAGCTGTAAATTGCTGTTAGTTCATCGAATTTGAATGTGGAATTGGTTGTAGCCTGAAATATGTGCTTTGCTTGTAAGACTGTTTATTGAGTTATTTGTGTGCACTTAATCAATATAATGCGGAGAACTAGGAGTTTTGGTATGTTTAAGTAGTGTGATTCTGTAGTTACTGTGAATTTTTGGAATTGCAGTGTGCAGTAGGAATGATTTTGTTACTACCTAGACTGTTCACTGAACATGTCTAATGTAACTAAAGCTTCATGGCTGGGCTTAATGTATAATGATGTACATATATCGTATATCTATAGTTTGTGCAGGTTGCTGATGTGAAGAAAAATATAGAAACTGTTCAGGGAACAGATGTTTATCCAGCTGCACAGCAGATGCTTATTCATCAGGGTAAAGTGTTAAAAGATGGCACTACTTTGGAAGAGAATAAAATTGCGGAAAATAGTTTTATCGTCATCATGTTATCCAAGGTAAAAGTTTACTGCTATAGTGTTTTGTGCTCATTGTTGTTTTGATATCTTGGAATGGAAGCTATTATACTAACAATATTTTTTAATGTGTTTTAAAGATCATAATATTGTTGTAGTACAATTTTAGAAACTTCAAGTTCAAGTTCAACTGTATTCTTATCTTTTTTTTTATCAAAATACTTCCTACCTCCTCAGCAGAGGACTTTTCAAGGACTGCAAATATATTGGCAGAATTTTGTGGTCCTAATGGAGATCTCTGTCCTGGTTTCTGAAAAGCTTGGTATTTATGCTACTTTTCTTTGGCCTATACACAAGATTATCTTGTTTCTGGATACCAACATAACTTTTAGTACCAGTAACAAGAGATTTAAGTATGCTATTCTTTCCTCTGCCTTCACCACCTCTCTCTGATTTCATTTCTTTCTTGCTGCTTTGCAATCAATCTGGTCTTATCATCTTAAATACAGTAGGCTTAAATTCCAGCTAATGTACTAATGCCCTTAGGGCTTCAAGCTTCCAAAGGGATATTAAACATTTTGATCCAAATTGGCAGCTTATCAGGTTCCACAGTTTTATAAATGCAAACATCAGGTGTGATCATTTCTGGACTAGCAATGGTTTACCATTTACCCTCAAATGGCTATTTTCTATTACAAAGTTCAGTTTTGAATTTAAAGAGGTAGATGTCATTAGCAGTAGTGATTATATATCCCAAAACCATGCTTCCCCCTCATCTGCATTAGATTGTATTTAGATTCTCCATATGCATTTACGTACCAAAAAAATATCCACATAGTGTCAATTGCCAATTTATACTTCCTATCTGAACCAATTCCTCATCAAATAGGACAACTTTCCTCTATAAACTGGTATGTGTTCACTGCTGCTTTATATGTTGACGCATGTTTTTTCTCGAATATTCAGGAAAGAAGTAAATGTAAAAGGGAAGGAAGAGAGTGCCGTTTTATCTACATATTTCTCACAGATATGAGCAAGCAACAGTATTTACAAAGTTATTGTTGTATTCTAACCTTTTCTTTAGAATTAGGAATAGCTTGAGAAAGGCTTGCATGCCTAATTACGTGTTATGTTGTGCGTATTTTAATTGTTATACCAAATTACCATGTATACTGTTAGAGGAGACTTTTATCTATAGTACATATAATGCATGAAGCATTCTTTCTCTAAAATTATCAGATTTACAAGAAATAATCCATAGTTTACAACACTTTAATGCACCAAATTTTAAGAATCACAACAAAGTAAGCATATTGTACAACAAAAAACAGCTTGGTGTCATTTTAAGAACAAAATTCTACCAAACAACATTAATGCTATTAAAAACACCCTTCACCAAAAATTACAACCATTTAAGCACAATGTACAATACCTTTTAAGTAATTACAAATCATAAAACACAAAGCACAAGTATGTAAAGCACAATGATTTTAAAGTCAATAATCTATTCAACACATATAATTAATACCACGCTAATTAATTCACCCCTTCACCAAAATATACAATCATTTAACTATAATGTACAAGTAATCAAGCTACTAAGCCAAGTACTTAAATAAAGCCATTAGGCTGGGCACAGTGGTCGGTCGACCGGACCGGTCGCTCGACCGAGTCGCCGCCACTGCAACAACAAGGTCGAACGACTCCAAAATTCACAAACCAGTCACCCCCTCAACCGATTAATGCATTCCACAAAAGAAGAAAAAAAAAAGTACCGTTAAATATCAAAACTAAAATGAAGATGAAACGAAAGAAGAAAAGAACAATCATCAATGAAGCCAAAACAAACATCAAACTTATTCTATCTATGGTCCACGAACAGAAAATATACAGCAACAATAAAACCCAACATCTACATCTACCTCAATTCTAACCCATCCTAAAACCACCATCACAGTCAACACAACATAAAACCTTAGAGAGAGTTTTCGTTTGATATTCAAGAAAAGGGTTTGATTTTCTGTCAAACATCGATTGTTGGTTATGTTCGGTTATCAAGATAAGAAAGAAAATAAAAGTATGTGATGTTTGTGTGGCTGCAAATCATGGTTGCGTATTTTTCTAAGGAAAATTAAGGCAGGAATGAGGTAATTTAGGTTTTGGAAACGTATTTATAAGTCCTAACATTTGGGTTATATACCGGTTTGGTTGTTAATTGAGTGGCCAAATGTTATCACAAATTGTTTGGTAGTTTTATCATGGGCCTTAATAGATATTGATGATTAAAGTTTGTTTAGGCTGAAAATGATTTTAGACTGATTACCTTGATAATTGAGCCGTATATTATTTGTATGGTATAGTTGATTTTGGGCATATTTGGTTCATGTGAATAGTATATATTAAAAATGAAAATGTAAGTGATATATATAGTGTAAAAAAGATGGATTTTTTTTAAATAAAAATAAAAATATAAATATCGGTCGCCTTACTATGCCTAAAAGGTCGAATGTAAGTCAAAAAATTTAAAGGTGATTGTGCGGAAGGAAAGAATCAAAATTTCTGTTTGTGGTAGCTTCGGTTAACAGTAAATGAAATTATACTACTAATTTTTATTTTTTATGGGTCCTAATACCGTCTTCCACGATGTATGTGGAGGTTGAGATTTAAACAACCTTGCCCCTATCTAAGGTAGAGAGGATGTTTTCAGTTATATCTAAGATAGGAAAGGACTTCCGACCTTTTGTATGGGGTGAGGATCGTACCATTGACCTCTAGGTTAAGATGCAAGGGGTTTTCCAACTGATACAACCCTAAAATTATTGTTATTTGTAAATTAATCGTTAAAAAAATATAGCCGCATAACATAACATTACCAGAAAATAGTAACAGGGTACCCGCCGCCGCATCGCGCGGGTACCCTGCTATGAATTAATAACCCAGTAATAATGCTTGTTGGAGTTCATATTATGCTATGAGTTTTGAAATAATAACCCAGTAACGATGCTTGATCATCTTACAAGAGGTAAAAACATGGATACGTAACTATCGGGTCAAAAAAATATAAAGCAAGTTACAAAAACATGACAATTTGTATGAATTAATGGCATGCAAGTATCTCTAGCTTGTATCTCTTTTTTTTTGTGCATTTTTTTGTCAAAACTTGAGTCTAAGTTTTCTGTCCCACATCGGTTCAAGAGAAGAAGTTTTAGTTGTTTATATATTGTGATGTAGATAATTGATGCGTGTTGAGAATGTTACTATTACTTAGTGTTGTTTAGATATTCTTGATGATAAGATTTATATTCTTATTAAGGGTACCTTTCTTCACTAAATAACATTAATAATAACAATTTATTTTAATGTCACGAGTTTTGTTTAATAACAATTTATTTTAATGTCACGATTTTTGTTTTTTATGTGTGTTTATGATAAATTTGGGTATATGTGATGAAATAAGCACAATGAAACTTTTTTTTATATGTATATTAATTAAAAGTTCATGGGAAAATAATAAGAGGATGAAGACGAAGCTAGGTATTTTAGTCATTTCAATTTGACGAAGGACGAAATCATACCTAAAGTTTCCTTATATGAAAGCCGCTTGCACTTTTTGAACTATACGGACGATACATTGCAATTTGACCAAACGACAAGGTTGTTTTTTTGCAATTTACTCACTTTTATTTTAGAAAATATATATGATATGTTAAACCGGTTGACCCGATAACCCTATGGTCAAACGGTAACTCGACTGGGTCTATAAAATAACATAAATCAAACAAGGTACAAATGAGAGATGCAGTAAACAGATGTTCGGATTGCGCAGGAAGGTGTCAACTCAGAGCATATCTAGATTGTTATTGGTTTTACGAAAAATCTAATTTTCCCTCTTACAATAAGATCGATCTTTTGGTTCAACAATATGAACAATTCGTCATTTCTAAAGACGAATCTATAGATGATCCAATTCAAGTTTTGCTCATTATATTTTCTTAATTGTACATTGTAACTCCTAAACTATATTCTGAAAGTTAAATCACACAATTGGGCACTACACTTTTCTTTTGAAAAACAAGCTAATTGTCTCACAATATATATACATTAACCACGACCAGATTACTTATTGGTAAAGTCATTGATTTTCTGACAAAGGGTAAAGGATTCAACTTTCACTAAGTGTGTATATTGGGTGGCCAAGAAATGGTCAGAAAAGGTCCCGAGATTAATTAACCATGTGAGTCTTCCTACATCTAAGTTATAAAGGTTCCCCTTTTCACGTAACTTGAATAAGAAAAACCTCTCCTGTTTGCCCATTTCTCACAATGTATACATTTTATGTCACATGATTATTTGAGATGATACTTGAACCAATAATATCACACAATTGTACCATGAATAGGTTGTGCTCTTTTGTGCAAGTATTGTTTGTTAAGTGTTTATTTAAATCGCAGGGCCGTCTCATGAATTTCGGTGGCCCCGTGCCATCACTACAAAGAGGCCCTTAAACACACATGCAAATGTACATGTATCACTAGTGCATAAACTAATTAAACTCAAGCCTCATGTTGTGTATATACATATAATTAAGTCGATGGAATTTTGTGGCCCTCGTTAAGCGGTGGCCCTGTGCAATGGCACCTCTTGCACTCCCTTAAAGCCGACCCTGTTAAATCGGAATTGTTTAGCAAGAGTGATTCTAAATTAAGATACAACACTCGATCTTCAAAAAAATCCACTATACAGGTTTGTTTGCATTGAAGCTAGAATCGATTTCTTGATCTTTCTAATCAGGGTCCGCTTGGTTCAAAGTGGGGAAAGGGAAATGGAAAGGGTAAGGGAAAGGGAATGCAAAGGAATGAGTGAGGTGGGTAATGAATACCTTACCCCCCAATTTACTCTATAATGGTTGATTACCCACTACGGGGTAATCAATACCTTTACACTCCCTAACCAAGCAACATAATTTGAGTGAGGTGGGCCCTTTTGAATTCCTTACCCATTCCCCACCCCCCTTAACCCCCACCAAGCACCCCCTTAAAATTAAAACTCTCTAAGTTTACACATTTTAATATCGAGATGCTACAATATTACAAATAAACACCATGTATGCGCTCATAACTACATGTAGGTTTATATTGCGCTATTCCAACTCATAGACCTTCCACAATCAAACTTTAATTTATTAGCGATATCACTGAATAATTATAAAAAGGGTTTCGCTAATATGTTTTCTTACGATATCAGACACATAAGGCATGTTTGATACATAAAATTATAAAAAGATTATGTTTATTTTTTTTAAAAATAAGGTACCTATCAAACGCTACTTCTTGTAGCTTATAAAATAAATCTCAGTTTTTAGGCTTTCATTCCATCTCCCTCTACAACAAATGGTTACTTTCGCCAAACATATCCAGTATAAAACTACAGGGTACCAAAACTATAAGGACCCAAAATAAAAAATTACCCAAAGACTATATAAGTAAACATAAAGTCTTCCCAACAGCTTTTCCCGGTCACTACCAACAATGACAACCGTATCACCATACCCTAACCCTAACCACCACTCCGCCACCACCACAACCTCCGGTGACACCACCCTCCACACCCACCTCACCAACACCCTCACTGCCGTGAACCTCCCGGTCAAGGCACCCTCAGCCGTTACCTCTACCATACTCCATGTGTCATTCAACCAAGACAACGGATGCTTCGCATGTAGAACCTCCCACGGCTTCCGAATCCACAACTGCAACCCATACCGCGAGGCTTTGCGACGCGATTTCGTTAATGAAACAGGTGGAGGTATATACTTAGTTGAGATGTTATTTAGGTGCAACATTTTAGCGTTAGTAGGTGGAGGTGATAAGCCACATTACGCCCCGAATAAGGTCATGATTTGGGATGATCATAAGAACGCGTGTGTAGGCGAGTTAAGTTTTCGGTCCGAAGTTAAGGGAGTTAAGCTTAGACGAGATAGGATAGTTGTCGTACTAGAGCAAAAAGTGTGTGTTTATAGTTTTGTGGATTTGAAATTCTTGCATCAGATTGAGACCTTTAGTAATCCGAAGGGGATGTGTGAGGTTACGCAATGTTGGGATGCGGAAGGGGGAAGGGGAGGAGGGGGGGAGATGGTGTTGGTGTGTTTAGGGTTGAGGAAAGGGGAGATCAGGGTGGAGAGTTATGGGGTGAGGAAGAGTAGAGTGGTTGTGGCACATGAGTCGACGATTGCATGTTTTAAGTTGGCGAGAGATGGGGGGATTGTGGCTACGGCGAGTAGTAAGGGGACTTTGGTTAGGGTTTGGAATACAAGAGATGGGTTACTTTTGCAAGAGGTATATTTTGATTTTGTTGTGTTGTACTTTTTTTTGGTGATTGTGAATAGATACTAGTGTGTGGTAGATGCTTTGTTATGATATTGTTAGATTATGTTATGCGGTTTATTGAGTCATTACAAGTTTACCGTAGTTGGTGATGTACAAAAAGGACTGAAACAAATGAGGTAAACGGATGAGGTTTTCTCGTTCTGACTCAGATGTATGCAGCCTAACCGGGGTATCCCCATTACCGTCTTTTGTACCCTTTCCCTGGCCTCCCCAAGATGTGTACCTAATGAGGCTTGAACTTGGGACCTCTTGTGAGGATATCAGGGTGTCTGACCACTAGGCCGCCTTTTGTTGTGGTAAATGAGTTAGATATGGTGTATGATGAGTTGTTGTGTTTGATTTAATTATGGGGCTCTTTGACTTGTTAATTGTTACTTTGTTGAGAACTATGGATTAAAACTAGTGTGTAGTAGAAACTTTGTTATGGTAACGTTAGATTTCATTATGTGATTTTTGACTAATTACATATTAAAGCTTAAATAATGAAAAGGTTTTCTGTTTTTGAGTTAGCACACCTAGTCAATAATCTATAGATTGTAGCATTTTAAATTAAGGATTTATGGGCTTTGTGTAATGCAAGTGAGTCTCTTGCCCGGGTGCAGAAAGCTAAGTTTTGTAATGAAATCTATATTGTTGTAATCAGCCGCAAAGAACTGATGTGTGCTAGACAATTTGTCAAGATAGTGTTTGATTCTGTTCTGTAGGTTCTGAGTTCTAACTCTTACCCTTAGGGATTCGTGAGCTCAAAATTAAGGTGTTCTGTTTAGAGCTCAGTCTTAAGGTGTTCTGTTTTTGAATCATAACACCTAATTCGCTGAGCTATAAAGGGGTTTTGTAAGAAGCTTTTATGTTTTACGGGGTTTGCCTAATGCATCATCGTTTTCTTTTCTTGTAAACGAGTATCTTGGCCTGTTGCTGAAAACGATACTAAGTTCTTAACAGAAATTTATGCTGTTGTCGTCTGGCGGCATGTTATGGAAGCTGTTTGTGGAGCTAGGAGTCTAGGACACACTTTTAGATGGTGTTAGATTGTATTTTTGTTTCTTACCTGATATAGGATATCAACACTGATTGTAGAAATAACTCTTGAATCCAAATAGGCACAACGTATTTTTCTTCTTCAAAGTAGACAAGTCTTTTTTCCCATATTGCAAATATATGGAAAGCGTACTCTGATTTTGGGTGCACTCCCAGATTACCGTCGGGAGCTATGGTTCCATATATGTATTATACTAAAAGTAGTAGATAATTGATGCAGGTAAGAAGGGGTGCGGATAGAGCAGAAATATACAGCTTGGCATTTTCATCTACTAATGAGTGGCTGGCAGTCTCGAGTAACAAGGGCACTGTTCATGTTTTCAGCCTCAAGCCTTGCCAAAGAAGCCAAGGCATTGTCAAGACTTCTGATTCATCAGACCGTAATACTCTCGTTTCTTTATCAAGCTCGTCTCTCTCTTTCATTAAAGGTATAGTGATTTTAAAAGCTCTAGTATAAGCTGATTTCATGTTCTTTGCTTAAATGATTATTTCTAAATATTGAAATGCTATAGTTTATGCTACGGTTAACTACTCTTTTTTTCGTCGTGTACCATGATGCCTTACTGGTATATCATATATGGAGTTACACTAAAATACAGTTATTTCTAATTGAATTAACAAAATTGTATGGAACCTTATGAAGATTATTTTATGAAAAATTGTCACAGGAGTTTTGCCCAGATACTTCAGTTGGGAGTGGTCAGTTGCCCAGTTTCGTTTGGTGGAAGGTTCTCAGTATATTGTTGCATTTGGCCCCAAAGAGAACACAATTGTTATTCTTGGCATGGATGGAAGGTGAGTGACTGAAGCTCTTTTATTTGGATGAATATGAGTGAATGTTTTGAATGGGCTACGCAGATCATTATAAAATGAGAAAAGAGAAAAAAAAAGGGCAACATTTTGACAATCAAATGTTTTAACTTTTCTGCACTGAGCTGCTAAGAAACTTTTGATGACTACAATCAAAGGTTTGCACTGGCTATAGTTTTATTATAAAACGGAGCGTAAGTTGTGGACTTAGAGAGTATTATAGATTATGGTACTCATAGGACATTTAATGCACAGAGATGGCTAAATGGGTGGGTCGGACGGATTGGGTAACGGTTCAAAACTGGTAATCTTTTGGGTTGGGTCGTATTGACGTGAATTACTTTTGTTCAAACTTCTCTTAGATGGTATATGAATAATTAGTGTGCCAAGTACAAGATTATGCTTACAACATTTATAGTATTATATTTTAACAATAATCTAATCTCTTCATTAAAATGATTTAGGTTGTTTAATGCATCGAACATACACTATGGGAGTATGGGGAATATATCATTAAAATGATTAGCATGCCAAGTACAAGATTATGCTTACAACATTTATAGTATTATATTTTACCTGTTTTACCCCTTGGAAATATAACATAATCATATCCTAATCAATCCATATATAAGTAAATGAATCGATATTGATCCAAAGTGATTACGTTTGTGTTAAAACGTATATCCTTTCTTCTTGGTATTCTAATTTAGCCGCGAACACCTTAGTATGAAAGTTGTCTTAGAAATAAAGGTTGGCTACATAATGTGGCTTTTAATGCTTAAGACTCTCCGTATGTTTCTTTCGTATTTTGTCATTGTGTTTAATATGCTTCTGCCTTGTGATTTGGCTAAAGCTTAGAGTTACATTAAATTTTCTTGTCATGTTCACTGTTCATCATGTTAATACATCATCAACTGGATATCTTTTATGCAGTTTTTATAGATGCAAGTTTGATCCTACAACTGGTGGTGAAATGACACAACTGGAATACCATAATTTTCTCAAGCCTGAAGACACTTGCTAAAAAGCAGTCAACAAATGCATATTTGTATAAATTGTGAATTCATGTTGAGCGTAGAATCTTTCAATTTCTATAGATGGATATGTGGTAAATAATTTTGTAAATATCTAATTTACGATAATACGTTGTTTCCTGACTTGTAAATGGATCAAAATTTTTTGAAGTTGCCTCAAAGGTCTTAAATGATTTTGCGTAGCCTGGATTTGTTAGAACTTAGAATAATGAAAAAACCGGACCTAGAATCCAGCTACTGGAGGACCAGAAGATCTAGAGGTGGGATATTTCAACCCGTTTATATGAAATGGGTAAATTTTGGGTTCTATTTGTATGACTGGTATTATATGTAAGAAAGTAGCTTAAATGAATTTGGGCTTAACATGTAGCTAAATGAAATCGATCCTACAGGGTAAGCCGGCATGTGGTAATAAATTGGTCTAACTGAAACAATCGATGCAATTGTATGTGATACACTGATTATACACATGACCTGACTCGAGTTTAAGTACAAGTGTGTTTCCGATAAGTTTTTAGAAAATCATTTAGAGTTTTCATCAAGCATTACAACTCTTGTATGTATTATATGTTTGTATGTCGAGTTTAGGGTTATCTATCTTAGTAGTGTGTGTTAAGCTTGTTTTATCGAAGATGGTTTTAAAATACTCCGTATATTCTTAGCCGTTGAAGTTTTGATTTAGACTCTACATGTTTTATCAAGCATAGTTCTTATTAGTATTTCGAGCTATATCGAGCTTTGACTCAACGGGATTTGTTGTTTATCGATTTGAGTTCAAACCTAGAGTTGGCTCAAATGAAAAGAAAAATTAATTAAAATGAGAATGACAAAGCTAACCTAACACTATCTAGTCAAAGTCAATTTGAAATAATTCACAATGTTCTTGCATTTTGGAATTGATTCTTTCAAGTGCCTTTAGTAAATGATTGGTCGTTTACGTAACATGTTTAAACAAAAATAAAGTTCGTTTCTTAACTTAGATTTGATCACTAAAAGAGATGTTACTTTTGTGGTATGGACCACTTCTTTTGGAAAAGAGTATGCCCATTCAACTCTAGTAACTTTGCAAGTGATCCATTCTTTAATAACTTATCCATATTGTTGAAATTAAATTGGTTAAGTGTATATATTTCTCTTTTTTGTTATAAAGGGGAAAAAGGCAAGTTATCCATAATTAGGAAAATGAATTGTCAAAAATTCAAAATTTCATACTTTTGAAAGTCAATTTTGATAAAAACTAGTGATTTCAATTACTCATAATGAAATCACTATGTTTCTTTGTTCTAGTGATTGTGTAAAAGAACAAATTACATGAGGTCTATAGTATTATCATACAAAATTTAAGATGCTTGTGACATTGTCATAAATCATAACCTAATTCTTGATGTTAACATTGCAACAAGAAATGCATCTTTACAGTTCAAAACTGAAACGAAAAATTCATCATCGTTGTGAACTTGTGATAGGTACCTTAATGCTTTTACACATGCATAGAAAAGTCGTAAACTTTGTTGATGCCCCCGGCATACTCCTTTGATGCAGCAAATCTCTTTCCGGTATGAGTCTATTGTCGTATTATGTACTTTAAGTTAAAAAGCGACTATATATGAGTAGATCCGCATTTCAAGTATAAAAGTTGGGTATTTTTCAACACGTCTTCTGACCGTTGATAGCTTTTCTTATAATCGAAGGTACGTTGATGATATGTCTTACTTATCAAGTGCTCAAGTGATACATTTCGTGTTAACTGATACAAACTATTACGTAGTTATCTACGTTTTTTCCAACTAAATTTAATACAAAAATTAACCTTTGTAGACTCTAAGCTTATATCATCAATATATATTGTGATGAGAACTTTAAAACGATATTTCTAATCCTAATTCAGTTCAGTGTTATGACTTTAGGAAAACAAAATGAAAGGTAAGTTTAATCATCGTTAATGTATGTTCTTTCTATTATCCCAACTTAGATTGACTAGAGCAAGACATGAGAAGACATATATAGAAGGATATGATATTGGTTATTAGCTAATTAAGTTGTGCTACTGCTTGTCTCCTTTTCGATAGACAGAAATGACTTGTTGATGACTACTAATGTCGAAAGGTATGGGGCTTGGCGCGCACATTGCATAGTGCAGCAATCGTGTAGGTTTTGTCTCGGTGACGAATCAAGGGCTAAGACTTGTTGGATTGCTCTTATATAGTTATCCTACCCTAACAATATAAGTTAACAAGTAAAGTTTGTACAAAAATATAGTAACTAAATGAAGCCTAATAAGTTCAAAGACAAGCTAATGTAAACATATAACATCCTTGTTTTTTGTGAAATGTTTTATACAAAAAAAAAAAAAATAAATAAGAATTACGTTTAAATCAAATGTTTCTCATCAAATTCTATAGAAAATAGAAAATTTGCATTTCCTGCTTTAACAAAAGAAACTACAAAACATTTTTTTTTTTCCTCCTAGTAACCCTCATTGTTTTCTTGAGAATAAAAAATAATATCATATGAGCGCATTTTTTATGTTTTGTGAAAAATTAAATCCCTCATTTTTTGTAACAAATTCAAAAATAGAGAAATAAGAATTTTTTTTCTCCAATTAAACCCACGATACATTTAATTAAAGTTTTTTTTTTTTTTTTTTTTTTTTTTTTTTTTTTTTTTTTTTTAGATTTATAAAAGAAAGAGACCCATTTTTAGTCTCATTAGCCATCACCAAAAACCCCACATGTCGATCTCCTTGTCCCATTTTTCATTCATCCCTATATAATCTCCGTTATAATGCACAAAGTTCATATTCTATATCTTAGTTGATAATAATAAGAATAAAATAAGAAGACTTTTATTTGTTCGTTCTCAATTGGATGGCTATAGTACAAAGGATTAATTTTATGAAGTCATAACTTTTAAGTTGAATAATTTGGAATGTGGTGGTCAGTCACCGTTTTCTGCGAACCCTTTTCTAATTTTCATTTCATCTATATATCAACTTGCACAATATGTCCATAATATTAAATCTTATGATAAGTTCATAACTTGGTCAAATAAAGTTGCAGAATAATAGACTATTGTCAATTGTCATGTCTCTTTTACATTTATAAAATGCTAGTGAGGTTCTAGACCACATGAGGTTGGTGAAACACATGTGTATATATACAATAGTTTAGTCATGCTCTCAAATGCACCAATACAAATACATACAATAAACATATATACCTAAGTACAAAATATATCATTAGCTAAAAAATGGGTTCAACTTCAGGTTATACTAATGTTCCAGTCGAAGCAAACCAAGATGAAGCTTTCTTATTTGCAATGCAGTTAGCAACTGCATCTGTTTTGCCAATGGCCTTGAAAACCGCCATTGAGCTTGATTTGCTTGAGACCATTGCGAAAGCAGGTCCTGATGGTTTGCTTTCGGCCTCAGAGCTGGTGGCTCAGCTCCCGAATGTTAACAACCCTGAAGCACCAGTGATGCTTGACAGGATTTGTAGTCTTCTTGCTAGCCACTCAGTGCTCACTTGTACCCTCAAGGAGAGTGATGATGGTCGTAGTGAGCGGTTTTATGGTTTAGCCCCCGTGTGCAAGTTCTTGATCAAGAATGAAGGTGGTGTCTCATTGGCACCGCTATTGCTCATGAACCAAGATAAGATTCTCATGGAGAGCTGGTAAGATTCTATACGCTCGTGACATTGATCCATATTAGTTTCTCAACTACTAAAAGTTTGTCAAACACTATATAGTATATTAGTATATAACTAACTTCAAAATGCACATTATAACACCAAAAACTATAGTAATATGAAGGTTAACTAACTAAATTTGAAACCATGATGTTAGGTACTATTTGAAAGATGCCGTTTTAGATGGTGGAATTCCGTTCAACAAGGCTTATGGTATGTCGGCTTTTGAGTACCATGGAAAAGATCAAAGATTTAATAAGGTTTTCAACAGCGGAATGATTGGTCATTCCACCATGACAATGGAAAAGATTGTAGATTTGTATGATGGTTTCAATGGTCTCACCACTTTAGTCGATGTTGGTGGTGGCACTGGTGCTAGCCTTAACATGATCATTTCTAAACACACTTCAGTCAAGGGTATCAATTTCGACTTACCCCATGTCATTGAAGATGCCACCACTTATCCTGGTATTGAGCATGTTGGAGGAGATATGTTTGAAAGTGTACCAAAAGGAGATGCAATTTTTATGAAGGTGGATATCTTTACTTTAGACCCGTTTAAACACCTTTTTTTGTACCTATTCTAACTAACATGTTGGTGTTTAACTTTACAGTGGATTCTTCATGACTGGAGTGATGCACACTGCTTAAAATTTCTCAAAAATTGCTACAGTGATTGTGGCTGAATGTATCCTTCCTGAGGCTCCAGACACCACTACAGCGACCCAAAATGTGATACACATTGATGTGATTATGTTGGCTCACAACCCAGGAGGCAAAGAGAGGACTGAAAAAGAATTTGAAGCCTTAGCCAAGGAGGCAGGCTTCAAAGGTTTCCGCAAGGCCGCTTGTGCTTATAATACATGGGTTATGGAGTTTTGCAAATAGATTTCGTTGTAAAATGAATGATCAATTTTTGTTGTTGTTTGAATGTAATTGGACTAAATACCCAATGAAAATTAGGCATTTTGACCAGTTCGATGTACGGGGTTTTGTTTCTTATTGAAATTAAAAACTCTTATTTACGTCAAGAACATGTTTTTTTACATAAAGCATGTATCCGTACATGTCAAAATAGATGCAAACATGTTGATGCTAAAACTATTTTGGTTTTTGTTTGACAATTGATTTCTTTTAAACATTACTAAGTTATTGTGAAGCAAAATTTACTAAACATGAGGCGATTTGGTTATGAAAACAAACAGTAATTATTCTACCTACTTTTTTAAATAGTCGCGTTTATCTTTGACCCATCAACGCTTTCTTTTAACTTCTTCTCAATGTATATAAACCATTTATGCACACCAAATATGATGCAGAAGATATTATCCCAAATAACTCATTATACTTCCTCTACTAATTTTATACTCATATGATTTTTGAAGTACTATAATTAACTTATTATACATCATCTTTAAGGGTAATTTGATCATTTAATCTTCATCTTCCACATCTCATAAACTCCGATAAAACACCATTAATTCCGGTTGAAAACTATTTTTTTTTACTAAAAGCAAAAAAACTGACCGAAAATAAAAAGTTGCAATAATGAAAATGATTGGGGTCCGATCCTTTGATGTCTCGTGCTTGATTCCTTTTATAACCAAATGCTGACTAGTAGTTAAAAAAATAAATAAATAAATAAAATAAAACACATGCTGTGGCAGGAAGTTAGAGGATGGGGGCAAAAAAAATTTACCTTGACAAAATTCGATGTGTACACAAAAATGAGGATACAAAAATGATAGATGTTGAAGAAGACATTATTAGATAAATAATGAATAGGTCCAAGCCCGATGTGCGGGTTTATGGCTTCTAGGGTTTTATGTATTAGCACTATAAATATATGATAATGAAAAAATGTCATAATATTAAATTGAAAAATGCATCCACATGTTGCATTTCATTGGATATTTGGTTAAAGTTAGCCATTAAAAAATGATATCTGCTTTTCACCAAAGAAAGCCAATATTTCATTTAAAATTAAGATTTTATCTCAAAACCTTTTTGTCGAGAGTAATTTAATAAACATAACTTTAGTTCACAAAATATGAGTAGTATAATAATGCTCGAGTCCACTTATCAAACTTCATAAGCTTTACGGGTGGTCTATGCAATCCGAAATCATAATTTTACCTTAGCGCTAACTTTTCACCAATCAGAAAAAACACCAAACAAAATTTGAGACAAAACTTCAAGTTATAAATAAACAACCAAAAAGCTATGACTTGCTGATAACTGTTGAGTATACTGTTTGACAACCAAAGAGACACCAAATTGATCATGACACAAAATCTTATTTTCTCAAAATTCAATTTAAGAAAGACTTAAAAGTTAAAGGCAATAAAAAAGAAGAAGTAAAATCCCAACTTTAGATTTTAGAAGGCCCAAACAAAAGAACTATTGTAAAAGCTGATCTGTAATCCACCACCAAACATAAAGTATCGATCCTATCCTTCTAGTGGACCCTTAGTGGGCCACTATTCTCCATAGAGTTTTCTATAAATACCAATCAATATTCTCCTATCTTACTTCACTAGTTCAATCTCTACACTTACTAGACATTCTAAAATCACAACTCTTTTGGAACAACGATGAAGCCTCAAAATCTCTCCGGTGAAAGCTCGGCGGTTCATGAGTGCACAAGGATGGTCAAGGACAGACTTCGACAAGCTTTTCGAGCTACTATGGCCGTTGTCGATACTATAAATGAAAGTTCACATGCCAAAACACACGTTTCTAATGTCGAAGAAGTTAAAAGACCTAATCATGTATTAAATACCGAAGATCCAATCAAAACTATCATGTTCTTGGGATCATGGAGCCATACATGATAATTAACCATCCTCATTAGATATATATGTTGATCGATGAATTTTTCGTGTATTAATGACTTGTTAATCGAGCAATAATGTTTATTTGATTAAAAAATGATGGAATCAATGGTAAATGTAAGTGTTAGTTATGAATGACAAAATATGTTATCTAAATCTCACGTGGTTATGTTTTTTTATTGAATATTTCAACAGTTGTTACTTTAATATGTAGTATATATAAACAAAGGCAATGGTGTTAAACCATAAGTTATTTGTATGATACTTTAATCAGAAGATAATATAAAAATGCTAGCTATCAAAAGATAATATAAAAACATATGAATGTGATCAATTATAAATATCATAACATATGAATGTGATCAATTATAAATTTATAAATATCATGAAATCATGAAGAGTCAATTAACTATATGGCTTGGTGGTTAATCTGTCTCTTTGAGGCCTATATGACCCTCTCAGTATAGTAAATTATTATACAATCAAAGCTAAAGATTATAAGGTGAATAAACAAATGGCATGCAAATATAACTAACTAACTTGTTAGTTTTTGTTTTGTTGTTGTAGTTATTTTTTTATTTTTATTATCGTATACATTGTATTTTTTAATTTCGTCTATTGTGTATATTCTATAACTAGTATTCCCCGTCTGTTAATAGGAAAGTTGATAAATATAAAGTGTAAAATTGTCACAAAACACATACTATTGACAGAAATTAAAAATATGATGTATGCATTAGGAAAAATAAAGACGCCTATACAACAAAACAAAAAATGACAAGTTAATTATATTTTAGTGTCTTTTCCCGACATACATTCTGATCACTCAAAAAAAAAATGAAAATTGGTTTCTTCTAGCCTCTGTTGTGAAGTGTGAACATGATTTGAGATGATCAAAATGTCACTTTTTTTCACTATCACAATATCTTCTACCATGTTCATACTTCCTATCAGAATATCTTCTACATGTTCATATTTAGTTATAAGTTAAACGTGGCCATAGAGATAATTCATCTCGCTATATATTCATAGCCAACAAGTCAAGACTTTCTAAAAAATAAAATCTAACTCCTGGGAACTTTGGAAATTCATTTAAATCACACAGTCGTTAAAAGTGATTTTTGACAAACTTTGAACACAATTATCTACATGCATGTGTCATATATATAAGTAATAGTTTATAGGCTCACGTTCTTCTTTAAAAGAGCTTCGCAATGAGCCTTTATCTGTCTAAATTGAAGTTGATGTAAAAAAAGAGATATTGTATCTCACACTTAGGCTTTCGGTACCAATGCTTAATGTGGAAAAATGCTTTGCTTTCTATCCCACATGGTAGGATAGGTAAACTTGGGAGGAGTCTATTATGTATAAATAGAGGCACTGATTTTATAGGTTTCAAACAACAAATCAATATTATTGATTTTCAACATAACAAATACGTATCTCTTAGGTGAAAATTTTAGACAATTTTGTTAAATCCGAAAGTACAACTTAGGCGTTGTTTTTTTCACTAAGAAGTTTTGAGTCTTAATTTGTCAACCACGTCTTACTATTAAGAGGTGGATAGAAAGTCCACGTTTGAACGAAATAATATTCTTTGTTTTTGTATATTTGTCTGAATGATTTAAGTGTTCATTGCTGCAACTTATTTATTAAACCAACACGATGAATAAGTGACTTATGTAAGATGAAACAAAACTTGTTTATCAAAAGTTTTACATAGTTAATAAAACTATCAAATATATGATATTAATACAAGTCTTGAACCTCTTATTGGGTAAGAGGCAATAAGATAGATCACTAGCTACTTTTTTATTGAGTAAGATGACGTATGTGTGACCGAGTCTCACTTAAAAAATAAAATAAAATAAATAAAAATAAAAAAGTCTGACGGCCTTTGACTCAGTAAGAGGCAAGTGACTAGTAAAACATTTTTTCAAAATATAAACACACCCTTACTCTTTCTGTTGTTGTACCCAGTGAAACAGACGGCGAAACGGTTTTAAGGGAAGCATGCCAAACATGTGCCTTGGCTCTTTAGTACTTCGTTGTTGATTTTCGTTGGTGATCTAGTAAGTCTTTTAACAATTTTATTGTTTTAGTTAATTATCGTTTATAAAAGCCTGTCTTCGGCTTCTATCCCATTCTGTATATATGCTTTTATTTTATTTTATTTTTACTGTCAAGTTTTGTTTATTGTAATATGAAGTTTAATTAATAGAAGTGTGACTGTTTCCATACACTCACGACCAACGTTAGTAAGATAACTCGCGTAAAACCATTATTAAAGAGATAAGGCAACGCGACTTAACACACTTAAACGCGTCAAATTTGTTTTACTTTGCATGTCCCCTAACATAGGACTACATCATGGAACAAATGATTAGAACTTATAACAAGTAATTCAATGGTTGTGTTTGGTTTGAACTCGATCTAGACTATCTAGCTAGTAGAGTTTGATTACACACACATATATATATATATATATATATATATATATATATATATATATATATATATATATATATATATATATATATATATATGCTTGAAAATGAAATGTATAACAAGTGAAATTAAAATTCATGGAAAATAACCAATTAGATCGACCTGCAGGCATGATTTTATCAAACGTAACATAGTTTTATCAAATATTTTTACGCTCATCCATTTTTCTTGAGTTTATATTGAGAAGCTTCGCAACCTATCTTCCTATATATACTGATATCAAATATATATATATATATATATATATATATATATATATATATATATATATATATATATATATATATATATATATATATATATATATATATCTTTATTTTTTTTTCTTTTTCTTAAATGAATAGTAATTTTACATGAGTTTACAAGTACATTCACTTAATTGATGCACTATTTAAAATAAATTTAAGCTTGGTGTAACATTATTGTGAATACTGCATGCATGCATTTGGATATATTGTATAATTAACGTGCCAATATGATAAGCTTTATTATAGTTGTGTCGTTAAGCAACACACCAAAAAGAAAAAAATAAAGTTTTGTTGTATGTGTATTATTTTTATTTGTTGAGCAAAAGGGATTTTATGGGCTGATGTTATTTTTGGACCACTGCCTTTAAAAAAGTTAAATCAAATTTCGTTTTTTTTCGTTGTTTCTTAAACCTTTTCATTGCATGGAATTAAATTGGCAGTGTACATTCTATATTAAAGATTTATAAGTAAACAAAACATAAATTCCCTGGTCTAATCATCGAAGCTAAATTTGGGTATGCTTAAACGTTAAAACTGCCTACATGTAATCTGAAGTAACAAAATGAAATGATCGTTATGTAGCCGTTTGATAGGTGCTCGATACCTCTAGCACATGCATATAAAAGTTTGTTACTTTGTGGATACATCGATCCAACATCGTTCTTGATGCAGAAACCCACTTTTCGACATGAATATGTTGTCGTGGGGTTTCCTTTAATTTCAAAAGCAACCACAAGAGTGGATCTCCTTTGCGAAAATAAAAGTTAGGCTGCTTTCCCGGCTTTTTGACTGTTTATAGTTTTTCTTATCATGGAAGGTACATTGATCGCATATGGATATCTCACTTACTTGATGAATATCACAAATTTTATGGAGAAAAGATGTCTAAATCTTGTTTGGCTATACGTACACTATCTAGAAAAATACAATCAAGGCCAAAAAACTAGACTTCTAATAGATAGTGTACACTATCTTGTTTGGCTATATGTACACTTCTACTAGATAGTGTACAGTGTACTCCAAAATGATCCAAGCATTATACATGATTACATTGAATAATTATGCAATAAGAACAATACTTAACCACTATAATTAACGACAAAATATCAGTGAAAGGTGACTATGTCCAAGTGAAATGTGACTATATTCTTGGACACCATTACTACATGCACATTTCTAAACGCTATTCGACATGTATTTTCATAAAGAAATAATTTAAAAGGACTTTGAAATGACACAAAAAGAAAAAGAAAAAAGTAAAATCACCACTTTAGAAGGTCCAAAATCCAAACTATAACAACTACCTAAAAACTGATCTGTATCCCATAGAACATAAAGCATAACCATATCCCATTATTTTTAGTGGGCCATTAGTGGACTCCATTGTGCGCCATCACTATACTTTTAGAGTTTTCTATAAATACTAATCCATATTCTTCAATTAAGTTTCACTCACTTCATCTCAACAATTACAAACATTCAAATATTATTACTTTGTTCCAACAATGAAGCCTCATCAAAATCTATCTAGCGATCCCACTGCGATTCACGAGTGCAAAAGAATGGCCGGAAGACTTCGACAAGCTTTTCAAGCTACTATGGCCGTCCATGAAGACCACATAAGTGAAAGCTTAGCTCTAAAGACAGACGTTTCTACTACTAAAGAAGTTACAAGACTAAAACGAAAAGTAAGCGTAGAGGATCCAATAAGAACAATCATGTTCTTAGGATCATGGAGTCACACATAGTCAATATTTGCAGTTGTTTGTATATGTTAAAAGGCGATCAATGTATATGTCTTGTATTATATGACTTGTTGGTCGACTTATCACAATTATTTAATTTCAAAATCATGAAGTTAATGATACATGTAAGAGAAGTGTAAATTTGTGGTCACTGGTCATAACACTATCAATAAATAACAAGTTACTAGTACTTTGATTTTGCTTGTTATATGTAGCATAATTCATTTCACAAAAAGATATATCATATGATATGGTCATATGTTCAACTTGTTTTCAGTTGCTACTTCTGAAAACGAACTTTCATGCATGTAACACGCATGATGTATTTTATTATAACGTGAAATCAAATATACTTGTTTATAAAGATATATATGATCATAAGCGTATAACCACTAAAATTATAGTTTATATTAAATCCCACCATAAACGGTGCCGTTTTGCACCGGGCTTTTCCCGCCAAAAATGTTGGGCTAACCATAGCCTGCTTCTATGATCCGTTTCTGCTTCTATAACCCAAGGTGAAGAGATCCATTTATGCTGATAAGGGTTTGTTCTACACAACGCCGCTTATTCCCGTAAATCCTATACACACATACGCACACTCAAATCATATCATCAAAAACCATGGCCGGTTGGTTAGGTGGTGGTACCGTCAATACGGGGGCTGTTCCGATTTGTGGCCACTTCAGAAGGTGTGTTCTTCTAATTTGGTTAGTTGGTTTTTTTTTTTTTTTTTTTTTTTTTTTTTTTTTTTTTTTTTTTTTTGTCTTTTTTTTTTCCTTAAAGATTTGGCTAAAACCGTATGTTAGTTGATAGGTTTTTGTTTCACGATTTTTTTTTTTTTTTTTTTTTTTTTTTTTTTTTTTTTTTTTTTTTTTTTTACGATTCTTAGATTAAGGGTATTGAGAAGTTTAATGGTTTATTCTAATTTGGTGTTGTATCGGTTGCACTCCAAATGCTTGATGAAATGTCTTGGTGAAAACACAAGTTAGATACAATTTGTTAACTACATAAATGGAGAATATATATAATTCTATACATTTGGAACAAATGAAAGCACTGAAACATGAACACATGTGGTAGTGTGGTTATTGCATTATAGCAGAGGATATAAAATTGCTTATACATGTATTCACTGATCATGATTAGGATATGCTTGGCTCACTGAAATGCTACATGTATAAAATTGCAGTGTAGTTATTGCATTTATTGACATATTGTTCAAATTTTCGTTTGGCTAATTGTCAGGGTGAGATATGCCGTTTCAGCAGGTTATTATGACGCTTATTAGAAGCGAGCTCAGCAGGGGATTTTGGTACATCGGGAACAAGGTATGCAATTGGTTACATTTAGATGCGATTTTGGTACATCAGGACAATTTATAACATGCGGTGATAAGTATACATTTTAAGAATAAGCTGAACCCATGTTTTCTATTCAGTTGGATTTGTAAAAGCTTAAACTAGGTAACAAAGAGGGAATTCAGATGCTTTAATATAAATAAATATGGTTTCAGTGGTTAGGCTTATTGTTTCATGATTAAGGATAAATTGTAAGTTGTTGAAATAAATGCATCGACTTGGTTTAAGTAAGCGCATTTGAGCGTTATTGGTGTTTCAGTGTATTTTAGTAGTTATAAGAGGCTAAGTAGTTTGGGCTATCAGATTTGAAGGTAAAACCGAAGCTGCAAAACGGCTCTTTTGTTGCAGGATAACTTTAGGAATTGATATATATTAAGGATAACTCAGGGTATGTTATTAACATATTAATAATTAGTAACATAATTATTAATTACGTACAATTGTAAGTGTTGTTTTCGTGTGATTTCAGGATTGGTTGAGCCGGGCTACAAACTCGGGTACATTTAGTGCAACACCTGGTCTTGATGCTATTCACCATGGCCACAATAACAAAAGGTATTCTTTGTTTTGATGCAAAGTGGTCATATTGTTATTATGCCTTGCATTTGTGCCTACAACAGCAGCGGTTTAGGAGAAATAAAAACAATATAAAGTATCAGGTATCAGTTTTAAGAGTTTGACGGCTATGTTTGTTGTTAGCAGAGCAGGGAACGGGAGTTAGAGGAGTTTGTGGACAAGAAAGAGAAGGGAGAGCTAGCTGCTCTGAAGTTGGTACTTAGCGCGTAATTGAAAGATCAACTTCTTAATGTCATGTGCATTGCTGCGACACCAAAGTCAGTGCCATACATCTCTTGCTGCAGCACTCAAGTGAGTATCAAACGGCCCTTGGCACGACAACAAGTGAGCACTAAAATTAGGAATAAAAAAACAGAATTTGATTGGGGCCCGCCAAAATTCTTGGATTATTTTGATCCGCCTCAAATGATCCAACTGCCCTGTTGTCCATTCCCAAAAAAAAAAAAAAAAAAAAAAAAAAAAAAAAAAAAAAAAAAATCCTTTGATAGGTATAGCGAGATCCAGAAGCTTCATTCATCTTCACTGTTTGAAGTTACCCAGGGTGTTTGGTGTATTTTTTTCGCCATTTTGAAATAAGTATTTGTGTTATACGCATTGCCATTTATGTTGTGCTAATGTATCATGTTTTGTCATATTTCACAGGTCTGATCCTCATTTCCAGTTTTGTTATAGAAGGATGAGACGGAAAAGACAGGTATTGATATACGGCCTGTAGGGAAGATAAAATGTGTAATCGCACAATTTTTAGTAAATGTAGGTTTTGTTATAAAATTGGTTTTTGAAGCATCCTTTCTTATTTAGTTTTTAATTGGTTGTTGTCTGTTCAGGTTGTGCCGTTGTCCCCATTTCCAATCTCATTACGGTTGCATTTCCAACTGCTAAGATACCGAAACAATGTCGTTTCATTTCCTATTCCAAAATAATTTTAAAGGGCAGATGACAATGGCTCAGCCGAACCAAATAGGTTGGTGTTCCTGCATTAGATGCATTATGTTATCACAAATATTTATACTATACCTTACGTCATTTTGCCCTGGGCTTTTCCCGCCAATTTTCATGGGCCAAAAGTGATCCGCCGAGGCTTATCCATTAATCCCCGATCCCTTAATCTTCCTCCAAAGAAAATTTTGAAACCAGTCGCCGCCTCATAATTCACCACAAATATCTAGAGTCCTCGTAATTCACCACACAAATCTAGAAAGCGAGATTGTTCATCCAATTTATAACCTACAGGTATCGCCGGATCCTTAACACTTGCCAAAAAAGTATGTGTTTATAAAAAGTTTAACACAAGATTTTTTTTATTATTTTTATTTTAGCTATATGATGAAGATCAAGAACGATATAAGCATCTCACTGCCTCAATTATTATCTCATACAGGTGCACACCGATTTCTGCTCCGGTAACAGGCGAAAAGGAAAGGGAGATAGTACCAGTTATGGTTGAAGAACAGGTTGTAGAACAGAAAATTGAAAAGGTTGAAGATGACCATATTGATCTTACAAAAAGTAAGTTTTTCCCTTTCCTTTATTATCTTTTCTAATTAAAAGTTTTGTTTTTTAGGATTAAGATAGTAGAAGTACTGTAATTTTTTTTTGGCACTGTAGATGCTGCATCATAGTAATTTTTAGTGTTTATTTTTTGTCATGTGGGTGTGGTTTCCTAATTTCGTTAAAATTTTTATTTTTATTGTAAATCATGATTAAGGTTTAATTGTGTTTGTGTTTTTATGAATTTGGTGTTTTGAAATTTGGGTTATTGTAAATCAAGATTAAAGTTTATTGTAAATCAAGATTAAACTGCATATGCTTGAGATGAAACGATGTCTTCTGTTTTCATCTTTAAGTCGAAGTTCTATTTTTTTTTTTGGTGTGACGGTGTTGTATCACTGGTAACATAAGGTTGGTTGGTCTTTGTCTTTGCATCTTTTATGTATTGCCTTTTTTCGGTTGATGTTTATGGTGATAGCCTTTCATGATGTGTGTCATTATACATGTATGCAGTGTGTGGTTTTGTTGTGTTTTACTGTCTTTACTATTGTGTATGTTGTCTCTTTAAGTATGAAAACTAAGAGTAGAGCTGTGCGTAGACCTCATGGAGAACCTATGTTGGAAGATGGGGGTTCTGTCAATGCTGTCTTGGATGGGGGTTCCACTTCTCCTTTGCTACCTTCTGCTGATTTAGGTTCTGTTAGTTGTCCAACTGATACAAATGTACCAGAGTCTTGCATAGATGTGGATGCTTCAGGTACTTATGGCCATGGTATATTCGAAAGGGTCGTCAATGAGGTGGATGTTGTAGGTACATCGATTTGCTCTCGAAATAATATATCGATCAATGAGCGACATTCTTATCGGCGGCCTGTGTTAAATGCATCTGTTACCGGGAAAGGGAAAAGGAAAATCGATGATCTACCAGTGTGTGTAGGTGAAGGTATGTTTACGACGTCTATTGCTGTCCTCTATTATAAGTCTGTCTTACTAATGTCTGTCATGTCTTCTGTATGGTCTTCGTTTGCAGGTTCTTGCCCTGCGGTTGGAGATAATTTCGACGTTTTTTTGCCTAACGATGGTAACAAACATGTTTACTTTGTGTCTTCTTTGTATATTTTTGCCCAACATTCTTTGTTTTTGTCTATGTGTATCACATGTGTAGGCCTCACGGTTTATCTTACTTTGTTGTTTTTGCAGCAGCAGCTTCATGTTTATGAATGGCCAAATACCTTACTTCTACACACCGTAAGCACAAAGAAATCTGGATAAACAGGCATGCCGGCAACGCGACGTTCGTCGCCAATCTTGTTTCTTATTATAGTGGTCGACATGTATTGGAAATATACTTGTGTGAATGGTTTATAATCTGGATATCAATTTGAATCGTGTAATCATTTTGAGATTAAAATATTTCGATGTTATATGCCTCGGGTTCACGAAATCTTTAATTGGATAAGACATATTGACAATTGAATTTTAAGGCACAAGAAATCAATCAGAAGCGTTAGAGTTTTGGGTTTTGTTATGTTCAACAAGTGAGACGATTATGGTTATAACCACCAACTAAAACAGTTATTTTCGGTTATTTACCAACCATTGCGTTGGTTCACAAAAAGATGTGTTTGTTGGGTTTTGACGGGACAAATTGTTAACAACGATTAGTAAAAACTGTTAACAACGATTCGCTAATACGTTGTATGGTTATTTCATTGGTAAGAGACTCGCTTTTCCGGTAGTTGAAAATTACGTTAGAAATACTTGGGCAAAGTTTGGTTTACAAAGGGTTATGCTTAATAATGGTTTTTTCCTTTTCTAATTTGAAACCAAAGAGGGTATGGAAAGGGTGTTGGAAGAAGGTCCATGGTTGATACGATTGGTTACTATCTTTTTGAATATTTGGACTCCGAATACTAAACTTACAAAAGATGATATAACTTTAGCTCCTGTTTGGGTTAAACTTCATAATATTCCAGTTGTTGCGTATTCTGAGGTTGGTCTTAGTTTGATTACAACGCAAATTGGTCATCCTATCATGCTTGATTCCTATACGAGTACGATGTGCCTTAAGTCGTGGGGTCGTAACTTCTATGCTAGGGCCCTTGTAGAAGTGTCGTCAATGGAAGCCTTAATTGAGTCTCTTGAGGTTGCTATTCCCTACCCTAATGGGTTAGGTCATTCATTGGAAAAAATTGATATTGAATACGAGTGGAAGCCACCAAGATGTGAGACATGTAAAGCATTTGATCGTAATGATGATGGATGTCCTAAGCGTGTGAAATAGGTTGTGAAAGATAAAGTGTTGGTTGATGAAGAGGGTTTCGTTGAAGCTTATAAGAAGAAAGATAAAGGTAAGCTTCAGGGTACTAATCGTCAGGTTGATGGGATTCGTTTTCAAAAGCCAAAAGTCTCGTATTACTATAGGCCAGTTACTAAGCCAAAGAATTGAGGAGCATCGACGTCTAACCAATCGAATACAGGTTCTCCAACGGTTAATGTAGGTTCTACTTCTTATAACGAACCTACTATTGATCCTACTAGTAGTACGGCTCCTTCCCGGGATGACCAAGGTATGAATAATAATTGGGTGGAAGATATCAACTTTGTTGATTTGAAGAACAGTTTTGATGTGCTTAAGGAACAAGATTCGGTTTTGGAACCTATGATTGGCACTACAGATACTCCTGAAGTTACTTCTAGTTCTTTCAAAACTACTTCTCCATCGCCTATGAAGACTACTCCTTTTGTTGAGAAAATTGAGAAGCTTGAACAACTTATTATTGACGGGAAAGGTACCCTTGTGGATGATAATGGTAAATCCATTCCGGTGGCTGATGGTATAAGGAAGGGCAACCCATTCTCTAAGGTGGGTGAAGTGGTTGATTCTGATAGTGATGATGAGGTGTTTGAGCCAAATGATCCTATGAACAGTTACTTTTCTTCCGCAGGAGGACATAACGAGCTTAAAGGCTATCTTTCTGATGATTATGCGGCCCAGGTCTATGATTTACCTAGACAATTTGAGGAATTTAATAGTCAGTTTGATTTCAAGCTTCAAGGCCGTTCAAGGAAGTAATCTCTTATTTGGATTTGTTTATTTGTTTTGCATATTGTTTTTGTTTTCAGTGGTTGTTCTAGTTGTTGGTAGCTAGTTGTTCATTTAAGGCTTGTCATAAATGATATAGTGGTTGTTCAAGCGGTTGCTTGAGGTTAATGTGGCGTTTCAGCCACATTCCATTGTACTTGAAACGGTTTTTCTGGTTAATATATTTTACCAGGGTGGAAGTTCCTTTTACCCAAACCCCACGAGGGAGGCTTCCTCTTGACCCCCGCCCGCTCACTTGGGAGCGGAACCCCAACAAGGGGTGTTGCCCCTTGACGCTGAAAGGGGGCGCAACCCCTTTAAGTCCCGCATCTTTATCGTTGCGGTATCAAGCTAACTACAACAAAGAGTGTCCACTCCGCACCTCTTAACTCGTCTTGAGCCAAACTTGTATCAGCCCGTTGATCTCATGTAAAATACAATCACCTAAACTAGTTGGTAACACTAAATTTACCAACATTCCTCCCCCATTTCAGTGTAATCATTGATTTACTAAAATACACAAAACAAACCAATTTTATGCATAAATGAAAATGTCACCATGGATTGAATTTTCAGTTAGTATATTACACATTCTAGAAATTAGAAAATCAGGATGTCGCTTAGGATTGAACCTTTAATTCGTATGAATACACGAAGGTAATAACGCCATGAATCCATATCCTTTGATGAGCATATAAAGTCAAGTCCAAGCTTCTTGAAGCGACAAAACTTCATACTCACGTAGGTAGTCCTTTTATTCTTGCACATGCACATGCACATGCACATGCAATTTTTCAAGAAAGAAAGAAAGAAGAAGTAGGGGAAAAAAAAAACTATTGATAAGTTGAACTTGAGCCTAACATCATCTGTAGAACAGAGCACATACCACATTAAATTCAGCTCTGCTAAAAGGGAATTCTGTGTCTCACCGTTAAAGATTTTTATGGACTTTAATCCCATGCCTATAGCCTACTTGTGCACTAAGTCTCGGGCTAATCCTTTTGTCAAGTGATCCTCCAAGTTTAGTTGAGATCGAACAAAATCTACGGAAGTCACTCCATTTGTAATGAGCTCACGATAACTATACAATGTGTGTTTTATCGATCAATTTACATATTAGATATTAGTAATGCAGGTAGGATGTCAACAACTTACTGGTATATATACATGCTCATCACACTAGTTATTTTTTATATGAGTCAAATAGTAAATTTTTCCTAAATCAGTTAAGAGTGTATGTAAAATATCACATCAAACATTAACGTGTATGATGTGATGCAGGTGGGATGTTAACAAATAATTCTAACGATACACAAGTATTGATTCATTGTTTCTATGAGACAGTAAATAAGAAACTTTTAGCTATATCTGTGTGATGAAATAATAACATGTTCGATCTGTAGACTAGTGATACAAAGTGTATTTCAAAAAACAATATAGCAATTTGCGTCATTCATAAGTACGTTTATTTGGCGCAATCATGTTGACTATCCACACTCGACACTACTCAAATAATGATTCGTTCTTGTATAACCATGTCTCACCCGATCATTCGAAACCGTTTAACTTGGATCAAAATGGTTGCACGCAATAATGTTTGAACATTTTCTTTGAAAAACAAGATCCTTACATTACACGGGTCTAAATGCCTAGTTAATACCCATGATAATGTTTTTATGTGATACAATACTTATACACATGGTACATGACCTGACTTGAGTTTGAGTACAATTTGTGCTTTCTATAAGTTTTTAAAAACCCATTTAGAATCTTCATTGAGCGCTACAACTCTTGTATATTGTTTTGTATGTATGTGGAAGAAAACTTGTTTTGTCGCGTTAGCGTATAATTTCGAGCCTTTGAAGTTTCTGATTGGGGTTAAACCCTGCTTGTATTTTATCTAGCATATATAGTTTTTGTGAATATTCCAAGTTTCTCGAGCTTTGAATTAACCATACTTGTTAGCTGTTGATTCGAGTTCAAAACTAAGCTAACACCATATAGTCAAAATGAATCTTGAAATAGAGCACAATGCCACAATGTGCCCAATGACAAGCTTTTAGTAAAAGATTGTGTCGTCTACGTAACATGTTCAAATAAAAATAAAGTTGGTTTCTTTAAGATTTGATCAGTAAAAGAGATATTAGTTTTGTGGTATGGACCAATTCTTTTGGAAAAGGGTATGCCCATTCAATTGTAGTAACTTTTTCAAGTAATCCATTCTTTAATAACTTATCCATATTCTTGAAATTACATTGGTTAACTGTAATCTTTTTCTCCTTTTTGTATTAAAGGGAGAAAAGAAAAGCTATCCATAATTTGGAAAGAAGAGAAAAACTCATAGCGCTGTAGTAATAGTTCATTCTGAAAATATAAAGAGATTAATAATGACCCATTTCTAAATCAGTAAGTCAAAATTTCTTACTCAGTAATTGTGTCAAAAAACTAAGGTCGGAAAATTATTTAGGACCTACTTGTGACTAATCTAACACTTTGAGCATTAGGTGACGTTGGTGTCATAGGGGTGTTATCATATATAACTCACAATTTATAATTTAACCAAATTAAAAAGAGCCTACTTCATCGCTCAAGTTATACGACATCTTTGGACCCAACAATCATTTTTTTTTTCATTTACTTCAATTAAACAACACATTTCATTTTTTTAACATAAACAACACATTTCATTAAATAAAAAATCACGATAAATTAATAATACGAAATTGAAAAAAAAATTAGTGATTAAGGTTTAATAGATGCCGAAAATATCTTGTCGAATTAAGGTCGTTGCACACTTTTCTATCCCGAAGTTCTTTTTTTCCTTCGATATATGTCGCATCTTTCGACCCAAGTACATTGCAAATTTGGTTATGGAGAAATATACAATTCGTTAAACTCACTGTTCATGAATTCTTGATATTTCAATATCACGTTATGTAATATGATGCAACATAATTTTTCGTAGCACGTTGATTTGGTAAGCACACGCGGCTTGTTGTAAAATTCTCTAGCTATTTCGTAGGACTCCGAAAGCACATTTAATATCTTTTCTTGCACTTTCTCGAACTCTTTTAAACTATTGTTTCTTCATCCTTGCAATGGAATACATTTTGACAAATGTAGCCCATTGATGATACATTCCATCCACTAAATAGTAACATTTGTTATACGTTATTTCATTTACTAAAAATGAAGCTTCCGGAGCAATATCGTCAATAAGGTCATCAAATAAGTTTGAAGTACATAGAACATTGAGGTCATTATTTGCCCCCGCAACACCAAAACTGATAACTAAAAAAATACCGTCGTTATGATAGGTACCTTAATGCTTTTGCACATGCATAGAAAAGTCGTAACTTTGTTAGTGCCCCCGACATACTCCTTTGATGCAGCAAATTCCTTTTTGATATGAGTCTATACCCTCGTATTATGTGCTTTAAGTTCAAAAGCGACTATATATGAGTAGATCCCCACTTCAAGTATAAAAGTCGGGTATTTTCCAACACGTCGTTCAACCGTTCATAGCTTTCCTTATTATCTATCGAAGGTGCATTGATCGATGGTATGTCTTACTTATCAAGTGCTCAATTAAGTGATGCATTTTATGTCAACTGATAAAAGCCATTGGTTATAGATTCGTAGTGTTAATTTTGTAAAAAAATCAAAATTTACGAAAGTGAGCATAGTCCAAAAAAATGTGTTTATAGTCTTATCTATTTTTTTTCTTTAAATGCATTTGATATTTTTTGTTCTGGTTCCGTCTATGTCATGGGCTAAGACCTATGGGACGGCCCTACCCTAACAGTCAAGCTAACAATTAAATATTTGTACAAAAATGTAACTAGATGAAACCTAATAAAGTTCAAAGGCAACTTAACTTAAACTATAAGAATTTAAAGTTACTTTTATATTTTTGAACCTTTTGTTTCGAACTTGCATGTGGCTGCATTTTTTTAGTTTTCTTTACTTTTCGAAAATCAATGTCATTGTCATTTTTTTTATATTAAAATATAAGTTTACAAAATGTTAAATAAAATATACTACTTTTAAAACATGAAAAACTGAATTGTCAAATAAGAATCTTTGAAATAGTATAATCATATTCATTAGGAGTTTATGACCTATATAATAATATAAGAGCTGTGCTACACATTCTTACACTTTCATCCTATACTCACAATAATATTATATAGTTTTTTTAACTAATTTTCTCTCTGCATTCAAACCGTCAGTTCTGCCACTTGACAGGATTCTGTGAGTAAGACACTTTGTAAAATGATAATGTAAGAATGTTTAGCATTTTACTAAGTATAATCATATTCAAGTTATAAATAAACAACCAAAAAGCTATGACTTGCTGAACATTGTTGAATATTCTGTTTGAGAACCAAAGAGACACCAAATCTTATTTTCTCAAAAAGTAATTTAAGAAAGACTTAAAAGTTAAATGCAAAAAAAAAAAAAAAAAAAAAGAAGAAGAAGTAAAATCCCAACTTTAGAGTTTAGAAGGCCCAAGCTGTAATCCACCAACAAACATAAAGTATCGACCCTATCCTTCTTGTGGGCTCTCCGTGGGCCACCAATCTTTATATAGTTCTATAAATACAAAACAATATTCTTCTATCTTAATTCACTAGTTCTAAAATCACAGCTAAGCATTCTCTACACTTACTAAACATTCTAAAATCACAGCTCTTTTGGAACAACAATGAAGCCTCAACATCTCTCTGGTGATAGCTCGGTGGTTCACGAGTGCACGAGGATGGTCAAGGAAAGACTTCGACAAGCTTTTCGAGCTACTATGCTAGTTGTTGATACTAGAAATGAAAGTTCACATGCCAAAACACACGTTTCTAATGTCAAAGAAGTTAAAATACCTAATCGTGTATTAAATACAGTAGATCCTATTAGAACTATCATGTTCTTGGGATCATGGAGCCATACATGATAATTAACAATCATAATGTTGATCGATAAATTTTTCAATTAAATGACTTGTTAATCGATCGATAATGGTTATTAGATTAAAAAAGACTATGAAATTAATGGTAAATGTAAGTGATCTATACTACTTATAAAGAGTTTTTGGTCAAAGTGGAAAAGTGAAAACTGAAATTTTGGTCAATCCTCATTTTGCCCCTCTCCCTACTTCTTTCACACGATTAAATGGAACAGCCATGCGTATGAACCTTGTAACTAGACAACCATTAAATGGAACATTAAAAAAACCACCCTCATCTCACTTCTCACTCTAAAAAAATACACACTCTAAAAAACCAATCACTCTCATCTTAAAACAAATCTCTCCACAAAAACATCACCACTCACACCACCACCACCCTACGCCGCCACCACCAGACCATCCGACGACACCACCAATCGATGCCACCTCCACCGGACTCCACGAACTCATAAACCAACGCACCACCAAAACCTTCCATCTTCAAGTTTTGAGGTATTTTGATAGATCTATGCGTTGTGAAGATTTTTTTTTTTTTTTTTTTTTTTTTTTTTTTTTTTTTTTTTTTTTGTAAATCTATATGTTTTTTTTTGTAGATGTATAGTTTTTTTTGTTGATCTATATTTTTTTTCGTAGATATATAGTTTTTTATAGATCCATACATTTTTTTTTCTAGATCTATTGATTTTATTTGTAGTTCTATATGTTTTTTTTGTATTTATAGTTTTTTTGTAGATCTATTGTTTTTTTGTTGATCCATACATTTTTTTTCTAGATCTATTGATTTTTTTTTTTAGATCTAACATTTTTGCTATTTTTTTGTTAGTGACGCCGCTTGCAGCCACTTACCGCCGCTGCTGTAGCCGCCACTCTCGCCGGAAAAAGTTCCCACTGTCACCGGAAAAGATTGTGGTTGCCGGAAAATTGTGTCGCTACAGGAAATCTTTTATATCGCTGGAATAATATGCTTTATTTCTAATTTTTTTGTTAATATTTGTTATAATGGTTATTGTTGTGAATATTTATTGCATAAATTGTTGTTAATATTTATTATGTAAATTTTGTTATAATTAAGCTTATCGTTTAAATTTTGTTATAAAGTTTATATTGTAAATTTTGTAATAAGTTTATATTGTAAACATTGTTATAAAGTTTATTATATATGTAGATTTGTTATTAATATTATAGTGTAAATTTTGTTATTAAGTGTATTGTGTAAGTTTGTCATAAAGTTTATATTGTAAATTTTGTTGTAAGCTTAGAGTGTAAACTTAGTTATAAAGTTTATTTTGAAATTTTGATTTTTTTTTTAACTTTTTAAACGTTTCGGAATTTAAAAAAAATTGAAATATTTTCAACTTTTTAAAAAATTAAAAATTCGATTTTTTTTAAGTTTTTAAAAACTTTCGAAATTTATATAAAATTTGAAAATTTTGAAATTTGAAATTTAAAAAAAATTAAAATATTTTCAATTTTTTTAGAGTAAAGTTTAAAGACTTTTCTTAGTTTGGAGTAAAGTTTAAATTCTCGATTCAAGTTCAAGGATGAAAAAAATGGCAAAATGATGCAAGGACCAAAATAGCTGTTAGGAACTTGTGTATATTTCAAAGGAGAGTTGAAACTTGAACCAAAAAAGCTGACACAAAGAGGGAGGCTTGCATAGCAGAGTTTCAATCACTTCAAATGTTGTACAACTGGTTACCAAAGTTACAAATTCTCATCATCTTATTGGCCATATATTTGGACTAACGAAAAGTAATGTGATTTATAGGTGAGAATTGGCACATAAGTGACTAATTTAAGCTCTACCAACGTTTAACAATTTGACATAAAGACGACTAATTTAGATTTAAAACTATGTTATCATATTTGTATTAGTATGATTAATAAATAATTGTTTAACATAAAAAGAGACTAATTTTTATTAAAACCTTTGTTTTTTTTAGACGCCACGTCGCAGTAGTCGCCGTCGCCGGAAACGGCTGCTACAGCCTCTGTTTCACCGGAAAAATCTGATTTCGCCGCTGGTATTGTTTTATTGAGTTTTTTTAATAGATCTATACATTTTGTTTATTTTTTTGTTTTTATTTATTTATTTAGTTACTTTTTTTTAATATGACTTATTTTTTTCTCTATAAATTTGATTTTTGAGTAATTTTTACAAATCGTTTTTTTTTTGTTTGTTTTATATATCTAATTTGTTTTTTTTTTAAATATGATTATTTACTTTTTCATTAATATATTTCGGTTTGGGTTTTTTTTGTATAAAATCGATGAGATTGGGAGCAAGATGTACCATGACAAAATAATGAAAGGCCGCAATGTGAATGTGGATTCTGTAATGAAAGGTGTTTTTGGACTGAAGAAACCAACCCAAAGGTAACTCCATACTTCAAGTTTGCCTCTTTTATTGTTTGTTCATATATTCTGAGGCCACCGATCTAAATAATGCAAGTTTCTCTTTTATTCTTCTAATCATGAGAAACTCAAGAATCTATTTAAAGGATAAGCAATAGATAACTTTCTTTGCGCATATCGTTAATTGGCTGCCCTAGGAACCGCTACCGCTAGGGGCGGGTACTCGCCTATGTTAGAAAATGGATTTATTTTTTATATGATCTATCAAATGTGCATTGACACAACTTTTTTTTTTTTTTTTTTTTTTTTTTTTTTTTTTTTTTTTTTATGGGCAGCTTCATCCTTCTACTCCACATTCACTTCCTCCACATCCTATTCCTTTTTTTCAATCATAATCTGATTAATTGGAATTGGGATAACGTCATTGTCATATCAAGTGATGACGAAGACGAGGAAGAAGAAAAACGAGTCAACCCATCAATCTTAGAACGTTATACGAAACACTTACCACAATATCGCATATCGTTAATTGTCTGCCGCTAGGAACCGCTGCTATGCGCGGGTACTTGTCTAGTAGTTATAAATAACAAAGTATTATTACCGAAATTCTTGTGGTTATATATGTTTTTTTGTTTGAATTTGTCAAAAGTTATTACTTTATTAGATTAGTGCATATAACTGTCAATTATAATATCATGAAATCATGAAGTGTCAGTTAACTATATGGCTTGGTGGTAAATCTGTCTCTTCTAGGTCTATATGGCCCTCTCAGAAAATATGAATATTGGTTTCTTCTTGCTACTATGAACATGATTAATGTTCATACTTCCTTAATAGTTAAAAGTGGCCCTGGAGATTATCATCTCACTGATTTATTTGTTCATGACCCAAAACATTGAATATGTACCGACTAGCCAAGACTACTCACAATAAAATCTCACTGCTCTTGGGAACTTTGGATTCATTTAAACGGAAACTGACTCTCTGGCGGCACTCGATCACTTACATTGCTTGTAAAACCAACAATGAAAGAGATAGGGAGACGAGATATGATCGCTTTACGTTGCATGTTTCCTACTGTTAGACCATGATCATGCATGGGATCAATGATTGGAACTCATAACAAGTAATTCAATTATTTATTTTTAGAAAGGCACAATTATATAAAACAACAAAACAAAATACACAAGAAAGGAATCCCTCTTTAAGTAAGCCACTTAAAGAGAAGGACCCAAGACACAAAGTACCACACAACCCGGGTACAAACAACAATAAACAAAACAATGAAACAAAAAAAGACAAACCAGTCCCATGAACTATCTTAGAACAAGACAGTACGCCCACCAACATTGCTGCACCATTTGGATGAGGTAGGAACCAGTAACTAGAACAATAGAACTAGACAAATGGTACCACTCCATAAAAAAAGATAGCACTCAATAAGACAGCCACACAAACTTAGACAAACAAATTATGTACAGTCCCACTAGGCACACTTACTACACTGGAAACTGACAACACAGAAGTAAACAATCTGAAGCAGGCGAGAGGGCAAAAAAAAAAAAAGTTGAAGAAACTGATGCAGAATTATTGCTGTTGACAATTAATAGGACCCCGAAGCCATTGTTGCCAATCTAACTCTTTAAATTTGTTCGATCTTCTCACAATCCATTCGTAGCTTTTTAGTTGGTTATCTTGAACAATTTTATTAGTACTCGAAACCTTGTTGCCCAATAAACGTGCATTCCTCTCTTTCCATATAAAGTATCCGGTATACCAAATAACTCATTGCCAAACACGAGCGAGGAAAGTAGAGACATTAACGCTTCCATTAGATGAAAAGAATTCATCTACGGAAAACACATTAACATCACCCACCTTCCACCAATCGAATATTTTTTCCAAAATACCCATGGCTAGACCACAAGTGGTCAAGCAATGAGCACATGTTTCCACTCCGTTGTTGCAACTTGGGCAAAGAACCAAATCCAAGTCTTCTATCTAATGCAAAGAACCAAATCCAAGTCTTCTTTTTAGAGCCCTCCATAAAAATATGTTAACTTTCTTAGGCACTAACTTGTTCCAAATCGTTCCTTGAGCTCCACCATCCGCACGAACGATCTTGACCTCCACCAATTTTTTTTTTTTTTTTTTTTTTTTTTTTTGTGTGTGTGTGTGTGTGTGTGTGTGTGTGTGTGTGTGTGTGAGAAAAGGGTGAAATATTATTAATCACAAAAATAGTACAATAGGTTTCAATCATAACCATGGACATACCCCATGTTTTGCATTACAGAAACCTATTAACAAATAAGCTATCTGAAAGATAAGCATTCTATAGTACTGATACATTTACTACATACAATTCACAATACTAAAGCCTATATTCTATGTATTATTCCTGCACATTATTCTGTGTTTCTTTTGATCTTTCTCAGCTGCACATTCCAATTAGCTTCCATAGCCCTGACATTCTCAGTATCCTTGACAATGAAGCTCATGACTCTCCATTTGATACTATCTATGATATTTTGCACCAGCACATCAACAGTCCTTTCATTGCTCTTGAAGATTCTTGAATTTCTCTCTTGCCAAATAAAATACACTGTTGCACCCAAAACTAGTCTCCTGGTAACACTCCATATATTCTTATTAGCTTTCAACTTGGAGAATTCTTCAATGACTTCTTGCCAAGTGCAGGAAAACTTCATATCAATAAACTTTTGCATCTCTTTCCATACACTATTTGCATAGGCACACAGGAAAAACAGATGTTCATGAGAATCTTGAACAAGGTTGCAGAACACACATTTCAACTCACCACTTGATTCCTATTTTGCCAGTCTATCTTGAGTCATCAATCTACATTGAACTGCCATCCACATTACAAAGGAATGTCTTGGAATGCTCTGTGGAAACCATACAACTTCATTCCATATCACTTTATTGCCATTTCCACACACATCTTTCCACACAATTTTAGTTGCAAAATCAGTTCTGTGTCATGATGCAGTTTCCCACACTGCTTTATCTGGTACAACATTATGCAAGGTGGGTACTTGAATGTTTTGCAATATAGGGAATTTAACAAACCACTCTTCAGGCCAACTCCAATTGCAATTGTTTATTAGCTTATCCACTGTACAATCATTATTTAGCCTTGCATTATAAATCTCCCTAGCAAATACAATTTCACACAAAGGGCCTTCTGCACACCATTTGTCAAACCAAGCAGAAATACTCTTGCCATTTCCAATCTTGTAGAACACATGTCTTCTGAGTTTATCCCTAAGCTTAAGTATGTTACACCATCCACTACTACTGCTACTATCCTGTGTGACTTCCCAAATACTCCTACCTTTCAATTTCTCCACATTGATCCATTTTACCCATAGTGTATCTTTTTTAGCAGGAATATTCCACAGATGTTTCATAATCAGAACCTCATTCCATACTTGCAAATCTTTGATTCCCAAACCACCTTGATCTTTAGGCTTACAAATATTATCCCATGAAATTTTAGCTTTCCCTTTAGTTAATTCTCCTTGACACCATAGAAATCCCTTCAACATTTTATTGGTCTCTTTTACAACAGTCTTGGGAAGTATGAAGACAGAAGCCCAGTAAACTTCTTGCATTGATGATAGAATGGAAGCTATTAACTGTAACCTACATGCATAGGTCAGACTTTTATTCCTCCAGTCATGTACTCTTCCTATGACCTTCTCAATTAGTGGCTTACAATCACTGATACTTAACTTCTTAGTTATCAAACGAACCCCTAAATATCTAACAGGCAATTTCCCAATTGTGAAAGGTAGAATTTGCACTATGCTCTCTTGTTCAGGTATTGACAGCCCTCCAAAGAATATAGTACTTTTTTGCATATTAACCTTAAGGCCAGAAAACTTACTAAGTTCTTCTAAAGTATCTTTAATGACCTTAACAGAGTGAACATCTCCATGACTAAACACAATCACATCATCTACAAATCCCAAGTGTGTGATTTTGAGTTTTTTACAACCCTGATGGTATTTAAAATTCATAGCATTGTCAATATTCCTCCTCAAAAGTAGATTGAAAACTTCCATAGCCATAATGAAAAGGTAAGGTGGGATTGGATCTCCCTGACTTAATCCTCTGCCTCCCTTAAAATATCCTATCCTCTCACCATTCACATTCAAGGTAAATTTTGTAGTGGTTACACATGTCATTATCCATCCTACCATTCTACTATGAAACCCAAACTGTTCCAATACAATCTTTAGGAACTGCTAATCCAATGTATCATATGCTTTTTGCAAGTCTATCTTAAGTGCAGACTTCCTAATTTTTTGCTTCCTATTATAACCTCTAAGGATTTCTTGTGCTAGCAAAATATTGTCTGTAATCTGTCTTCCATAAATAAAAGCACTTTGGTTCTCATTAACAAGGCACCCTAGAACCCCTTTGATTCTATTAGTAATAACCTTACTTATGCACTTGTATAATACATTGTAGCAAGCAATAGGTCTAAAGTCAGAAACCTTATTTGGGGTTGGGATCTTACATATAAGAGAAATTAATGTAGCATTGAGCTCACCTAGTAGTTTTCCTGATGTGAAAAATTCTTGGACTGCTTCACACACCTCTTTCCCAACAATACTCTAGGAAGACTTGAAAATTTTGGATGTATACCCATCTGGTCCAGGAGCATTTGAATCTTCAATATCAAACATGGCTGCTTTAATTTCATCCTCACTTACAGGTTTCACCAAATGTTCAGCCTCTTCAGGTGATAGCTTGTTTGTGAAAGTCACTTGATTAAAAACTGTTCCGCAACTTGTTCATTAACATATCTCATCCCATTTTCTCCACATATCTCCATTATTCTGCTCTTGTGCTTTCTACCTTTAATAATTTTGTGGAAGAATTTGGTGTTTCTATCTCCTTCTTTTAACCACTCAATTTTAGCTTTTTGTAACAGTAAGTTCTCCTCATCTCTTACAGCTTCACTATACTCTTGCAACAGCTTGCAATTCTTCTTCTTTACATCATTACAGATTGGATTCTTTTTTTTGAAAGGATCACAGAATGGATTCTTATCTACCTCCTCCTCTTGAACTGCTTTAATAATTTCTCTTAATGTATTGACTCTCTCATGAACATTGCCTTTCTTCCAACTTAAATGTTGCAATTTGTGTTTGAGAAGCTTTAGTTTCTGACTTACATTATACATATGAAAACCATCATTTTTTTTTCTCCCATTCTGTCTTGACCACTGGTAAAAATTCCTCCTTATCAGTAATAAAATTGGACATTCTAAAATCTTTCTTCTTTTTCATCCCACCACTTGGTATTATTAATACTGCTGGTGAGTGATCTGATATGATGTATGGTAGGAATACACTATGTGCAGTTTTGAAGATGTCTAAGAAATGTTCATTAATCATGATCCTGTCCAATTTCTGAAGTGTTTTACAATTGGGGTTCCTCAAACTTTTAGTCCATGTAAATTGGAACCCAGAGCTTAACAAATCTTCAATTTCCACTTCCTCAACACAATGAACTCTATCATATCATTCATTTGAGTGCACTGAAGTTCCATTAGAATGCTCACTAACTTCTAAGGTAACATTGAAATCACCAAGCAGTTCCATTTTTAACCTGCTTATAGGACCCCAATTCTTTCCACAGCTTTCTTCTTTCAATTCCTGAATTACTTGCATAAACAATAGTGCAGAAGAATCTTGTTTTTTGAGATATAGTTTCTACTAATAATAGCATGCTTTGCTTAGTTCTAGATATTACCCAAGCTACTATGGCATTTTGATCCCATCCAAGCATGATTCTGCATCCTTTATTTTTGTCCTTAGCATTAGTTACATATTCCCAGTTTCCAAAGACTTTGTCACCCACTTTCTTAACTTTACTATACTTTATACGAGTCTCTAATACAACACACATTTGTAACTTCTCCTCAACAATTAACTTTTTTCACCTCTTTTTGCATATCTGAAGTACTAAGACCTCTTATGTTCCATGATGCTACTTTGATATCCATTTTTATACTCTCTTTCTGTTTTTGGCTCACTTTTATCTCTCAATTCTTTTGGCTCCCTTTAACACTCTATCTGTTTTTGAAACTCACAAATACTCTCTACTTGTTTTTTACTCACCCTTTTCTCTCAATTCTTTTGGCTCTCTATAACACTCTGTCTATTTTTGGAACACACAAATACTCTCTTTCTGTTTTTTACTCACCCTTTTCTCTCAATTCTTTTGGCTCACAAACACTCTATCTGTTTTTGCACACAATTCTTCTCTTTCTGTTTTTATGCTCGCCAATTCTCCCAATTCTTTTATACTCACAATACACTCTATCTGTTTTTTCACACACAACTCTCTTTCTGTTTTTGATCTCACCACTTCTCTCAATTCTTTTTATCTCACTATACACTCTGTCTGTTTTTTCACCAAAAAAAAAAAAAAAAAAAAAAAAAAAAAAACCCTACTATACTATACTATATATACAATTCTATTAAGAATCAAATTCAATTTCAGTTAAGTGTATGACTACATACACCCTCAACCTCATTCCTCAACATACTTTCACCATTTGAGGATAAATCTTGCACAATATCCTCTTCATTCTCTAAATTTGTTGCTGCAACAATCAATTCCTTTTGATCTTTGTAATACCTTTTCATTACGTCATTCCAACTTTTCCATTCAATCACTGTTGGGTCCTTATTTGTTTCAAGCACACTATCAACTTGTATTTTTTCCTCATTGTTTGGCCTCAACTCCTCTCCATCAACCACTGAGTCTAGAACAAGTATCTCTTATGACCAATTATTCCCACACTAGTTTGTTTCTTACTACCACTAGTACTAGCATTTATTCTCTTACCCTTATCATTCGTACTATTTCCTGCACCCACATTTACCTCATTATTCTTTCTACTTTCTACTGTTTCCTTAGCAGTGATACTCTTACTTCCATTATTCTTGTCTATCTTATTATTGTTATCCATGTTAGGTTGATTATTTACTTCAACATTCTTCTTAGGCCTATAATTCTGTTTGTTATTGTTTTGCCGTTGCCCAGCCATTCTATTAGGATAATAACTACCCCTGTTATAGCCACTCATTCCATTTTTCTCATTTCTTTTGTTGTTATTCTTACAATTCTCATTCTTCCCATTTCTATATGTCACTTTTTGAAAACCATCATTACCTTCACAATTTTCATTACTCGGCTTTTCACTTTCAGTATCTCTAGGTATCATTCTACAATTCACATCATCATGACAAAACACACAACAATGGCTACATCTAGTAGGCTTCCAATCATACTCAACCTGTACATATTTGTTCATACTAGTACTTGCATCCTTTTTCCTATAAGCTATTTCAATCACATCTTTAAACTTTTTCTCAGCATTTATCTCAATCAACACCCTAGCAAACCCTAGTCTTCCCATTCGTGTCTTACAAACATTGGTAGTTACTTCATCCATGATGATTGGTTTACCTAAGCAGCTTGCTAAAGAGCTTATTCCTTTAACACTCCAAGCTTCAAGTGGTACATTTAGTAACTTCACCCAAACAGGTTATTTCATTGGTTCAGTCTTATCTAAGCAAACATCAATTACCCATCTTTGGACAAAAATGGTTTGTTGTTAACCATCCAAGGACCATTGCTAATAACCTGTAATATCCCCTGTTCATCTTGAAACTTAAAGAAGAAAATTCCTTTATTATTCACAGTCATATCCTCAAGGCCATACTTATTCCACATTCTCCATAAATGGTATCTAGCCTCATTGAAACTAACCATGCAACCCAAAAACTGGCCACGAACAGTCTTATTCCACTTAGCACTCCCTAATTCATCAATTTCTTCATCAAATATAGCAATTTCTACCCCATTTTCATTCAGTTCTGTTGGAACCATTAGCAAAGTATTATCAAGAGTATCTTTCTTAAGAATTTCAGCCAAAGTACTAGTGTTTTCCTTATAATTACACTCATTCTTATCATTGACATCAATTCTAACAGCCTCATGAGTATCACTTGCCTCCTCATTTTTGTTACATGCAGTTTGCCTAACACACTCAACATTATAACCACTATCAGAATTTCCACTATTCAATTGATTATTCACATCTATATCACAATTGGGATTAACATCAGTAGGTTTAGATTTGTTTACCTGACTTTGTAGAACAGGAAAGCTTTCACCATTCAGATCCCCATCAAAACTATTCTCCTTCTCCATATTCCTAACTTCTTCAACTTCCTTTCTATCTCCACTACTACTTCCATTTCCACCCTTCTTTTGCACTTGATTGTCCCCTTTTTCCTTATCCTTGTTCCCATTTCTCTTGTTCTGATTCAATATTGAATTCCCATGCCTAGCAGGAGGCCTAACATTGCGTTGTGAAGGCCTTTTGTTATTCTCCATACTTGTATCTTATACTAATCTTCAATTCAAGAAGTATTACACTAATTTTTTGGTTTTTATTTGAGAAATGTCAAAAAAGATTCTTAAAGGATACAAAACAATCAAGAAATAAAAAAAAACCCTAATTTCCTCGAAATGGGGGTTTATTCAAAATTAAACTAAAAACAAATCAACTCATATCATTGGATGCGCAATGAAGAGACGAGTTGATTGATGTAATCAGAACTGTAAAATGATAAAGTTTGAGTGGGTAATTTGATGTAAAAGTGATTTTTAATGGAGGTAAGGCAGGAAGTTTGTTAAAAGGTTAGAGGAGTTTGGAGAGAGAGAGAGAGAGTTTGGAGACTTAGATGTGTTTTCGACCTCCACCATTCTTGATAACTCTTTTTTAACCATGAACTCACCGTCTTCTCCAAGCGTCCATCATCATTTATCCCTACAATCATTATGAATAATCACATTTTGCAAAACACCTAAAACCTCTTCATATTCCTTACAAACCATACCCCTAATTTCTCTAACCCAATCTCATTCCCAACACCACATGCCATTAATCCACACCCCTTTTTCCCACACAGTCACACTACTCTACTTCCTCTTATCTAAGTGATATAAACTAGGAAATCTATCACAAAGCCTTCGATTATCAATTCACCTATCTACCCAAAACAAAATTTCCCGCCCATAACCCAACACCCTACCCCAAGAGGATGTGAACTCAAATCCCAACCCATCAATCTCTTCGCCACTCTTCACAATATTCCTCCACACGCCTCCCCCTCTTCTCGTCAACCCGAAACCCAAAGTCCTACCCTCCCCTATGCCCCCACTAGCTCCATGAATGCTCTTGATTACCGTAACCCATAAGCTCAGCTCCCACCCTCCCTCCTAAACCTCCCCCACAACTTACCAAGTAACACCATGTTTTTTGTCCTTAAAGACCCAACATTAAGACCCCCCCCCCCCCCCCCCCCCCCCCCCCCCCCCCGCCTAAGAATCCTGCTTCCAATTAATAGACTGAAATGAAAACTTTTAAAGATGTTATAAAGAACCAAATCCCATTCGACCCAAGAAAATTGGTTCCCTTCACCCACCCCTCCCCAAAAAAATATTTTCGTGACCTCTCAAGAATTTTTATAACACTCAATGTTTGAGGTTTGTTAGAGCTTGAATTGAGCTTGATCTAGTAGATCGAGTTCGATTACAAATACATACTTAAAAATTGAAGTGTTTAACAAGGGAATTGAAAATAAAGTTCGTGAAAACGTAAGTACTCGAGATCGATTGGTCATGCCTAACTTAACAAATATAGTTTTGACAAAATACTTTTGAGCACTTCAGTCTTTCTTGATTCAATATTTAGAAGCCTCGTTGACCTATTAAAATAAAATTAAGCATTCATGTAACATTATTGTGAATAGTGCATGCATGTATTTGCATATCGTATTTAACGTGCCAAGGTGATGAGCTTAGTAATATTTGTGTCGTTTAAGCAACATACCAAAAGATAAAATAAAGTTTTGTTGTGTATTATTTGTATTTGCTGAGCTAAAGGGATTTTATGGTTTGATATTATTTGAGTAAAAATCATTTGAGGACCAAACTTTTTTTACATACCAAGGGACTAATCTCCACCCTCCATCTTCCCTCCATCTTTATTTGATCTAATGGATGAAATTAATCCCAACAATTTAAAAAACCCACTTTCATCCTTTTTTTTTCAAATATTAATATCTTTCAAACCGTTAATCGTTAAGCGAAAAAAAATATACCGTTACGACGAGCATTTAATTATCTTTCTATAGATAGGCTAATTGATATATTTTCGACAAAATTTTTTTTTTTGTTTTTTTCACTTTTTTTTTCGTGGCCGAAAAAATCATATATGATACTCCCTCCGTCCCAAAATTATTGTCCCATATTGACTTTTTCGGTCTTTCTTTCTCAACTTTGACTATAAATATTTTTGTTTGTGTTATACAATTTTTGATAAAAATTATACCAAATGAAAATATATCTAAAACTCAATCCGTTCATATATTTTGTATCACGTATTATGTAATATAAACAAAAATACTTAAGGTCAAAGTTAAAAAGTAAAGACCGAAAAAGTCAATAGGTGACAATAATTTTGGGACGGAGGTAGTATTACATATAATATCATATATGATATGTAATATCATATATGATATTATATGTAAAATCATATATGATATGCAATATCATATATGATTTTTTTTTCGGCCAGGAAAAAAAAACGTGAAAAAAATAATTTTTTTTTTTTTCGAAAGTATATCAAAGTGCCCGTCTATAGAAAGATAATTAAATGCCCGTCGCGATAGTGTAATTATTTTCGCTTAACGATTAACGGTTTAAGAGATATTTAAATTATAAAAAATGGGTGAAATAATAAAATCCTTTTAATCTCAACCATTGATTTCCTTTTTAGATGGATGGTGGGGATGAGTCCCTTGGTATGTGAGGAATGTTTGGTTTGTAATATAACTCGACTCATATTATTTTGGACCACTTCCTTTTAAAAACTAAATCAAATTAATTTCGTTTATTTTTCATTGCTTCTTTCTTAAAACTTTTCATTGTATTGAAATTAAATCAACTAAGTGCAGTTCTATATTAAAGATTTATAAGTAAACGAAACATTAATTCACACGTTATGACGTTAATCACTGAAGGAAATTTGGGTACGCTAAAATGTTTTCTAAAATTTTCTGGTATCAGTAATCTGAAGTAGCAAAATGAAATGATCGTCATAATAGTCGTTGATAGGTACTCGATACCTTTAGCACATGCATATAAAAGTTGTTACTATGTCGATACATCGATCCAGCTTCTTTATTTGATGCAGAGAATCCCTTTTCGATGTCGATATAATTCCTTTAATTTCAAAAGCAACCACACGAGTGGAACTTCGTTGCGAAAATAAAAGTTAGGCTTCTTTTTACGCCTTTTTGACCATTTATAGTTTCTCTTTTCATGGAAGGTATATGTTAGCATTAAAAATATATATTGAGAAGTGATGGTCATTCTCATATTATAACTTTGTGTCGTTTGTTATGATATGTAATAGGATAGTCAATGGGCTCATGGACTTGGTAAGCTAATATGTTAAGTGATATATTATGTAAGCCTGTAATATGAAATGTAATCCAAGTCCAAGCCCAAGCCCATAGAAAGCCTTAGGGCATCTCTTGTATCTTACTATATAAACACCTCAAAGGCTCATTTGAGGTGTGTGCTTGTATGTGTATTGTGTGTGTTTTGCTTGAATAAAAGCTCTCATTTCCATCTCTTTCTCTCTACTCCATACGAAATACATATACATCATACAAGTCACAATCTTTCCATCTCTACTTCATCTTTGCTTCTATATTTGTGATAAAGTTGTGTTATCTAAGGTCTTACAAGTGGTATCAATCGCCTAACAATGATTTAGGAGGGTTAAGAGTTTGTTTGTTTCGTGTTTTTAAGCTTTTTATCACGTTTGTTTCATAAAAGTTCTTTACTTTTCTTGTTTTTCTTGGTTTTTAACACTTTTTTTTATTACAAACTAGTGTTATAAACCTTTTCTAACAAGAAAGTTTAAATCTTTTTGAAGTATCATAGCTTAGAAATTCGATTTGGGTTTTTGTACTTGTTTTCGAGATCACAAAAAACTTTCATAAAAATCATCAAGTTTGAAATTTTCTTCAAGTTTTGGTGTTTTTAAGCCTAGAAGTACAAGAATCTTGGATTACAAACTTCATTTGGGTGAGCTTTAAGCATAATCTAATTTTGACACAGTTTTGAAATCACCTCTCCAAGTTTCGAAATCACTTTTGACTGTTTTTCGAGAACACAAGAAAAGGTTTCGTTCGTGCTCACTGTTGGATACTCGGTATTTTCTCTCTTGTATAAGAAAGAAAATACTTCGACTTTTGGTTAAATTTTGATTTTGGATAATCTCGAAATTTCTTTGTGTACTTGCATTTTCAAAAAATTGATATTTTCGAGAACACAGTCCTGACTATTTTCGGAAACACAAGAACTTCGAAATCACCAAAGTCTCGCAATCTGACAAAGTTTCGCAATCACAAGACTTTCGAGAACACCTAAGAGTTTCGAGAACACAGCAAAGTTTTGAGATTTTTGACAAAAGTGAAGTTTTTGACGATCGAACTTCAAACAGCCATAACTTTTGAACCGTAACTCCGTTTTCGACGAATCAGCTGTCAAAACGACCGTGAGACCGAGGAGAACGACACGTTGAATGATTTATCGATTCAGGCGAAGTTTCGAGGCCTAAAAACGCTCCGAGAAGAAGTTACTGAGGTTTTAAGGTTTTAAGTCAAAATTTTCACCATAAAAACTTGCAACAACTTACTCTAAACACAACTCCTATTTCGTTGGAACGATCCAAGAATCAACTTTATCCATCTACACTTCATCAATGGCATCTCAGCAAGACATTCATGCAGCCGGTGCAGAAAACCGACCTCCAATGCTTGAAAAAGGTGGATATCTCCCATGGACAAGCCGCATGCTTCGTTACATCGAAACAAAGACTGACGGTAACCTTATGATCAAATCCATAGAAAAAGGTCCATTTCAGCCAAGACAAGTTCAAATTCAAGGTAATCCAAATACAACACCTCCTACTCAACCATTCGTGCGTGTACAAACAGAAGCAGATTACACTGATGAAGACAAGACGCAGATCAAAGCTGATGATATGGTAATGCATTTAATCCAACTTGGATTACCACACGAAATCTTTGCTGCAGTCGACAGCTGTGAAACTGCTCATGATATGTGGGAACGCGTTAGAGGGATATGTCATGGAACAGAGATTGGGCAACAAGATGTTGAGAACAAACTTCTAACTGAATGGGAGAACTTTACATCTACTAAAGGTGAACAGATTGAATCTTACTACACAAGGTTTTGCACTTTGATGAATGAGTTAATCAGAAACAAGTTGACACCACGAACAATTGCAACAAACATCAAATTCCTCAATAACCTTCCAGAAGAATGGGGTCGTTATGTTACAATTGTCAATCAAACAAAGGATTTACATAAGGTGAATTATGATCAACTCTATGATTTTCTGAAACAAAACCAAGCTGAGGCTAATGAAGTAAGGAAAGAAAGATTGCCAAAAAATCATGATCCTCTCGCATTAATTGCTACTACACCAACACCGTTACCAGTGAACACACAACAACCATCATCACCTTCCACTCATAACTACATGCAACCATCATGTATTCAACAACCAACACCGGTCTACCAACAACAGTTCTACCCACAGCAACAACAACATGTTATTCCACAACAGCAATACCCACAATTCCAAGAACCAGAATTCACTGACAATGATGAAGCTGCTGCAGCATTGACCCAAGCGTTTGCTTTGCTGTCAAAGGCATTCCAAGGACGCTATTCTACACCAACAAACAACAACCAAAGGATTTCATCGAACACTCGCAACAGGCAGATCGCTCAGCCGAGTTTGAATATGGGCAACGGAGACCAAATGGTTGGAGTTTATGGGAATCAGCAGGGATATGCTACTTGATTTAATATGGGTAATCAGAATATGCAGAATGCAGGTCATTATGCAGGGAATCAGTATGGTCAGAATGCAGGGAATCAGATGGGTCAGTTTGTTGGAAATCAGAGGGGTCAGAATGTTGGTAATCAGGCAATGGGTAATCAGAATAGGAATGTTGCAGCTCCAGTTGTTGGGATTAATGGAAATGTGAATCAAGGTAATCCGGTAAAGTGTTTCAACTGCCAGGGTGTAGGTTATATGGCAAGGAACTGTCCTACTAAGCCGAACAAAAATGACCCAGCGTACTTGCAGAAAGCATTGCTGTTGGCACAAAAGAATAAGGCAGGGTTTTAGTTGAACGCAGAGGAGAATAATTTTATGGCTCTTATGGATGACATGGAAGACAGAGAGGATATCGATGCGAATTGCATATTCATGGCAAATCTTCAGGAAGCTAAGTATGACACGGATTCTGACACACTTCCTGTTTATGACACCAATGCACCATCTGAGGTATCAAATTTCAACACATGTCACAATAATGATATATTTGATATGTCTCCTCATGAGGAACAACATTCTGAGAAGCAAGCATCCAATTATGATACATATCTAGACACGCCAAGTAGTAGCAATACTCCTTCAGCAACTCCAGATGTGAATCATAATGGAGGCTTCGTTTCACAGCATGCTGAGAATGATGAGGAAACACGTGCTTTGTTTGAATCATTATTGAATAATTGTCGTATTGAAATTGAGAATGTGAAAAAGGTCAATCGCGATGTTAAGGCCACGAATGTTAAATTGACCGCTGAGCTTGAGAGTTACAAAGAAAACGTTAAAGCTTTTGAATTTCATAACAAAAGATTGTCTGAATTAGAAACTGGTTATCAAAATTCCGTTTCAAGGGAAAAGCAATTGCAACTCAAGTTTGATACACTTGATGTTAATTCTTTCAAAAAGACAAAATCTTTAAACGCGGAAATTTCTGATTTACAAAACCAACTTTCTAAACAAAAAACAGCTTATACCAATCTTGAAAAAGAAAGGGATGAGTTGAAAAAGGACTTTGCAAAGAAAGAAGACAAACTTTTGGAAGAAATCGTAGAGTCAGAACACATGATTGCACATTTAGAAGAATTAGAGGTTAAGTCGGGTCAGTCAAGTCAAACAATGAAAATGATTTCAAATCAAACTAATCCGATTTACCATACGAAACATAAAATGGCTCTTGGTAACAACACCCCTTGTAATCTCAAGAAAGCTCAGTAAGAACAGAATGTTTTGTATAATGGTAATGTGATTTACACCAAACATGATCCTCCCGTCGTTTGGGATTCTGTGCAAACGATGGAGCTTGTCGAAGAGAGCATAAATAAAATGAAACAAAAGGATTTGAAACCCATTGATTACAACAAATTGAACAAACTTTCGGGAATTACTTTTGTTCCACAAAAAGAACCATCTGTGTTTTCCATAAAACGACCATTCTCAAAAATGTTTTCTAAGAAAGTAATTGCTTCCAAATCTCTTTCAAAAATGGAACAAATGTCTTCTAACAACACTTTTAATACAAGTGAGGCTAGAGACATTCTGGATGACGTTAAAAAGAGAATTCAAGAACTTCAAAATATTGTTGATTCTAAAACAACAATCAGTATTAACAACTGGCATTCCAGTTTTCATATTGAGCAGAAAAAGGTTTTTGAAAACAAAATTACTATCCCACTGAATAACATCAGTGCGAGGGTAATCCATTTTGAAAATGCTTTCTTAAAAGAAATGGCTAACTTTGTCAAGGACCACAAATCCCTGATAAACGAAGCTAATGAAACTCGTGAAAACATGAATGTTTTGGAAAACCTAAATGATTCTCTCTTCGAAGCTGTTATGACTACTGATATTATGTCCATCATTTTACAAACATATTCTGTTCAAGACGATGAACGACTGAGAGCTGAGACCTCCGACATTGTTTCCAAATATGAAAATGCTCTTATAAAGCTTGAAAAGAAAATGTCTCATATTTTAAACAACTTGATCGAAAAAAGGAAGAATGCAAGTATGACAAATTGTCGTATGAGCGTGACTTAAAGAACATGAAAGAGCAAAATGATCTTTTGAGGGCTCAACTTGAAAGTCAAAAAGGAAAGGGTGAGGAAACTAAGTTTGCAAAACCATCAACTTCGGAGAAACCAAATGTTTCAAACACGGTTCAAAAACCAAAAATGTCAATTTCACGGTTTGCTCAAAAAGTCGATGAGAAAAAAGATTTGACAAAACCAATCACTCCAACACCCCTGCCCAAGATAAGTGAAAATGAAAAGATTGTTGATAAAGGAAAAGCGATTGTCGAAACACCAAAAGTGATAGCACCTGGCCTTTTTAGGATTAGTCCCATGTTAGAATCGTATTTTTATTTATAAAAAGTGTCGGTCATTAATGTATTGTTATAGGTTGCTTTAGAATATCATTATGATGAAGTTTATGTGTAGTTTTCATGATTTTATAAAGTCTAAGGGCTAGTTATGTAATATGGTCAAAGATATGTGAAGCCCTAGACTATGAGTATAAATACTCATGTAAGGACTCATTTTGAGGTTGGTTCTCTTAGTAATAACAAGGTCATTATTTCACACACTAGAGTTGCCACTCACTCTCTCTCTCTACTTACTTTCTCTCTCTAGGTTTAGGCTTGATTCTATAGTGATTTAGGTTGTTCTACGGTCCTACAAGTAGTATCAATCGCCTAGGGATAATATTAGGTTGTTTTAGATAGTATTTGGCTGAATAAACTTGAATTCGTGGTTGTTTTACAAGTTCTAGGGCTCGTTACTGTTGCATCTTATCAAGTAAGGAAGGTCTTAGCGAGTTAGGTTCATTTTCTATCGAGTTAGGATTACTAGTCTTACCAAGTTTGGGTGTTTCTAGGGAGTTTGAAGTTTTGTCGAGTTAGGATTTATGTTTTACCGAGTTTGACTAGCTTTACCGAGTTTCGGATTTAACTTTTGCGAGTTTGAATTGTTTCCTGTCTAGTTAGGATTTCAAGTTAGCGAGTTAGGTTGTAATCTCATCGAGTTAAGTTTTATATTGGCGAGTTAGCCTCGATTCCTTATCGTTCATCGAGTAAGGGTTTTTATTTGGTTAACACTAAACGAAACGATGCTGAAATTTCATGGACTTATCGAGTTACAAACAATTTATACCGAGTTAGAGATATTTCGAGTTTGGCAACTATTACCGAGTTACAACTTGTATCGACTTAGAAACAATATATATCGAGTTAGAACTATTTTCGAGTTAGACATTTACCTAGTCACAACTTGTACCGAGTTTGAACCAAAGTTTCAATTTGTACCGAGTTTGTTACTACATCAAGTTACCGAGTTTTTTGGCGGGAAAATTTGAGTAAAATTTATTTTTTACACGTGACTAAACGTTCAATTTTTACGCGAGATTCAAAGTTTGGTATAACGTTGAAAATTTCGGCCGAAAATTCAAATTTTTAGGCCAAAATTCAAATTTTTCCGGTAAAATTTGGCGTCAAAATTTTGTAAACTCAAATTTTTCTGGTAACCTTAGAATTGTATTTCTTTGTGATTTTCAAATTTTGAGAAAGAAAATTTTCGAATTCATTTTTTTTTGGAGGGAAAATTTGAAATCACAAAATATCAACCGAGAACGCTTTTCAACTTCACCAAATCATCTAATCTACAACAACAACCTTTGTTATCTTTCAAAAGATCCTAAGAACGACTTTTCACTTAGAAGTCAATCCATGGCAACACAACAAGATATTCATGCTGCCGGTGCCGAAAACCGACCTCCCATGCTGTCAAAGGGTGGATACTCACAGTGGGCTAGTCGTATGATGCGTTATCTTAAGAGCAAAACAAATGGAAGTCTTCTCATCAAATCCATTGTGGATGGACCCTTCAAACCATCACAAGTACTAGACCCTGGTGATCCAAATGGTACCCCCCCAGTACAACCATACTATAGAGAACAGAATGAGACTGAATACACTGTGGAAGACAGAAAACAGATTGAAGCTAATGATCAGGCATTTCATTTCATCGTTCTTGGTTTACCTGAAACCATCTATGCTACTGTTGACAGTGAAGTAAGTGCTCAAGCAGTCTGGGAAAGAGTCAAGAGGTTAATGTATGGGACAGACATCGGGAAACAGGAAATGGAAACACAACTGCTTAAGGAACTTCGCAAGTGTACTTCAATTCCTGGTGAATCCATAGAGATGTACTACCGCAGATTCTGTAAGATCATGAATGATTTATCAAGACACAACCTCAGTCAGACAAATATTGCTAACAACAATTGTTTATCAGACAAAGAATTTGCATGAAGTTACTTATGATCAAGTGTATGACTTCTTGAAGCAAAATCAAGATGAAGCTAATGAAGTAAGAGCTGAATTACTAGCTAAAAAGCATGATCCTCTAGCATTAATGGCTGATACACCAACACCTATACCAGTGAACACACAACAACAACCATCATCATCTTCCACTCACAACTACTTGCAACCATCCTACATTCAACAACCAACACCGGTCTACCAACAACAATTCTATCCACAGCAACAACACGTTATTTCACAACAGCAATACCCACATTTCCAAGAACCAGAATTCACTGACAATGATGAAGCTACTGCAGCCTTGACTCAAGCGTTTGCTTTTCTGACAAAAGCATTCCAAGGACGCTATTCTACACCAACAAACAACAACCAAAGGATTTCATCGAATACTCGCAACAGGCAGATCGCTCAGCCGAGTTTCAATATGGGCAACGGAGGCCAAATGGTTGGAGTTTATGGGAATCAGCAAGGATATGCTACTGGAATTAACATGGGTAATCAGAATATGCAGAATGCAGGTCAGTATGCAGGGAATCAGTATGGTCAGTATGCAGGGAATCAGATGGGTCAGTATGTTGGAAATCAGAGGGGTCAGAATGTTGGTACTCAGACAATGGGTAATCCGAATCGGAATGTTGCAGCTCCAGTTGTTGGGAATCTGGGAAATGTGAATCAGGGTAATCCGGTAAAGTGTTTCAACTGCCAAGGAGTAGGTCATATGGCAAGGAACTGTCTACTAAGCCGCACAAGAAAGATCTAGAGTATTTGCAGAAAGCAGTACTGTTGGCACAAAAAGAAAAGGCAGGGTTTCAGTTGAATGCAGAGGAACATGATTTTATGGCTCTTATGGATGAAATGGAAGACAGAGAGGATATCGATGCGAACTGCATATTCATGGCAAATCTTTAGGAAGCTAAGTATGACACGGATTCTGACACACTTCCTGTTTATGACACCAGTGCACCATCTGAGGTATCAAATTTCAAAACATGTCATAATAATGATATATTTGATATGTCTCCTCATGAGGAACAACATTCTGAGAAGCAAGCACCCACTTATGATACATATCTGGACACGCCAAGTAGTAGCAATACTTCTTCAGCAACTCCAGATGTGAATCATAATGGAGGCTTCGTTTCACCGCATGCTGAGAATGATGAGGAAACACGTGCTTTATTTGAATCATTATTAAATAATTGTGGTATCGAAATCGAGAAAGTGAAAAAGGTCAATCGCGATGTTAAGGCCGCGAATGTGAAATTGACCACTGAGCTTGAGAGATACAAGGAAAATGCAAAAAGTTTTCAAATTCACAAAGAACGCGAGTCAGCATTTGAAATTGGTTATAAGAAGTTACTTGTTAAAGATAGGGAATGGAAAACCAAGTTTGCTAATCTTGAAATAAGTTCAACAAAAACCATTAACTCTTTAAAACAAGAAATTTCTGAATTAACAAACGAACATTCAAAATAAGAAACAGCTTACACCAATCTTGAAAAAGAAAGGGATGAGTTGAAAAAGGACTTTGCAAAGAAAGAAGATAAACTTTTGGAAGAAATCGTAGAGTCAGAACACGAGATTGCACATCTAGAAGAATTAGTGGTTAAGTCGGGTCAGTCAAGTCAAACAATGAGAATGATTTCAAATCAAACTAATCCGATTTACCATACGAAACACAAAATGGCTCTTGGTAACAACAATCCTTGTAATCTCAAGAAAGCTCAGGAAGAACAGAACGTTTTGTATAATGGTAGTGTTTTTTACATCAAACATGATCCTCCCGTCGTTCGGGATTCTGTGCAAATGATAGAACATGTCGAAGAGAGCATTATTAAAATGAAACAAAAGGATTTGAAACCCATTGATTACAACAAATTGAACAAACTTTCGGGTTCGGGTATTACTTTTGTTCCACAAAAAGAACCATCTGTGTTTTCCATAAAACGACCATTCTCGAAAATGTTTTCTAAAAAAGTAGTTGCTTCCAAATCGCTTTCAAACATGGAACAGATGTCTTCAAACAACACTTTTAACACAAGTGCTGCCAGAGGATATCTTGATGATCTTAAAACAAGAGTTGGGCAACTTAAAACGACTTTAAAATCTAAAACGAGACTTAATGAGATTAACTGGAATTCCACGGTTCATTTACAGCTTAAAAAGATTCTTGAAAGTGAATTTGCTCCTCAAATTAATAACATTCATGCTCGTGTAATTCATTTTGAACAAGCCTTTTTGAAAGAAACAGCTGACTTCGTCACGGATCACAAATCCCTGATAAAGAAGGCTAATGAATCTTTTGAGCAAATCAATGTTTTGGAAAACCTAAATGATTCTCTCTTCGAAGCTGTTATGACCACTGACATTATGTCCATCATTTTACAAACGTATTATGTTCAAGACGATGAACGACTAAGAGCTGAGACCTCCGCAATTGTTTCAAAATACGAAAATGCTCTTATAAAGCTTAAAAAAGAAAATGTGTCATGTTTTAAACAACTTGATCGAAAAAAAGAAGAATGCAAGTATGACAAATTGTCGTATGAGCGTGCCTTCAAGAACATGAAAGAGCAAAATGATCTTTTGAGGGCTCAGCTTGAAAGTATAAAAGGGAAGGGTGAGGAAACTAAGTTTGCAAAACCATCGACTTCGGAGAAACCAAATGTTTCAAACACGGTTCAAAAACCAAAAATGTCAATTTCACGGTTTGCTCCAAGAGTCGATGAGAATAAGGATTTGACAAAACCAGTCACTCCAACACCCTTGCCCCAGCAAAGTGAAAACGAAAAGATTGTTGATAAACAAAAATTGGTTGTTGAAAGAGACACAAATGTTTGTTCACCTGGCTCTTCTAGAAATAATACACCGAATGTGACCATAAAAACTGTTAAAGAGTCTGTCGGTTCTAATGACATGGTCCAAAATCACCATCTACAGGAAGCTAGGAAAAAGACACAACTTCGAAAAGACGGAATTTTAGGTGTAAAACCTAGTGTGATGAATTCTACAATATTCCAAAGCACTGCTAGTAGTAGTAAACCATTACCTAGGAACAATCAACAAAATACTAGGGATTGGCTTGCATCTAAGAGTAGTGGCACAATAGAGCATGATAGGAACGTAGAATGTAACACAAAGAATTCCAAGGTCTCATCGAACAACAAAAAGCAATTTCCAAAAGACTGTAGTGACAAAGTTAAAATTGCTATGTTAAACAACGATGTTGAATTTGTCTGTTCTACATGTCAAAAATGTGTTTTTTCAGCTAATCACGATGCATGTATTGCACAATTTCTCAAGAAAGGAAAATCAAGTGTCAAGACACAATCCACTAAGACACCAAATAGAAACAAACCCGTTGATATGAAACAAGAGGTTAAGAAACCTAATAGGTGGATACCGAAAGGATGTAGTTTTTCCAAGACTGAGACTTCCGCTGCATCTGATAAGAAAACTACATCTAGATCTTACCTTAGGTGGATTCCCACGGGAAAAGTTTTTAAAACAGTTGGCCTTAGATGGATTCCCACAGGAAAGATTTTTGATAGTTGCACCAACACAAATAATAGTGATAATCATCAGGATAAGGAAGTAGAAACCATTACAACCAGTGATATTCAACACCCGCTGAGTGATGATTCATGTACTTCTAACACTGTTATTTGTGAAACCTCTTCGTCCTTGGTTACAGGTGCTTCAACTATCTCTGAACCCAGTTCATCAAAGTGTTCAAATTCAGTAAATTCTATAACATCATTCTTTCACCCTTCTATTTTTGATTTTCCATTTCTTTTATAAAAACAAAAACAAAATACAAAAATATAAAATTTCAAAAATACAAAAACAATATAAAATCAAAAAAATCCAAAAATATTCTTCTCACGACATGTCTCTCGTATAAATCAATATTCTGTACGTTTCTAGAAATGTCATTCAACAATGATACGGACATGTACAGATGCTTGAACGGGAGTTCTTTTATATGTTTTTTAAAACATGTCGTTTCTCAAAAAGTTTCTTCACAATGGCTTATAAGTACTTCAGCTTACAACCCGTGCTTCAAAGTGAAATCTTTTCAAAACTTAAGTCCGGGTATAACAACTCGAAAAGATTTCAAATAAGTACTTAATCGAATGGCTTCTGGACATATTAGTTCAGGACCCGTGCTTCAAAGAAAGGAAAGTGCTTAATCAAAACAAAGATTTCAAATATTTTTCGAGCACTTATCCTAAAACGAGAACCAAACACTTATCTGGCTTGAGTTTTCTTTAGAAAAACTTTCAAAATCTTTAAGCTCAAGACCATGATTGTTGATCTAATGATAAATTAGATTTTCAAAATTCTCTTACATTTTGAGCACCACCTTTTCAAGATTTTTCAATAAGATTTTCAAAATCTATCAAAATAGGTGCTCATCATCAAAATGACTTGTGTACAACTTACAGTGCACAACTCAAGTTTTCAAAGAAAGGAAAGTGTTACGCAAAAATGATTTTCATCAACAAAGTGCACTTATCCTAAAAATGGACACTGTTGTACGCCTCAGTGCGACATTCCTATTCAAACAAAGAGAAGTCTTTGTTTTTCAAAAAACCTTGATGCAAAATTCAACAAATCTAAAACTACTTCTCTTTCAGAATTTTGCTTCAAGAAGACTCCTTCCCTCTAAACTTTAAAAAGTTTAACATTTATCAAAAACATATGCGAGTTTTGAGGGGGAGTATTTCTAAAACAAAAATAGTTCCGAATTCATGCAACAACAAATCTGTCTATCTCTCCAAAAAGCTTTTTCTTAATCAGTTGATATAAAAAATATCACGATATGCTATTTTTGAGGGGGAGAAGACATGATTAAAATGTGATCAAAGATGTCTAAAGCTTGTGACTGAATCTCAAAAGAGCTAGACTCATAATGTACCAATGAATTGACGAAGCTTAAAATGTCAGTAATCGAAAAGACTTGTCCTGGACGGGTAATAATTTCAAGCTAGTCTAACTAGTGATGTAAGCGTGTCTCGAATAGGACTTGTCTGAGTAGAATGTACCGTATCGAGAGACTTTCTTTGGACTTGACCAGGGCGGGTAATAACTTCAAGCTAGTCTAACTAGTGATGTAAGCGTGTCTCGAATCGGTCATGTTCACTGAAAGTGGATCAATTCAAAAAGTGCAAACTCCTCACGCATGTGCAAATTTCTTAAAAATCCATGAGCACATGTGAAGGGGGAGTCCTTCATAAGAAACAAAAACTCTCAAAGTGTCAACAAAAATGTGTTTATATTCATAAACACTTTGAGAGATTTTCAATCAAAGGTTTCATGGCAATTATAGGATTCATGGAGTTATAAGGTGACTAAGGTTAGGGAAAACCGTCCTATAATCTGCCAGAGCCGGAGGGATCTACCCAAGGACAATTCCAATAGATTAGAATTAGAAGTCCTTAGGTATGATTGAAAAAAAGGAGAAAATGAGAAAGGAGAAAGAAGGGGTTGAAGAATTAAAAAGAAAAGTTATGAAAAAGGGTGAAAAGAAATAGCCCTCCATATGTTCAACCTTAGGGCAGACACCGGGTTCAATTCATATGCTACTGGTTGTTACTAAGGTGACACCAGTATTGAAGATAAAGACGTCATGGACCCAGTGACGCACTGCACTAAACCTTCTAGCCACTCAAGTTCTCTTAAAAGAGCTTGTTTCATTCTCACGGGGAACCGGCATAATCTATTGACCTGTCTCTTAGAGATGGTTGATATTAAAGCAGGAGACCTCTCCCTAATCTCCGCATAGGAAACCAAATGTGCACTTATCGAGTCTAGAGCCCCGAGATTCATCAAAAGATCTCATAGGAACACATGATATTTCTACACTGGTTGTTCATCATTAAGGACGCCAGATGTAAACTTAAGAGTCCTACGCAGATCTTAGCAATCTGCCGAGAACGTTTATGAGAGAATTTACATATATATTCTCAATGAATGAACGGAAATTCCTGCCAGGATCAACGTCAAACAGCCCTGACAGCAGGTCACTTCGGTAATTCTTTATGGGTTACGCTTAGTGTTCGCGGTGGTTTCAAACGGTCTACAGTCGTGGAGTGATCCCCAGCGACTCACCCAGTCATTGAGCTACTTAGTAGGTCTTGTAAGCTCTTTCGGAAGTATCTGATATGGGAACGGCCATGGTAAGGGTTAGAAGGAGTCTTCACACTATGTTGTTGACGATCTCTAATTCCTTATCTGTAAGTACCGGTTGTTTATTGCTAACTGTTTACCTGCAGCTATACATCATCTCCATGGCGAAAGATTCCACATGCTCATACATGCATCACAAAGTCAAAGGAAAGTTCTCACAAAGATCAAAGGATAGCAACAGTCAAAGAAAGATTCTATGCCAAAAAGAAGAATCTACAAAGTAAAGTGACAAAGATCAAAGTGAAAGAACGGAAACAACAAATGCATGTATCACAAAGACTTAAGACGTATGAGCATGTTGGAATGGCAGACAACCACCACAAACACAGAAGTGACGAAAGGCATATGACATCATCGGATCACTTCAACAACAATGAAGCATGATGAACTCGAACTATGATTCATCTAGTGATTCTTAAAGACGTCAAGAGCTATGAATGATAAAGTTTAAAGACAAAGATGATGACATCGCGCAACCTCAATGACCAACACTTAGGGGGAGATTGTTAGAATCGTATTTTTATTTATAAAAAGTGTCGGTCATTAATGTATTGTTATAGGTTGCTTTAGAAGATCATTATGATGAAGTTTATGTGTAGTTTTCATGATTTTATAAAGTCTAAGGGCTAGTTATGTAATATGATCAAAGATATGTGAAGCCCTAGACTATGAGTATAAATACTCATGTAAGGCCTCATTTTGAGGTTGGTTCTCTTAGTAATAACAAGGTCATTATTTCACACACTAGAGTTCCCACTCACTCTCTCTCTCTACTTACTTTCTCTCTCTAGGTTTAGGCTTGATTCTATAGTGATTTAGGTTGTTCTACGGTCCTACATCCCACTACTGCGTATGCCTCCACTTCTAAGACAAATGACAAGTACATAAAGGCTAATTCTAAAGAATCTAGGGATGCTAAAAAGGACAACAATATAAATCCTAATGTGTGTGCCTTACCTTCTACAGGATTAGAAAGCACCTCTAGGAGCAGTAGACTAAAGCCTAGGAGCAATACAAGGAACAATAGAGTCTCGCCTGTTTCTAAGAGTAGTAGCAAGAATAAAGTTGAAGAAGTAGAAAAACACCCTAGGAATTTATCGCTTTGTAATAAGAGACATGTTTCATCTGAATGTAATGTCAAGAGTACTGTTTCTAATGCATGTAATGACTCTGTTTGTTTAATATGCAAGAAATGTTTAATTAATGATGTTCATGATGAATGTGTTTCTAATAATGTGAATGTTACGCCTGCACAGAAGAATGTTCCAAAAAGACCTAGTGCTAGATCTAGATCTATAGAACGATTAGTTGCACGATTTAGGACTACCACTATTAGTCGAATGCCTAGGAACTACCTTAAGTTTTGTATGTGGATTCCAACAGGTAGAGAGTTCACTCTTCAGAACGGAAAATTAGAAATAGCTCAAGCTAAACAAGTAGCAACTGTCTATGAGTGTGACTCAGATTTTACTCCTAACCCCATGGAACCAAATTCAAAACGGTTTCCAAATACAAACTCTTCTGTTCTTGGCAGGTTATCGAAATATGTCATTGGATCGTCGACTCGGGTTGCTCCAAGCACATGACCGGGAATTTAAAGCTGCTGATCAATTTTGTCTGGAAATTCATGAGAACTGTACGATTTGGAAATGATCATGTAGCAGCTATTCAAGGTTATGGAGATCTTCGGTTTGGGAATTTTTTTAATCACTCGGGTTTACTACGTCGAAGGATTGGGACACAACTTGTTTTCAGTTGGGCAGTTTTGTGATGCAGATTTAGAAGTGGTATTCAGGAGAAACACAATTTTTATTAGAAATTTGGTTGGCGATGATCTCTTAACTGGTAATCGTGGTACAAATTTGTATGCTATCGACATCAACCAAATGGCTTCTAGATCACCAATTTGTCTTATGACAAGGGCAACCGAAACTAAGTCCTGGCTGTGGCATAGACGTTTATCCCATCTCAATTTCGACACCATCAACAAGTTAGCCAAAGGCAACATCGTCACCGGAATTCCTAAATTCAAATACACTAAGGAACACCTATGTCCATCATGCGAACAAGGAAAAAGCAAAAGAGCATCATATAAACCCAAAACCGTACCTAGTTCGGAAGCAAGGTTACATATGTTGCACATGAACTTATGTGGCCCAATGAGAGTTGAAAGCATTAATGGGAAGAAGTATATTCTCGTTATTGTTGATGATTATTCAAGATATACTTGGGTAAAGTTTTTGAGATCAAAAGACGAAGCACCAGGCATCATCATCACCTTTCTGAAGCGTATTCAAGTTCTACTTCAAGCTCTAGTAAGGATTGCAAGAACAGATAATGGCACAAAATTCACTAATCAGGAGTTAAGAACCTACTTTGAAGATGTGGGAATCACTCACCAAACATCAGTTGTTAGAACTCCACAGCAGAACGGGGTAGTTGAAAGAAGAAACCGAACTCTTGTGGAAGCTGCTCGCACAATGCTGATTTTTTCTAGTGCACCACTATTCTTATGGGCTGATGCTATAGCAACTGCTTGTTTTACTCAAAACCGATCTCTAGTCCATCCGAGATTCAATAAAACCCCATATGAGCTAGTGAACAACCGTAAACCTGACATCTCTTACCTTCACGTATTTGGCGTTTTGTGCTATCCGACGAATGACATAGAAGATATAGGGAAGTTAAAAGCTAAGGGTGATATTGGAATCTTCATTGGATATTCAGAAAACTCGAGGGCATTCAGGGTGTATAATAGACGAACAAAAAAGATAATGGAGACGATGAATGTGAAGTTTGACGAGATATCACAAATGGCTTCTGAGAGATACGCTCTAGAACCCGCGCTTAATCTGATGGCTTCTAATCAAAACGGATTAGGACTCGCATCAAACCAGAAGACTTCTGGACACATCAGTTCAGGAATCGTGCCTCAAGGAGCTCAGTCAACAAACACGGATAAACCTTCAGAACAAGAACTGAAAAATTTCTTCGAGTCAATGTTTGATGAATATTATGGTAGAACTTCGACAAATGCATCTCATCAACATTCCGCTGCACCCGCTCAAAACCATCAACCACCACCACCACCACAAGATGCATCTACAACAATCGAAGCTGAAGCACCAACTACATCAACATCATCTACATCTACTCCAGCAACTCCAGTTATTGAAACTGTTCTACCAATAGTTGATGAGCAAAACCAAAACTCAAATTTTCAAGAATAACCAACAAATAATTCAAACGATGTTGCATTAGAAGAAGAAGAAATATTTGAAAACCCATTTGCAACAGACTCTGCGGAATCTTCTTCAAGGTTACAAGAACCATCTAACACACATTCGTTAAACCCAAGGTACCCTTCTACGTTTCAATGGACAAAAGACCATCCAATAGAACATGTTATTGGTGAACCCTCAAAGCTAGTTCAGACAAGGAGACAACTTGCCACCGATCTCGAATTGTGCATCTACATTTGCTCAATCAGCCTCAAAGAACCAAAGAACATTCGAGAAGCAATGGCAGAATACCCCTGGATAGAAGCGATGCAGGATGAAATTCTTCAATACGAGTTACATGATAGTTGGGAACTTGTTGAACGACCACTTGATATACGTGTTCTTGATCTTAAGTGGTTGTGGAAGAACAAACTGGATGAGGAAATGACTGTTATTCGCAACAAAGCTCGTCTCGTGGCTAAAGGTTATCCACAAGAAGAAGGGATAGATTTCGAGGAATCATTCGCGCCTGTAGCTAGACTTGAAGCAGTCCGGATTTTCTTAGCCTATGCAGCTCACAAAAACATCACAGTCTATTAGATGGACATTAAAACAGCTTTCTTGAATGGAACTCTGAAAGAAGAAGTGTATGTGAGTCAGCCAGAGGGATTCATCGACAAAGATCATCCAGACTACGTCTACAAGCTTAAGAAAGCCATTTATGGTTTAAAACAAGCTCCAAGAGCGTGGTATGACGAACTATCATCTTTCTTGCTTAAAAACAATTTCACAAAAGGAACGGTTGATGACACCTTGTTTATCAAAAAATTCAAAGATGACATTTTGATCGTTCAAATTTACGTGGACGACATTATTTTTTGTTCAACCAATCCTAACCATTCAAAATATTTTGAAAATCTCATGAAAAACAAATTTGAAATGTCCATGATGGGGGAACTAAAATTCTTTCTTGGTTTACAAATACATCAATCCCCTCGTGGTATTTTTATCAATCAAGCTAAATATACAATAGAGATTTTAAAAAAAACATGGAATGGAAAACTGTGATTCTGTTGGTACACCAATGGTCACTTCACCAAAAATAGGTGCTGATTTGTTTGGGAAACCCATTGACCCAAAGAAATATCGGAGTATGATCGGTTCTCTCATGTACCTAACTGCTAGTCGACCCGATATTCAATTTGCTGTTTGTTTGTTAGCACGGTTTCAGGCAAAGCCTACCGAACTTCACCTCAAAGAGGTTAAACGGATCTTTCGGTACCTACGAAGCACCATTAACATGGGACTTTGGTATCTGAAGGATTCAGGATTTAATCTAACAGCTTTTTCAGATGCCGACCATGCCGGTGATCAAGTTACAGCAAAGAGTACATCAGGTGGAGCACAATTTTTGGGCGAAAAGCTTGTAAGCTGGTCGTCAAAGAAAGAGGATTGTACTGCACTATCAACAGCCGAAGCCGAGTATGTGTCTCTATCTGCGTGTTGTGCTCAAGTTCTTTGGATGAGGACACAACTCACAGATTATGGCTTTACTTTTGACAGAATACCTATGTATTGTGACTCAAAAAGTGCCATAGCCATCTCGTGCAATCCCGTACATCACTCTAAGCCGAAGCATATCAAAGTCCGCTACCATTTCATCAAAGAACATGTGGAAGAGGGTATTGTTGAATTATTTTTCGTTAAGACTGATTACCAACTCGCCGATCTATTTACTAAAGCCCTTCCAAAAGAACGGTTTGACTATTTAGTTCGACGAATTGGCATGCGAAGCCTAACTCCTGAGGAGCTAGAACGTCTTCTTGAAAAATGTTTTCCAAATCACTTCACTGTAAATACTTTTGAAAAAAAACAAAATACAAAATTTGAAAAACCAACAAAAACAGTATAAAAAATAGAAAATTCCAAAAAAATCCAAAAACAATAAAAAATCCAAAAATCCAAAAATATTCTTCGCACGACATGTCTCTCGTATAATTCAATATTCTGTACGTTTCTAGAAATGTCATTCAACAATGATACGGACATGTACAGATGCTTGAACGGGAGTTATTTAAATGTTTTTCTAAAACATGTCATTTCTCAAAAGTTTCTTCGCAATGGCTTTCGTATACTTCAGTACGAAACCCGTACTTAAATGATGACTTCTGATTATTTTCAAATCAAGGACTCGTACGTTCAAAGACGAAATCTTTTTCAAAAAGTTCGAGTCTAAACAAACGAAAAAGACTTCAATCATAAACTCGTTTTCAAAATACAAAAGGACTCGTACGTTCAAAGACGAAATCTTTTTCAAAAAGTTCGAGTCTAAACAAACGAAAAAGACTTCAATCATAAACTCGTTTTCAAAATACAATTCTTGAGCACTTTTTCAAGATTGTTCAAAAGATTTCTCAAAATCTCTCAAAATTAGTGCTCAAGATAACTCCTCCAAACCTTTAATTAATTTTAAACAGAGCTATCATTAAGGGGGAGTATAAAAAACTAAAATGTTCCGATTTCATGCAAAAAACAAATATGTCTTTCTCTCCAAAAGCTTTTTCTTAATCAGTTGATATCAAAAATATCACGATATGCTATTTTTGAGGGGGAGAAGATATGATTAAAATGTGATCAAAGATGTTTAAAGTTTGTGACTGAATCTCAAAAGAGCTCGACTCAGAGAGTACCAATGAATTGACGAAGCTTAAAATGTCAGTAATCGAAAAGACTTGTCCTGGACGGGTAATAATTTCAAGCTAGTCTAACTAGTGATGTAAGCGTGTCTCGAATAGGACTTGTCTAAGTAGAATGTACCATATCGAGAGACTTTCTTTGGACTTGACCAGGACGGGTAATAACTTCAAGCTAGTCTAACTAGTGACGTAAGCATGTCTCGAATCGGTCATGTTCACTGAAAGTGGATCAATTAAAAAAGTGCAAACTCCTTCCACATGTGCAAATTTCTTAAATATCCATGAGCACATGTGAAGGGGGAGTCCTTCAAAATTGCTAAACTCTCAAAGTGGTAACAACAATGTGTTTTATTATCATAAACACTTTGAGAGATTTTTCACAAAAAGGTTTTTTGGCATGTGATCAATTATAGGATAGTCATGGAGTTATAAGGTGACTAAGGTTAGGAAAAACCGTCCTATGATCCGCCAAAGCCGGAAGGATCTACCCTAGGACAATTCCAATAGATTAGAATTAGAAGTCCTTAGGTATGAATGAAAAAAGGATAAAATGAGAAAGGAGAAAGAATGGGTTGAAGAATTAAGAAGAAAAGTTATGAAAAAGGGTGAAAAGAAATAGCCCTCCATATGTTCAACCTTAGGGCAGACACTGGGTACAATTCGTATGCTACTGGTTGTTACTAAGGTGACACCGGTATTGAAGACAAAGACGTCATGGACCCAGTGACGCACTGCACTAAACCTTCTTAACCACTCAAGTTCTCTTAAAAGAGCTTGTTTCATTCTCACGGGGAACCGGTGTAATCTATCGACCTGTCTCTTAGAGATGGTTGATATTGAAGCAGGAGACCTCTCCCTAATCTCCGCATAGGAAACCAAATGTGCACTTATCGAGTCTAGAGCCCCGAGATTCATCAAAAGATCTCATAGGAACACATGATATTTCTACACTGGTTGTTCAACATTAAGGACGCCAGATGTAAACTTTAGAGTCCTACGCAGAGCCTAGCAATCTGCCAAGAACATTTATGAGAGGATTCACTTCTCTGATTCTCAATGATTGAATGGAAATTCCTGCCAGGGTCAACATCAAATAGCCCTGACAGCAGGTCACTTCGGTAATTCTTTATGGGTTATGCTTAGTGTTCGCGGTTGTTTCAAACGGTCTACAGTCGTGGAGTGATCCCCAGCGACTCACCCATTTGTTGAGCTACTTAGTAGGTCTCGTAAGCTCTCTCGGGAGTATCCGAAATGGGAACGGCCTTGGTATGGATTAGAAGGAGTCTTCACACTATGCTATTGACGATCTCTAATTCTGAACCTGTAAGTACCAGTTGATTTATTGCTAACTGTTTTCATGCAGCTACACATCACCTCCATGGCGACAGATTCCACATGCTCATACATGCATCTCGAAGTCAAAGGAAAGTTCTCACATAGATCAAAGCAAAGAAAGGTTCAAAGAAAGATTATACGCAATGTGAAAGAATCTACAGAAGTTAAGTGACAAAGATCTGTGTGTAAGAACGGGAACAACAAATGCATGTATCACAAAGACTGAAGATGTATGAGCATGTTGGAATGGCGGACAACCACCACTGACGCAGAAGTGACGAAAGGCAGATAACCCCACATCTCAAAAGAACAAAGAATGAAGAAAAGTCATTTATCAAAGATCACAAAGCATGAAGGAACAAAGACAAAATACTATTCTGCAACGACACACAAAGTTCAAGACAAAGAACACAGAAGACCTAATCACGTGGAGCATCATTCGAATGACCACCCCTTAGGGGGAGATTGTTAGCATTAAAAATATATATTGAGAAGTGATGGTCATTCTCATATTATACCTTTGTGTCGTTTGTTATGATATGTAATAGGATAGTCAATGGGCTCATGGACTTGGCAAGCTAATATGTTAAGTGATATATTATGTAAGCCTTTAATATGAAATGTAATCTAAGTCCAAGCCCAAGCCCATAGAAAGCCTTAGGGCATCTCTTGTATCTTACTATATAAACACCTCAAAGGCTCATTTGAGGTGTGTGCTTGTGTGTGTATTGTGTGTGTTTTGCTTGAATAAAAGCTCTCATTTCCATCTCTTTCTCTCTACTCCATACGAAATACATATACATCATACAAGTCACCATCTTTCCATCTCCACTTCATCTTTGCTTCTATATTTGTGATAAAGTTGTGTTATCTAAGGTCTTACAGTATATCGACTGACCGACATCTATCAGGTGCTGAATGTAAATCTAAATTTTATGAAACATAACTTTAATATAAATTTTGTTTGGATGTAAACCCACTTCATAACTCTTATGAGATGATAATAAACAAATTAATAAGTTGAGTATATGAGTTGTTTTAGCTTCATCACAACATAAAAGAGTAACGTCCTTTTTCACCTTAGTATATGAGTAGTGATGTCCTTCGTCATCTTAGAAAATGTTCTTGCACTCTTTAGTGATGTCCTTCTTCATCTTAGAAAACTATGAAAAAATATGACTTTTAGGTGGAGAGGCGTGTCAAATCTCTACTACATAAAAAGAGAAAATAAGTGTGCATAAAACTCAAAATGCGAAATTTTAATTACTACGAGTATTACTATACATCCTCAAATGTCAACTATAGTATTATATATACCGCTATGTTTTGAAGTATATTTGAAGTTAACACCCTTGCACAATCTCATTTAATAGTGTTATTAACTATTTAAATCAACATCATAACAGTTTGGTGTTTTTAACTATTTAAATATTGTTTAAATTGTAATGCATAACAACTTATTTTCCGTCCAATTAACAAAACTTGATTCTTCAAAAAGTTCCTAGCAATTGGGGTTGACAAGTCTTAATCATCATCTGAGATGACAGTAACGAATCGAGATTGAGAACGAAACTATGACGAATCTGTAAACAATGAAAAATAAATATGAATGGATGGTAAAAAAAGAAAACACAATAAATAAAAACTACAATTATACCAGTGAAAATGATGAAGAATAAAAGTATAGCATAATGATATTTATGTTGCTTCTTATAATTTCTTTTTGTTGAAACATCTTGTTTTAAGTGTTGTTACTTATTAAGTGCAATTTGACAAACAATATGTTTATCCATATTGTTAATGTAAGGTGGTAGCATCTAAGGTGATGCAAACCTATGTTAACTCTTGTGATTTGATATTAAAAGCAGCGTTCGTATCAGATCTAGTTAACGATGCACTATGAGTGCAAGAAGTGTTAAAAATTTATTTATTTTATATTTTATTTTATTTTTTGCTAAATACTCCTTCCGTCTCATATTGTAAGTCCATTTTCTTACTTTTGGGTGTCCCAAAATACTTGTCCATTTTTTTTGTTTCAACCAATCACAACATACTTTAGTGGAGAGAGAATAAATTTTATTGGTGAATAGATTAGTTAGTGAAAATTTATTAAACTTTGTGCAAAATGAAAATGGACTTATAATTTGGGACGGAGGGAGTATTTATTACTCTACGATGACATCCATGTATCCATGGTCTTGAAACATGCATTTACATATTTTTCACATTTAACTTACGGCAATTGTCACATTTACATATTATTTACAGGTTTTTGGTCTTGACTCGATCTTGTTTTACATTACACGTATATATGGTCTACATTTCAAAAAAAAAAAAAAAAATGCATAGAGCAAAACATGAGGGCACAAACAATTTCGAATCATGACGAGGTTGAGGAGGTAATCAATGGAAACTATGTACGCATACCTGATGACATGACTATTCCACACTGACGATGCTACCTAAAAAGATGCATTGATTAATAAAATATTTCCTTCCTCGGCCATCAACGCACATTCATCCACTGATATACTTTTAAAAGCAATATTATGAACTATAAATGAAATTGTTGACAACATTAATGATCAATTGATTGACAGATTTTATGTCGAGGGAAAATTTATTAAAGACAACACGCACAACTTCTATCTTATGGACTTTTTAAACTCGCTCAAAGTTAGTGGACTGCCCCTCACTACTTGCGACAGAAAATTGGATGCCCAATTACTGTTTTAAGCAATTTCGATCCGGAAATGGATAATATAATGGCATGAGGTTGATATGTAAACGTTTTGATCCTAATGTCATTAATGTTGAGATCATTGTCGGGCAACATGCTGTAAATAGAGTGTTTTCGCCAAAAATTCTTCTTGCTCCATCTGAAGAAGACATGTTTAATTTCCAACAAAAGAGAAAATAGTTCTCTCTGCGACTCCGCTTTACAATGACTATCAATAAAGCTCAAAACAAAATAATTTCAAATGTGCGTGTTTATTTGTGGGACTCTGTTTTCTCGCATGGTCAGCATTATGTTGCGTTGTCTCGCATGGTACTCACCTTTCTTAACTACTTATAAAACACCCATCACATCTCTTAATCTCTTAAAAGTTCTTAATTTTTTAGTAATGTTTTTTTCCTATTATACCCCTTATGATAAACGGAATTAATATTTACACGATGGTTTTTTTATTACTGTAGTACACAGAAAAGCTTATGGAATTGACAACAATACCCCTAATACCCATTTATCCAGTTTGTTGACTTCGGTCATTGGTTCTTGGTTAAAAACTCAAAGTCCCATTAGTCTAAAATCTTTTCTTGATTCATTCTTTTTCCCTTCCAAGTTTCCCACGGTTGTAGCTTCATTTTACCAACATCCTTTCCTACACAAAAAGACACCACTCGTTTCCTTATGTTTAACTTGAGTTTAAACACTCACTTGATCGCCCCACCACTTTCAACAGCGAACTCTTATCCCCAAAATTAATCGGATCTTCTCTTCTAAGCCTTCTTATTCTTAATAATAATAATAATAATAATAATAATAATAATAATCCGCTCCAGCACTGGCCCAAATTTCTTGTTCTCGTTAAAAAAAAGGCATAAAGAAAAATGGTGGCCATATGTACATCCCAGTATTGCAAATTAAATCCAATTCTGTTATAGTGTTGCATAATAAATATGTCTTACTCAAATTATGTTCTCCAACGGCATCTGTAGCATACCGACGATGAGAACCATGTGTTTTTAGTAACTAGTTCCCCATTGAACAATTTTATTAAAAACATTTCCTTCTAATTTTAAATACAGACGTGTTGTTCCAAAAGAATGATGACATATTAAGACTAGCATACTATATTTTTGTCTCTGGTTATATTTGAGAAATCAAATCGATTAAATTTTGTATGACTAAGAGAGGTTGATATCTGGATCAGTTTATATGTTTGAAATACACGACAATTTTTTCTTGGTAAAGAAAAGGGTTGGAAGTGTGAAGGGTATAATAGTCCATTCAAAAGGAAGTTCCGTGTATGAATCATTATCTACTGTGTAAATATCACTAGCCTATTATAAATGGCAAGTTAACATAAACTTAATTAATAATAGTTTTAAAAAAATCATACTACTCTATAATATACAAACACCATACACTTCTTTTTGCTCTTGTTTTATTTTAAATGTCATTTTATGAAAATGAAAATGAATGATCAAGAAGATGTTAATGTTGAGGTTAGTATATTGTGCCAAAATATTATTATAACTATCTGCAGACATAAAATACGTTATTATGCATGGGTAATCGTCTAGCAAGATCTAAAATATATATCATTAAGTATTTCAAATTACTTGTAAGCTACTCGTACTATGTTTGTATTGTTGTAGTGATTATCATTGGCTTAAAATTATTTGGCTGTATGTGACTATAAAATACAAACATCGACGCTTACTTCACACATCAAAATACCCATTTCGTAAACACTACACGAAATGTATTTCCAAAAAGAAATGTTTAAGAAGGACTTTGAAATAACATAGAAAGAAAAGTAAATCACTACTTTAGAAGGTCTGAAATCCAAACTATAACAACTACCTAAAAACTGATCTGTATCTCACATATGACATAACATAAAGCATAAACCATATCCCATTATCCCAATATTTTCAGTAGGCCCTTAATGGACCACCATACAGAGTTTTCTATAAATACTAATCCATATTCTTCAATTAGCTTCACTCACTTCATCTCAACAATTACAAACATTTAAACATTATTACTTTGTTCCAACAATGAAGCCTCAAAACATATCTAGTGATCCTACTGCGATTCACAAGTGCACAAGAATGGTCGGAAGACTTCGACAAGCTTTCCAAGCTACTGTGGTTGTCCATGATGACCACACAAGCGAAAATCTAGCCCTAGAAAGAAAAGTTTCTAGTACCAAAGAAGTTACAAGATTAAAACGAAAAGTAAGCGTAGAGGATCCAATAAGAACAATCATGTTCTTAGGATCATGGAGTCACACATAGTCAAGACTTGTAGTTGTTTGTATATGTGAAAAGGCGATCGATGTATATGTCTTGTATTATATGACTTGTTGGTCGACTTATCACAATTATTTGATTTAAAAATCATGAAGTTAATGATACATGTAAGAGAAGTGTAAATTTGTGGTCATTTTTCATAACACTATCAATAAAATATCAAGTTACTAGTATTTTGATTTAGCTTGGTTATATGTAGCATAATTCATTTCACAAAAGTACATAGGTCAATAATATATGGTATGGTCATATGTTCAACATGTTTTTAGGTTTGCTTTCATACATGTGACACGAATGATTTATTTTATTATAACGTGTAATCATATATTCATGCAAAAATATCAGAAAGATTAAAGATGTTATAAGGCGTGTAACACTATATATGCTAGACCCACTAATAAAATTCAGATAAAAAATCCACTCGCTGGCGTGTCAGCAGGTGATTGGTTTAATAAAAGACATGAGAGAGAAACTGTCACAAAATGTACCAATCACCCACTGACACATCAGCGAGTGAATTTTTTTTGTAAATTTTGTAAGTGAGTCTAGTATTTCTCCTTTATTAAAGTGTGGTTTGTTATGGATAAAAGAAAGATGTTATTCTATTAATTACGGTTGTAAATAAATCAGACAAACATGAACACAACCTTATTGATAATTATTTTTGGTAGAGGGTTTTTACCCTGGTAAAGTGTATTAGTCAATCAATAAAGTTATGGCAATGTGGCAAAGCACCACATAGACTTGTTCATTTCGTTCATTTAATTTTAGCCGAACAATTAAACGGATACAAAACGTTTAAACAGACGAATTTTGTTGTTAATGTTCGTTTATTAAGAAAATGAGTTGTTCAAATTCGTTTATTTTTGTTTATTAAGACATTAAACGAATTTTAAATGAACCTAAATGATCGAACATAAACGATCGCACATAAGTGATGTAGAAAAATGAACATTAACTTTATTAAATTATGCATAATATTCTATTTTATAGATGTTGAACAAACCAATTTTAAAAGTATATAATTAAGAGATATGATATATAAACATAAACAAATATATGAACGTTAAGGAATGTTATAGATAATCGGACGTTCTCAAACATAAATGAACGGATGTGAATTTTGGTTTTGTTCATTTATTTAACTAAACTAGCATAAAATATTATTCATATTCTTTCATTTAATAAATAAACAAATATAATAAACTTTTTTTCCAAATGGTTCATAAGTGTTCACTAAACATTCATTTCGTTTACAGCAATATCAATAAAACACTTATTTCAACTGATAAAAGGAACAACACAACCACTTATCGACCGAGAGAAATCAGCAGAAGCTTAACAAATCGGGGTCCTTCTGAAATATCATCATGTCTTGTCTATCCAAAGACACGAGAGCTTCAATGCCACTGCTATTCGGAGTGTCCGTCAGAATAATTGCATTTTTTTCATATCCAGCGAGAGTTACTTTCACTGGCTTTCCCCATCCAAAATCAATAGAATATGTAGGAAACCCGCACAAGCTAGAGTAAAAGTAATAGTGACACATTTTTTTTGACATCTCCAAAATAGTGGCATCCGTTACAATGTCAGAAATGATTCCAAGTGCAGTTTCCAGATTTGGTATAGATCGGAAAGTGGCCTTCTTTTCCCTGAGTTGGCCAATAGTCATATTTGGAATGATTCCTAACTTTGATTCCTTGTCGGAAATTCTATAACCATGACAAAATTTCCAAAGCTTGTTTCTGGCAATTTTTGTATCAAACTGTTTCTCAAATTCATTGTATAAATCATGCCAGTGTCCTTGAATGTTGCTGAGTTCGTCTTTGTTGCTGCTGCCACTGCACACTTCTGGATTAGCCATATTATAACTTCAACACGGGTAGGATTCATGATCATGGGTTCTCCAGATTCAGTTATCATGTCTATGACCTTGGCTTTAAGGTCATTTATCCTTTGGTTAGTGAACAAAAAACTCCTTGTGACAAAATCACTACTCAATACATCAGGAAAATCATTTTGAAAATTAATATTTGTTTTTTGGTATGTAATAAAATGGGGATTGACAAGCGATGCGTCAGTTTGATCTCTCAGCCGAGATCCTGCATTTACTTTGGCCCAATGATTCATGAAATTTAACATACTACTACCATCTCCAATCTTGTGAAATAAAGAAATTGCCACCGCTACTCCCCCGCATGCAAAATGGTTGACTTGAACGGCCAACGGGCAAGTGCTACTCGTTCTATCATCATCACATTTACGGTTTGGGTGAAACCATATAAGATCATTTGGAAAGAGTTTATTTAGATCTTCGTGATCTGAGTGTTGGAGGAAATCTGAGAGCGAGCTGTCATTGCATGCTTCAAGGAACTCAACCCCATCATCATTGCAATCCACACTGGTTGGACTAATTTTCTTCATCTTACCCGCGAATGGATAATACTGAGTTAAGGTATGTGATAACGAGTTTTTCAACTCAAGCGTTTTATCAAGAGAACTTTGATAAACACCGGAGCTTGGGTAGAATGCAACAACAGGCATGTATGCATTTACAGTAATTCGATCGAGCAACGAAAGATTAAATGTTTTCAAATGAGAAGGGGTTGGAGAAGAGGGTTTGATGATATCTCTAGAGACAATTTAGAAGCTTGCTCATCATCTTGTTCTCACAGAATAGTTGGCAAATTGTGCTTGAGACGATCATTGCATGTAGCTTAATTATTCTTTTATAACCATAATATGTGTGTATGTATGTAATAAACAATATTAATTTTGATACACGAGTATCAGATTTTGATCTCAAATCCAGATCAAATACCGCCAGGATGAGCAGTTGCTCAAATTTTAGTTGACTATTTGCGATAATTAAGCTTATGTTTTATTATATATCCGGTTTAGCTTACAAATGATTCCAAGTGTTCTAGCTTGCTTATACAGTAATAGTTAGTGGTAATACAATACTAAATGTGACACGATCGAGTATCACGATTTAGATCTCAAATCCAGGTCAAATACCATCATGATGAGCAGTTCTCAAATTTTTGTAGACTACTAGTTATAATGCACATACACGCACGGGGTTTAGACTAAATTATTATTATTCATTTAAATTTTTGAAAACGTCTTATATCAATGTTTACATGTAATGTGATTTGCTTAATGTGAAAGTCATTTGATACGGTAAATATATTATGTTAAGTGTTTACTTGCTCATAATGTTATCAGGTGGTGTTGATTATTAGGTTTTGCTTCAAATTTGTTCAAGTATTGTAAACCATCGACTAAAAGAACAATGACATATCTTGTGTAGATTGGTATATTTTGTTTAAAGTAACCATATTATTGATGAAAGGCTTAGACACATCTTAAATGAAGTTTAAAACTGAAGGCATAAACCAATCAACAATTACTTTTGCATGTTCGTAACAAAGACCACATCATTTCAAGAATACATATTGATCATGAATCAAAGACAAATCATCGGCTAAAGCTTAACATACTTCTCACATCATCAACTTGATTGCTTTGCACAAAAGTGTTACCCTCATCGCCCCACAAAAGCGTTACCTTCATGGCCCCTAAACTGATATTCGATCATTAGTTGAAATATCCGGAACCTTTGGCAATTAAGGCTTGAAAAAATCCTTTTGAGATGAAAAAATCTTGGTTGAGATTAGATAAGCATTTAACCTCCAAAACGTGCATTGATATCTATCTCATTCCATATCATCACGGTTAAACTAAATGGGCATTGCTACCTTTAACACCACCAATCCATCTCGAGCCCTTGCAATCTTTAGAGCCATTTTTGGATCAATGACAATCTCTGCTTCTTGACTTTAGATTTTGTAACAATTCACAAATCTCACCTATGTCTCACATATCTCATCAAAGTTATCTTTACTTATGATATTTATAATATCATTTTCACGGGTAAAAATTTTTCTTCATTACACTCTCACTATGTAAAGTAACTTACATAGCTCACTAGACAACTCACACAACTACCAATTCCAAATATCTTTATGTTTACATCTTGTAGACCTCCTAGTATTTCAAGTCTATGTTTCAAATATCATTTTATCAAGCATTCTATCAGTTTAACTTACAATTTTTAACACTATACTAAAATAAGCCCTATACGTTTACGGTTATTTCAAAATCCCTAATTTTAAGTCTAAACTATTTTGAAAGTATTCAAGGCTTATGTACAAGTTATCTTAGCAATATTTCCTTTCCTAAACTCTAGTACAACTACCTAGAGCACAATGTACAAGTCCTTTAAGCATAGAAACAAAATTAGGTCATTTAGGTGCCTAAACCATGTTTAAACTTTACCATTTCTTTAGTACAAGTTACAAACACTTAAAGCATGACTCCTAAACCTTAAACCTAATCACTAATCACTTTCTAAAACCCAATCTTAGTACTAAACCCAAATCTAAATCCTAATCAAACCCTAATCTTAAACTTAACCCTAAACCTAGTTTTAAGCCTAAAAACTACCTAAACCTAGCAACCTAGCACTACCATTGCCTAGCCAACCTACCTAGCACCTTCATAAGCTACTTGTCATCACCAAGCTACCTTCCATACACCACCATCACCACCTTGTCATCACCTTTGACCATCAACACCACCGCGGCTAAACCACCATCACAAACAACCCCTAGCTCCTCCTAGTCACCCAATAGCTTCAATTAGTCACCCTCCCCCTCCTAAGTCAACAAACACCTCTCAACCATCAAGACCCATCCGGAAAACCGCCCGGATTAGTGTTAAACCACTATGGTCTAATCAAACCATCAACCTAAGCTCCTCATCTTCGGATGAATTCACATCACCTATAAAAAATGAACACTTTTGGAATCTTGCATCTCCATCACCATCACCTAATGAACCAAATGAGCTCACTCCACTACCAACTAAATCACCTATTGACCCAAGTCCACCAAGTGCTCCAACCCAACCATCCAAAACTTCATCACCATCACCATTACCCAAAATGGAACCTATGGAGTTATTTGGGTCTCCTCCCACATCACCACACCCATTTGTCCAAGATCTTAATGATCTCCCACCAAGACCTTCACAACTACCACCTTTTTCACCAAAGTCAATTCTTGACCAAAATGAGCATTCTAACCACACTCAACCACCACAACAAGTTTACTATCAACCTAGACCATTATTGTTTCACCCCATCTACCATGACATCCATGGTCCTCTATATGGAGAACCAAACTTTGAAAACCATGATCACCCAAATCCACCACACCCTCAACCTCAAACCTTTGAGTCTTTATTTACTTCATATGAGGATATCCAAAACATGGTTGAAAACCATCTCCATCAAGCAATGGAATTTCAAACCACATTGCTTGACTCAATACCAAACCCATCATTCACCCAAGAACCACAAACCAATCAACCCTCAAACCAAGAAACCAATGCCAACCCATTTCCACCCACTCATCCCCATGTTTGCTCAAATTGTGAGCAAATGGGTGCAAGCATCAAAACGTTGCTTCACCAACTCCAAGATAAAACCCGGTTTGCATTCCAACACGTCATCGAATGTTTGGATGCCCTTCCCACCCAAACAAACCCTAGAGAACCATTTGGAGGCCGTTTGCCCCAATTTAGGAACCTAGGCTTTTATTTTTCTTTCTTGGTTAATTTTTAAGTTTTTAGAAGTAGAAGAATATTACTATTTCATGTCCTTTGACTTTTATAAGTCAAAATTTTACTTGGAATGCTAATTCTTTCTACTTACTTTCGTGCATTGTTGGTTGATCATTTGTATTGTGGTTGCAATGTGTGTGGTAACTACAAACTTGGCTTTATATATATATCACCAACTAACCATTTTTTTTTGTAGGATCCAAAATCCATGTTTCCCACCTTGGCACTCCTTTTAGGGGGAGTAACAAGCAAGGGGGAGCAAGTGCATTTTTCCGCTTTGCTACTCTACTTTTTGTTTCGACAAAAAGGGGGAGAAATATATTGAACTTTCAAAACTTAATATGATTTTCATAAATTAAGTAAAACAAGTTTAATATAATTTTTTTTAAGTCTTAAAAACCAAGATTTTGTGAGTTACTTAAAAACAAAGTGTATGTTTTGTCATCAACAAAAAGGGGGAGATTGTTAATACAAATATCGCCTAAAAACGTTATTTATATTTTACGATCTTCTCTAAGTTTTGTTAATGACAAATGTAAACTTTTGTTTCTAAGTAAAACATAATCTTAGTTTTAAAGACTTGCATAAACTAGACTTTTGCTACATTTTACATTTCATAAAACACAACACTTCCTATTTTCTAAAAATAAAATTGTCACATCACATTTATGGCAAGTTTTGTCATTATACATTTATGGAAAGAAATGTGTTTGACTTACTTAGATGTTGCTTGCAAGTTTAGTGTTTGACTTGATATTATGTGATGTGACATTGCTTGGTTTGCAAGAGTAATGAGATATGACTTTGTTTGGTTTGCAAGATTTATTGCAAAACCAACTGCAAGCCCGGCGGTACCCTGGAGGTACACGGGCGGAACCCTTCTCAGGGGTCCGCCTGAACCGCCAGACCTGCAGAAGGTTTTGACTATAAACATTGAGCCACAAGTTGAATTTTGGCTCATCACTTGACAATATATTTTACACACACATTCATTCTTTCATCTAACCTCTTAACATTTCATATGTGAAGTTTCTTTTTGTAGGAAAGAGATTCACGAGCTTACTAAAAGTAACAAGTATCCAATACAACGTTGCAAGACTTGTTAGCTTTGCATTGTGTAGACTTGAGTAGTTTACACTTCATTTGATTGTGTATTTTCAGTAGTGATCGGTTAGTATTTTAGTCCTCAAAATTCAAAGTGTATAGGGAGTAGTTGTACCCTTGTAAAGAACTAACGGGAGTGGTTGTACCCTTGGTAAAGAACTCGACATCTAGCTTTGTGTCGGTAAAAGTATAAGCGACGTGTAAGGTTTTCTCCGCCGGTGAAAGGAGCTTGTTGACTAGTGAAAGAAACTCTCGAGTTGGATACTCGGGGCGTGGACGTAGGGCAAGGAAAAAGAGTCCTTGTAGCCGAACCACGATAAATACTCGTGTTGTGGTTTGATCGTTTCTTTCATTTACTTGCATGTTATATATTGTGTTTGTGTACATATCTTTGATCAAACGAAAAGTTTCAAAGCTAACTTAACAAGTTAAAAAGATTTTAATCAGTAAACTATTCAACCCCCCTTCTAGTTTTCCACACTTTTCTCTGGCTTCCTTTTCAAAATTGCATTTTGGCCTGCGGTAATATACTTGCACGTTGTCCCCCGGGACTAAGGCGTCTATGACGTCATAGGCATCCTTCCCAAGCGGCAAGACCACATTATTCTCGTGAAAGAGCGGCGTTATGACTCTTTTGCTCAGCTGCTCCTTTATGGTATTTGCAACTGACTCATCCAATTTCTCCGTATAGTTGTGAATTGTTAAATTGTGTAGCCGGACGACTCGCCAACTAGCTAAGATTAGGAGAGCCGCAGGTAACGCTAATCCGGAAAGTAATTGGATGGTATAATTTAAGATGGTATCAAACATGTCCCAAAAAAAGCATCAAGAAAGGTCAAGCATATATGTTTTATGGAATGGTCAACGGTTTCATTTATGCTATGCCCTAGCACATAAATGAAGGAAACCCACTTTCCTTCCCCCAACCCTATTTCCGTTCGGGTGAGGAGATAAGAGAATATTCTCCGACATATCTGATTTAGATAAACTGTGCCGGGATCAAGCCCTCTGTAGAAAAATTGGGGCTACCTCCCTCTTTATCATATTCAGTCGAAAGAGTTTAGGTAAGACTTTCAAAGAGACTCTCGACGGGAGAATCCAGGCTATTCAGGAAGAATCACAACAATTCCTCAATCCCAACGAAGTAGTTCCTCCGAAATCCAATGAACAACAACGATTACTTAGGATCAGATTGCAAATTTGTGGCTAATTTCGTATAATTTTGATATTTTGCTCATAAGCTCTTTTCATAAGCTATAATCTCATAAAAGCTACTTATATAAGCCTATACTAATAAGCCAATAAGCTTTAAAACTCTTTTGTATCATAAAAATGTACTTTGCATGGTTCTTCGACTAGTAATGTTTTTCATGCAAAGGGGTATACCAATGGCGAATAACTTTCTCTTCGCTGCACCCGAATCGGTGGAATTATAACTTTTGTAAACTATTAAGTTTAGGGGTTGTTTTTTTCATTTCTCTAAAGTTAAAAGTATAAGGACCTATTTTGAAAAGTTTTAAAGTCTAAGGTTTAATATATATATATATATATATATATATATATATATATATATATATATATATATATATATATATATATATATATATATGTGTGTGTGTGTGTGTGTGTGTGTGTGTGTGTGTGTGTGTGTGTGTGTGTGTGTTTATTTTATAAAGAACTAATTTCGTAAAAGTTTATAACTAAAGGGTATATATTGCTAATTCACAAACTTGAGGGTATAAATGAGATATTTTCATATAAATCAAAATCCTATCTTTTTAACTTAACAACGTATCACAATACTAGGGAACTTCATGTGAGGGGTTTAATTTGGGTATACGTTTTGACGAGTTTGCTGGATTTACGAGTTAAAGTGCCCTGGCTCCTCAAACGTTTACTACATGACTTCTGAATTATGATTGACCGAACAGTCTTACGTTATATCTAAATCTAGTGAATCTAAGAAACACTTACCTCAGAAACAGAGTTTTGAAACATAAACTAAACAACTAATACTTGACATACACACTACCTCAGGTTGAAGTGAGTAGGCCGTCTAATATCTGAGTCACTTTTGACATCAATCACATTTCCCTGAACTAAGGTGAGTTCATAACCTCATTTTTAAATGCTTTATAAACCCGTGAGGGGGATACTTGCTATAAACCCGAATACAAGTCTTTGTTTTCCTGATTCATTATTGCACGAGTACCACCTATGCCACCATTACACACAAACTTTATGAAACATAATCACTTGCGAGTGAACGCGAGTATAGTGGATAGATCTATCTGGAGTTTGACAACTCCCGTTGGTTTGCCCTTGCCGGGTACCAATAAGCACTATATTTGAGAACAAAGAGGTTAACCTTGGCAAGTTAACCTTACGTCTAGTCACTGGTTTGGTCTGCAGTGGCACCATTTGGACTTGGACATGTTAACGTGGGGTGTCATGAGCTTAGATGCAATAATACTATACTACTATACTTTTTCCTTGATGGGTGTAACAACTGAACCCAGTGGAACATGTATTCAAACTATTACAATCTAGACCTATGAATTTCACTCAAACTTTGTGTTGACCTTTTAGCATGTTATCCCAGGTAACTGAGCGCTTTAGGACTTATGACACGGAGTGACACTGGACATGAGGACATCCAAACCTGTTATCATTCATCCTCTTTTGCTTTAAAACGTATCTTTGGAACCTCTTTTTTGTAAAAGTTTATCTTTTACTATAAAAACTCAGATAAATAAATGAATGATAACTTATCTTTTAAAACGTCTATTTTTGAGTCGTTTTCTATTATTGTAACTGTGTTCAATGAGGTAATACCCCAAGATTTAGCCTCCGCTGCTATCTTTGAAAATAGGGGTGCTACAGATTTTGACATGACCACGCATGGTCTCAATAGGGTATACCACGTGGAATCTGGCTCTGTACCATCATTTCATGTTGTCAGGTTTGATTTTTGATCACCTTTTGCCGTGTTCCAATCTCTCCACCGTTTTTGTTAGTTTATGGGTGGTTAAGAGAGGTGATGAGGCAAAAAATAATCCGTTTTTAGGGGGTCATTTAAGCCAGAAATTGAATTTATTTGATCAAATATTGCCCTAAATCGTTGCTTTTGTGATTTTAGGTACTTTTGGAGTGAATTCTGGAAAAAGAAGCATTTTGGACGTTTTTGGAGCATAAAAGTGAAGAAAACGGCAAAGTCTTAATTTTCCTTGCTGGGAACAGTACCTGACGGCGTCAAGAGCAATTTGATGACGGCGTCAAGAGCAAAAGTGGTGACGGTCCAGTAGAAATATGACGGCGTCAAAGCATGGCCGTCAAGAGTAAAAGTGGTGACGGCCCAGAACAACATTCCACATGACGGCGTCAGATCTGGATCTAGGCAATCCGATTATATTTTTGGCGGCGGGTTGACGGCGTCAAAAGTTTCTTCTTGACGCCGTCACCTTAGGAAATCTATATACAGTCTTTGTAATTTTCATTCTAATGAGAGGAGAATTTTAGGGTCGACTTGAATAAACCCTAGCACGACTTTTACAGTATTTTCAAGGGTTTTCACCCCTTGAAACCTTTCATGTTCAATTAAGATAAATATCCTTTCAATTCATTCAATATGTCTATGTGTTGTTTGAATATATCTTACGCTTGTCTTGATTTTAACATGCTAGGCTAGATCTCTTGTGTCTTTGCTTAGATGTAATGAAACCTAGATGTTGATTATAGGTTGATTGCTTGTTTATAGTTGTAATGGATGAATGATTTCGATGTTAGGCTTAAGAAAACTGGCAGACTTCCATAGTGTAACTTGCTTGAACGTCTTAAGAAACATGAACCAATGCGTACTAGGTTTTTATGGTTGTATTTAATGCATGAGCGAATTTTAGTGATCCCATGTTAGGAGCTTCTTGCAGGCTAGACATAGGAGTGAAGTAAGAGCTTATAGAGTTGGGGAAGTACGTAAGCCATCCCACGATTGGTATTAAGGAATATAACCCGTCATCCAAGCAACTGTAACAAACAATTAACCTGTAAAAGATATCTGGGGAGTAGTGAAATCTAAGTAAACATAATTCTGATGAGGCGAAAAATGAACCACTTTTAGGGGGTCATTTAAGCCCGGAATTGAATTTATTTGATCAAATATTGCCCTAAATCGTTCCTTTTGTGATTTTAGGTACTTTGGGAGAGAAATCTGGAAAAGGAAGCAATTCAGACGTTTTTGGAGCATAAAAGTGAAGAAAACGCCAAAGTCTTAATTTTTCATGCTGGGAACAGTAGGTGACGGCATCAAGAGCAACACTTTGATGGCGTCAAGAGTAAATTGCATGATGGCCCAGTGCAAACGTGAAGGCGTCACAAGTAGAGCGTCAAGAGTAAAATGCGTGATGGCCTGGAAGACCCTAACACATGACGGCGTCAGATGTAGATCAAGGCAGTCCGAGAATTATTTTGGCGGCGAGATGACGGCGTCACCTATTTGGTGTTGACGCCGTCAGCCTCAATTTCCTATATATAGTTTTCTAATTTTCATTCATAAAAAAGGGAGAGAAGTTTTGGAGAAACCCTAAGGCCGAACTTGTTACGAATTTTACAGGTTTTTCAAGGGTTTTCAGCCCTTGAACCCTTACATGTGTAATTGAGATAAGTGTTCTTCTAATTCAATCAATATGTCTATGTGTTGGTTGTCTATATCTTGTTCTTGTCTTAATTCCATCATGCTAGGCTAGATCTATCTTGTGTTTGCTTAGATCTAATGAAACCTAGATGTTGATTATGTGTTGATTACTTGTTTATGGTTGTATTGGATGAATGATTTCGATGTTAGGCTTAAGAAAACTAGCAGATCTCCAAATAGTAACATGCTTGAACGTCTTAGGAAACATGAACTGACGTGCACTAGGTTTTATTGGTTGTATTTAATGCATGAGTAAATTCTAATGATCCCATGTTAGGAGCTTCTTAGCCGGCTCGACATAGGAGTGAAGTAGGCACTCATAGGATTGGGGAATTAAGTGCGCCACCCCATGAATGGTATTAAGGAATATAATCCGTCATCCACGCAACTATAACAAATAATTAACGTGTAAAAGATATCTAGGGAGTAGTGAAATCTAAGTAAATACAATTTCTCCACTTATTGCTCACAACCTTAGTTTAATTTAGTTTTATTTTCATTTCTAGTATTTTATTTTGATTGCATCTTTATTATTGGGTTAGTTGACTAGCAACTAATTCCGCCCAAATCCTTCAAACCCGAGATTTTTATTTGCTTTCTAAAAAATATAAAAATACAAAAATAATCATCCATCATCTTTAGAACTAGTAATTAGGTTTTCTAATCCTAACGACACTATTCCTAGCTGAACGATCAATCCCCCGGTACTTGTCACTATACTATACTACAACGATCAGGTACACTGCCTGGTGGGGGTTGTAAGCTTCTCGAGATCCCTTGAGGGGTAAAGCCTGGTGCGATCCCCACGCATCAAATTCTCCCATTTATTGTTCACACCACTTGTTTAATTAGTTTATTTACATTTTTGTTATTTTATTGCATCTTAGTTATTGGGTTAGTTGACTAGCAACTAATTCCGCCCACTCTTCCAAAACCCGAGATTTTTACTTGCTTTTATAAAATATAAAAATACAAAAAGAATCATCCCTCACCTCTTGACCTAGTTTTTAGGCTTTCTAATCCTAGTGACACTATTCCTGAGTTGAACGATCAATCCCCCGGTACTTGTCACTATACTATACTACAACAATCAGGTACACTGCCTGGTGGGGGTTGTAAGCTTCTCGAGATCCCTCGAGAGGTAAAGCCTGGTGCAATTTCCACGCATCAAGTTTTTGGCTCCGCAGCTCGGGGAATAGTTATTGTCTAGGTTAGAATTTCTTTTTATTAGGTCTACTTGCTAGATTCCTTTCTAGTAAGATTTTATTTTTAATTTTAGGTTTTCTTTATTCTATCTTATTTCTTTGTTTCCTTTGTTCGTAAACTATCTCGATGGATAACAATAACATTGATCGTTTGATTCCTATTATTCGTGTTTTTCGTCGTAGGATTTTCCAAATGCCCGCCCCAATCCCATTAGTGGAAAATGAGAACCCACCTAACCTCTCGCCTAACCGCCAGTTTAACAATAATTCTGAAATGGAGGAGTCTGACCATGATGATGACCATAGGGCTAGTCCTTTTTACTATTCAGACTCCGATGAGGATCTAGGTGATGGTGATGTGATTAATGAGGATATGATGGAAGATGAAGTGAACCCCCTTAGGTATGTCGACCCTAGAACAAGGATTGAGAGTGATAGCTCACTCAATATGCAATTTCCTTGTAAGATTGGATTTAGGAGCTTTGATGCCTACCTTAACTCATCTCTCCCAATGAACATAATCTCGCATAGTGAATATAATAAAATCATAGTAGATGAGTTAGAATACAAAGGCGATAATATTATTGCCAGGGCGATGTCATTGCATGTGTTTGTAGGAAGCTTTGTTTATCTTGTTGAGTTCATGGTTATGGAGAATCTAGGAGAATTTATCGATAGTAAGTTAACCCAAGTTGTGTTTGGGAAACCCTTCAAAAGGTTGACCAACCTTGATGAAAAGCTTATGGGGGGGGGGGGGGGGGGGGTTAATTACGTTCTCGGATGGGGATGAAGATTTTGTCTACAAAATGCCCCGTGCACACCCTAGGTTCAAGGATTTCTCCATGGAAAAGTGTAGTAGGTATCCGCCCCTAGAAATGCTAAGCGGGAATGATAAAAGAAAAGGGCTTAAATATCCTCATGAAAAAAATAAAAGGTATTATCGTGGATGTTTAGAGTTAAGTGATGATTATAAGAAAGATGAGGCGACTATTAGATGACTCACCCTTGGTTATGTGAGCATAAGCGACACACGGTAGCCCATGACCTTGAGTCTAGCTACAAGACTCGTAAATAAAGAAAATCACTTCTTGGGAGGCAACCCATGCTTTGTGTGATTTTTATTTTATTTGATTGTTATTTGTTTCCGTATGCATGCTTTATTTTTATTGTTGGTACATCATGTTTCAAACTAAAATGGTGAAAATACTTTATTTTGTCGTTTGGCTTAGTCTTAACTTCATCCAAAGGTATTTCGCAAAAGATAAGTGTAAGAGGAAACCCCAAATATGTTTTTAAGAAACAAAAATCGATCATGATTCTCCACAATATTAAATGAACATGTATATTCGTATTTGTTAGAGTCAAATGCTTGTATCGAGTCATAATGATATTTTGCAGGATTTTCCAGGAAGTAGGACAAAGTTTTTCCAGAAATTTTCCGGAAACTTAACATAAAGATTTCTGCATGTCACTTCACGGCGTCAGGAAGAAATTCCTGACGGCGTCATCTGTAAAAATCTGGAAATTTTGTTAGTTTTGTTTTTCTAACGGAGTCTTAAAGTCTTTGTTAAATCTTTAATTTTATAAACACCAAGAAATCTGTAAACATTCATTCCACAAGCATTATATCTTACATTGCTTTCTAGGATTTGTTATCATAGGATTTGTAAACATTCATTCCACAAGCACTTTCGCTTGAGTTTGTTTTGTTTGATGGTAGATGTGTAATAAAACTATGAGAAATACTTGTTAGTGCAATTTTAGCGTCAAATTTAAAATTTTTTACAACATTTAGGAGTGAAACTTTAGCCATAGCAAGCGTCTCATGGATAGGAGATTGTATGACTAGCACATAACCGTATATTCAGAAAAATTTTCCACCCAAATATGTGAGGTTCGCCTTTAGATTTGATAGGAAAAGCATTTACTATTAGTGCTTATGAGTGTACCGGTAGCATTTAGATTCTAGAACTTGCGTTAGTGATGCATCCCGAGACCGCTAGTGAGACTACATTCGTGTAGTTGGATTTACTACATGATAAGAGGCATTAGGATCACCTTTGTGTTAAACCCATATCATAATTACTTGACCATTTAAGTCATATTATTTGGCTAGTGAAGTCAATTATTTTTTCCCACACCTTAGCGTTGTACTCATTTTTAGTACACGAAACCGCTAGTACACCCCTCCGAGCCTATTTTTTTGTTTCTAACTTTAAGCATCTTACTTAAAGGAAGAATTTGTTACACCCCACTTAAATGTATACCCAAATTGCCTTAGCCTTCCGTGTATGCACTCATCTTTCGTGCATTATTGTTATTTGGTTAAACCCTAAGTTAACTTTCTAATTGATTACATGGTTGCTAAGTCGAGTCATATCCTTGTACATATTGTTTTGGGACGATTGGGACTCATAGGTAAAGTACTTATGTTATGGAGTAATGGGGAAGAACATCATATTATTACCCTCATATGTACATTAATCTTAAAAGTACTCCAAGTGTTTTGATTATCTTGATTCGAGTCATTAGATTAGTTTATTGTAAAGTATGTAAAAATTCAAGTGTAAGGGGAATGTTCATTCCCTATGATGTATTATTTTGGATGGTTGGGTAAGAGTGTAAGCAAAAAAAAAAAAAAAAAAATACAGACTACCATCCCATTTCATTCTATTTATTTTATGTTTTTGTTATTTTTCATTTATTAACTTAAGTCGAGTCTAGTCTTGGCTTAGCAACGTCACATTGTACATGTAATTAACCAAGATGATTAACTCGCCACCATTAAAGATTGCCTATATCTAACAAAACCGTGTATTCCATATCCCTACACATAAGGTTATAACCCTTTGAAAGACATCTTTGATAGTTTATCCTAGGTGCTTACTCCATGTGGTGGAGGTTTGATCCTTTCCCAAGCCTATGGTAATCTATTTTGCTATGACAGGTAGTGAGAGATGTTTTCCATTTCCATATTGTGATATATACTTTATTACACCCGAGAGATGTGAGTATCTAAACACTATTTGTGAGGTGCTAGTGTATGACCTCCGTGCTTGTCTTTAGTCTTTAGTGGAACGATTATTTGTTGTAATTACTTTTATATTAGTGTTAAATGACCCCTAACTTGTATTTTGATTAGAATAAAAGCGCATTTGCTTGAGGACAAGCAAATCTCAAGTGTAAGGGTATATGATGAGGTGAAAAATGATCCGTTTTTAGGGGGTCATTTAAGCCGGAAATTGAATTTGTTTGATCAAATATTGCCCTAAATCGTTCATTTTGTGATTTTAGGTATTTTGGAGTGAATTCTGGAAAAGGAAGCATTTTGGACGTTTTTTGGAGCATAAAAGTGAAGAAAACGGCAAAGTATTAATTTTCCTTGCTGGGAACAGTACCTGAGGGCGTCAAGAGCAATTTGATGATGGCGTCAAGAGCAAAAGTGGTGACGGTCCAGTAGAAATGTGACGGCGTCAAAGCATGGCCGTCAAGAGTAAAAGTGGTGACGACCCAGAACAATATTCCACATGACGGCATCAGATCTGGATCTAGGCAATCCGATTATATTTTTGGCGGCAGGTTGACGGCGTCAGAAGTTTCTTCTTGGCGCCGTCACCTTAGGAAATCTATATATAGTCTTTTTAATTTTCATTCTAATGAGAGAAGAATTTTAGGGTCGACTTGAATAAACCATAGCATGACTTTTACAGTATTTTCAAGGGTTTTCACCCCTTGAAACCTTTCATGTTCAATTAAGATAAGTATCCTTTCAATTCATTCAATATGTCTATGTGTTATTTGAATATATCTTACGCTTGTCTTGATTTTAACATGCTAGGCTAGATCTCTTGTGTGCTTGCTTAGATGTAATGAAACCTAGATGTTGATTATAGGTTGATTGTTTGTTTATAGTTGTAATGGATGAATGATTTCTATATTAGGCTTAAGAAAACTGACAGACTTCCATAGTGTAACTTGCTTAAACGTCTTAAGAAACATGAACCAATGTGTACTAGGTTTTTATGGTTGTATTTAATGCATGAGCGAATTCTAGTGATCCCATGTTAGGAGCTTCTTGCAGGCTCGACATAGGAGTGAGGTAGGAGCTTATAGACTTGGGGAAGTACGTACGCCACCCCATGATTGGTATTAAGGAATATAACCCGTCATCCACGCAACTGTAAACAAACAATTAACCTGTAATAGATATCTAAGGAGTAGTGAAATCTAAGTAAACACAATTCTCCCATTTATTGTTCACACCACTAGTTTAATTAGTCTATTTACATTTTTGTTATTTTATTGCATCTTAGTTATTGGGTTAGTTGACTTGCAATTAATTCCGCCCAGTTTTCCAAAACCCGATATTTTTACTTGCTTTTATAAAATATAAAAATACAAAAAGAATCATCCCTCACCTCTAGACCTAGTTTTTAGGATTTCTAATCCTAGAGACTCTATTCCTGAGTTGAACGATCAATTCCCCGGTACTTGTCACTATACTATATTACAACGATCTGGTGGGGGTTGTAAGCTTCTCGAGATCCCTCGAGAGGTAAAGCCTGGTGCAATTCTCACGCATCAAGAGGACCTAAAAGCCTTCTGGTTGTAGTATTCAATGTACTTCAAGAAGGTAAATCCACCTGAAAATTATCATTCAGGAGATGTATCTAAAAGATAAAGTCAAGGTTTTTAATCTCTTTAAGATTTTTCTATACGGTATTGTAGAAGGTGTCATTTAACCATTTACCTATAATGGGTCGATTCGGGTTAAAATTCATATCAAATGGACAATTTATTCTTTTTAACATACATTAAGCATGACAATTTTAATCCATTAATGTTAAAATTAATTAGCTTTGGGCTATATTTCTTTGTGTTAGGTCAAAATTATACCTTAATCCTTTTTTCAAGGTACTCTACAAAACGGTTTAATGGGAGCATACACTTCAAACTCCCTTTTAGTTGTGGGGAAAATTCCCGAAATAGATTAGTTGCACCTGGGCACATCACTTCCGAGACCCTTTTTTTCTGGTGATCGGAAACTAGACATTGGGCAACTGCCACGTTGGGCAACTCAACCCTCTAAGTGACAAGTGTGACTTTACTAATTACGAGGTGCTGAATCATAGGGCAATTGGTGTACTTTTTGGGCAACTGCTCTGAGTTGCCCAATTTTAGTACAATCATGGCGGACACATGGCGATATATGGTTGGTAGTGCAAGTTGCCAAGGTAACTGGTCTAAAAAAATGCAAAAAAAAGAGTCTCGGAAATGATGTGCCCAGGTGCAACTGGTCCATTTCGAGAATTTTCCCATTAGTTGCGCCTCCTTCTTAGTTCCGCTCTACTTCATACATTTTTCTAGCCATAGTGTAAATATTATGTGGATGTAATATTTCTGTAATTCAAAATCGATTGTACACATGTCGCATCGTGAGACCTTAGTGTTTTTGGAAAATGATTAAACAGAAGGAGGCTAAAGATTCCACTTTAATATAAATGAAAAATAGATAAAAGTAAGTAAAATAAAATGTTTTAAAATATGTAGCTAAATATCTCGTATTTCATTGACACGTGTCTTTTTTAGAGTGCGGTTTATTATGGATTAAAAAATATATGTTAGCCTATTAACTAGTACGAACATAGCATTGTTCATATTTGTTCGTTTAGTTTTAATAGAATAATAAAACGGACATGAACGTTTAAATAGACAAGTTTTGTTGTTCATGTTTGATTATTAAGACACTGAGTTGTTCAAATTCGTTTATGTTCATTCATTAAAACATTAAAGAATCTTAAACGAACATAAATGAACGTTGTAAAACGAACATAAACTTTATTAAATGCATAATATTTAGTTTTATATGTGCTGTTTTGTTTAAGCAAACCAATTTCAAAGATGTATAATTAAGATATATGATATAAAAAATAAATAAATTATTAACAATAAGTAAATTTTTAATGAATGCATAACCGGACGTTTACAAATATAAATAAATGGACGCGACTTTTGTTTTTGTTCATTCATTTAACTAAACGAACGTAAAGTATTGTTGATGTTCGTTCATTTAATAAATAAACGACTTTTTATCAAACGTTTCATGAAATGTTAACTAAAAGTTCATTTCGTTTACAGCAATATCAATAAAACACTTATTTCAACTGATAAAAGGAACAACACAACCACTTATCGACCGAGAGAAATCAGCAGAAGCTTAACAAATCGGGGTCCTTCTGAAATATCATCATGTCTTGTCTATCCAAAGACACGAGAGCTTCAATGCCACTGCTATTGGGAGTGTCCATCAGAATAATTGTATTTTTACCACGTCCAGCGAGAGTTACTTTCACTGGCTTTCCCCACCCAAAATCAATAGAATATGTAGGAAACCCGCACAAGCTAGAGTAAAAGTAATAGTTACCCACTTTTTTTGAAATCTCCAAGATAGTGGCATCCGTTATAGTGTCAAACAAGATTCCAACTGCAGTTTCCAGATTTGTTATAGATCGGAAAGCGGCCTTTTTTTCCCTGAGTTGGCCAATAGTCATATTTGGAGTGATTTCCTCACTTTGATTGCTTGTCGGAAATTCTATAACACTGATAAGATTTCCAAAGCTTGTTTCTGGCAATTTTTGTATCAAACTGTTTCTCAAATTCATTGTATAAGTCATGCCAGTGTCCTTGAAGGTTGCTGAGTTCGTCTTTGTAGCTGCTGCCACTGCACACTTCTGGATTAGCCATGTTATAACTTCAACGCGCGTAGGGTTCGTGATCATGGGTTCTCCAGATTCAGTTATCATGTCTATGACCTTGGCTTTAAGGTCATTTATCCTTTGGTTAGGGAACAAAAAACTCCTTGTGACAAAATCACGACCTAATGCATCAGGAAAATCTTTTTGAAAGTTGATTTTTCTTTTTTGGTATGTAATAAAATGGGGATTGACAGGTGATGCGTCAGTTTGATCTCTCAGCCGAGATCCTGCATTTACTTTGGCCCAATGATTTATGAAATTTAACATAGTACTACCATCTCCAATCTTGTGAAATAAAGAAATTGCCACCGCTACTCCCCCGCATGCAAAATGGTTAACTTGAACAGTCAATGGGCTAGTGCTACTCGTTCCATCAAAGTCACATTTACGGTTTGGGTGAAACCATATAAGATCATTTGGAAAGAGTTTATTTAAATCTTCGTGCTCTGAGTGTTGGAGGAAATCTAAGAGCGAGCTGTCATTGCATGCTTCAATGAACTCAACCCCCTCATCATTGCAATCCACATAGGTTGGACTAATTTTCTTCATCTTACCAGCGAATGGATAATACTGAGTTAAGGTATGTGATAACGAGTTTTTCAACTCGAGCGTTTTATCAAGAGAACTTTGATAAACACTGGAGCTTGGGTAGAATGCAACAACAGGCATGTATGCATTTACCGTAATTCGATCGAACAACGAAAGATTATATGTTTTCAAATGACAAGGGGTTGGGGAAGAGGGTTTGATGACATCTCTAGAGACAATTGTGTGAAGTTGTCTTTTACTATATCTTAGAAGCTTGATCATCATCTTGTTCACAGAATAGTTGGCTAATTGTGCTTGAGATGGTCATTGCATGTAGCTTAATTATCCTTTTATAACCATAATATGTGTGTATGTATGTAATAAACAATATTAATTTTGATACACGAGTATCAGATTTTGATCTCAAATCCAGATAAAAATACCATCGGAATGAGCAGTTGCTCAAAATTTAGTTGACTATTTGCAATAGCTTATATTTTGTTATCCGGTTTAGCTAACAAAAAATTCAAAGTGTTCTAGCATGCTTATAATAGTTAGGGGTCATACAATATTAAATGTGACACGAGTATCACGACTTAGATCTCAAATCCAGGTCAAATACCATCGTGATGAGCGGTTGCTCAAATTTTATTAGACTGCTAGTTAGAGGGTCTGTTTCTTAAAAGTAGCTGTGAGCTGTAGCTCACCGCTCACAGCTTCTTAAAGAAGCATTGGAAAAAAGCTCATCGCTTTTTTTGCCAAACGAAAACTAAAAATCAAAAAGCTCATTGCTCACCGCTCATCGCCCCAAAAAGCTCCGTGCCAAACATAGCCATTATACCCATGCACGTACGGGTTTTAGATATAAATTATTATTATTCATTTTAATTTTTGAAAACGTCTTATATCAATGTTTATATCTAATGTGATTTGCTTAATGTGAAAGTCATTTGATACGGTAAACATATTACGTTAAGTGTAGACTTTTACTTGCTCATAATGTAATCAGGTGGTGTTGATAATGTTTTGCTTCAAAATTGTTCAAGTATTGTAAACCATCGACTAAAAGAACAGTGACATATCTTGTGTAGATTGGTATATTTGTTTAAAGTAACCATATTATTGATGAAAGGCTTAGACACTTCTTAAATGAAGTTAAAAAACTGAAGCCATAAAAACAATCAACAATTACTTTTGCATTATTCAAAACAAGGACCACATCATTTCAAGAATACATATTGATCACGAATCTAAGGCAAATCATCAACTAAAGCTTAACATACTTCTCACAACATCGTAACTTGATTGCTTCACACAAAAGTGTTACCTTCATAGCCCCTAAACTGATATTCGATCATTAGTTGCAATATCAGAACGCTTGGCAATTAAGGCCTGAAAAAACCCTTTAGAGAATGAAAAAATCTTGGTTGAGATTAGATAAGCATTTAACCTCCATAACGTGTATTGATATCTATCGCATTCTATATCATCACGGTTAAACTAAATGGCCAGTGCTACCTTTAACATCACCAATCCATCTCGAGCCCTTGTAACCTTTAGAGCCATTTTTGGATCGATGACAATCTCAGCTTCTTGACTTTAGACTTTGACACGACTACACATGGTCTCAACGGGGTATACCACGTGGAATCTGGCTCTGTACCATCATTGCATGTTGTCAGGTTTGGTTTTTGATCGCCTGTTGCCGTGTTCCAACCTCTCCATCGTTTTTGGTAGTTTATGGGTGGTTAAGAGAGGACCCCTAAAAGCCTTCTGGTTGTAGGATTCAACGAGATTTTTAGACCCGCGCTTCGCGGAGGGATGTTTAGCTACAAAAGTATTTTAGTCGATTTCATTTGTTGTACGGCAAATACCTCTGTTTTATTTGGCGTTTACCAGTCCCACAAATAGTATCCTAAAGGCCACATAGTAGCTCATTAGCCAACTATCAGCAAGAATAACATCTTGAAAAGAAGAAAATTCGCTTGTTTATAAAGTTATTCATTGGCCTGGTAATGCACTGTATAAGATAAGTTATTTACAAATTACCATTAACAAAAAAAAAAATAATAAATAAATAAAAAGGAAACATTCTCATATCAGCCGTTGCTCATTTTTAAACAACACAAATTATTAACTTATTCATTAATTGCCTTCTTCATTAAACTTCATATAATCCTGAGCCTCGTCATAATCCTCAATGTCGAAATCCTCTCCAAAATATATGTGTCCTGATGTTTTGTATATAATTTGAGGTAGTAATCAATTCTCTACAGGCCAAGACATACAAATTTTAGTCAACAGAAGGTTACAAATATAAAAGAAGTTCACATTATGACTTGTATTTTTGTAGCTCTTAGTTTTTATCTTACAGTGTACACTATACCAAACAATGGGTAAGTGAACTGTAAATCTTTTTGTAGCTTTTATCTTTCTATAGGAAGAAAAGGAGACTATATAGCCATTACATTTTATTAGAAGGGTAAAGTCCATAAATTAGCAACATACTTTCCCAGTTTTACAGAGTTAGGTAACAAACTATTTTTGTTACCAATTTAGTAAGTAGAACCTGCTAATTTTCGACAATTTAGTCATTATTACCGGCCACAACCCAAATACCCAATTTAAATTTCCACGTGTATTATTTATTTTTTAAGAATGCCACCTAGATAATAAACTCGACCCGTGTAACTTTTATAACCCTATAACCCGACCCACCCTTATTTATTTTACCCTAAATTCAGTTACCCTAATTACCATTTCATTTACACGACACAACAAATTTCCCCAAATCCCCAATTTGTAACCCTAATTTAATTGAAACCAAATCATGTCCATCTACCTCCATGATCGAACATGTGATTGTGACCTGCCCGTAATGGTTTTAACATCTTTGAGACACACTAATCCAGCTAGAAGGTTTCTTCTTTGTCCAAATCGTTACAAACCCATGAGGAAGAAGTGTGCGTTTTGGGATTGGTACGACCCAGAGATGGATAGTGAGTGGTACAGGATGAAGTTGTACGAGATGTACACCCTTTTGACTCCACAACAAAGAACAAATTTGGGACAAGAGGGCAACCGTCAATGGAGGATTGGACAACTTGAAGCTGAGCTGTGTGAAAAGAAGATGGAATTGCAGAAAAGTTTGAGCAACTTGACTTTTTGGAAGTCAACTTTCTTTGCATTTGCAGTATGTATGTGTTTGGTAATTGCAGTGAAGTAGAAGTGTTAGGGCAATGAAAATAGGTTATGTATGATGTAGTTTGGTTGTATTTTGGTTGTATCAGTGTTGTGTATCAAGTACTTTGCTTTCATCTATGGAATGGTTTGTTTTGGTATCTACATACACAATTTATACAGCCTAACAGGCATTGCATATAGTGTTTTGGTTGTATCAAAAGGCAAGTAGTATAGTGAATGGATGTGTTGTGGCTGTACCAAAGAGTGAACATGTGTAAAAAGTGCATTGAAATGATTTATGCACATGCATTTGACAGATGCCAATAGCATTTACAACATATCTACCAAACTGCAATTTTTCACATATTACTGCAAAGGGCCACATGACAAATGACAAAAGACCAAAGACAAAGACAAAACATTGAATTAAACAAGGCCCTTTGATACAGTCAAGGGGACACCATTCATTAAAGTAGACCTGAAATCAGTACAAGTGGGGAACACATCCATTGTTTAATACAAGCATGCTACCAACACAAAAAGATAAGGTTTAGGGTTTGTCAAGCATACATGACTGCAAATAACTTCTAGCACAAAAGATAAGGTTAATTGTTTTACATCCATGAATGGATCAATATTACTTCTAAAAAGAGAAGCCTTCAAGGGGTAGCATCAGGACTAACATCAAATGCTTTGTCAGGTGTTGAACCTGAACCTTGTGCATCAAACTTGAACTTCTTTCCCTGCATCATCTTGATCCTCTCTGATCTTCCTCTCTGTTTATAATAGATCTTGTTTTCTTAACTAACAACAATTTTTTTTTGTTGCCTTTTTTTTGCCTGCACTAGAACCTTCAGTTTGGAGATCTGATTCTTTAATACCACTAGAACCTTCAACTTGTGTGGCTTCAACAACACTAGCAGTATTTGGATCTGATTGTTCAATAGCATACTCAGGTTGAACTTGTGAATCTTGGTTTGGATGAACAAACTTAATGGAAGCTTTCATGGCCCTATATTCTATAATATCAGGATCATCCTCTGGGAATCTCTCAGGAAAATTGCAATCAAACAAAGGATCCATCATTGCTTCCCATTCTTGTTCTTTTCTTTCTCTTTCCTCATCCATTCTTGCATACATCTTTTCCTCTTCCATGAAATGCTTTAAAGCTTCTTCACCAAGTCTTTCAGATTCCTCTCTATGATAGTTTTGCATTTGTTCTTCTTGTTCATCCAATAGTCCTTGCAGGTATTCATGTTCCATTGCTTGCCTAATGTCTTCTTCATCCATGGTCTACAAACAGAAATATGGTTAGTAAGTATTCCTTGTATTGATATAGCATTTACATAAGACATATAAGTAAGTAAGAAAGTATATAAGTAAGTAAGAAAAATGATATAACATAAATATGCTTGTATTACCTTTTCAGCACTGCCACCATGACCATTGCCTCTGCCACCATGACCATTGCTTCTGCCACCACCTCTAGAACCTTTAGCACCACCTCTAGAACCTCTCCCACCACCTCTGGAACCTCTATCACCACTACCTTGCCCTCTGCCACCACTACCAAAACCTCTGCCACCACTTTCTTCTCCCCTCCTACCACTACCAGAACCTCTACCACCTCTGTTACCTCTGCCCCTTATCCTTGCTGAGGCAGGTCTATGTTGTGGCTCTCTCTTTCTACCCACTAGTCTCCTCACTATTGGTGGTTTAGGAACACTTGGTTTGTCACAAGTTGTCTTATTGTGACCAACTGTTTGACAGTTTGAACATCTCATCTGCTTTCCCCTTCTACTCACTTGTGAGTTATTCTCATCAGGTCCTTTGACTCTTGCTTTTTTGAATCTAACAGTGCCATCCTATAGTCCCACAACCTACCATAATGCTCAATTAAGCCTCCCTCATGGTTAGACAATGCCCTTTGCTTGGCCCTCTTGCACTGTCCTAAAGAAACCTCAATGAGAAACTTCTCCCTTATTAAACTTTTCATCTTAATATAAGGAATAAATGGATCATTAAGGATCTCTTTAGACATGTGGTATGCAATCCATTTGTAAGTTACCAGGGAACCAAGATTATAGTTTCTAGAACAGTTATGGTCTGGTTTCAATGTTTTGATCTGGAATAAGTGCTCAGTGCTCATCCATGAAGCCCATAGTCTAAAACCACAACCAGGAAGCTTATTCTTATCATCTCTTAACCTCTTCCTTTTAGCCCTAGGTGTTTCAGGTGGTTTGGGTGAGTTGGTATTTGGGTTAACCACTGGTGAACTTGTTCCCTCAACATCAGTGCTACATCCCTCCCCCCTTTTTCTAACCCTTAATGTCCTAGGAGACTTAGAACCAACATTTTTCTTTGGCTATTTTTTGTAACTTTTTGTTGTCTTTGGAGACTTGGCAGACTTACTTGACTTAGTACACTGACTAGGCTTAGCAGCCTTGTTTGTTTTTTAGGAGTCTTGGAGTTGTTGGTACTAGCCTCAGCATCATTAAACAAAGACTTTTGTATCTTCCTTTTTTTGTTAATGTACCTCCCAGCAGACCTACCATCCTCAACACTCCTACCACAAAACACTAGTAGAGTCTTCCTATCATTTCTTTCAAACCACAATTGGTAACCATTTTCTACTCCATAGTTGGCTAAGGCTAGCTTCAATTGGTCAGGATGTTCATACCTCATACCTAAGACAGGTGTCATTTGGTTCCAAGGAGTTTTAGGGTCATGTTTGGGATAACAAATACCTTTTTTAGCTTGAAAAATAGGGTCAATGTTATCAGCTTCAGGGTCATCTAAAGCCTCACATTCTGCTTGAGGGACTGAGTGATCATGATAGTCAACATACATGTCACTGTTGGGGCACATTTTGTTTAGAAATGGGTCTTTAGTGGTTAGGTTCTTTATAACTACATTGTCTTCCCCTTCATTATGAAAATCAACATCAGGGAAATCCTCACACTCATCACTACTGTAGTATTTATCACTAGAGCCACTACTTAAGATCCCATTTGCTTCCTCATTTATAAAATCCATGATATCATAGTCAAAGTGTTCCACATACAGGTCAATATACCATTTGTTTTCATACCCAACCCTTAGAAACTCTTGAACATCATTATTTGTCTTAATTTCTTTAATACCAACATTCAAAGGTGTTCTAAGGGGACAGTAATATAACCTATACACAATCTCATGAACATAATGCTTGATAATCTCACGAAAATCAGTAAAGCTCATACCTTCGAAGTCAATATCAGTGATTTGCTTTTCATAACCTTCCAAGTATCTTAAAGGGCTAGGAACACACGCCCCATCGTGGTGTAAATTGACAGTGAAAACTTTATCTGCAATTGTAAAACAAGAAAAAAATTAGGGTTCGTAAAAATTAGGGTTTCTGAAAATTAATGTTCTAACTGAAATTAACATAGGGGAAACACCATTTGACATATATAATTAACATTTACAATGTTACCTTTTACCATCTTCAACTTTTAGATCATTAATTAAACAACAATCATAATTAGGGTTTCGTGTGAGAGATAAGTGTGTGAATATGAACGTTATAATGTGGTTAACCACACTATCGTATTCTATTTATACCTAAATATAATCCACGTGGTATATCCACCTCAGTAAAAAAAATAAATAAATAAATAGCGTGCCGGTCATTTTAATTAAGCAAACGGTTGCATGTGAGGATAATGACTAAATTGTCGAAAATTAGCAAGTTCTACATACTAAATTGGTAATAAAAATAGTTTGTTACCTAACTCTGGAAAAGTATGTTGCTAATTTATGGACTTTACCCTTATTAGAATGACTATAAAAAGAGAAGTCAGAATGTGAACTTTTTCCAAACAAAACCTTTTTCAAGAAGTTAAGAGAAATCCTTCTGTTGGAACCGTCTATTTCAAGACAGAACCTGTTCCAAACCTTTTTCAGTCTGTTCAGACGAAACCTTGAGTGCTTTATCCATTAAACCATTTTGAGCAGGACCATTTATTAGTAGACTGTGCATATGTACATAAGGAAGAACATTTTTCAAGCAAGACCGTTTATCAATACCTTTGGCGATTTAACCCATAGTACACTCGTGCTCAAGCTTAATCTTCTTTCCTACAGGTATATTCTAATTTTTGCAGACACTCAAACTGATGGGTTAAAGGTATTGACCGTGATGGGTTAAATCTTTTTTGACATTGTTTCCAAACACACAAACTGATTACTCGGACTCCATGCCACTTTACACGCACATCCAAACACCCTCCATGTTAAAAGATGTGCTTAATAACTTGTGGCAAAGACCCCAAGTCAAATTATATGAAGACTCTTAACATCAATATATGATCATTAAAAAAACAGACTTACATGTCTGTACGCGCTTCATTTATACAGTCACTTGATATATACATTTGGAGATTTACAGCCCACTTTAAATACATGCGTTCACTATTATAACCTAATCAAAACACTCCTCGTTTCTGTTATAACCTGATCTATAAAAAACAAATGAAGTAAGAAAAAAAAAAAACATTGATAGGGAGAAGATGCGAAGCTAACCAGATATTATTGGCTTGAATATGTTATATTTCAAATTATTTTAGTACGCCATGCTATTGAAACAACCACCTAATTGGTTAAGGGGTGTTTAGATAAGCTTATTAGTGTCCGAACATACTTACGTCTTTGACCATCCTAGAAAAGCTTGTCTCTAACAGAGTATTTAGCTCATAAGCTAATCAGTGCAAGCTTTCAAAAATAGGCTAGCCCAAACAACCGCCAAATAAGCAATTCGAACCACCCACATTAATTTTTCGATCACAGCTTAATAAAAAAGATATCAAATAGTATACCTTCACATCAGTTGCATCTCCATCACAGGATGTAAATGTTGCACGATAATTGCATAAGTCTTGTTGAAAAAAGCATTGCTCGGTGTACATTTGTAATAACACAAAGCCAAAGGGCTGTTTGTGTTTGTTTAGTTAGTTAATAACCGAATCGCGGTTAAAGATAGTTAGAAGTTAGTTATTGGTAGTTATGGTAGTTACAGAATTTGGTTGTACATGTTACCGAATAGTCACAATGGTTCATGGAACCGGTTAGAAGTCTATATATATGTAGTACACAAAAACGTTTAGAAGTGTGTCTGAATAATACAATGTAACCGTTATTATGTTGTTTGTAATATTGAATCATTCTTGTTCAATCTTGTGATAATTTCGATCCTGGAGATATTAGTGTAAACCTGTGTATCAGTGGCATGAGAGCCTAAGGTTCCAACATTGCAAGAATTTGATTCACTTCTGATCATATTGATCAAAGGACTTATAAGGGAAGACACCAAGGAATTGTTGGTCACAGTGGTGCACAACCGGAGTTACCAAAGGAAGTTGCAAACTAGCAACAGGCTTCAATCCACTCTTGAAGGAGAGGAGGAATACATGATCGATTGAAGGAAACTTTTGTGGGCAGTGGCAAGTTTTGAAGACCGACACAAAAGGAAGCAAACGTGGACATCAAACGAATTGGTGGGTTAAAACTTTGTTGGTGACAACGAAGGGAAAAGCAAGAAACTCTGGACGTTGATAAGGAAGCGTGGAACTAGAGAAGAATAGCGCTAGGATTGTTTGTGGTTCGCTGTTAACGCGACACAGGAAACAAAATACATGTCGTTTTGGTGAAAGAAACGGGTGGGTTAAAAGAACTTTGTGAAACCGGGTTAAACGAGACACAAAGTGAAGGAAACACGCGGGGTTAAAACGCGAGCAGTGAACGTTGTTGTGGAAAGGTTTGGAACGTATAACGGAGAAGGAATGAGCACTCAAGAAATATTTGTGGAAAACGCATTGAAGCGACACAAGGTTAACAATAACAACGAAACAGAAACAAAACAAACACTCGTTTGTTTTGGTTGAAGATACTGAGAAGGGTATCAAGTTTGTGTGGGAAAGACTTAGATTTCGAAGGAAAAGCAACAACGACACAACGTAGATTCACTGGGAAGGAGACTGAGATCAACTAGGGATTGTTTGGAAGGATACCGTGAACAAGGAGTCTAGGGACGATTGTGGATACGAAATTAAGTCAACACACAATGGAATACACCAACGTAAAGAACAAGTTAGTAACATCGGAAAAGAAGGATACTCGTTTGGTTCTGGGGCAGAATAGAATTCGACACAAAAAAGGCAAAAGGAAGCCGTGTATATTTTGTGGTTTGCGAACTGTTTTGGACACAAAGGAACAGCAACAAGACAACAACAAACAATTTGGTGAACATCGAAAGGAAAACAGCAAGTTGTGTTGATTGGGTGATACTAACGCAGAGAAGAGCATGGAGACTCAAAGAACAAGACTTAAACAATTAAGGGGGAAATGTTGCACGATAATTGCATAAGTCTTGTTGAAGAAAGCATTGCTCGGTGTACATTTGTAATAACACAAAGCCAAAGGGCTGTTTGTGTTAGTTTAGTTAGTTAATAACCAAATAGCGGTTAAAGGTAATTAGAAGTTAGTTATTGGTAGTTATGGTAGTTACAGAATTTGGTTGTACCTGTTACCGAATAGTCACAATGGTTCATGGAACCGGTTAGAAGTCTATATATATGTAGTACACAGAAACGTTTAGAAGTGTGTCTGAATAATACAATGTAACCATTATTATGTTGTTTGTAATATTGAATCATTCTTGTTCAATCTTGTGATAATCGATCCTGGAGGTATTAGTGTAAACCTGTGTATCAGTAAACAGGAATCATCTAATTAGAAAAATAAAACACGCAACACTGCTTGATCTTGCATGCTCAATATACATATCACTGACCATTACAGAGTTGCAATCTTCATCTAAAGCCACCGTTGAGAAGCCAACTGTTGGCAATAGGAGAATCCAAAAACCACCTGTAATTAAAAAAAAATCCCTCAATGATAAGTATAATGTCAACTCCCAACCCCAAACTAATATGCTTTCTGTCAACAGATGACTATTTTATGAGCAGCAGCCTGTATGGCAATAAGGAACATAACGGTCTAGATAATTCGTGCATGAAATTTTTGCATAAATGATCAGTGAACTTTCAAACATTATAACCTGATCAAAACACCCCCTATTGCTGCAAAAATAGAAGACAATGATCATAAAGATGAAAAATTTAACAAAATTTTCACAACCTGTTAATAAGAAGGCGATTAGTGTTTGGTGAGTGGCAATTTATGAATTATGCTACTGCATTACTTTGTAGTTGTGGATCAATATCAAGCAAATCTGGCTCACGAAATGCCGACATACAAAACTGATGACGCTCCAAATCCTCCCTCATATCTTAAATAAACAAAAAAACTCAAAACATCATCTTCATCACCAATCCCGAATCCTATAGTATACCTTCACATTAGTTGCAGCTCATAAGCAGGTTTACAAAAATTAAATAAGCTCATAAGCAGGGAAAATAAGCTAGTCCAAACATCTTCAAATCATGTCTTATAAATAAGCCATAAGCTTAAGTACCATTATAAAAACCCCAAAAATCTACCAACAAAAAAAACACGAAATCAGCAAAACACACCCAATTATGCGAAAACCCTAATTTCAAGATTCAATTTTTATATATGTACAAGTACGTGGTAGTAATTGTTAAGCTTTTGTTTACCCACAAAACTAATCAAAGGCAAACAAAATCAAAGAAAAGGTAAAACTTATACATATTTAGTTAGGGTTGATAAACTTACAAATTTGATTTTTCTCCATCTCCGGTGAAAGCTCGGCGGTTCACAAGTGCACGAGGATGGTCAAGGAAAGACTTCGACAAGCTTTTCGACCTACTATGCTAGTTGATGATACTAGCTAGCTATATAAATGATTATACAATTAGTTAAAGATATATGGTGAACACATATAAAGAAAGATAGAACATATAAACCGATCACTTAAAAAATATGAAAATTAATTGGTTTCTTATTCTTTCTAATATGAAGAACATGAGTAGAGATGATAAAAATATCACTTTTTAATTGGTATCTTCTACATGCTCATACTTCCTTAAAAGTTAAAATTAGTGGCCATAAGGATTTCATCTCACTAGCTGATTTATATGTTCATGACCCGAAACTCTGGCAATGTAGCTGAGCAGTCAAGATTTTTCAAAAAATAGCCAAAACTCTTGGGAACTTTGGAAAAACGGAATCCGACTCTCTTGAGACACTCATCTACCCGTCTCATGACTATTGTTAGATAGATAAATCGTGTAAAACCACTATTAAATAGATAAGGCAATGGGATTAAAAAATGTGACATTCGTTTTACGTTGCATGTCTCCTATCATAGGACTGCCATCATGTGACAAATGATTGGAACTTATAGCAAGTAATTCAATGTTTGTGTTTGGTTTGAGCTTGATTTGAACTCGTTCTAGACTACCTAGCCAGTAGAGTTTGATTACATACACATGTTTGAAAATTGAAATGTATAACAAGTGAAATTAAAATTCATGGGAAATAACCAAAACCGACCTGCAGGCCTGGCTTTATCAAACGTAACATAGTTTTATCAAATATTTTTACGCTCATCAATTTTTCATGAGTGTACGTATATTGAGAAGCTTTGCAACCTATATCTTCCTATATATCAATATCTAAAGTATTTTTGAAATGAACAGTAATTTTATGTTGGTATTTTAGTGTAAAATAGATTGAGTTTAATATACATATAAGGGTCGACACTTATATGAATATTAACTAGACTAACGGGGGTTCCAAGGGGGCGGTAGCCCCCTTGGTGGGGGTTCGGGGGCAACGCCCCTGAGAGAAGCAGTGTCCACGGGGCGGCAGCCCCTGGCAGGGTCCAAGGGGCAGCGCCCCTGGCTGGGGTCGAGCTATGTCAAAAATTCCTCAGAAAATTATATTTTCGGAAATTGTGGGACTAAATTTGACAGCTTGAAACCTTGAAACTGCCAAAAGGCAGTTAACCCTAAATAACGTTTTATCACATAAACGGTTCTGATGAACATACAAAAAAAACATAAACGATTCTGATTGCAACCAAAAGATCATACACAAACTTGAATTAATTAGATTTTATCCGGTCGTTAATTGGTATCCACTCCAATTTAATCGATCTGAAAACGTTCATACTCGTGACTTCTAATTGCTATCAGGATACTATCACCCCACATACGACACATTTACAACAATTTACATTACTTTACTACTTTCACTTGATGCATTATTGTGAATAGTGCATGCATGCATTTGGATATTGTAATTAACGTGCCAAGATGATAAGCTTTATTATAGTTGTGTCGTTTAAGCAACACACCAAAAAATAAAACAAAGTTTTGTTGGATGTGTATTATTTGTATTTGTTGAGCAAAAGGGATTTTATGGTTTGATATTATTTTGGACCACTGCTCTTAAAAAAACAAAATCGAATTTCGATTACTTTTCTTCGTTGTTTCTTTCTTAAAACTTTTCATTGTATTGAAATTAAATCAGATAAGTGCAGTTCTATATTAAAGATTTATAATTAAACGAAACATAAATTCACTCGTTAATCATTAAAGGAAAATTTGGGTACACTCGAATGTTTTCTAAAATTTTCTAGTATCAGTAATCCGAAGTAACAAAATGAAATGATCGTCATGATAGCTGTTGATAGGTACTCGATACCTTTAGCACATGCATATAAAAGTTGTTACTATGTCCATACGTCAATCCAGCTTCTTTATTTGATTTATTTGATGCAGAGGATCCCTTTTCGATGTCAATATAATTCCTTTAATTTCAAAAGCTACCAGACGAGTGGAACTGCGTCGCGAAAATAAAGTTAGGGTTCTTTTAATTTTACGCCTTTTTCGTTTATAGTTTCTCTTTTCATGGAAGGTATATCGACTGATCGACATCTATCAATTGCTGAATGTAAATCTAAATTTTATGAAACATAACTTTAATATAAATTATGTTTGGATTAAACCCACTGCGTAACTCTTATGAGATGATAATAGACAAATTAATAAGTTTAGTACATGAGTTGTTGTAGTTTCATCACAACGTAAAAGAGTAATGTCCTTTTTCACCTTTAGTATATGAGTTCTTGTACTCTTTAGTGATGTCTTGGTCATCTTAGAAAACGAAATTTGTACCGATAGAAAACTATGAAAAAATAAAAAATCTGCTTCTTGACGTTAGTGGAGAGGTGTGTCAAATCTCTACTACTTACAAAAGTGAAAATAAGTGTACTTAAAACTCAAAATGAGAAAAGTTTAATTACTATTACATTCTCAAATCTCAAGTAGTATTATATGTACTGCTATGTTTTGAAGTATATTTCGAAGTCAGCACTTTTTGCACAATCTCATTTAATGGTGTTATTCGGCAATCTCAACATTATAACATTTTTGGTTTTTTTTTTTAACTATTTAACAAAATTTTAAATTGTGATGCATGACAACTTTTTATCAATATTTAGAGAAAAAAAAAAGTAGACTTTGTTAATATTTCATGACAATATAATTACTTTCTAATAAATATATCCGCACACTCTACCATATAACACACCATTTGCGTGAGTTGATGATTTAATTGTGTTAGTTAATTGATAGAAATAAGTGATCCAAAAATTGTTGATGTTATTGTACAAGAAGCTAATCAAAAGGCTGGTATAATTGTAGTTTTTGTTTATTGTGTTTAACCATCTATTCATATTTAATTTTCATTGTTTACAGATTCATCATAGTTTCACTCCCAATCCTGATCGGTTGTTGTCATCTCGAATGATGATTAAGACTTGCCAACGCCAATCGCTAGAAACTTTTTGAAGAATCAAGTTTTGTTACTTGGACGAAAAAGGATTTAAAGTGTAACTGACGAAAGTGCAAATGAAATTGATGAAAAATAAAAGAGGAAATTTCTTAAATGACATGTTTATATAGTTACTTTACGAAAATGAACTTCGCTCATTTATTTTACCAAATTGAACTTTTACATTTCATCCATCATATTCAAGTCTGAAAACCATTTCAACCATACACGTGTCTCTGAAAAATATAAGCGAACTTGTAGGCGAGTGAAAAGTGTAGGGACACTCTGGCGATTTGCTGGGCATTTTGTTGGACGACGGCGATCTGTTGGGCGTTTTCCTGGGCGACGGTGATTGCTATGCGTTTTGTTGGGCGACGGCAATCTGCTAAGCCTTTTCTTGGGCGTGAGTGTTGGGGATGTCGTTGAGGAAGATAACAGGGTGTGTGTTTCACTGTGAAAAAAATAATTTATGTTGGTGTCTTTGAGGAAGATAACCGGAAAAGGTGAAGTTATGGATATGATTTTGTACTTGTGTTGTTACAATATATGAGTAGAGCGAATGCTATGTGCCTATGTGGTGAGTAGCTACATAAAAGGAAAAGTCAAAGATTTCAAATGATATGGAATCTTAATTAATTAAATATAGATATAAAGTAAAAAAAAAAAAAAAAAAATACTCAACCCCAAAACTATGTGTCAGTTTCGTAAAATGATAAAATAAAAAAAAATAAAAAAAGGTTCATTCTCGTAAAAACAGTGCGTAAATAGTTCAGTTTTGTAATTTGCTTAAAATAAAAGTATAGTACAAATGTACAATGATACTTATTTGGCTTCTTAGAGGGGAAGGTGTGGCGACTAACAAAAATTACTCATTTGGAGCCAACGAGTGTCACATCAGCTTAACATCTTTTCACAACTAACCAACTCCTCACTTACAACTAACCTTAACTTACTCATTTAGGGTCCACCACTTACAACTTTATTTTTTTATTCATTTCATTAAATAAACTAAACTTATTTCATTAATACTAAAAATAAAATACAGCACAATAAATATAACACACAACTAAAAATAAAGTAACAAAAAAAATACAATACGAAATAAAATACGTCAACTTATAACGAAACTAATTATTCCTATTCTGTTGAATTTGTTCCCATTGTTGTTGTTGCCAAACATGCTCGATGAGACATCGTTGAAGCTTTGCATGTATGCGTTTATCGTGTAGTTCTTTTGTTTCTCTTCTTTGCACTGCGCAACGTTCAACCCATGTCTATTGCATATTTGGTTGAGGAGGAATATACATTTCGGCAGTTTCGGATATCGCATATTTTTGATCTTACAAGATCATGTTATGCATTATGATGCACGAGTACATGATTCTTCGTAACTTGCCCACAGTACATTGGCGCGCCGGTTGGGCAATAATATGCCAACGTCCTTGGAGGACACCAAAAGCTCTTTCGATATCTTTTCGAGCACTTTCTTGTTTCGCTTTCCATGCGGCGTTTTTTGGGTTGCTTTAAACCGTAAAGGATTTGACAAAAGATGCCCACTTTCGGTAAATTCTGTCAGCTAGATAATACCCATGCTTAAATTTTCTTCCGTATACTTCAAATGGAACCACATGGCCGATGTCATTGATAAATCATTGAATAAGCTCCAAATTAAATATCTTCTAATCTTCAAATAAATCATCATTTTGCTTCACTTTTGCTCCAATAAATCTCCAACGGTACCTTGATAAACAAAATAACAGTAAACGTAATATTTGCAATTAAAACATCCATATTGTTATTTATTTTAGCATAAATAGGGGCATTTTCGATATAAAAATATGAATAATTGTGATTTCATCAGTCATCGATCAGTTCGTCAAACAACGGAGAATATATTAAACGGTAAGATCGTTATTCACACCTGTCACACCAAAAAATGCATGCCAAATTCACAAATCATATGACGCAACTTCTTCAAGCATTATAGTTGGATACTTTTTATCACCTCTGTGAAATTGACCTTGCCATTCTTTCGGGCAATTCTTCCATTCTCAGTGCATACAATCGATGTTTCCCAACATTTCCGATATCTTATGAACCATGTTATGTGCGTGGTATAAGTTGCGAATGTCATCCTCGTTTGGTTTCTTAAAAACTCCTTCCCAAACAACTGAATTATGCACATAGTAAAAAAAAAAAATATAGACAATCGCGTGCAAAGTGTTCACCTTTTTGTAAATACTCATCTAATGCCTCAGCATGAACCTCATAAGCCAAATTGGCGTAGTGCACATGTGCATTTCATAATCACACTAAAACTCATTAAACCCCTAGCATCACGTCGTTGTCTAAAGAAATCAAAATGCGAAGGAAGAGGATGATGATTTTCAATATACGTTTCAATACCTTGGACTATTTCTAAAAATAGTTTACAACTCATACGAAAACGGCGTTGAAAATTTTCTTCCGTATATTTTGGTTGGTGACCAAAATAGTCGGCCATTAGACGTGCTTTAGCAACATGACGTTCACGGGGATGTATCAATGGTGTTCTAAAGGACCGACTTCTTGGTTTTGCAACGATTGCTCGTATTTAAATTCTTGGAGAATCATCTCTAGCTCCGTTATCTTTTCAAAGTCGCTAACACTTGAATAAGATGATTCGCTCATGTTTCTTGCTTTTAATATGTGTAAGTGTTTGAAATATATGTTGTGTATCTTTGATTGAAATGTAAAATATACATATGAATTTAAACGTTAGCTAACGTTCAAAAAAAACAAAACAAAAAGATGCAAAACAACGTTCACCAAGCTCGTCGTGCAGACGAGTTGGTATCAAACAGCGAACACCGACGAGCTGGGGGTGTGGCAACGAACAGTGGCGAACGCCACCTAGGACTGGCGAAGGAGGGTGGCGAGCCACACCTTCCCGGCCTCTTATATTTATTTATTTATTTATTTTGTTAAAACATCTTGTTTTACGCGCTGTTACTTATTATGTGCAATTTGATAAACAATATGTTTATCCATATTGTTAACAAGGGGTAGGAACCCGCCGCGCTGCGGCGAGGGCCTTTGCCATTTGTTTCGGTTAGTGTATGTGTGGAACATCATGGTATTGTTATATGAAATCTTGCATTTATATTATGGCTGCTTGTCATTATAGAAAGATGCATGTTTCAGGCCTAGTAGCAGGGAACATGTGCGGTAGCAGCCTGATAGTAAGGTGCTGCAAGTAGTATACATATTACAGTACTTACATCCCAACAATTACTGTACATATGAGACCAACACAGCTTCCTAGCATAAGGTCCAGCCGCTTCTGTTGCTGATAATTGTAATTGAAAACGAATGTTGGTAGCTTCACTTGCGTAGGTGCGTGAACCGTCTACGTCATGGTATGCGTTAATGGCTATAGCAACAACAAATAAGACCGGATTAAAATAACTGAAACCATCATATATATCTCATATTCATCAATCCAACAACATAAAAACTACCGAGTCCGCTTACCTTGAGTGGCCGAACAACCTCTTTTAACATTGGCACCTGAGGTGATGGAATCCTTTTCTAATCTTTGTTTGCTATCTGTAATAACATGTTGGCTGGATTAGATAGTCGATGAAAATGGGTTTGGTCAAAGTGACTTATATATAGATCATTTCAGGGAGAAACCGTTAGCATTTTTGGTCCACCTTCGTATTGCCTCAGTGTTCTTAAGCGCATTTGAATACCGTCTTTGTCTTTAATCTCATTTCTATGTACTTAGGATGTATTCTACTTATTTGTTTTCTCATACCTTCAGAAGAAGAAAAAGATATGGAAATAGACATTTCAGTAGCCTGTCGAAAAGCATATAACTTGCCTGTGGGTTGCGCTGTGTGCGGTTAGCATAGAAAACGAAGCTTCCACGTACATTTTTGAATCTTGACTGACCTATTTACATCTACTCAAAATCAAAAACAATTTAACCAATAGCTAAGTAAAATTGTATCTCGCATAGCATAATCAGCATTTTCTGAATGCAAAGAAAGAAAAAGGCCATACTTTCAATGACACCGTACATTATTTGGAACAAATGATTAAGGTTGTTCTTCTTGAGAGTTATTATATGAGATTGATGTGTTCCCCAGTTACCTACATTTATAATGGTTCAAACCAAGCAGATGTACCTTAAAGTTGAATCAGAGACTTTTTATTCCCATATCAGCGTGCCGCTAAACTTCTTGTCCACTAACTCCGGTAACCGACCAAATATCCACCCGGATAGCATTCACCATAAGCCCCGATAATATATGCACCAGCACCAACCGTATAACATGCAGCATTACAAACATTCACATAACGCCCACCACCATCACCAGTATAAGACATGCAAGGACCGACATCTCGGATCGCGTCATTTGGTACTTGATTATTCACCTCAGATCGTACCTGCTTCACCTAAACATCATGTATTAAACCAAACTATACTCTTCCTAATAAAACTATACCTTCTAAATTTATTTTGAGCTCATCCACCGCACCTTCGCATAAGCAAACCACCGGCCTTCAGATTCGTTTGAACTTAAAAAAAAATCCATGAAATCATTTTAAAATAATAAACCTATTCAGGTTTGATTAATTAAATTATAAATTATATCATAAAAATTATTGTTTTTACTTACCGAAAGTTGGAGAAATAGTACATCCAGAAAATCTCAGGTGTGTCCAACTTTACTTTTCACTTCTCTTGTTCTTTATTCTTCCCTCTGATAACTGAAACTTTAAACCTGAATAAAGAAAACTATAAGGCATACTCGATATAATTGTAGCCGAATAAGTCGGTAACACTTATCATCAAATAAAAAGAAAGAAAAAATAACAAGTGGATGATAACGAAAATGAAAATAAATTGAAAGGAGAAAGGAGTTACCAAGACACCAAAAATTTTACCCTGTCCCATGATCCAACCACAAATCATATCAATAAACTAACTCAAAAAGAGTTGTAAAAATCCAAGATTAAAAGAAAGCACAAACCCATAAACGTGCGTCGCTAATTCACCGGAACACCAACAACATATTCATTCGAAGTCATCATCTCGTCATCTTCTTCGTCAACCAACCCTTCTCGATCATGACTGAACCATAATTCGTATACTTACTACCAAAAATAATTCCGGACTGGACCAAAACTAACGTACCAGAGTCACCAGGCCAACGGAAGTACAACAGACACATGAGCACGTGAGATCTGAGCTACCTTGATGGTGGCTGTTGTGGATAATTTTTAGGGAGAGAAAGTGTCAAGTGACTTCTGGAAGATGTAGCATCAAGAAACACGTATCTTTTATGTGAAAAGCCACGTATACGAACAAAATTAAAACGGAATATTTGTCAGGCGAAGGTGGACTATTCCTTTTGGCTTGGGCTGAAGGTATTGAACAGCAGCCCAAACAATACTTTAATAGCCACCGACGTTGCAGATATATATATATATATATATATATATATATATATATATATATATATATATATATATATATATATATATATATATATATATATATATATATATATATATATCACCGACGTTGCAGATTAATATATTTATAGAATGTAAGATGGTAGCATCTAAGGTGATTCAAACCTATGTTAACTCTTGTGATCTGATATTAATAGAGGTGTTTGTACCAGATGTCGTTTACAATGCACTATGAGTGCAAGAAATGTTGAGAGTTTATCTTTTTTTTGCTAAATATAAATTACTCAATGATGGCATCCATGTATCCATGATCCTGAAACATTTTCATATGTTTTATCACATTTAACTTTCAGAAATTGCCACATTTACATATTATTTACAGGTTTTGGTCTTGACTGTTGTTTTACATCACGCGTATATAGTCTACATTTCAAAAAAATAATATAAAGCAAAACATGAAGGCACAAACGGATCCATGGTTTTCAGACTTTATATTATGGGTCGGTGACTGAGTTGATGAGGTAATCAATGGAAGCTGTGTACGCATACCTGATGACATGACCATTTCATACTGACGAGGCTACCTAAAAAGATGCATTAATTAATGAACTATTTCCTTCATTGTCCACCAATGCACATTCATTCACTAATATAATTTCAAGAGCAATCTTATCAACTATAAATGAAAATGTTGACAACATTAATGATCAGTTAATTGATAGATTTTCTAGCGAGAAGAATGTTTATTATAGTTTTGATGAACAAAAGACGATACATATAACTTCTATCCTATTGACTTTATAAACTCGCTCAACACTAGTGGATTGCACCCCTACCGCTTATGTTAGAAAATTGGATGCCCGATTATTCTTATAAGGAATCTTGATCTGGAAAATGGATTATATAATAGCATGAGGTTGATATGTAAATGTTTTGATCCTAATGTCATTAATGCGTGTCGTGATCGTTGTCGGGCAGCACGTAGGAAATAGAGTGCTTTCACTGAGAATTCCTCTTACTCTATCTGAAGAAGACATGTTCCTTTCCCAACTAAAGAGAAAATAGTTCATGTGTGACTTAGCTTTGCAATGACTATCAACAAAGCTCAAGGCCAAACAATTCCAAATGTGTGTGTTATTTGTCGGACTATGTTTTCTCGCATGAATAACATTATGTTGCTTGTCTAGAAAAATATCACATAGAACTACAAAAATATTAGTGAAGCCTTCCCTCGAGTTCAGTTAAAAAGGAGTCGACACCCAATTGAATCACTGTTTGCAACCCAGGATTCTATTATCATCAATCGAGTCCCCTAAGAAAAGGAATTTGTCCATTTTTCGGGGTCAAAGGAGCGTGGAAACACTAATGTCGTCTATTAAGAAGTTTTACATTACGAATAACGTACATTGTTAGTTATTTCAAATTTGCTATAATGGTTCATTTTTAATTTCATTAAATGTGACTATATGTTCTTTGATGAATTTTAAGAATTTTCTTTTGAGTTGAATTATCGCATGTTACAATATTTTTCAGTTACATTTTGATTATTATACGTTGTATGCGTACATGTTACACGAACCACTTAATCATAATATCGCAACCATAACTATCTGCAGCTATGAAATATCGTTGTTATGCACGGTACTTGTAACACCCCCAAAATTTGGTACAGCAGAAGACTAATCAATCTTTCGGGATGCTACGGGGATTGGTATCCATCACAAGACATAAAAGAACGAGATAAAGTAAACATAAGGAAAAACCAAACGAAACAGGGTTTTTAGAGTTTACATTCATCAAAAAAATCCAAAGTAGGGCCTAAATAGATTAAACATAGATCCAAAAATACATATCAGAGTTTGAGAAATAGATCCTTAAACCAGGTTGCCATGCCAAGCCTTCCAAACCAAGCATCCCAAGTCATCATTTAATTACCTGAGAAAATGCACTAAAAGTCAGCTTTCGCTGGTGAGATTATAGGTTTAAGTTCTTAATTCAATCAAGTGGACATATACGCAAAACGCTTGCTAGCTAGACTATGCCTCGAATCACTAAACCAAACCTATAGGTGCACACTATAGTCCAAAACCAATCAAATCAATATGCATTCGCAAGGATGCGACATGCCAACATTCGTAAGGATACGACATGTTCATGTTCTTGCATTCGTAAGGATACGGCATGCTCTACAACCTACCTAGTTCTATAAGCATATCAAGTTTTAAAAAATATCAATAATAGTACACATAAAACAATTTGCACGTTTCTCACCCCCATGTATTGAAAACAAAGTTCAAAGTAAAAGTGGGGCTATGACTCACCTCAAGTCCAGATATCAGCACAAAAACCGGTAGAATCAAGAAGTATCACAACTCAAAAGACGGCAACTACGGACTCGGCACTTTCTAACAACATAAACTCTTTTCATAATCATTTTCTTAAAATCAAATATTCTCAATCCCGAACGTATTTCTTTTTATTTTCCAAAATTCATTTCTCGTATTAGTTTGGCGTTTGGTATCTATGTGGGTGGAAGTTCGACTCAACACAAGCCAGGAAACACATCGAAAGAAATAATAATAACAATCTACAGGTCTAATGTTGGCCCAATATATTACTTAAATAAATCGTCGAAGTTTATCAAGTTCGTCAACTCGCTAATCCTCCACAGCTTATTTACCTAATATATTATTCCAAAATCATACCAAGTCCTAAATCACATAGCACGTATATTTCTATATGGTAAGTTTTAAAGTCCAATAAGTTTCCTAAATATATCGTCAAACTTACCAATTCGTCAATTCGGTAAACCTCATAAGATATTTAGTAGCTTATTATCCCGTACTCCTACCACAACCTGAGGGCGTCGTAGGATACAATACCCGTTAATAAACCCTTTTTATATAACTAAATAGATCCCATTTAATCCATCGATTAAACAAGTTGTGTAGTTATATGAAATGAATCTATTAACGTCGCACATCCGTGACAAGCACAATAGTCAATAAATAAATAAAATGGCCCACTTGGATTCAAGTGCCCTCGATCTTGTATAACTCGTAAGTTCTCGTTTTATTTTTCAAAAGCTTATTTCATTTCGTAAGATATTTCACGTTATATTTATATTTCTATTTATAATAGTTTAATTATAATAGAGTTTCCGACATTTATTATGCTATTTTCATAGTATAATATATATCGCCAACATCATTATTTTTATTACTCGTGATCACTTAGTTATAATATACGCACTTATGTAAATATATATACGTTTACATAATTATATATTTATATAAATATTTATATCGTTGATATAAGTTATTACGAGTCTTTATTAGTTAATTTAATTATAATTTGTATCGAGTTATAAAAGATGAGTCACATGTCCGAGTCATCACTCTCGGCTCATTGTCCAAATCCAAATGTTAAAGCGTTTTGCCGACGTCAATCGTTGACTAGAAAGTCAACGTGACTCCAACTCGCACAACCATGAGTCCAAAGCAATATCGTCAATACCACAACTCCATCATTCATCCCATAACACAAACTACAACAATTGGGTCCGACTACGGCACCCGACTAATCCTATCTCCGTCAAATTAAATGACCGTCTCACAATCGGTCCCCGAATATCCTTTGACAACAACTCCACAACATCTCAAGTCCATTGCCGAGACCACAAGGTCTCGGCTTGCTACACCTCTCAGCCCAATTAACAACAACAACAACAACAACAACAACAACAACAAGAATAATAATAATAATAATAATAATAATAATAATAATAATAATAATAATAATAATAATAATAATACGGGTCAAGACATCGAGTCAAACACGAACCGGAAGACCCACTTGGGTCTCGGTTCACATTACGAGCCATGAAAACCAACCCCGAGACCTTGAGGGTCTTGGCTAGGCTCCAACCAAACACAAATCAAACCAATCGGATCATAGGGGTCACGTTAAGCTCACCCAAGCCCAAAACAATAACCAAACGGACCCTTGTAGTCACGTTGAGCTTCAACGAGCTAATACCACAACCAAAAGGACCCTTGAGGTCATGTTGAGCTCCAAAGAGCAGTTAAACACGACACCGAGACCACGAGGGTCTCGGCCTAGCTCCAACGAGCCACAAACATAATCCAATCGAACCCAATCAATCAAATCTGAGCACCAAAAAGGTTTGTGAATCGACACCCAAGGATACCATCTTTATTTTTATAACAAAAATCATTTTTACTCTTGAAATCCAAACCCAAATCAATGATTGAAACTGGGTTTGACTCGGATTAGTCAAACCCGACGCGTATACACGCATTTCTCACCTTCAAAACAAGTAGAAACAAAGAAAAGTGGTGGTGTGATGATATGGTGGTGTTCTACACGGCGGTAATCATGAAACGGAGGGGGGTTTCTTTTGAGCGCATGTGGTACAACACTTGAAAGAGAAAGGTGTGGGGAGTGTTTTGGGGGTGGCGGTATATGGTGGTGACCGGCGGTGGTGATGGTGTTGGTGTTGGCAGGTGGCGGCGACAAAGGAAAAGAGGGGAGAGTGTGTTGGTGATGATATTATGAGTGAAGGGTTAGGGTTAGGGGTAATATACCCAAATTTTACACTTAAGGTCCCTCTAGTTCTCTTTTTCCAAAATAAGCCACGAAACTTTAGTTTTTATGAAATATTATAAATCGGTAACACGACTACTCGTTCTCAAAAATATTAAATGTCGCCAAAAATATTCGTGCACGTCGCCATTAATTTCCAAATACACTTTCCCGAAACTTTTAAATATTAAAACGTTCGTCTAACGTATAGATGCGACCGTTATCCAAAAGTTTTTAAATTCGTTAGGTTTTCCTAGTGCCGAAGTCGACGTAGTGCAACAAGGACGTCTCAACAATAATTCACGATATAAATTCCATAACAAATCAACAATTCGAATTCAATACCATATAAACTTCATAATTTAAAACATTGGTTTAAATTTCACAAATTCGTTACGAATAAAATTCCCAAACATATAATAAAAATCAAACTATTAACGTAATGCGGGTTTTAAAATTCTCCCTAAATTGCCGGTTGTCACAGTACTCGCTTATAATTTCTAAAATATGTATCATTAAGTATTTGAAATTACTTGTAAGCTACTGATGCTATGTTGTATTGTTGTTGTGATTATCATTGGCTTAGAATAATTGGGTCTTATGTCATTTCCAAAACTAATATGTTTAAAAAGGACTTTGAAATAACACATAAAGAAAAAGTAAATCACCACTTTAGAAGGTCTGAAATCCAAACTATAACAACTACCTAAAAACTGATCTGTATCAAGCATAACCATATCCAATTATCCCAATATTTTCGGTAGGTCCTTAATGGGCCACCACCATGCATAGAGTTTTCTATAAATACTAATCCATATTCTTCGATGAGAAATGCTACACTCACACAATATTTACAAAAATAAATCCACACACACATGTGCCACTTAATCATAAGGAGTAGGAATAAGAAAGAGAAAACTTAATAAAATTCTATTGGTACAAGTCACTTGCCACATGTATGTGTGAATTTCTTTTTGTAAAAATTGTGTGAGTGTAGCATTGCTCTTCTTCAATTAGGTTCACTCACTTCATCTCAACAATTACAAACATTCAAATATTATTACTTTGTTCCAACAACGAAGCTTCAAAACATATCTAGTGATCCTGCTGTGATTCATAAGTGCACAAGAAGATCGGAAGACTTCGACAAGCTTTCCAAGCTACTGTGGTTGTCCATGATGACCACACAAGTGAAAGTCTAGCCCTAGAAAGAAAAGTTTCTAGTACCAAAGAAGTTACAAGATTAAAACAAAAAGTAAGCTTAGAGGATCCAATAAGAGCAATCATGTTCTTAGGAATTTGTAAATTTAGAAATCATGAAGTTAATGATACATGTAAGAGAATTGTAAATTTGTGGTCATTGGTCATAACACTATCAATAAAATAACAAGTTACTAGTACTTTGATTTAGCTTGGTTATATGTAGCATAATTCATTTCACAAAAATATATAGGTCAATAATAAATGGTCTGGTCATATGTTCAACATGATTTTAGGTTTGCTTTCATGCATGTGACACGAATGATGTATTTTATTATAACGTCATATCAAATATAATATGTTGATGCTAAAATGTTTATAAAGATATATGATCATACAATATAAGCATATAACCACTTTAAAATTACATATATTCATTCGCTAGACTTACTCACAAGATTCACACAAAATATTCATTCGCTGATGTTTCAGCGGGTGATTGATTTAGTAAAAGAGTGGAGAGAGAAACTGTCACAAAATATACCAATCACAAAATATAACCACTTTAAAATTACATATATTCATTCGCTAGACTTACTCACAAGATTCACACAAAATATTCATTCGCTGATGTTTCAGCGGGTGATTGATTTAGTAAAAGAGTGGAGAGAGAAACTGTCACAAAATATACCAATCATCCGTTGACACGTCAGTGAGTGAGTGAATTTTTTGTGTGGATTTTATGAGTGGGTCTAGTATTTCTCCTTTATTAAAGTGTGGTTTATTATGGATAAAAGAAAGGTGTTATTCTATTAATTACGGTTGTAAATAAACGAAATGAACACGACCTTTGCCATTTGTTTCGTTTATTTAAAAAATGAGTTGTTCAAATTCGTTTATATTTGTTCACTAAGAAACTAAACGAACCTAAACGATTGAATATAAACAATCGGACATAAACGATGTAGAATAACAAACAATAACTTTACTAAATTATGCATAATATTCTATTTTATAAATGTTGTTTTGTTTAAACAAATCAATTTTAAAAGTATATAATTAAGAGATATGATATACAAACATACACAAATATATGAACATTAACGAATGTTATGCATAATCGGACAATCCTAAACATGAATGAACGGATGCAACTTTTGTTTTTGTTTATTCATTTAACTAAACTAATGTAAAATATTGTCAGTATTCGTTCATTTAATAAATAAACAAATATAAATGAACTTTTTATCAAACGGTTCATGAAATGTTCACTAAGCGTTTATTTTATTAAGAGCCCTATCAATAAAACACTTATTTCAACTGATAAAAAGAACAACACAACCACTTATCGACCGAGAGAAATCAGCAGAAGCATAACAAATCAGGGTCCTTCTGAAATATCATCATGTCTTGTCTATCCAAAGACACGAGAGCTTCAATGCCACTGCTATTCGGAGTGTCCATCAGAATAATTGCATTTTTTCCAAATCCAGCGAGAGTTACTTTCACTGGCTTTCCCCACCCAAAATCAATAGAATATGTAGGAAACCCGCACAAGCTAGAGTAAAAGTAATAGTGAGCCACTTTTTTTGACAGCTCCAAGAGAGTGGCATCCGTTAGAGTGTCAGAAAAGATTCCAAGTGCAGCTTCCAGATTTGTTATAGATCGGAAGGCAGCCTTCTTTTCCCTGAGTTGGCCAATAGTCATATTTGGAGTGATTTCCTCACATTGATTGCTTGTTGGAAATTCTATAACAAAAGCAAGATTTCCAAAGCTGTTTTCAGGCAATTTTTGTATCAAACTGTTTCTCAAATTTATTGAATAAATCATGCCAGTGTCCTTGAATGTTGCTGAGTTCGTCTTTGTAGCAGCTGCCACGGCACACTTCTGGATTAGCCATGTGATAACTTCAAAGCGGGTAGGGTTCATGATCATGGGTTCTCCAGATTGAGTTGTTATGTCTATGACCTTGGCTTTAAGGTCATTTATCCTTTGGTTAGGGAACAAAAAACTTCTTGTGACAAAATCACGACCTAATGCATCTGGAAAACCTTTTTGAAAATTAATATTTCTTTTTTGGTATGTAATAAAATGGGGATTGACAGGCGATGCGTCAGTTTGATCTCTCAGCCGAGATCCTGCATATACTTTGGCCCAATGATTCATGAAATTTAACATACTACTACCATCTCCAATCTTGTGAAATAAAGAAATTGCCACCGCTACTCCCCCGCATGCAAAATGGTTGACTTGAACGGCCAACGGGCAAGTGCTACTCGTTCTTTCATCATCACATTTACGGTTTGGGTGAAACCATATAAGATCATTTGGAAAGAGTTTATTTAGATCTTCGTGCTCTGAGTGTTGGAGGAAATCTGAGAGCGAGCTGTCGTTGCATGCTTCAAGGAACTCAACCCCCTCATCATTGCAATCCACACTGGTTGGACTAATTTTCTTCATCTTACCGGCGAATGGATAATACTGAGTTAAGGTATGTGATAATGAGTTTTTCAACTCGAGCGTTTTATCAAGAGAACTTTGATAAACACCGGAGCTTGGGTAGAATGCAACCACAGGCATGTATGCATTTACAGTAATTCGATCGAGCAACGAAAGATTATATGTTTTCAAATGAGAAGGGGTTGGAGAAGAGGGTTTGATGATATCTCGTGAGACAATTGTGTGAAGTTGTCTTTTACTAAATCTTAGAAGCTTGCTAATCATCTTGTTCACAGAATAGTTGGCTAATTGTGCTTGAGATGGTTATTGCATGTAGCTTAATTATTCTTTTATAACCATAATATGTGTGAATGTATGTAATAAACAATATTAAATGTGATACCATCGGGATGAGCAGTTGCTTAATTAAGTATCACGATGTAGATCTCAAATCATTCAAGTGTTCTAGCTTGCTTATAATAGTAAGGGGGTCATACAATATTAAATGTGATCCGAGTATCACGATTTAGATCTCGATCAAATCCAGGTCGTCAAATACCATCGTGATGAGCAGTTGCTCAAATATTAGTAGACTATTTGCGATAAGCTTATATTTTATTATCCGGTTTTAGCTAACAAATAATTCAAAGTGTTCTAGCTTGCTTATAATATAATACATACTCAAAATATTTAGAACCCTCGTCGACCTGTTAAAATAAATTTAAGGTTTCATGTAACATTATTGTGAATAGTGCATGCATGTATTTGTAAATTGTATTTAACGTGCCAAGATGATGAGCTTATTAATACTTGTGTCGTTTAAGCAACATACCAAAGGATAAAATAAAGTTTTATTTATTTATTTTTTTATTTATTTATTTTTGGGTAAAAGGGTTTTTTCACCCCGGTAAAATTCATTACGTCAAAAAATATTGAAGTACAAATGGCATGGGTGACTCCCATGCCCTCAGCCCATTACATAGGCGAATTGACTCTACAAATGTAACTAAGCAAACCTACTGCTAAACGCAGGACAACCAAAGCTGCTAAACGCAACAAATAACCAAGTTACATTTCAATTACAATCAAAATGTAAAAAATAACCAGGTTTGTTAGAACCACTTCCATGGAGAGCACTCGATCATCAATGGTCTTTATTGCATGTACAACGAGTTCAGCACCAACGTCCAAGGCTACATCTTCAACAGCAAGAACTTGCAAGAAGGTCAAAGAATTCCTAACAACACGACTGACAAAAGGAACAAAACACCCAAACCCTTGCCCTACCGGCAACTACACCAGCAAAAGGTCAAAGATCCTTGTAATTTTGCCCCGTCCCAACCATGAACAACCAAGCCGCAACCAAACTACAAGCCGAAGCAAACACCCAAACTGGTACCAAGTAGACATGCGATCACAGCAAAAACCCTAACATGGTTCATATCCTTAATTGTTTCCATGATGTATCAGGTTTGAAAATCAACTTGGCAAAAAGCAGGTTATTCGGTATTGGGATTCCTCTGGAAGATGTTGCAAATGTAGCAAGAGCAATAAGCTGTTCTCATGATACACTCCTGTTCACTTACTTAGGCTTACGTGTTGGAAGAAACTTAAGAAAGGTTGAAACTTGGAGTGAAGTGATTAACAGGTTCTCAAAAAGACTCGCCACATGGAAAAGTAAGCTTCTTTCTATTTGAGGAAGGCTTACTCGTATAAAATCGGTATTAGGGAGTTGTTAGCCTCGCTATGTGAAATGGAATAGATATGTAGCAAGTAGTAACATCAGGGACTACTTATGTAGATTAGGCAAACATGTAATGTGATGAGCCTAAAAATACACCTCATGACTCTCCATGAGGGGTGTGGGAAAGTGTGTGTAAGCTTCACTTCATTTCATATTAATAAAACACATAGTTCTCCACATTTCTCTCTCTAAAATAACCATGTATTTCGATCAACCTCGACCTCCGAAAGGTGTTTCTTGGTCATAACAAGTGGCATCAGAGCTAACCAGGGGCGAATCGTGGTGTTTTGTGGTGAAAAATCGTGTTTTTAGGTGAAAATCTTGGATCTTGTTACTGTTCATACGAAGTTTATCGAGTTTGCATGTGGGTTTATCGAGTTTGGTTTAGCTTATCGAGTTTGTAAGACTCTTATCGAGTTACATATGTTTTACCGAGTTAGGCTGGATCATCCTTATCGTTTATCGAGTAAGGCTTTCACTTGTGTTCTCCTAAACGAAACTATACTCGGTTCATCTTAGGTTATTGATAAGGCGAAAAATGAACCGTTTTTAGGGGATCATTTAAGCCCAGAATTGAATTTATTTGATCAAATATTGCCCTAAATCGTTCCTTTTGTGATTTTAGGTACTTTGTGAGTGAATTCTGGAAAAGGAAGCATTTTGGACGTTTTTGGAGCATAAAAGTGAAGAAAACGACAAAGTTTTAATTTTTCTTGCTGGAAACAGTACCTGACGGCGTCACAAGCTTCTTCATGACGGCGTCAAGAGTAATACAAGAGGTGGAAGTGGATAAAGTACGTGACGGTCCAGTAAGTTCATGACGGCGTCAAGCTAGGCCGTCACGTGTACCTGAAGGCGTCACCAAGGCCGTCACGTGTTAACTTGTCATAACTTGCGCGCGGAGTAGCTGATATTGTTTTGGTCATAACTTTTGCATACGAACTCGGATTTAGGTGATTCAAAAGCCCACGCGAAGAGGACAAAGAGATCTACAATTTGGTGAAAAAAGGTCGTGACGGCGTCAAGAGAACGAGCTAACGCCGTCAAGCCTTGCCGACAGAAAACATGCCTATAAATATAACTTCATAACTTTACTTTTTGTAAGCCCTAAACCCTAAGGTCGATTTCTGGGTTTAGGTGGGTGTTTTTCCAGCAACTTAGAGGGTTTCAATCATTCCATAAACATCATATATTGGTTTGATGATTCTATCTCAACTATGTCTTTCATTATTCTTGTTTGCTTTTCTTTGATTATGTTTTGCTAATTCACCTTGTGTCTACTTATGATTATGTGAAACTTGTATATAATTGATTAGATCTCATTGATTTCTTGTTGATGTTGTGTCTATCTTCATCAATGAGGGGCTTGTTGATGTGTGTGTCTATCTCCATCAATTAAGGCGTGACAACTTCAATAGATCTAGTTGGTTTAGTTTATAATTCTTGTTTCCTATTGATTCTTGTTTTGATTGAATGAATTTATATGTTAGGCTTAAGAAAACTAGCAGATCTCCAAATGGTAACATGCTTGAACGTCTTAGGAAACATGAACCGATTGCACTAGGTCTTTATTGGTTGTATTTAATGCATGAGCCACTGTTTATAATCCATATGGTTGTGCTGGGCATATTATAGGAGGAGATAAGAGCTCATAGAATTGGGGAGTTATGTGCGATACCTCATGAATGGTATTAAGGAATACAACCCGTCAATTAAAACAAGGTTACAATTCAATAGGTAGGATTGGATAGCTAGGAAGGAGTAACATATCATGGGTAGACATGCTTCACTTATCTTGTAGAACCCTAGTTTACTTTTCTTGTTAATTAGTTTAATTAGTAGCTTTTGGGTTAGTTGATTAGCAACTAATTCCGCCCCTTCTTCCAAAACCCGAGATTTTTACTTGCTTTTCATAAAATATAAAAACATAAAAAGAATCATCCTTCACCTTTAGACCTAGTTAGATTAATTTCAATCCTAACGACACTATTCCTAGCTGAACGATCAATCCCCCGGTACTTGTCACTATACTATACTACAACGATCAGGTACACTGCCTGGTGGGGGTTGTAAGCTTCTCAAGATCCCTTGAGAGGTAAAGCCTGGTGCAATTCCCACGCATCAAGTTTTTGGCGCCGCTGCCGGGGAATAGTTATTGTTTAGGTTGAATTTGATTTTTATTAGGTCTACTCATTAGATTCCTTTTTAGTGAGATTTTTATTTTCTTTTTATTAGCTTTCTTGTAGTCTATCTTTTCTTTGTGCATTTGTTCGTAGAAACCTTTCCATTGACTCTTCCGTTCACCATTATGGAGAATGCGAATCCACCATACTACCGACCACGAAACCCATTCTACCCTAATGACATCTTGATGTTCAAACAATATCGAGATGAACCCATATATGATGCATGGACTCGTTTTAAAATTTTACTCCGAATAGTCCCTCATCATAGTTTCGCTTTAGCATCCCTAACCCAGACCTTTTACTATCGTGTTAACTGATATGACCAAATGTGCATTGAGGATTTTGCCAATGGGGACTTTAGGGAATTAAATGCTGAAGAAGCATGGGATGCCATAGAAGATTGTGCCCAATATTATTATAGATTAGACAACCCGACAAACAACATAACAAATCATTTGACAACAAATTTGAAGGATCATGAAACAAGTTTGTTGGGGGATGAATATACTCATGTTGAGATACCTAGTTGGATGGCACCTAATATCATAGTACAAAACAAACATATAGGTAATCTAGGTACAATGGAGGATGAGATGGATAATCTAAGCCTACAAAGTACCCCACAAGTCCTACCATCATTTGAGGCACATACACCGCCCGTGACTTACCCGGAAGAAGTAGATGAGTCTATAGGAACCCCAATTGAGGTAGAACCCTTGGACCAAGCACCACTAGAGGATATAGGTTTGAATACTTGTAGTGATAACCTTACTCCTGGTTCTAGGGAATTTCCTAATGTTGATGAACCGGAACCTCAACCTTTACACAACCTCCCATCCTTAGATTTATTTCTAGGAGACAAAAGAGGAACCGACCCACCCATCAACCTATATTATCCGGGTAGTTTTAAGATGAAGGAAGCCATTCACTCACCCCCTTCACCTCACGTGGCATATTTCCACCCTAAGGGTGTGTATCACTACTTCCACCCACACTTAATCCTAAGTGTAGGGAAAACCTCCCCTATTTCCGTTAAATAAGGGTAGAGTCAGGCTCGTGACTCGAACAAAAACAAGCGCTTGTTGGGAGGCAACCCAACCCATGTTTTTAATTGTTTGATGTTTTATTTGTTTGTTTGTGTCATATATGCTTAATCATAGTTGTTTAATTTTCATGTTTCGAATAATTTGTGAAAATGCTTTATTTTGTTTTTAACCTCGTCTTAATTGCATATAAAGGTATTTTACAAAAAGATAAGTGTAGAGAAATTTATGTCTTGTTAAAAAGAACTAAATTCGAACATGAAAACTTCACAATTCATGATTAGCATATATTTTATCTTGTTTGTGTGTCAATAATTGTGGATATGTTTTATGAGTTCCTATTTGTAATTCATTCCACAAGTATCCTATCCTTTTGTTGCTTTGTCTTGTTTCTATTTCTAAGTCTGGAATTACATCTAGTTGTGATTTTTGTTCGGTTTGATGCTTTGGTTTTTGTGTTTGTTGATTACAGGACAAGAAGATGATTTATATTTCTGGAAGGGAAGCTTTGATTGTTCATTTTCTTGGAGGAAGATTTAACCATGCTGTCACATTATCCACGGTGAACGAATCAGGGGAGTATTAGTTTCTTTCATTCTTATTTTTACTTTTACATCTTTTATCTAGAACATTGGGGACAATGTTCGGTTTAAGTGTAGGGAGAGTATATTAGAAACTATTACTCCACTTGGTTTTTGTTTTGTTTGATAGTGAATGTGTAATAAAACTGAGAGAAATATTTGTTAGGGCAATTTTAGCACCAAATTTAAAATTTTTTGCAACATGTAGGAGTGAAACTTTAGTCTTAATAAGCGTCTCATGGATAGGAGTTGTATGACTAGCACAAAAACCATACCACTCAAAAATTTCCACCCCAAATATGTGAGGTTCGCCCTTAGATCTTTAGGAAAAAGCATGCATTGTTGGTGCTTATGAGTGTACCGGTAGTATTTAGATTCTAGAACTTGTGACAGCGATGCATCCCGAGACCGCTAGTGAGACTACATTCGTGTAGTTAGGATTTACTACATGATAAGAGGCATTAGGATAACCCTTGTTCTACACCTGTAATATAATTACATTGACTTCATAGGTCAAGTAATTCTCCCACACCTTTGCGTTGTACTCATTTTTAGTACACGATACCCCTAGTACATCCCTCTGAGCCTATCTTTTCGTTTCTAACTTTAAGCATTTTACTTAAAGGAAGAATTTGTTTACAATCCACCCCAAATGTGCAACCAAATCACCTTAGCCTTCCTTGTATGCGCTCATCTTTAGTGCATTATTGTTAATTGTTTAAACCCTTTGTTAGTTGTCTAATTGATTACATGGTTGCTAAGTCGAGTCATATCTTGTACATATTGTTTTGGGACAATTGGGACTCATGGGTAAAGTACTTGTGTTATGGAGTAATGGGGAAGAACATCATATATTACCCCCATATGTGCGTTAATATTTAAAAATACTCCAAGTGTTTTGATTATCTTGATTCGAGTCATTAAAATAGTTGATTGTAAAGTATGTAAAAGCTCAAGTGTAGGGAGGAAACGAGCTCCCTTTGATGTATTATTTTGGATGGTAGAGTAAGAGTGTATGTTAAAAAAAAAAAAAAAAAAAAAAAAAAAAATCGAATAAAGAAATAAAATTAAAAGAAAAGAAAAGAGAAAAACATACGGGCTACCATCAGTTTCTTTTATTTATGTTTAAGTCAAATAGTGTCTTGAAAATCCAAAAAGAGTTGTGGTTAGTTTAAGTTGAGTCGAGTCTTGGCTTAGCAACGCCTCATTGTACATGTAGTTAACTAAGACAATTGACTTGCCACCAGTAAAATATCCGTTTATCCAACAAAACCGTGTTTTCCATATCCCCTACACCTAACATTATAACCCTTTAAAAGACCTCTTTGATAGTTTATCCTAGGTGCTTACGCCAAGTGGTGGAGGTTTGATCCTTTCCCAAGCCTATGGTAATCTATTTGCTATGACAGGTAGAGAGTGATATTTCTCCATTTCCAATTATAACATATAAATTTACAACACCCGAGAGATGAGAGTATCCAAATACTTAATGTGAGGTGCTAGTGTATAATTTCCGTGCTTGTTTTGACTAAGGTGGAACGATCATTTGTTGTAATTACTTTTATATTAGTGTTAAATGACCCCTAATTTGTATTTTGATTGGTGGAAAAGCTCATTTGCTTGAGGACAAGCAAATCCCAAGTGTAGGCATATATGATAAGGCGAAAAATGAACCGTTTTTAGGGGGTCATTTAAGTCCAGAATTGAATTTATTTGATCAAATATTGCCCTAAATCGTTCCTTTTGTGATTTTAGGTACTTTGTGAGTGAATTCTGGAAAAGGAAGCATTTTGGACGTTTTTGGAGCATAAAAGTGAAGAAAACGACAAAGTCTTAATTTTCCTTGCTGGAAACAGTACCTGACGGCGTCACAAGCTTCTTCATGACGGCGTCAAGAGTAATACAAGAGGTGGAAGCGGATAAAGTACGTGACGGTCCAGTAAGTTCATGACGGCGTCAAGCTAGGCCGTCACGTGTACCTGAAGGCGTCACCAAGGCCGTCACGTGTTAACTTGTCATAACTTGCGCGCGGAGTATTTGATATTGTTTTGGTCATAACTTTTGCATACGAACTCGGATTTAGGTGATTCAAAAGCCCACGCGAAGAGGACGAAGAGATCTACAATTTGGTGAAAAAATGGTCGTGACGGCATCAAGAGAACGAGCTGACGCCGTCAAGCCTTGCCGACAGAAAACATGCCTATAAATATAACTTCATAACTTCACTTTTTGTAAGCCCTAAACCCTAAGGTTGATTTCTGGGTTTAGGTGGGTGTTTTTCCAGCAACTTAGAGGGTTTCAATCACTCCATAAATATCATGTATTGGTTTGATGATTCTATCTCAACTATGTCTTTCATTATTCTTGTTTGCTTTTCTTTGATTATGTTTTGCTAATTCACCTTGTGTCTACTTATGATTATGTGAAACTTGTATATAATTGATTAGATCTCATTGATTTCTTGTTGATGTTGTGTCTATCTTCATCAATGAGGGGCTTGTTGATGTGTGTGTCTATCTCCATCAATTAAGGCGTGACAACTTCAATAGATCTAGTTGGTTTAGTTTATAATTCTTGTTTCCTATTGATTCTTGTTTTGATTGAATGAATTTATATGTTAGGCTTAAGAAAACTGGCAGATCTCCAAATGGTAACATGCTTGAACGTCTTAGGAAACATGAACCGATTGCACTAGGTCTTTATTGGTTGTATTTAATGCATGAGCCACTGTTTATAATCCCTATGGTTGTGCTGGGCATGGTATAGGAGGAGATAAGAGCTCATAGAATTGGGGGAGTTATGTGCGATACCCCATGAATGGTATTAAGGAATACAACCCGTCAATTAAAACAAGGTTACAATTCAATAGGTAGGATTGGATAGCTAGGAAGGAGTAACATATCATGGGTAGACATGCTTCACTTATCTTGTAGAACCCTTGTTTACTTTTCTTGTTAATTAGTTTAATTAGTAGCTTTTGGGTTAGTTGATTAGCAACTAATTCCGCCCCTTCTTCCAAAACCCGAGATTTTTACTTGCTTTTCATAAAATATAAAAACATAAAAAGAATCATCCTTCACCTTTAGACCTAGTTAGATTAATTTCAATCCTAACGACACTATTCCTAGCTGAACGATCAATCCCCCAGTACTTGTCACTATACTATACTACAACGATCAGGTACATTGCCTGGTGGGGGTTGTAAGCTTCTCAAGATCCTTTGAGAGGTAAAGCCTGGTGCAATTCCCACGCATCAGTTATCGAGTTAGCAACTGAAGTTATCTAGTTAGGTTTATCGAGTATTGGTTATCGTATATCACACGCTTTATCGAGTAACACATCATTACCGATTTAGTAACATTTACCGAGTAAGGAAGTTTTACCGAGTTAGGGGCTTTATCGAGTTAGCAAAAAAAAAATTTGGCGGGAAAATTTGAGCAAAATTTATTTTCTAGGGGAGACTAAACGTTCAATTTTTACGCTAAATTCAAATTTTGGTATAACGTTGAAAATTTTGGCCCGAAATTCAAATTTTTAGGCCAAAATTCAAATTTTTTCGGTAAAATTTGGCGTAAAAATTTTTAAAACTCAAAATTTTCTGGTAACCTTAGCATTGCATTTCATAGTGACTTCCAAATTTTGAGAGAGAAAATTTTCCAATTCTATTTTTGGAGGAAAAATACGAAATCACTAAGATCAACGAGTTAGAATTTCATACTTCACCAAAATCACACCACGTATTGCTTAAAAGATCCTGATTAAGAATCACAATCAAATGACAACGGCTAGTATCGGATTTTGTGATTATGGGATAATTCTTTATCACTTTTCTGGATTTAAAGTTCATTTCAAGGGCATGTGTACTTATTTATCTCAAAGTCTTGGGGTGGATGGATGCATGACTTTCGAAGATACTTGTTTGTGCATTCACTGGTAATGATAGTGATTAAGACTTGGATTATCTAGTTATACCCGATGTAAGGAGTTACATTGTAATACTCACAGGTTATAGCTATCACTTTAAGGAGTTACATTGTAGCACTCAGTGTCACACGAAGTTGTGGATAGTTTAAGAGGCAGAGATTTCATATACTATTTGCACGTTTGAGTATATGGATCTACCTATGCTTAAAGGAGTTACGTTGTAGTGCTCAGTATAGGTTCTTAGTCACACCATCGTATAAGATTAAGTCACATATCTAAAGGATGTTTACTTCATTTTCAGATTGGTTATATTGGGTTGTTTCTCTAGTCATTGGTTATTTACTAGCTGGTTGGAATTTCAAGAGGTCGCTTATAGGTTGAAGAGAAGAGACGAGATTGTAGAAAAAAGAGAGTCATATCCTATCAGCATATTCTCACAAAATTATTCTTTCATGGCTTATATCTTGCATCAGAAGTGTAAAGTACAGTAATTGTATGGCATGTACACAAGATTATGATGATTCCGATAACTCACAACCATCAGGAGGGAGAAGAACATGCCAAAAGAAGTAGTGTTTCGTCTTTAGTACGTTGGTTGATCGAGGGAACTGTGCTCAATACCAGAGAAGTACCATGAGGTACCAAGTATGTATACATCGGAGCTTATTACCAACCTTCTATGCAATACTATGTGAGTTATGTTGTTATGCTGCTACCCGAACGACAACCATGTTCCTACACTTTTGAATCTACTTTATCCGCTGCGAGATGAAAAGAGATTTGTCGGTTCAGGAGGGAGTAGAAAAAAATAATAAAGGCTCACTAGTTAGGAGGGAGTAATAACCTAACTAGACCATTATAGTTGAAGTTCAGAGCTACAAAGACCTTTTCCGTCAGTATCAAAGATCATACTCCGAGATCATCGGAAGAGAGAACTTCAAGTCTGCCTCAATATCTAGACTACAAAGACTCTGAGCTTCAACAACGTCAACATAGTTTACTATTGTTGTAATTTACATTGTTTATGTATTTATAGGTCTCATTGTAACCATTCACGTGTGACGATATCTTGGAGGGAGATTGTTAGCCTCGCTGTTTTATAAAGATAACGTCACACATGTGAAATGGAATAGATATGTAGCAAGTAGTAACGTCAGGGACTACTTATGTAGATTAGGCAAACATGTAATGTGATGAGCCTATAAATACCCCTCATGACTCTCCATGAGGGGTGTGGGAAAGTGTATGTAAGTTTCACTTCATTTCATATTAATAAAACACATTGTTCTCCACCTTTCTCTCTGTACTTTCTCTCTCTAAAATAATCATGTATTTCGATCAACCTCGACCTCCGGAAGGTGTTTCTTAGTCATAACAGGAGTCTTCCCCTTCATTACCTCTCCATTTTTAGAGCACCTAAGTCTGTCATTTCTCATCTTGAAAAAATTAGGAGTCGTTTCTTCTGGGGATTTAAAGAAAATGAGAAGAAAATGGTTTGGGTCCGCTGGCAAAAAGTTCTTTCTGACAAGTGTTGGGATAAGAAGATCAAAAGTACTTCTGAAGTCAAAGTACTGCTCATGATCAAAGTACTGCTTGTGCATGAAGAAAAGTCAAAGTACTTCTAAGATAAAGGACTGATATGCAATATCGTGAAGGATTGTAATGCAAAGTTATTAGAATATTCTAGAATTAGATTAGTATTAGTTTACTTGTCGTACAAGGACTGTAAACCGACTTAGGGTTTTCCTTATGCCTAATAAAGGATCCCTATGGTGGTATTAGACATATATGAATACGTACGATATTAGAGTTATTTAGTGATTAGAGTTTGTTAGTAAATCTGTGTTGTATAGCAAGTTCAAAGTTTGGTTTAATATAAAGTTATTCTTCTTAGCTTTGTGTTAGTAGATTCCGCATACTTTACAAAGTTACATCAGTGTTTCATTATTAATAGTTTTGGAGTTATTCAAGATTGTTAAACCTATTACAAGCTACATAGTTAGTTTGGTCAGAGTATATCGATCCAACAAGTGGTATCAGAGCTTGTGTGGAAACTCTGATTAAGAACAAACCCTTAAAACCGATTTTACAACAAACCCTAAAAGAAGTCAACTGAAGTTGCACCAGTTCCTTCCATTACCTCAATCAGAATTCCTATTGTCAAGAAGGGAGAGTATAATCTATGGAGCATGAAGATGAGGCAGTACATTGCTATCACAGACCATGCTTTATGGGATGTGATTGTCAATGGTAATATTGTCATTGAAGAATCTGTATCAGTTGAAGGACAACCTAGCTACACCACCAAAGCCAACCTTGCCAGCAGTTACAAAAAGAAATCAAGTTAAGGCTCTCAACATACTGCTATCTGCTATTCCTGATGGTCACCTATTGAAGTTTCATGATGCTAAGGATGCAAAAAAAAAAAAAAAAAAAAAAAAAAAAAAAAAAAAAAGAAAAAAAACAACTATGGGCTGCTATTAAAATAAGATTTGGAGGTAATGATGCTTCCAAGAAGATGCATAGAAACCTATTGAAGCAACAGTTTGAAACATTCACTGTTGGTGAAAGAGAAGGCCTTGACTCTGCCTATGATAGATATCAAAATCTACTCAGTATGCTAGAGTTATATGGAGCAGAGGCATATGTTGAAAATACAAATTTGAAATTCTTGAGAAGTTTGCCATCTGCATGGCATGTGGTTGCCACTATGATTCGAGGACAACCTGGTTTGGATACTATAGACTTTGATGATCTCTTCAACAATTTAAAGGTGTATGAGCATGAGATGAAGGGTAACAAAGGTTCAAGTTCTCATAACATTGCTTTTGTGTCTTCTGAAAACAGTGGCAGTACTTCCACTAAAAGTACTGCTTACCCTGTCCAAAGTACTATTGAAGAAAAACAGCACCCTTGCACAACCATGATCACTACCACTTCATCACCATCAAACAACACCAACTCAGATGATGTTCTATGTTCATTGTTTGCTCAACAAGCCACTCTACCTGTTACATATCAAGAAGATGTCCTGCAAATTAATGATGATGCTCTAAAAGAAATTGACATAAGATGGCAGGTTGCCATGATCACTGCAAGGATCAAGAAGTTCATGAACAAAACAGGGAGAGGTATTGATTTTAAAGCTAAACAGGGTATAGCATTTAATAAATCTAAGATTGAATGCTTCAATTGTCAAAAGACTTGTCACTTTGCAAGGGAATGCAAGTTTGCAAAGTATCAGGCAAACAAAATGATTGAAAAACCCAAGGTTGAAAGAAAGGAAGTTCCTATTGCTGAACCAAAGTCACAAGCTTTGGTGGCTAAAGGAAATCTATCAGAGGTTGACTGGAGTAACGAATTTGATGATGAACCAGTAACCTACTCTATGGTTGCAGTGGAAGAGGTTGATTGGAGCACAGATTTTGATGAGGAACCAGGATATGCTGCTTTGGAATCAAGAGATGGTCTAGGAAGCTTTGACTGGAGCATGGAAAGTGAAGAAGAACCTGTTCAGTTTGCTACGGTAGCTACTTCATCAAGTTCATCTACTATCTGTGAGGTATGCTCTAAATGTAGTAATTCTTATCAGAAGTTGCTTAAAGAATATGAAACTAAAAGAGATAATTATAGAAGGGCTAGGTCTAAGATAGCTGGTTACCAATTTACTTTAGAGTCAATAGAAGCCAAGATAATCACTCATGAAAATAATAAAGTAGCTTGGGCAGAAAAATATGAGCAATAAGATTATCAATTAAAGTTGAGTGGCTGGAAGTTATGATGTAAGGTTTCTGAACTAGATAAGATCACTAAAGAAAGAGATTAGTTGTTAGCAAAACTTGCTAGTTGGAAAGAATCAGGTTTGTCACATGTTAGTTTTGTTGAAAAACAAAGAACAACAAACATTAAAACTGGCCTAGGTTATGATGATAGTAGTTTAGAAGAAATCCCAACTAGGAACAAGGAACTAAGTCTTTCGGAGGAGACCTCAACTAGTGATGAAGAATTCATTAGCTTAGAAGAGAACACATCCAGTGATGAGGAATCACCAAGTTCAACACCTCCTGAATTTAAGAAAGACAAGGGATACAATGAAGTTCCTCCACCCACAGGTAGTTTTCAACCACCTAGGACTGATGTTTCTTGTTTTGGAGTAGACAATTTGGAGTTTAGAAAGAAACTTAAAGGTCAATCTAATTCAAGTCAATCTAGTTCTGAGTCCTTAAGACAAACTGTTGAGAAACCTAGGGATGATAACAAGGGTTCAGGGAGTGATAAAGTCTATTCAAAACAAGCAGTACTTCCAAAAACTTCTCAAGGTACTGTTGATCGTTCAGCAGTACCTTCAAGAAAATCTTTTCAAAATACTGCTAATTTTAGAAAACCTTTTGGAAGAGGATTTGGGAATATGAGTCAAAAGTTATGTTATGTATGCTATAGTCCTCACCATTTGATTAAAAACTATAATTATCACTCAGAATACTTAAGCAAATTCCCAAAGACCAAATCTGCAAATCATAAGCAAAAGGAAAATAAACTAAGAGAGAATAAACCATTTTGGAATCATTCACATAGGGTTAACCATAGCTATTTCTCAAAAGACTATAGGTACCCTCACCAAAGAAGACCTTTTTCAAAACCACCAGTACTTTCTCAAAGTACTGTTAAGGATTCACCCAATCAAGGTACTGCTAGCAATGGCTCTAATGTAAGACAAAGGAGATTCAATTCCTACAAACCTAGAAGGTCTTACAACTCAAGAAGAGTACCTAGATCAAAGAACCCACCACCAACTGTTAAAAATAAATGGGTTAAGAAAGAAAGTACTGATAGGGGGACAAACAGTACTTTCAGCAGGTCAGGAAGAAAAAGGGTGTGTTGATGAAAATCCAACACAAGTTTTGGAATAAAAAACAATAATACTTGATAGTGCTTTCAGAAACAGTGGAGATTACATACTCAAAGAATTTGAGTATGTCACTCCACAAGGGGAACACAAGTCAGTAATGGCTTGGGTTCCTAAAAGAAACTAACCCTTTTCATCTTTATGCAGGGCAACCCAGAAGAGGAGCTTAAAGATAATATTATCATTGATAGTGGTTGCTCTAGAAGCATGACCGGAGACAAGGAGCTTTTGTCAAATTTTAAGGCTTATTTTGGAGGAAGAGTTGCATTTGGGAATGATCCTGATTGAGGGAGTATTACTGGCAAGGGAACCATCGAGACTGGATCCATTGATTTTGAGAATGTTAGATATGTGAAGGAGCTTAAATTCAATCTTTTTTCAGTATCTCAGATATGTGACAAGAAATATCCTGTGTTATTCCTTGACACAGAATGTCTTATTCTTTTCCCTGAGTTTAAGTTAGATGATGAAAACTTGGTAATGTTGAGAGTACCAAGAACCAATGATGTGTACAGTTTGGATTTGAAGAATATCAATCCTACTGAAAGGGCAACATGTTTGCTAGCAAGGGCAACAATGGAAGAAGCACATCTATGGCACAGAAGATTAGGGCATGTAAATTTCAAGAACATCAACAAATTAGTCAAAGGCAATTTAGTTAGAGGTTTACCTTCTAAAACATACAAGAATGATCACTCATATCCAGCTTGCAAAAAGGGTAAACAACACAAGGCTTCTTCAAAAAAGATTGAAGAAAGAACTATTAGAGAGCCTTTGGAATTGTTGCATATGGACCTGTTTGGACCTGTTTCTGTTTCAAGTTTAAAAAAGGAGAAGTACTGTTTGGTTATAACAGATGATTGTAGCAGATTTAGTTGGGTCTTTTTCTTGGGATTTAAAGATGAAACCTTTGATGCCATTCATGATCTTATAATAGCCCTTGAAAATCAGTTAATACTCAAAGTTAGATCTATTAGATGTGCTAATGGGACTGAATTCAAGAATCAGCTTATGGATGAGTTATGTGCCAAGAAAGGAATAAAGAGGGAGTTTAGCATTGCTATAACTCTACAACAGAATGGAGTTGCAGAAAGGAAGAATAGAACTTTGATAGAAGCAGCAAGGACAATGCTTGCAGATTCTCACTTACCTGTTTCATTTTGGGCTGAAGCTGTAAGTGCTGCTTGTTATGTGTTAAATAGAGTATCAGTGACAAAACCACAGATGAAGACACCTTATGAGTTGCTTATGGGAAAGAAACCAAACATTAAGTTTATGAAACCTTTTGTCTGTCCATTAACTATCCTAAATACTGTTGATACTCTGGGAAAGTTTGATGGCAAGTCAGATGAAGGATACCTATTGGGTTATTGTACCAATAGTAAAGGATTCAGAGTACATAGTGTTGATATAAATAATGTCTAAAAACATTATTAACATTTATCGATATCTCTATGTTTTGTTAATCACAAAATGTAAACCCATTGAGCTAAAAATTGTAACGTAAACAAGTATTTAGTGATAAATATTCACTTTACATCCAAATCACTTAAGGTATGAATAAACAAAATGTTTAATGCATTTTATGATCAAAGGAATTTTTATATTTACAAACCTTACATTTTTTATAAAGTGGGACAAACATTTTTAAACTTATACAAAATGTTTTTGTATTTATAAAGAAATGTTTTATTCAAAATAAATATTTTGAATTCAAATTTCTACCCAAAAAACAGCTATAATCTCCAGGAAAAACCTTCCCCACAAAAAGACAAAAATTATGAAGAAAATATATTTTTTTGTTAGGCGGCTGATGAGGCGAAAAATGAACCACTTTTAGGGCGTCATTTATGCCCGGAATTGACTTTATTTGATCAAATATTGCCCTAAATCATTCCTTTTGTGATTTTAGGTACTTTGGGAGTGAAATCTGGAAAAGGAAGCAATTCGGACGTTTTTGGAGCATAAAAGTGAAGAAAACGCCAAAGTCTTAATTTTCCTTGCTGGGAACAGTAGGTGACGGTGTCAAGAGCAAATTTCTATGACGATCCAGTACAGATTTGATGGCGTCACGAAGTAGGGCGTTAAGAGTAAAATTCATGACGGCCTGGAAATGCACAATTCATGACGGCGTCAAAAGTAGATCAAGGCAGTCAGAGAAGAGTTTTGGCGGCGAGGTGACAGCGTCACAAGTTTGGTCTTGACGCCGTCAGACCCCTTTTCCTATATATAGTTTTCTAATTTTCACATTAAAAGAGAGAAGTTTTGGAGAAACCCTAAGTACGAACTTGGTGCTAATTTTACAGGTTTTTCAAGGGTTCTAAGCCCTTGATACCTTTCATGTGTAATTGAGATAAGTGTTCTTTTATTTCAATCAATATGTTTATGTGTTGGTTGTCTATATCTTGTTCTTGTCTTAATTCCATCATGCTAGGCTAGATCTATCTTGTGTTTGCTTGGATCTAATGAAACCTAGATGTTAATTATGTGTTGATTACTTGTTTATAATTATATTGGATGAATGAATTTGATGTTAGGCTTAAGAAAACTGGCAGATCTCCAAATGGTAACATGCTTGAACGTCTTAAGAAACATGAACCAATGTGCACTAGGTCTTTATTGGTTGTATTTAATGCATGAGCCACTGTTTATAATCCCTATGGTTGTGCTGGGCATGGTATAGGAGGAGATAAGAGCTCATAGAATTGGGGAGTTAAGTGCGCCACCCCATGAATGATATTAAGGAATACGATCCGTCATCCATGCAACTATAACAAGTAATTAACGTGTAAAAGATGTCTAGGGAGTAGTGAAATCTAAGTAAACACATTTTCTCCACCTATTGCTCACAACTTTAGTATAATTTAATTTATTTTCATTTTTAGTATTTTATTTTGATTGCATCTTTAGTATTGGGTTAGTTGACTAGCAACTAATTTCGCCCAAATCCTTCAAACCAGAGATTTTTACTTGCTTTCTAAAAAATATAAAAATACAAAAAATAATCATCCCTCACCTTTAGAACTAGTATTTAGGTTTTCTAATCCTAGCTGAACGATCAATCCCCCGGTACTTGTCACTATACTATACTACAACGATCAGGTACACTGCCTGGTGGGGGTTGTAAGCTTCTCAAGATCCCTTGAGAGGTAAAGCCTGGTGCAATCCCTACGCATCAAGTTTTTGGCACCGTTGCCGGGGAATAGTTATTGTCTAGGTTAGAATCTCTTTTTATTAGGTCTACTTGCTAGATTCCTTTCTAGTAAGATTTTTATTTTTATTTTTAGGTTTTCTTTAGTCTATCTTGTTTCTTTGTATCTTTGTTCGTAACTCTTCACCACCCGACATCATGGACAACGGGAACATCTTTGAACCCGTCATCCCACCACAACAAAACCCACCATTAGAACCCCTTAGGCCCCGAACCTTAGGAGAGTATTCCCGACCTAGCCACCAAAGCTACCGAAACACCATTGAGCTCACCGGAGCCAATGTGACCCCCTTGCGATCCGACACCATCCGGTTGGTGCAAAGCGGATGTGCATTCCATGGACTTCATTCCGAAGATCCAAACCAACATCTTAAGGACTTCCTCAAAATTGTAGATTCCATAGACCTAGGTGTTGAAACTAGAGAGATAACCCGATTACGTCTATTCCAATTCTCTCTACGGGATCAAGCTAGTCAATGGCTTGAGCGTTTACCCGCGGGATCCATCACCACATGGGATGATCTCACCACTCGTTTCCTTGCTCAATTTTTCCCACCGGGGAGAACTACTAAGCTTAGAAATGACATCTTGATGTTCCAACAACGTTAAAATGAATCTCTTTATGAAGCATGGACTCGTTTCAAGGACTTACTCCAAAAAGTCCCTCATCATGGCATAGATCTTTGGCTTCAAGTCCAAATTTTTTATGACCATATCGACATCTCCACGAGGCGAGCCATTGACCAATCGGCCGGTGGTAAGCTACGTGATCTTAGTGCGGAACAACCATGGGAACTCATAGAAGATCTTGCTCTCTATGACAACGAAAGTTGGAATGATCCCCGTGACTTGAACAAAACGGTCAAGGCAATATCTTTGCCTTCGAACAATTCTAGCACTCCCGACCGTAGGATCATGGAACTTGAGGACCAAGTCAAGTTTCTCATGAAATCTTATGAAGCTCCTAAACCTTCAAGCCAAGTGAAAAAAATCACTTCTTCATGCGAATTATGTAGTGGTCCCCACGACACTCGTGATTGTGTGGAACTCCCCAGAACAGCTTTTGTAGACTACGCATCCACACGTACCGACGAAGCGGGAGATAAGTGGTACACTTTCAAGCCCGAGCCAAACACTTACGGTGATTCATACAACCCCTCTTGGAAAAATCACCCAAACCTTAGGTGGAAACAAAATCAACCCAATTCTTCCAATCTGCCTAATCGTTACCAACCAAATGGTCCACCCTCCAACCGTACTTTCAACAACAATCCTTCTAACAATTATGGTAGTACCAACAATCTTGAAGGATTGATGTCTAAGTTTATGGCATCTCAAGAAGCTCGTATAGCTAGGTTTGAAACCGAATTTAACCAACAACAAACGGAGATGACCAACAAGATTGACAACTTATTGAAAGCCCTTAACAACCAAGCATTAGTCGCACCTAGGAAGGACACTAGGGACACCAATAACGGAATTCAAATTAAGGACCCCTCATCATCCAAACATGTCCACTTTGTCAATGTTGTCACCACTAAGCCAATAGATAAGGAGATAGAATAGAGTGACAAGGATGAAGTTAGAGTAGAAGCCGAGACTAAGGATGAGAGTAGGGAAGTTGAGGTTAAGAAGGAAGAGGAATTAGAGGAGGTAGAGCCTATAGAAAAGTACTTTGATAAGTTGCCCACCAAGGAAGAACGGGAATACCATAAGGATTTATTCGATAGTCCCGAGAGACCATATATCCTTGGCACCCCCTTATCAAAATGGGAGACCCCTCTAACATCAACATACCATGCAATATCGGGCACATGCATATATGGAAAGCTTACATCGACCCTAGATCCCCTGTGAACATCATGACTAGGACTTATTACAATTGGGTGATGAAGAAACAACTCGATTTTAGGATGATGCCCAATAGGAATTTGATAAGTAATTTTGTAGGAAGAGTGAAGGGATTGCATGTGATTATAGGAAATCTCACCTATGAGATCGATTTTATGATAGTTGAAGACACTCGTCCGGTGATAGATGCTTGCCTAAGCCAAATAATATTTGCAAAACCATTTGTTGAGGCCACTAGGATGAGTTATGATCCGACTTTAGGGATAGTTAGATTCAAGGAAGAAAATGATGAAGTTGCCTATCAAATGCCCTACAAAATTGAGCAATACCGCCTTCTCTCTACTTTTGAAAAGGAACACAAGCAAGCGACTTATTATAGGAATGAGGAGGATAGACGTAGAGGAGTAGAGTATGTAAAGAATAGAATGCTTGGTTTCTACAAAGAATGCTTGCAACTAGGTCCGGAATACAAAACTGGTTTAGAAGACGACCTAGAAAGTGGAACCAACGACGAGGTCACGTAGTAACCCATGACCTTGAGTCTAGCTACAAGACTCGTAAATAAACAAAAGCGCTTCTTGGGAGGCAACCCATGTTTTGTGTGATTTTTTTTTGTTTGTTTGTTATTTGCTTCCGTATGCATGCCTTATTTTTATTGTTGGTAGATCATATTTCTAAACTAAATAGTGGAAATACTTTACTTTGTTGTTTTGGCCTAGTCTTAACTCCACCTAAAGGTATTTTTGCAAAAGATAAGTGTAAGGGGAAACCCCAAATATGTTTTTAAGAAACAAACCGATCATGATTCTCCACAATATTAAATGAACATGTATATTCGTATTTGTTAGAGTCAAATGCTTGTATTGAGTCATAATGAAGTTTTGCAGGATTTTCCAGGAAGTAGGACCAAGTTTTTCCAGAAATTTTCCGGAAACTTAACATAAGAATTTCTGCATGTCACTTTTGACGGCGTCAAGAGTTAACTCTTGACGGCGTCAAGTGTAAAAATCTGGAAATTTTACCAGTTTTGTTTTTCTAATGGAGTCTTATGGTTTTTGTAAATTATTAAGTTTTATAATCTCCAGGAAATCTGCAAACTTCATTCCACAAGCATTATATCTTATCTTGTTTTCTAGGACTTAGTAACTTATATAGGATGCCGCCGATTTTACGCGAGGTTGTTTTGTCTATTTTCTCAGGATTTACAGGTTATGTATGACAAGAAGATGATTTATATTCTGGAAGGGAAGCTTTGATTGTTCATTTTCTTGGAGGAAGATCTAACCTGGCCACCTTATTATCCATACCGAGCGAATCAGGGGAGTATTTGATTTCATTCTTTTTACTTTTTCACTTTTACAGTCTTTACTTGAACATTGGGGACAATGTTCATCCTAAGTGTAAGGGGAAGGTAAAATGATGATACATTACATATGCACTTTCGCTTGAGTTTGTTTTGTTTGATGGTAGATGTGTAATAAAACTATGAGAAATACTTGTTAGTGCAATTTTAGCGTCAAATTTAAAATTTTTTACAACATTTAGGAGTGAAACTTTAGCCATAGCAAGCGTCTCATGGATAGGAGATTGTATGACTAGCACATAACCGTATATTCAGAAAAATTTTCCACCCAAATATGTGAGGTTCGCCTTTAGATTTGATAGGAAAAGCATTTACTATTAGTGCTTATGAGTGTACCGGTAGCATTTAGATTCTAGAACTTGCGTTAGTGATACATCCCGAGACCGCTAGTGAGACTACATTTGTGTAGTAGGATTTACTACATGATAAGAGGCATTAGGATTACCCTTGTGTTAAACCCGTATCATAATTACTTGACCATTTAAGTCATATTACTTGGCTAGTTAAGTCAACTAATTTTTCCCACACCCTTAGCGTTGTACTCATTTTTAGTACACGAAACCCCTAGTACACCCCTCCGAGCCTATCTTTTCGTTTCTAACTTTAAGCATCTTACTTAAAGGAAGAATTTGTTACACCCCACTTAAATGTACACCCAAATCGCCTTAACCTTCCGTGTATGCACTCATCTTTAGTGCATTATTGTTATTTGTTAAACCCTAAGTTAACTATCTAATTGATTACATGGTTGCTAAGTCGAGTCATATCCTTGTACATATTGTTTTGGGACGATTGGGACTCATGGGTAAAGTACTTATTTTATGGAGTAATGGGGAAGAACATCATTTATTACCCCCGTATGTGCGTTAATCTTAAAAGTACTCCAAGTGTTTTGATTATCTTAATTCGAGTCAATAGATTAGTTTATTGTAAAGTATGTAAATATTCAAATGTAAGGGGAATGGTCATCCCCTATGATGTATTATTTTGGATGGTAGGGTAAGAGTGTATGCAAAAAAAAAAAAAAAAAAAAAAAAAAAAAAAAATCGAAAAATCAAGAAAAAAAAATAGAAAAAGAGAAAAAACATACGGACTGCCATCCCTTTTCATTCTATGTTCATTTTATGTTTTTGTTATTTTTGTTATTAGCTTAAGTCGAGTTTAGTCTTGGCTTAGCAACGCCACATTGTACATGTAATTAACCAAGATTGTTAACTCGCCACCAGTAAAACTTCCTTTATCCAACAAAACCGTATATTTCATATCCCTACACCTAACGTTACAACCCTTTAAAAGAGATGTGAGAGATATCTTCCGTTTACATATTGTAATTTATACTTTATTACACCCGAGAGATGTGAGTATCTAAACACTATTTGTGAGGTGCTTGTGTATGACCTCCGTGCTTGTCTATTGGTCTTTAGTGGAACAATCATTTGTTGTAATTACTTTTATATTAGTGTTAAATGACCCCTAACTTGTATTTTGACTAGAATAAAAGCGCATTTGCTTGAGGACAAGCAAATCTCAAGTGTAAGAGTATATGATGAGGCGAAAAATGAACCACTTTTAGGGGGTCATTTAAGCCCGGAATTGACTTTATTTGATCAAATATTGCCCTAAATCGTTCCTTTTGTGATTTTAGGTAATTTGGGAGTGAAATCTGGAAAAGGAAGCAATTCGGACGTTTTTGGAGCATAAAAGAAAAGAAAATGCCAAAGTCTTAATTTTTCTTGCTGGGAATAGTAGGTGACGGCGTCAAGAGAAAATTTCCATGACGATCCAGTACAGATTTGACGGCGTCACGAAGTAGGGCGTCAAGAGTAAAATTCATGACGGCCTGGAAATGCACAATACATGACAACGTCAAAAGTAGATCAAGGCAGTCCGAGTAGAGTTTTGGCGGCGAGGTGACGGCGTCACAAGTTTGGTCTTGACGCCGTCAGACTCCTTTTCCTATATAGTTTTCTAATTTTCACATTAAAAGAGAGAAGTTTTGGAGAAACCCTAAGTACGAACTTGGTGCGAATTTTACAGGTTTTTCAAGGGTTCTAAGCCCTTGATACCTTTCATGTGTAATTGAGATAAGTGTTCTTTTAATTCAATCAATATGTCTATGTGTTGGTTGTCTATATCTTGTTCTTGTCTTAATTCCATCATGCTAGGCTAGATCTATCTTGTGTTTGCTCGGATCTAATGAAACCTAGATGTTAATTATGTGTTGATTACTTGTTTATAATTGTATTGGATGAATGAATTTGATGTTAGGCTTAAGAAAACTGGCAGATCTCCAAATGGTAACATGCTTGAATGTCTTAAGAAACATGAACCGATGTGCACTAGGTCTTTATTGGTTGTATTTAATGCATGAGCCACTGTTTATAATCCCTATGGTTGTGCTGGGCATGGTATAGGAGGAGATAAGAGCTCATAGAATTGGGGAGTTAAGTGCGCCACCCCATGAATGATATTAAGGAATACGATCCGTCATCCATGCAACTATAACAAGTAATTAACGTGTAAAAGATGTCTAGGGAGTAGTGAAATCTAAGTAAACACATTTTCTCCACTTATTGCTCAAAACTTTAGTATAATTTAGTTTATTTTCATTTTTAGTATTTTATTTTGATTGCATCTTTAGTATTGCGTTAGTTGACTACCAACTAATTCCGCCCAAATCCTTCAAACCAGAGATTTTTACTTGCTTTCTAAAAAATATAAAAATACAAAAAATAATCATCCCTTACCTTTAGAACTAGTATTTAGGTTTTCTAATCCTAGCGACACTATTCCTAGCTGAACGATCAATCCCCCGGTACTTGTCACTATACTATACTACAACGATCAGGTACACTGCCTGGTGGGGGTTGTAAGCTTCTCAAGATCCCTTGAGAGGTAAAGCCTGGTGCAATCCCTACGCATCAGCGACCCCCTTAATTATTAAGGGGACCGGCTAGTAAATTAAGGGGACCGGCCAGACAATTAAGGGGACCGGCCACGCTCCCAAACAGTATTTTCTCCCCTATAAATACTGGTTCATTCCACAAATTTTTCTCACCTTTTGCACTCCAAAAATTTCTGTTCTAGATCCACATTTCCTTTCTCTTACACCTTTGATCATAAGTACATAATTCTTTGTTTCAAAGTGATTCAAACATCATCCTCTCAAGTGCAAGAGAAGAATACTTCTATCCCCCAAGACAAGAAGTATTACAACTTGTTGTGACCTCCACATACAAGTTGTTGGTACATCATCAAGATTATTTACATCATTCTTTGTGAAGATTGTTGTGTATATTTGATTGTAGATAGTTGTGCTAGATATATAGATTGTGTGATTAGTTAGTTGCTTGGTGTGAAGAAGAAAAGTTAGGAATTAGATTGTAGTGAAGAAGCTAGGTGTGGAGTAGTTAGTTGTGAAGTGAATTGGTGTGAAAAAGATAGGAGTGGAGTAGTTAGTTGTGAAGTAGATTAGCTTGAAGAAGTTGTGTAGAAGTTGTGACTTAGTTGTGAAGAAGTTGTGGTGTGTAAAGTGGTGTGTAAATTGGTGTGTAAGGTTTTCTCCGCCATAAGGGAGCTTGTTGACATAGTGAAGAAAACTCTCGAGTAGGTGACTCGAGGAGTGGAGTAGGGCAAGGAAGGTGTCCTTGTAGCCGAACCACTATAAATCCTTTGTCTCGCGGTTAGATCTTTCCATATATATATTTGCTCATATAGTGCTAGTATTGATTTTACTTAAAGATCAAACGAAAGTTTCATTCACAAAACAAAATTTTTACAATCAAACTAAAAAGGTAACATACATATAATTGATCATTTCGATCAAGTAAAGTTTTCATACAAAATATAACTAAGGATTATAAAATAAACGATTACATACTTATCTCTCGTATATAGCTATAATTGTTTACAATTGTGCATGTGTTGATTTCACATGCTTAGCTTATATTATTATTTTTCATACTTAGATATAGTTGTTCATATTGTTCAAGATTTGAGTTCACATAAAATTGAATCAAAATTTTAAAAGCAAACAAGGTTTTAAAACTAAACTAAGTTTTCATAATAAAATTAAAAAGACGTAAAACTATTCAACCCCCCTTCTAGTTTCCCACACATAGCAGGAATACCAAAAAGGTTCAAGAATGTCTTGATGTTGAGTTTCTTGAAGATCAAGAAAATAAAAAAGGTAAAGGTCCTGATTGGATGTTTGATCTTGATATTTTGGCTTCTTCTGTGAACTATGTACCTGTTAGAGAAGAAAATTAAGCTGTTCATAATGAAGAAGAATTACAGTACATTGTTCATGGAGTCAATATGAGATCTGATGATGTTCCTAATGAAGAACCCATTGCACAGAAGAAAAGTACTATTGAACCTCAAAGTACTGTTGAACCAAAATCCACAGTATCTGATGAAGACCAAGCTATTCAGGATGAACTTAATAGGATGATTTTACAAGAAACTATTGCTAAGACATATGAAGATGATCAAAGGAGAGCTTATGAGGCAGAAAAGAAGAAGGCCAAAGTCTCAGATAACTATGACAATACTTTTCATCAAAGTACTGATGAACCAGTTGAAAGTACTTCTAATGTCTTACCAACATCAAATTGGATCAACACTGATGATTTGAATGATCCAAACATGCCTGATTTAGAAGATATTGATGATGAGCTTCCTAAGGAAGGAATTTTCTCAAATTCCAATGAAGATCTGATACATGGGAATCGCACCTGGCTTTACCTCTCGAGGGATCTCGAGAAGCTTACAAGCCCCACCAGGCAGTGTACCTGATCGGTGTAGTATAGTATAGTGACAAGTACCGGGAGATTGATCGTTCAACTCAGGAATAGTGTCGCTAGGATTATAAGTCTCCTAAACTAAGTCTAGAGGTGAGGGATGATTCTTTTTGTATTTTTATATTTTATAAAAGCAAGTAAAATCTCGGGTTTTGGAAGAGTGGGCGGAGTTAGTTGCTAGCCAACTAACCTAATAAACTACTAATACAATCAAAATTACATAACATAAATGAAAATGAAACTAATTATACTAGTGGTGTAAACAATGATGGGGAAAGTTGTGTTTACTTAGGTTTCATTACTCCCTAGATATCTTTTACAGGTTGATAGCTTGTTACAATTGCATGGATGATGGGTCATATTCCTTAATACTAGTCGTAGGGTCATGTACAATATTCCCTAACTCTATAGGATCCTACTTCACTCCTATTTCGAGCCATTAGAAGCTCTTAACATCGGATCATTAGAATTCTCCTTCGCATTAAATACAACCAAAAATTGTAGTACACCTCCGATCATGTTTCTTAAGACGTTCAAGCAAGTTACCAATGGAATTCTGCTAGTTTTCTTAAGCCTAACATCAAATACAATCATCCGTAACAACTATAAACAAATAATCAACCCATAATTAACATCTAGGTTTCACTACATCTAAGCAAACACAAAAGAAATCTAGCCGAACATGTTAAATTGAAGACAAGCGTAAGATATATTCAAACAAAACATAGACATATTGAATGAATTGAAAGAGTACTTATCTTAAATAGAACATGAAAGATTCAAAGGGTTGAAACCCTTGAAAAAGCTGGAAAATTCGACCTAGGGTTTTTTCTCTCAAAGTTACACACTAATGAATGAAATTTGGAAAACTATATATATTTTTTACAGGGTGACGGCGTCAGGAAGGAATTTGTGACGCCGTCAACTCGCCGTCTTAATAAAAATCATATTGTCTAGATCTGATTTTGATGCCATTGTGTAGGAATTTCTTTTGGGCCATCACTAACAAATGGACCATGACGGCCTAGGTGACGTCGTCATGTCCTATAGTTAAAAATCCTCTGGACCGTCATGTGCATCATCCATTTCCACCTCTTTTGTAACTCTTGACGCCGTCACTTGGAGACTCTTGATGCCGTCAAGTACTGTTCCCAGCAAGGAAAATTGAGACTTTGTCGTTTTCTTCACTTTTATGCTCAAAAAACGTCGAAAATGCTTCCTTTTCCAGATTTCTCTCCAAAAGTACCTAAAATGACAAAAGAAAAGATTTAGGGCAATATTTGATCAAATAATCACGAATTTGGGCTTAAATGACCCCTTAAAAGTGGTTCATTTTTCGCCTCATCAAATACCCTTACGCTTGAGATTTGCTTGTCCTCAAGCAAATGCGCTTTTATTCTAATCAAAATACAAGTTAGGGGTCATTTAACACTAATATAAAAGTAATTACAACAAATAATCGTTCCACTAAAGACCAAAGACAAGCACGGAGGTCATACACTAGCACCTCACAAATAGTGTTTAGATACTCACATCTCTCAGGTGTAATAAAGTATATATCACAATATGGAAATAGAAAACATCTCTCACTACCTGTCATAACAAGTAGATTACCATAGGTTTGGGAAAGGATCAAACCTTCACCAATTGGTGTAAGCACCTAGTACAGACTATCAAAGAGGTCTTTTAAAGGGTTATAACATTAGGTGTAGGGATATGGAATACACGGTTTTGTTGGATAAAGGCAATATTTACTGGTGGCGAGTTAATCATCTTGGTTAATTACATGTTCAATATGGCGTTACTTATAAGCAATTATATAATATTTGTAAACATAAACATCAAATATACATGATGAACACATTAAACTATTATGCCACAATGATCTTAGAATAGGATAATAACCACCTAGATAAGATGAACAAGTACAACATACCGGAAGCCGTAGCGGATGTTGACATGATGCAAGGAACACCTTAAGCATAAACTAGTTTCTCTCCCTTGACCCACTTGAGTGTAGAAAGCTTGATGGAAAGCTAAATGATTCTACTTGTGTGTGTTGTAGGGTAGAGAGAGGACTAGTTTATATAGGGCTTTTAGGTTGGCATGTCCATCAATGCCAATATATGTAACGGTCAAGATATAATGTACCATTAGGAGCATTCATCATAATATTGATTAGTTTGATTACATCATTAGTACACATTGAAGTATAGGTAACCTACAAATCAATATGGGATTATGACATCAATGTAATCAATATGGGATAATGAAATCAATATAATGTCACATTTTTACATTCTCCCACTTGACATGATATTCCCTAATGGTATAACATAAGGCTAGCAATTAAATCTTATCAACCGTTAACATCATAAGTATCTTGACACAACAAACTACATAATGAGGATTATGGCGGTTATACACAGTATACTCGTATACTCCCTTCCATATATCACAACATTACGAGCTCATCATGTTAGATTCATAAGTTATATAAACAACATACAGTCCACATACTTGTTATGATAATACATAAGTTACTTATTCAAACACCAATGCATGCATAATAACATAATGAATAAGAAATAAAATCATAAACATTTTATTTAGCTCAAGAGTGTTTCGAACATCGTAATTAGTTATCAATGCAACCAAGACCCAACCTAGGAACATGTTGCGTAAATGTCTTTGGTGGTAAACCCTTGGTTAAAGGATCAGCAATCATAAGATTTGTACTAATGTGTTCTAGATACACTCTTTGTTTCTGAATTTCTTCTTTCACGATAAAGAACTTTATATCCATGTGTTTTGCACCTTTAGAGTACTTATCGTTCTTAGAGAAGAAAACTGCTGCGGTATTGTCACAATAAATTTTCAGCGGCTTGCTTATAGTGTCGACAACCCCAAGCCCTGAAATAAAGTTCCGCAGCCATAATGCATGAATAGTAGCCTCATAACAAGCTACAAATTCTACTTCCATGGTGGATGCAGCAATGATAGATTGTTTGGCACTTTTCCAGGAAATAGCTCCTCCAACCAATTGAAACACATAGCCAAACGTTGACTTTCCACTATCTTTGCACCCAGCATAATCAGAATCAGCATATCCAACCACTTCTAAGTGATTAGACCTTTTATAAGTAAGCATATAATCCTTTGTTCCTTGAAGATATCTCAATACTTTCTTTGCAGCTTTCCAGTGATGAATACCAGGATTACTTTGATATCTACTGAGCATCCCGATTGCAAAACTGATGTCGGGTCTAGTGCAAGTCTGTAGATACATTAAACTGCCCACAATTGAAGCATATGGAATGTTTTCCATTTCCTTTTGTTCCACGTCATTCTTTGGACATTGTATAAGACTAAATTTATCTCCCTTCTGAATAGGGACTATACTATCCGAGCACTTGCTTATATTAAATCTCTCAAGAATCTTATCGATATAGGATTTTTGAGATAGTCCTAATAGACCTTCAGATCTGTCACGGAATATTGAAATTCCAATCACATAGGATGCCTCACCCATATCTTTCATTTCAAAATTCTTAGAGAGATATTCTTTAGTCTTATGCAATAAACCAAAATCATTAGTCGCAAGCAAAATGTCATCAACATATAGAACCAAAAATATAAACTTGCTCCCACTGATCTTGCGGTATATACATCGATCAACGATGATTTCTTCAAAACCGAAAGATTTAATGGTATCATTGAACTTAATATACCATTGCCTTGAAGCTTGTTTAAGTCCATATATTGATTTCTTCAATTTACACACCATCTTTTCTTTACCCTCAATGAAAAACCCTTCAGGTTGTTTCATATAAACTTCCTCCTCAAGATTTCCATTTAGAAAGGCGGTTTTCACATCCATTTGATGTAGCTCTAAGTCAAAATGAACTACTAATGCCAATATTATTCTCAACAAGTCTTTCTTTGAGACGGTGAAAAAGTCTCGTTGTAATCAATGCCGTCTTTCTGAGTATAACCTTTGGCTACAAGCCTAGCTTTATATCTTTCAACATTGCCTTTAGAGTCGCGTTTGGTCTTAAAGACCCATTTACAACCAACTAGTTTAAAACCTTCTGGCAAGTTTACGAGATCCCAGACTTTATTTTGAGCCATTGATTTTAACTCTTCTTTCATAGCATTAATCCACATTTCAGACTTATCACTTTCTATGGCTTGTTGAAAAGTTACAGGATCATTATCAATGCCAATATCAAAATCTGTCTCTTGCAAGTAAACTATATAATCATCAGGGATAGCTGACTTTCTAACCCTTGCAGGTTTGTTTAATGCTATTCCAACGGGTTCACTTGTTTGAGTTGGTAAGTTAGTTTCTTCATGGGGTGTTTGTTCATTATTCAAATGTTGCTCTTGATTTTGAACAGGAACAACATTCGGTGCAGTTGTGGATTTGTGAACATTCATGGATGATGGACCATCATCCCTTATTTCTTTAATATCCACAACTTGATTTTCAACACTCCCACTAACTTCACCATTTTCCAGAAATTTGGCATTACCTGTTTCAACAATTCTAGAACTGTGGTTTGGACAATAAAACCTATACCCTTTGGACTTCTCCGGGTAACCAATAAAGTAACCGCTAACGGTTCGAGAATCCAATTTCTTTTCTTGTGGATTATAAACCCGTGCTTTTGCTGGACAACCCCAAACATGCAGGTGTCTCAAACTAGGTTTCCTTCCAGTCCATAACTCAAAAGGAGGTTTTGGAACTGACTTACTAGGAACCCTATTTAACAGATACACTGCGGTTCTAAGTGCATACATCCACAAACTTTTGGGTAAAGAGGATTTACTTATCATGCTCCTAACCATCTCCAATAATGTTCTATTTCGTCTTTCTGCCACGCCATTTTGTTGTGGCGTGCCCGGCATAGTATATTGAGCACATATGCCGCGACTTTCGAGGAACTTTGCAAAGGGACCAGGACATTGTCCAGATTCATCATACTTTCCATAATATTCATCACCTCGATCAGATCTTACGACTTTCACTTTTCTGTCAAGTTGCCTCTCAACCTCATTTACAAACACCTCAAGGGCATTTATAGATTGAGATTTTTCACGTAGCAAATAGACATATCCATAACGTGAAAAATCATCTATAAAGGTGATAAAATATTTTTCTCCAGTGAAGGATGGAGTATCAAATGGTCCACAAATATCGGTGTGTATAATTTCAAGGAGATTACTACTTCTTGTGGCACCTTTTTTGCTATGTTTGGTTTGCTTACCTTTAATGCATTCCACACATAAGCCAAAATCGGTGAAGTCTAGATTCGGTAGAATCTCATTCTTCACCAATCTTTGCAATCTTTCTTTGGATATATGACCCAAACGTTTATGCCACAAGAAAGCAGAATTTTCATCGACGATACTACGTTTCATTCCAACATTATGATCAACAGTAAACAGAGATTCAGAAAAAACATCATCAAGTTTCAATTTATATAAATTATCAATAAGAATACCATAACCAATAAATGATTTATTCTTATATAAATTAAAACGACCATTTCCACCACCAAAAGTATACCCACTAACATCAAGTCTCGGAACAGAAATTAAATTTCTAGAAATTGAAGGTACATAGAGAGTATTCATTAGATCCAAGTGAAACCCGGTATCTAACTTCAGTCTATAAGTCTCTATGCCTTCAATGGGGGCCTTCATTTGGTTCCCCATAAAGAGAAAGTTATTAGTTGGGCTTGTGGTTTGGATTGTAAGGAATCCCTGCATAATATTGGAAACATGAGTAGTAGCACCAGAATCAAACCACCAAGTATTAGAAGGAACTTCAGACAAGTTTGATTCAAAGCATAGAGAAACATAATGTATACCTTTCTTTTCGAACCAAGCCTTACGCTTAGGACAATCCTTTTGGAAATGTCCCTCTTTTCTGCAAAAATTGCATTTGTTGTCCTTTTGTTCCTTCTTTTCACCATTAGCAACCTTTGAGGTTGTAGCATGTTGTTTCTTCTTAAAGTTCTTGGGTTTTGGTTTGAGCTTCTTGTCAACTCCTTGATTCACCAGGTTAACGGAGTGAACTCTTTGTTTCTTTAGTCTTGCTTCCTCCTGAATAAGCTTACTGGACAGTTCATCAATATTCCACTTATCCTTTAATGTGTTATAATTGATGTGAAACGGTCCATATTCAGAAAGAAGTGAATTCATTATGAATTGTACCAAGAAAGAGTCATCCACATTCATACCCAGCGTCTTAAGTCTTGCTGCAGTATTGGTCATGTCAAGGACATGTTGCTGCATACTCTTTGTACCATCAAATTTCATGGTGGTAAGTTCAGCCATAAGTGTCCCTGCTAGTGCTTTATCAGCAGAACGAAACTTCTCTTCCAAAAGCTTAAGAAAATCTTTAGCATTCTGATTTTCAATGCCGGGAAGAGAAGACTTAATGTTGTTGGCAATTGTCATCCGCATAAAGTTCAAGCAAAGTCTGTTGGACCTTGTCCATGCCTTATGGTGTGATTTTTGAGCCTCTGTACTATCATCAGTAAGATCAGTAGGCTTATCCTCCAGTAGCGCCAAGTCAAGATCCAAAGCACCTAAATGGAAAGTGACTTGTTCGCTCTATTCGGAGAAATTTACACCGGTAAACAAGGTAATAGAAGAAGTTTGAGAGTGAAGGTTAATTGCTGCAAAATGTATATGCTTTACTGATTAAAATTCATATGAGAGATAAAATAAATGAAATATATAATATTGGTTTCCTTTGGGTAAACACAATAATATATCATCATTATTAGAATGCAATGAAACTTTACATGAAAATAAAATAAACTTCGTCGAATATATAAAGCATCTTTGGATAACTATCCATATACGACAAAAGTATACTAATTTTCATCTTTTAGTTTATTAGTTATAGAAGAATAAATTTTCCTTTGGGCAAAATTCATAATTTCTATCAACTAATAAATGATCCATAATAGCATTCTTTAAAACAACATAAATTATATGACTACAAATTTAAAATTTAAAATTAACTTGATCACTTTGGTGACTAACAAATTAATCTCACTTAATGTCATATAATAAATAAATGACTTTAAAGAAAAATTAATTGAGTAATAAAAAAAAAACATATGAATGTTACAAATAACTGATGAGACGGTAACATCCAAATAATTACTCCGTAAGTTATTGTACTTCTCAATTACTTTGATCATTAACATGAAAAGAACAACAACCAATCATGTAGCATTGTATCACATTTGAAACGTAAATAAAGACCGATTTTCAATTTAATTACCTCTGCTAGTACATTCTAATTAAATTACATAATTCTCATTTAAACCATTTAATTTGATGACATTAAAGCGTAAGGAAACTAGGAATTCATAATATTAAATGTGCATAAGAACTACAAAAATGCATACAAATAGTAAAGCATTTAAATCTAAGTTTATAAATGATACAATATTTTAAAAACATTTTCGGTAACGGAAGCGATAAGGAACAATAGTTGGTTAAACAATATCATACAAAATCAAGAACAATAGATAAGATATGATATTACTCATATATACCACACATCATAAAATGGTCATTCTCAGAAACAAAATTTTCAACATTAGTATGCAATACTATATTCAATTAATCACGTCAAACAAAAAATTGATTTGTAATATGACGATACATAGTACTGAGATTTGTTGCCCATTATTAAATTATATATGCATAACTCCTATTAGTTTCAAATAGTGTCACAGGCATATACTTAACCATGTCATACAACTTACGGACAAATAGACATCATATTAAACTGAATTTACGATCGAGCAATATAACAATCTACAATACGTATACTTGTTATGATCAATAAGCTAAGGATTATTATCGATTCAATAACGATGGCTCTGATACCACATATAAGCAATTATATAATATTTGTAAACCTAAACATCAAATATACATGATGAACACATTAAACTATTATGCCACAATGATCTTAGAATAGGATAATAACCACATAGATAAGATGAACAAATACAACATACCAGAAGCCGTAGCGGATGTTGACATGATGCAAGGAACACCTTAAGCATTAACTAGTTTCTCTCCCTTGACCCACTTGAGTGTAGAAAGCTTGATGGAAAGCTAAATGATTCTACTTGTGTGTGTTGTAGGGTAGAGAGAGAACTAGTTTATATAGGGCTTTTAGGTTGGCATGTCCATCAATGCCAATATATGTAACGGTCAAGATATAATGTACCATTAGGAGCATTCATCATAATATTGATTAGTTTGATTACATCATTAGTACACATTGAAGTATAGGTAACCTACAAATCAATATGGGATTATGACATCAATGTAATCAATATGGGATAATGACATCAATATAATGTCACATTTTTACATTACTAAGCAAAGACTAGACTCGACTTAAGCTAATGAAACGGGATGGTAGTCCGTATGTTTTTTTCTTTTCTTTTTCTGCTCTTTTTTTCTTTTTCTTTTTTTTTCGATTTTTTTTTTTTTTTTTTTTTTTTTTTTTTTTTTTTTGCATACACTCTTACCCTACCATCCAAAATAATACATCATAGGGAATGTACATTCCCCTTACACTTGAATTTTTACATACTTTACAATAAACTATTCTAATGACTCGAATCAAGATAATCAAAACACTTTGTGTACTTTTAAGATTAACGCACATATGGGGGTAATAATTTGATGTTCTTTCTCATTACTTCAAAACACAAGTACTTTACCCATGAGTCTCAATTGTCTCAAAACAATATGTACAAGATATGACTCGACTTAGCAACCATGTAATCAATTAGATAATTAACTAAAGGTTTAAACATATAACAATAATGCACTTAAGATGAGTGCATACAAGGAAGGCAAAGGCGCTTTGGGTGTACATTTTGGGGTGGCTTGTAAACAAAATCTATCTTTAAGTAAGATGCTTAAAGTTAGAAACGAAAAAGATATGCTCGGAGGGGTGTACTAGGGGTATCGTGGACTAAAAATGAGTACAATGCAAAGGTGTGGGAGAATTACTTGACCTATGAAGTCAATGTAATTATATTACAGGTGTGAAACAAGGGTTATCCTAATGCCTCTTATCATGTAGTAAATCCTAACTACTCGAATGTAGTCTCACTAGCGGTCTCGGGATGTATCGCTATCACAAGTTCTAGAATCTAAATGCTACCGGTATCCTCAGAAGCACTAATAATTAATACTTTTCATATCAAATCTAAAGGCGAACCTCACATATTTGGGTGGAAAATTTTTCTGAGTGGTACGATTTTGTGCTAGTCATACAACTCCTATCCATGAGACGCTTGCTAAGGTTAAAGTTTCACTCCTAAATGTTGTAAAAAATTTTAAATTTGGCGCTAAAATTACACTAACAAGTATTTCTAAGTTTTATTACACACCTACCATCAAACAAACAAACTCAAGTGTAATAGTATCCTATAAGGTATCATCATTTACCCTCCCCTTACACTTAGGATGAACATTGTCCCCAATGTTCAATTAAAGAATGTAAAAGTGAAGTAGGTAAAAGAATGAAAGTAAATACTCCCCTGATTCATTCGGTGTGGATAGTGTGGTAACAAGGTTAGATCTTCCTCCAAGAAAATGAACATTCAAAGCTTCCCTTCTAGAAAAATAAATCATCTTCTTGTCATACATAACCTGTTAAACTTGAGAAAACAAACAAGGCAACCTTGCATAAAATCGGCGGCAATCTATATATACTAACAAATCCTAGAAAGCAAATTAAGATATAATGCTTGTGGAATGAATGTTTGCAGATTTCCTTGAGTTTATAAAACTAAATATTTAACAAAAACTTTAAGACTCCGTTAGAAAAACAAAACTCACAAAATTTCCAGAATTTTACACACGACGCCAGTAGGAATTAATTCATGACACCGTCAAAAGTGACCTGCAGAAATCTTTACATTAAGTTTCCGGAAAATTTCTGTAAAAACTTATGTCCTACTTCCTAGAAAATCCTGCAAAACATCATTATGACTCGATACAAGCATTTGACTCTAACAAATACTAATATATATGTTCATTTATTATTGTGGCTAATCAAGATCAATTCCGTTCTTATAAACAAATTTGGGGTTTCCCCTTACACTTAGCTTTTGTAAAATACCTTTATATGAAGTTAAGACGAAGTTAAACAACAAAATAAAGCATTTTCACAATTTTAGTTTGAAACATGATCTACCAACAATAAAAATAAAGCATGCATACGGAAGCAAATAAAAATCAAACAAAAATAAAATCACACAAAACATGGGTTGCCTCCCAAGAAGCGCTTTTCTTTATTTATGAGTCTTGTAGCTAGACTCAAGGTCATGGGCTATCCTATATGGGTGAGCTCCTCATTGAGGACATCTTTGGGATCAAACTTAGGTTTCAAATTCCTATCGGTTTTCTTGGTACGGTATGACCTCTCAAACTTTTCTCCATCCGGATCATATAAAATCATCTTCATATGCCATGATCCATTACCTTCCTTAGGTGGCTTGTCCTACTTCCATTTACATTTATCCCATTCCCTTTTCCACTTGTTCATCTCTATGTTGATAGGCATTACGCATAAGAACTCAATCATTTTCCTAAAGACTAGGCGATCCTCAAAAGGGTCTAGTTCCTCATCTCTAGCTATGAGTTATTCCATCGAATGTGTTTTATCGATGAAATCTTTTTCTAAATAGAATGGGCGTTGAGGTCCTACAAAGTTTCTTTCTATCCAAGGCCCATATCTAGATGGTCTCCTATTCATCTCCACCCAATGTGGTGTCGGTTCATCCTCACAATCGTAGCTATGCTTTCTAACATCATAAACCGACCAAGTATCACCCTCTCCTACCGCTATCTTAGACTCCTTACAATCTATCATGGCACTAGCGGTTGCTAAAAATCCTCTTCCTACTAACAACGGGCATGTAGTATCACTAACCATATCTAGGACGTGAAAATCCGCTAAAATAGTTAACTTTCCTACGTGAACCACTACATCCTTGATCATTCCAACCGGATGGGCAATACTTTCATCCGCTAGACTAATTAGAACTTCCGTCTCCTCTAACTTTCCTAGCTTAAGAGTGGTGAAAAGGGATAAGCGAATCAAGTTGAGGCTTGATCCTAAGTCGGCTAGTGTATCGAAAGCTTCAGATTTTCCTATCTTACACGGCAAAACAAATATACCCGGATCATCAAGCTTTTTAGGCAACTTGTTTTGAACGAAGGCGGTCCCATTTTTACCCAATTTAAACTTCTCATGTTTTTCTAGTAGGGCACTATAGTAGGTAGCACGGGCTAAGACATCTATGATGGGGCGTTCAAGGTGGAGCTCCTTGAATTCATCGTCAAGGTCTTGTGTAGGAGGTGTTTCAACTATGTTATTGACCGGTTTGATATCGGATGTTTTATTCAATTGGTCCTTTTGAAGAATTTGGGTTTGCTTGAAACACGTGCTCATTGCTTTGACCAAATAATATTGTGGACAAGAAGTAGGGGACGAAACCGATGATACGGCATTACCGTTTAGTTCTGGGTTCTTGAGCGTGTCGCTTGGGAGTGCTCCCATTTCTCGATCATTGAGAACTTTCAACAACGTGTCTATTTTGGTGGTCATCTTGCTTTGCTTTTGTTTGAAATCGGCTTCAAACTTAGCTATGCGAGCTTCTTGAGATACCATAAACTTGGACATCAATCCTTCAAGATTATTGGTACTACTATAGTTATTAGAAGGATTGTTGTTGAAAGTACGGTTAGTGGGTGGACCGTTTGGTTGGTAACGATTAGGTGGATTGGAAGAATTATTTTGGGGCATGTTTTGGTTTTGTTTCCACCTAAGGTTCGGGTGATTTTTCCAAGAAGGGTTGTAGGAATCACCGAAAGGGTTTGGCTCGGGTTTGAAAGTGTACCACTTGTCTCCCACTTCGTCGGTATGCAAGGATGCGTAGTCCGCAAAAGCTTGTCCAGGGAGTTCCACGCAATCACGAGTGTCATGGGAACCACTACATAATTCGCATCAAGAAGTGATTTTGTTCACTTAGCTTGAAGGCTTAGGAGCTTTCGTAGGATTTCATGAGAAACTTGACTTGGTCCTCAAGTTCCATGATCCTACGGTCGGGAGTGCTAGAATTGTTCGAAGGCAAAGATATTGCCTTGACCTTTTTGTTCAAATCACGGGGATCATTCCAACTTTCGTTGTCATAGAGAGAAAGATCTTCTATGAGTTCCCATGATTCTTCCGCACTTAGATCACGTAGCTTGCCACCGGCCGATTGGTCAATGGTTTGCCTTGTGGAGAGATCGATATGGTCATAGAAGATTTGGACTTGAAGCCAAAGATCTATGCCATGATGAGGAACTTTTTGGAGTAAGTCCTTGAAACCATGCTTCGTATAGAGTTTCACCTTGACGTTCTTGGAACATCAAGATATCATTTCTAAGCTTGGTAGTTCTCCCCGGTGGGAAAAATTGCGCAAGGAAATGAGTGGTGAGATCATCCCATGAGGTGATGGAGCCTATGGGCAAACGTTCAAGCCATTGACTAGCTTGTTCACGTAGAGAGAATTGGAATAGGCGTAATCGGGTCGACTCTCTAGTTGTAACATCAAGGTCTACAGAATCTACGATTTTAAGAAAATCCTTGAGATGTTGATTAGGATCTTCAGAACGAAGTCCATGAAATGCACATCCGCTTTGCACCAACCGGATGGTGTCGGATCGCAAGGGGGACACATTGGCTCCTTTAGTGAGCTCAATAGTGTTTCGATAGCCTTGGTGGCTAGGACGGTAATATCCTCCTAAGGTTCGGGGCCTAAGAGGTTGGTTTGCTAGTGGTGGGTTGATGGGTTCAAAGATGTTACCACTTTCCATGATGTCGGATGGTAAAGGTTACGAACAAAGACACGAAGAAATGAGATAGACTAAAGAAAACCTAAAAATAAAAATAAAATCTTACTAGAAAGGAATCTAGCAAGTAGACCTAATAAAGAGAAATCCTAACCTAGACAATAACTATTCCCCGGCAGCGGCGCCAAAAACTTGATACGTGGGAATCGCACCATGCTTTACCTCTCGAGGGATCTCGAGAAGCTTACAACCCCCACCAGGTAGTGTACCTGATCGTTGTAGTATAGTATAGTGACAAGTACCGGGGGATTAATCATTCAACTCAGGAATAGTGTCGCTAGGATTCGAAAGTCTCCTAAACTAAGTCTAGAGGTGAGGGATGATTCTTTTTGTATTTTTATATTTTATTAAAGCAAGTAAAATCTCGGGTTTTAGAAGAGTGGGCGGAATTAGTTGCTAGCCAACTAACCCAATAAACTACTAATACAATCAAAATTAAATAACAGAAATGAAAATGAAAATGGGGAAAGTTGTGTTTACTTAGGTTTCATTACTCCCTAGATATCTTTTATAGGTTGATAGCTTGTTACAATTGCATGGATGACGGGTCATATTCCTTAATCCTAGTCGTAGGGCCGTGTACAATATTCCCTAACTCTATAGGATCCTACTTCACTCCTATGTCGAGCCGTTAGAAGCTCCTAATATGGGATCATTAGAATTCTCCTACGCATTAAATACAACCAAAAATCGTAGTACACCTCCGATCATGTTTCTTAAGACGTTCAAACAAGTTACCAATGGAAGTCTGCCAGTTTTCTTAAGCCTAACATCGAATACAATCATCCATAATTAACATCTAGGTTTCACTACATCTAAGCAAACACAAAAGAAATCTAGCCGAGCATGTTAAATTAAAGACAAGAGTAAGATATATTCAAACAACACATAGACATATTGAATGAATTGAAAGAGTATTTATCTTTAATAGAACATGAAAGATTCGAAGGGTTGAAACCCTTGAAAAAGCTGGAAAATTCGACCTATGGTTTTTTCCCTCAAAGTTGCACACTAATTAATGAAATTTGGAAAATTTTATATAGATTTTACAGGGTGACGGTGACAAGAAGGAATTTGTGACGCCGTCAAATCGCCGTATTAATAAAAATCGTATTGCTTAGATCTGATTTTGACGCCGTCATGTAGGAATTTCTTTTGGGCCGTCACTAACAAATGGACCATGACGGCCTAGGTGACGCCGTCATGTCCTATAGTTAAAAATCCTCTGGACCGTCACGTGCATCATCCACTTCCACCTCTTTTGTAACTCTTGACGCCGTCACTTGGAGACTCTTGACGCCATCAGGTACTGTTCCCAGCAAGAAAAATTGAGACTTTGCCATTTTCTTCACTTTTATGCTCCAAAAACGTCCAAAATGCTTCCTTTTCCAGATTTCTCTCTAAAAGTACCTAAAATGACAAAATGAATGATTTAGGGAAATATTTGATCAAATAATCACGAATCCGGGCTTAAATGACCCCTTAAAAGTGGTTCATTTTTCGCCTCATCAAGATCCTAATCTCACAAATTTAGAGGATGATCTTGATGTTCCACCAACTCCAACATTAAAAATTCATAAAGGCCATCCTACCAGTAAAATCATTGGACCTTCCACTTCAGGAGTGCTCACACGGACAAAAGCTAAGAATCTCTCTAAGCAACATACTTCTTTACTTAGCTTTGTCTATAAACAAAACAGGGTAAATCATATGGATCAACAATTGTGCCTATTTGCTTGCTTTCTGTCTCAAGAGGGACCTAAGACAGTATCTCAAGCATTAGATAAAGAGAGTTGGGTTGAAGCCATGCAAGAAGAACTTCTACAATTCAAACTTTAAGAGGTTTGGGTATTATTTGGTTTACCTGATGGAAAGAGATTGATTGGTACAAAATGGGTGTTCAGAATTAAGAGAGATGAAAGAGGGAATGTTATCAAGAACAAAGCAAGATTGGTTGCACAAGGATATCGACAAGTAGAAGGAGTGGACTATGATGAAGTGTTTGCCCCTGTTGCAAGAATTGAAGCTATAAGGTTGTTTCTGGCTTTTGCATCATATATGGGATTTCCTGTCAACCAAATGGATGTCAATAGTGCTTTTCTTTATGGCACTATCATAGAGGAAGTCTATGTTAAACAACCTCTTGGTTTTGAAGATCCTGCACATCCAAACAAAGTCTATAAGGTTATTAAGGCTCTGTATGGTTTACATCAAGCTCCTAGAGCTTGGTATGAAAGACTCTCCACTTTTCTATTGCAACATGGTTACAGGAGAGGTGCCATTGATAAGACTTTGTTTATCAAAAGAGACAAAAAGGATATTATGCTTGTCCAAGTGTATATGGATGACATTATTTTTGGAGCCACAAAACAGTCCATGGTGAAAGAGTTTGAGCAGCTTATGCAACATGAATTCTAAATGAGTTCCATGGATGAATTGAGTTTCTTTTTGGGGCTTCAAGTTAAACAATCAAGCAGTGGAATCTTCATAAGTCAAGATAAGTATGTCACCGACATTCTTAATAGGTTTAACTTCACAACTGTCAAGCCTGCCTCCACACCTATTGATGCTAATAAACCATTAGGGAAAGATGAAGATGGAGAAGATGTGGATGTTAAACTCTATAGATCAATGATTGGCTGTCTAATGTACTTAACTGCATCTAGACCTGACATTACTTTTGCTGTATGCTTATGTGCAAGATATCAGGTCAACCCCAAAGTTTCTCATCTGAATGCAGTCAAGAGAATTTTTAGGTATCTCATGTATCAACCTAAGCTAGGGTTGTGGTATCCTAGGGAGTCTCCTTTTCACTTGGAAGCTTTTTCCGATAGTGATTATGCTGGAGACAATTATGATAGAAGATCAACCACTGGAGGATGCTAATATCTTGGAAGACGATTAGGCTCATGGCAGTGTAAGAAGCAAACAATTGAGTGACATCATCCACTGAAGTAGAATATGTTGCAGTTGCAAGTTGTTGTGGCCAAGTACTTTGGTTGCAGAATCAACTCTTGGATTATGGATTCAATTTCAAGCATACTCCTATCAACATTGACAATGAGAGTACAATTTGTATTGTGAAGAATCCTGTTTACCATTCCAAGACTAAGCACATTAAGATAAGACACCATTTCATTAGAGATTGCTATGAGCATAGGCTTATTAATGTGGTTAAAGTCCACACAGATGATAATGTGGCTGACTTACTCACAAAGGGATTTGATGTTTCAAGATTCAATCATTTGGTGGTGAGTATTGGGATGATTAATTATTAATGCTATACTTGAGGGGAGGCATTAGTAATTATTCTTTGTATAAGGGGAGGCAATACAGTTAGTTTAAATTACAAAGAGGATGGAAAGTACTTTTGAGCAAAGTACTGCTTTACCTTAGCTTGAAAGTACTGCTTGGCGCTTAATGGAAAGTACTGACGTGTCAGGGTACTGTTACAACGGTCAAAAATAAGGGGTAACAACTTTACGAAAGATATGGGGAAGATAAATTCCAAAAATAATGGTAAATTCATTAATTAGCCACGATTTTTTGTATATTATCCATCTTTGTGAATATCTCCTCCATATTCTTTTACTCTCATTCTTATCCCTTTCCATATTTTCAAACCTACATCCTATTAAACGCTGACGCACTTATTTCTTTCACGTATATCATTCAATGGCTAATCGACCAACTATAAACAAGCACAATTAAGAGCTTTTGAGATAGCTAAGAATGAAGAAGCTGCTAGAAAGTATCTTGCTGATTTAGATTCTGAGTTCTTAAAGGAATCAAGGAAGCCAGTTGTTGAAATAAGAAAGCCACTATCCATTGCTCAAGAAAGAAATTCTATGATAAGTTTTTTGAAGAGCAGAGGATATAAAGGTTTACAAAGACTCCGATATCCACAGGTTAAAGAGCTATATGATGCTGTTCAAGAGTGTATCAAAAGAGAGCTTGAATGTTTTGTACCTATGGATTCTGAAAAAGAGAAGAAGCTGAAGGAAATAAAGAAAGAACAAGCTGAGAAAAGAAAATTAAAGAGAAAGAGGGCAAATCAAGATGATAAGTTAACAAAGAAGCTCAAGATGCTGAGATCAGACACTGTTGATGAGCTGAGGAATTATCTTAGAGTTGTAGATTTTGAGAATCCAAAGAAAACAGAAGATGCTGAGCATACGTCCAAGATATCTACATTTTCTGTGGTAGAATCATCTGAAGGGGATTATCTCATTTTTCACAGAGAAGATGAAAGTTTCAAAGTATTCAACATGCTATGGGATATACTGCACATGATAGACAGAGAAGATCTTTATCATTTGTATTTACAAGTGCAAACATATTTTGAGAATACTGAACCAAAAGGAGTGGGATTAATCTTGCTGGGAGACTTAATGACCATCTAGGAGACAAGTGAAACAAGTAATGATGCTCTGTGGAATGATCAAGAGCATTGGGAGATAACGAGATGGAGATTCTTTGAGTCATCAGGGGTACATTCACTTGAATTGGAAGATGGAGTCATGATACATATGCTAGCATAAAGAAGATACCCTCTTACTAGAGATCTTATGACAAAGATGCTGGATCATGGTATGGAGGTTGAAGATGAAAGTGAAGTAGCATTCATGGTGATTGAACTATTCATTAAGTGGACTACTTCAGATGATGATATTGCATAATTACTGGTATGGTTTGTATTATTTAAATCTTTTTGAATAATGAGTACTTTATTCAAAGTACTTTCAGACAAACAGTACTTTCTCAAAGTACTGCTTGCTGCATAAAACCAGTAAAAGTCTTTTGATTAAAATAAGAAGAAAAGGAATTTTTAAAGCACAAGATAACAGCAACAAAATGTTTTGAAACACATGGTGTTAGTACTTATACTACACAACAAATGGTAATCAACTCACCATGTTTAACAGACAAGAAAGAGTTTGCCTCATCACGAGGGTACGGCTCTAATGTGATAATCAAATCCGTTTTTAGTTGATAAATTTACTAAAAATTGTATGGTTTTCAACTCACCATATATGTTATAGTGAAGAGTTGGCTAGCCCACAAGAAAATGGCTTGTGGTAAAGGCTGTGGAAAAACCATTTTTATGGGAATTAGTTCACCATGGTTATACTAAAAGAACTAACTGGTCAAAAAGCTAACGGCTCTTGGTAAATACTAAACAAATCCGTTGATAGCTGATGATTTGCTAAAAATCATATGGTTATCAATGTACCATGGTTTTTGTGCTTAAGCCTAAACATTGGCTACTCCAGAGTTAATGACTTTTGTAAAGAGACATCTAAATCCATTAATTTTCAATGATTCACCTCTCACAGGAGTTAACACACCTGGAAGTGATGAGAATAGCATGAAACTCTATGATTTGATGTACAATTTGCCAAATGTTGCTGAGTTGCTGAAAAGACTTGTTACTGTAAAGATATCATATATTGCTGATAAAGAGTACTTTGATATACAAGTCAGAAAGAAGATAAAGACTCAATCTTTCCTTGAAGATAAAGATATTGAAGTTAAAGACAACAAAAGATACTTGAAATCAAGCAAGTAGAATTCAAGTTAGGGGAGGATTGTTGGGATAAGAAGATCAAAAGTACTTTTGAAGTCAAAGTACTGCTTGCTTCAAATTACTGCTCATGATCAAAGTACTACTTGTACATGAAGAAAAGTCAAAGTACTTCTAAGATAAAGGACTGATATGCAATATCGTGAAGGATTGTAATGCAAAGTTATTAGAATATTCTAGAATTAGATTAGTATTAGTTTACTTGTCGTACAAGGATTGTAAACCGACTTAGGGTTTTCCTTACGCCTATAAAAGGATCCCTATGGTGGTATTAGACATATATGCATACGTACGATATTAGAGTTATTTAGTGATTAGAGTTTGTTAGTGAATCTGTGTTGTAAAGCAGGTTCAAAGTTTGGTTTAATATAAAGTTATTCTTAGCTTTGTGTTAGTAGATTCCGCATACATTACAAAGTTACATCAGTGTTTCATTATTAATAGTTTTGGAGTTATTCAAGATTGTTAAACCTATTACAAGCTACATAGTTAGTTTGGTCAGAGTATATCGATCCAACAACAAGGAAGATGGAGGTTTAGGGGTCAGAAGTCTCAAAGCAAAAAACATGGGGCTTCTTGGCAAATGGAAGTGGCATTTTCTCAATGATAGAAATTCTTTGTGGAGAAAGGTAATCAAAGAGATTTATGGTTCAGAAGGTGGTTTTGATGCAAATATTGGGACGGGGTTGAATTCCGGGGTTTGGTCAAATATTGTTAGTTGTTGTGTCGAAATAGATCAGCTTGGTATTCCTATTGATAATCTCATTGAAAGAAAAGTTCATAGCGGTAGGCAAACTCAGTTTTGGAACGATAGTTGGATTAAAGATCGAGGACCATTAAGAATCTTTTTTCCTCGTCTATATGCCTTAGAGACTCATAAAGGATGTTATGTTTCAGAAAGGTGGGTGTTAGAAGATGGCGTTTGGCAAGGTAAGTGGGCATGGAGAAGGCAGCCTAGTGGTCGTGCAGAAGGTGGTTTGTCCGTGTTACTAAGTCTCATTAACATGCTTGTTCTTGATTCTACACAAGAGGATAAATGGATAATGACGTTCTTTCCCCTTTCACATGGAATTCTAGGGTTCCTCTCAAGGTGAATGTATGTACTTGGCGTTTAGCATTAAATTGGCTTCCTACCAGAGCCAATTTGGTTCGTCATGGTGTTTCTGTATCCTCGACCTCATGTCTATTTTGTGGTACGGATGATGAGACTCGAGAGCATTGCTTCCTTTCTTGCCCTATAATTAAGATCATATGGCTTAAGATTTGGAGTTGGTGGAGATGTCCTTTGTTGTTTAATCCGTCATTGTCGCAAATTCTTAAAGGTAATATGGGTTTCTCGACAAACAAGTGGGTGGCCAAATTGTTTCACGCAGTGTGCATGACTTCTATGTGGATCATTTGGAACTGGAGAAACAAGCTTCTCCACGCGGAGTCCGAGGCTGAAGATATATCGATTCGTCACGCGCACCAAGATATTTTTTCTTCGGTTCAAAGGATGTCTCTCCAATGGGCTTCCCACCGGGCTTCTAAGAACTGATTCTCGTGGGATATATGGATCCAAAATCCTGGTGACTTGCTTGTTGTTTAATCTTTTGTATGGATTTTTGGTGTTCTTAAGTGCTCCGCCTTAGAGTCTTTTTCTGTTTTCCCCCCTTCTCACCTTATTGGCTTTTTAATATTTTGCTTTCCAAAAAAAACAGCAAAAACCCTAACCGCACACACCCACCGGCAACAACCAATCAACCTAAACCTGCCGACGCAAGTCTAGGAAACCCTATCGGCTTCCCATGCAAAACGTGATACCAAGAAAGTCTTGTTGTGTATTATTTGTATTTGTTGAGCAAAAGGTATTTTATGGTTTGATATTATTTTGGACCACTGCCTTTAAAAAACAAAATCGAATTTCGATTACTTTTCGTTGTTTCTTTCTTAAAACTTTTCATAGTATTGGAATTAATCAGCTAAGTGCAGTTCTAGATTAAAGATTTTTAAGTAAATTAACAAAACATAAATTCACTCGTTAATCATTAAAGGAAAATTTGGGTACGCTCTAATGTTTTCTAATATTAGTAATCCGAAGTAACAAAATGAAATGATCGTCATGATAGCCGTTGATAGGTACTCGATACCTTTAGCAAATGCATATAAAAGTTGTTACTATGTCGATACGTCAATCCAGCTTCTTTATTTGATGCAGAGGATCCCTTTTCGATGTCAATATAATTCCTTTAATTTCAAAAGCTACCAGACGAGTGGAACTCCGTCGCGAAAATAAAGTTAGGGTTCTTTTAATTTTACGCCTTTTTCGTTTATAGTTTCTCTTTTCATGGAAGGTATATCGACTGATCGACATCTATCAATTGCTGAATGTAAATCTAAATTTTATGAAACATAACTTTAATATAAATTATGTTTGGATTAAACCCACTGCATAACTCTTATGAGATGATAATAGACAAATTAATAAGTTTAGTACATGAGTTGTTGTAGTTTCATCACAACGTAAAAGAGTAATGTCCTTTTTCACCTTTAGTATATGAGTTCTTGTACTCTTTATTGATGTCTTGGTCATCTTAGAAAACGAAATTTGTACCGATAGAAAACTATGAAAAAATAAAAAATCTGCTTCTTGACGTTGGTGGAGAGGTGTGTCAAATCACTACTACTTACAAAAGTGAAAATAAGTATACTTAAAACTCAAAATGAGAAAAGTTTAATTACTATTACATTCTCAAATCTCAAGCAGTATTATATGTACTGCTATGTTTTGAAGTATATTTTGAAGTCAGCACTTTTTGCACAATCTCATTTAATGGTGTTATTCGGCAATCTCAACATTATAACATTTTTGGTTTTTTTTAACTATTTAAAAAAAAATTAAATTGTGATGCATGACAACTTTTTATGAATATTTAGAGAAAAAAAAAGTAGACTTTGTTTATATTTCATGACAATATAATTACTTTCTAATAAATATATCCGCACACTCTACCATATAACACACCATTTGCGTGAGTTGATGATTTAATTGTGTTAGTTAATTGATAGAAATAAGTGATCCAAAAATTGTTGATGTTATTGTACAAGAAGCTAATCAAAAGGCTGGTATAATTGTAGTTTTTGTTTATTGTGTTTAACCATCTATTCATATTTAATTTTCATTGTTTACAGATTCATCATAGTTTCACTCCCAATCCTGATCGGTTGTTGTCATCTCGGATGATGATTAAGACTTGCCAACGCCAATCGCTAGAAACTTTTTGAAGAATCAAGTTTTGTTACTTGGACGAAAAAGGATTTAAAGTGTAACTGACGAAAGTGCAAATGAAATTGATGAAAAATAAAAGAGGAAATTTCTTAAATGACATGTTTATATAGTTACTTTACGAAAATGAACTTCGCTCATTTATTTTACCAAATTGAACTTTTACATTTCATCCATCATATTCAAGTCTGAAAACCATTTCAACCATACACGTGTCTCTGAAAAATATAAGCGAACTTGTAGGCGAGTGAAAAGTGTAGGGACACTCTGGCGATTTGCTGGGCGTTTTGTTGGACGACGGCGATTTGTTGGGCATTTTCCTGGGCGACGGCGATTTGCAGGGCGACGGTGATTGTTGTGCGTTTTGTTGGGCGACGGCGATCTGCTGAGCCTTTTCCTAGGCGTGAGTGTTGGGGGGTGTCGTTGAGGAAGATAACAGGGTGTCTGTTTCACTGTAAAAAAAATAATTTATGTTGGTGACTTTGAGGAAGATAACCGGAAAAGGTGAAGTTATGGAATGCTATGTGCCTATGTGGTGAGTAGCTACATAAAAGGAAAAGTCAAAGATTTCAAAAGTTATGGAATCTTAATTAATTAAATATAGATATAAAGTAAAAAAAAAAAAAAAAAAAAAAAACTCAACCCCAAAACTATGTGTCAGTTTCGTAAAATGATTTAAAAAAAAAATCATTTCGTGTAAAAACTGTGTGTAAATGGTTCAGTTTTGTAATTTGGTTAAAATAAAAGTATAGCACAAATGTACAATGATACTTATTTGGCTTCTTAGAGGGGAAGGTGTGGCGACTAACAAAAATTACTCATTTGGAGTTCACGGGTGCCACATCAGCTTAACATCTCTTCACAACTAACCAACTCCTCATTTACAACTAACCTCAACTTACTCATTTGGGGTCCACCACTTACAACTTTATTTTTTTATTCATTTCATTATATAAATTAAATTCATTTCATTAATACTTAAAATAAAATACAACATAATAAATATTACACACAACTAAAAATAACGTAAAAAAAATACGATATGAAATAAATTACATCAACTTATAACGAAACTAATTATTCCTATTCTGTTGAATTTGTTCCCATTGTTGTTGCCAAACATGCTCGATGAGACATCGTTGAAGCTTTGCCTGTATGCGTTTATCGTGTAGTTCTTTTGTTTCTCTTCTTTGCACTGCGCAACGTTCAACCCATGTCTGTTGCATATTTGGTTGCGGAGGAATTTACATTTCGGCAGTTTCGGATATCGCATATTTTTGATCTTACAAGATCATGTTATGCATTATGATGCACGAGTACATGATTCTTCGTAACTTGCCCACAGTAAATTGGCGCGCCGGTTGGGAAATAATATGCCAACGTCCTTGGAGGACACCAAAAGCTCTTTCGATATCTTTTCGAGCACTTTCTTGTTTCGCTTTCCATGCGGCGTTTTTTAGGTTGCTTGCAACCGTAAAGGATTTGACAAAAGATGCCCACTTTGGGTAAATTTTGTCAGCTAGATAATACCCATGCTTAAATTTTCTTCCGTATACTTCAAACGGAACCACATGGCCGATGTCATTGATAAATCATTGAATAAGCTCCAAATTAAATATCTTCTAATCTTCAAATAAATCATCATTTTGCTTCACTTTTGCTCCAATAAATCTCCAACGGTACCTTGATAAACAAAATAACAATGAACGTAATATTTGCAATTAAAACATCCATAGTGTTATTTATTTTAGCATAAATAGGGGCATTTTCGATATAAAAATATGAATAATTGTGATTTCATCAGTCATCAATCAGTTCGTCAAATAACGGAGAATATATTAAACAGTAAGATCGTTATTCGCACCTGCTACACCAAAAAATGCATGGCAAATCCACAAATCATACGACGCAACTGCTTCAAGCATTATAGTTGGATACTTTTTATCATCTCTGTGAAATTGACCTTGCCATTCTTTCGGGCAATTCTTCCATTCCCAGTGCATACAATCGATGCTTCCCAACATTCCTGGTATCTTATGAACCATGTTATGTGCGTGGTATAAGTTGCGAATGTCATCCTCGTTTGGTTTCTTAAAAACTCCTTCCCAAACAACTGAATTATGCACATAGTAAAAAGATATAGACAATCGCGTGCAAAGTGTCACCTATTTGTAAATACTCATCTAATGCATCAGCATGAACCCCATAAGCCAAATTGGCGTAGTGCGCATGTGCATTTCATAATCACACTAAAACTCATTAAACCCCTAGCATCACGTCGTTGTCTAAAGAAATCAAAATGCGAAGGAAAGGATGATGATTTTCAATATACGTTTCAATACCTTGGACTATTTTTAAAAATAGTTTACAGCTCATACGAAAACGGCGTCGAAAATTTTCTTCCGTATATTTTGCTTGGTTACCAAAATAGTCGGCCATTAGACGTGCTTCAGCAACATCACGTTCACGGGGATGTATCTACGGTGTTCTGAAGGACCGGCTTCTTGGTTTTGCAACGATTGCTCGTACTCAAATTCTTGGAGAATCATCTCTAGCTCCATTATCTTTTCAAAGTCGCCAACACTTGAATAAGATGATTCGCTCATGTTTCTTGCTTTTAATATGTGTAAGTGTTTGAAATATATGTTGTGTAACTTTAATTGAAATGTAAAATATGTGTGTTATTTATATAGACATTAAGTTAGTTTTTAAAAAAGAAAAAAAAAAAGTATACGTATGAATTTAAACGTCAGCTAACGTTCAAAAAAAACAAAACAAAAAGCTGCAAAACAACGTTCACCAAGCTCATCGTACAGACGAGTTGGTATCAAACGGCGAACAACGGCAAGCTGGGGGATGTGGCAACGAGCAGTGGCGAACGCCACCTAGGACTAGCGAAGGAGGGTGGCAAGCCATACCTTCCCCTCTTATATTTATTTATTTTGTTAAAACATCTTGTTTTACGTGCTGTTACTTATTATGTGCAATTTGATAAACAATATGTTTATCCATATTGTTAACAAGGGGTAGGAACTCGCCGCGCTGCGGCGGGGGCCTTTGCCATTTGTTTCGGTTAGTGTAGGTGTGGAACATCATGGTATTGTTATATGAAATCTTGCATTTATATTATGGTTGCTTGTCATTACAGAAAGATGCATGTTTCAGTCCTGGTAGCCGGGAACATGTGCGGTAGCAGCCTGGTATTAAGGTGCTGCAGGTAGTATACATATTACAGTACTTACATCCCAACAATTACCGTACATATGAGACCAACACAGCTTCCTAGCGTTAGGTCCAACCGCTTCTGTTGCTGATAATTGTAATTGAAAACGAATGTTGGTAGCTTCCCTTGCGTAGGTGTGTGGACCGTCTACGTCATGGTCTGCGTTAACAGCTATAGCAACAGCAAATAAGACCAGATTAAAATAACTTAAACCATCATATATATCTCATATGCATCAATCCAACAACATAAAAACTACCGAGTCCGCTTACCTTGAGTGGCCGAACAACCTCTTTTAACATTGGCACCTGAGGTGATGGAATCCTTTTCTAATCTTTGTTTGCTATCTGTAATAACATGTTGGCTGGATTAGATAGTTGATGAAAATGGGTTTGGTCAAAGTGACTTATATATAGATCATTTCAGGGAGAAACCGTTAGCATTTTTGGTCCACCTTCGTATTGCCTCGGTGTTCTTAAGCGCATTTGAATACCGTCTTTGTCTTTAATCTCATTTCTATGTACGTAGGATGTATTCTACTTATTTGTTTTTTCATACATTCAGAAGAAGAAAAAGATACGGAAATAGACATTTCAGTAGCCTGTCGAAAAGCATATAACTTGCCTGTGGGTTGCGTTATGTGCGGTCCAGTGGCGAAGCTTGGAATTTTTAAGTGGGGGGTCGGGATCTAAATTTTTTTTTTCCTAAGGCTATATTTTAGGTATACCGAAATTTTCGGGGGGTCGAAACCGAATATACCGAAATTTTTCTACACGAAAACTATATACCCCCTACATCGCAAAAAAAATTTCGGGGGGTCGGGCGCCCCCCCCCCCCCCACCCCGCCGCCCCTTAGAAGCTGCGCCCCTGGTGCGGTCAGCATAGAAACGAAGCTTCCACATACATTCTTGAATCTTGACCGACCTATTTACATCTACTCAAAAGCAAAAACAATTTAACCAATAGCTGAGTAAAATTGTATATCGCATAGCATAATCAGCATTTTCTGAATGCAAAGAAAGAAAAAGGCGATACTTTCAATGGCACCGTACATTATTTGGAACAAATGATTAAGGTTGTTCTTCTTGAGAGTTATTATATGAAATTTATGTGTTCCCCAGTTACCTACATTTATAATGGTTCAAACCAAGCAGATGTACCTTAAAGTTGAATCAGAGACTTTTTATTCCCATATCAGCGTGCCGCTAAACTTCTTGTCCACTAACTCCGGTAACCGACCAAATATCCACCCAGATAGCATTCACCATAAGCCCCGATAATATATGCACCAACACCACCCGTATAATATCCAGCACTACAACCATTCATATGACGCCCAGTCGCCCACCACCATCACCAGTATAAGACATGCAAGGACCGACATCTCGGATCGCGTCATTTGGTACTTGATTATTCGCCTCAGGTCATACTTGCTTCACCTAAACATCATGTATTAAGCCAAACTATATTCTTCCTAATAAAACCATACCCTCTGAATTTATTTTGAGCTCATCCACCGCACCTTCGCATAAGTAAACCACCGGCCTTCAGATTCGTTTGAACTTAAAAAAATAAAAAATAAAAATTCATGAAATTATTTTTAAATAATAAACCTATTCAGGTTTGATTAATTAAATTATAAATTATATCATAAAAATTATTGTTTATACTTACCGAAAGTTGGAGAAATAGTACATCCATAAAATCTCAGGTGTGTCCAACTTTACTTTTCACTTCTCTTGTTCTTTATTCTTCCCTCTGATAACTGAAACTTTAAACCTGAATAAAAAAAACTATAAGGCATACTCGATATAATTGTAGCCGAATAAGTTGGTAACACTTATCATCAAATAAAAAGCAAGAAAGAAAAAATAACAAGTGGATGATAACGAAAATGAAAATAAATTGAAAGGAGAAAGGAGTTACCAAGACACTAAAAATTTTACCCTATCCCATGATCCAACCACAAATCATATCAATAATCTAACTCAAAAAGATTTGTAAAAATCCAAGATTAAGAGAAAGCACAAACCCATAAACGTGCGTCGCTAATTCACCGGAACACCAACAACATATTCATTCGAAGTCATCATCTCGTCATCTTCTTCGTCAACCAACTCTTCTCGATCATGACTGAACCATAATTCGTATACTTACTACCAAAAATAATTCCGGACTGGACCAAAACTAACGTACCAGAGTCACCAGGCCAACGGAAGTACAACAGACACATGAGCACGTGAGATCTGAGCTACCTTGATGGTGGCTGTTGTGGATAATTTTTAGAGAGAGAAAGAGTCAAGTGACTTCTGGAAGATGTTGCATCAAGAAACACGTATCTTTTATGTGAAAAGCCACGTATACGAAAAAAATTAAAACGGAATATTTGTCAGGCGAAGGTGGACTATGCCTTTAGGCTTGGGCTGAAGGTATTGAACAGCAGCCCAAACAATACTTTAATAGCCACCGACGTTGCAGATTAATATATATATATATATATATATATATATATATATATATATATATATATATATATATATATATATACCACTGACGTTGCAGATTAATATATTTATAGAATGTAAGATGGTAGCATCTAAGGTGATTCAAACCTATGTTAACTCTTGTGATCTGATATTAATAGAGGTGTTTGTACCAGATGTCGTTTACAATGCACTATGAGTGCAAGAAATGTTGAGAGTTTATCTCTTGTTTGCTAAATATAAATTACTAAATGATGGCATCCATGTATCCATGATCCTGAAACATTTTCATATGTTTTTGTCACATTTAACTTTCGGAAATTGCCACATTTACATATTATTTACAGGTTTTGGTCTTGACTGTTGTTTTACATCACGCGTATATAGTCTACATTTCAAAAAAATAATATAAAGCAAAACATGATGGCACAAACGGATCCATGGTTTTCAGACTTTATATTATGGGTCGGTGACTGAGTTGATGAGGTAATCGATGGAAGCTGTATACGCATACCTGATGACATGACCATTTCATACTGACGAGGCTACCTAAAAAGATGCATTAATTAATGAACTATTTCCTTCATTGTCCACCAATGCACATTCATTCACTGATATAATTTCAAGAGCAATCTTATCAACTATAAATGAAAATGTTGACAACATTAATGATCAGTTAATTGATAGATTTTCTAGCGAGAAGAAAGTTTATTATAGTTTTGATGAACAAAAGACGATACATATAACTTCTATCCTATTGACTTTATAAACTCGCTCAACACTAGTGGATTGCACCCCTACCGCTTATGTTAGAAAATTGGATGCCCGATTATTCCTATAAGGAATCTCGATCTGGAAAATGGATTATATAATAGCATGAGGTTGATATGTAAATGTTTTGATCCTAATGTCATTAATGCGTGTTGTGATCGTTGTCGGGCAGCACGTAGGAAATAGAGTGCTTTCACTGAGAATTCCTCTTACTCTATCTGAAGAAGACATGTTCCTTTCCCAACTAAAGAGAAAATAGTTCATGTGCGACTTAGCTTTGCAATGACTATCAACAAAGCTCAAGGCCAAACAATTCCAAATGTGTGTGTTATTTGTCGGACTATGTTTTCTCGCATGAATAACATTATGTTGCTTGTCTAGAGAAATATCACATAGAACTACAAAAATATTAGTGAAGCCTTCCCTCGAGTTCAGTTAAAAAGGAGTCGACACCCAATTGAATCACTGTTTGCAACCCAGGATTCTATTATCATCAATCGAGTCCCCTAAGAAAAGGAATTCGTCCATTTTTCGAGGTCAAAGGAGCGTGGAAACACTAATGTCGTCTATTAAGAAGTTTTACGTTACGAATAACGTACATTGTTAGTTATTTCAAATTTGCTATAATGGTTCATTTTTAATTTCATTAAATGTGACTATTTGTTCTTTGATGAATTTTAAGAATTTTCTTTTGAGTTGAATTATCGCATGTTACAACATTTTTCAGTTACATTTTGATTATCATACGTTATATGCGTACATGTTACACGAACCACTTAATCATAATATCGCAACCGTAACTATCTGCAGCTATGAAATATCGTTGTTATGCACGGTACTTGTAACACCCCCAAAATTTGGTACAGCAGAAGACTAATCAATCTTTCAGGGTGCTACGGGGATTGGTATCCATCACAAGACATAAAAGAACGAGATAAAGTAAACATAAGGAAAAACCAAACCAAACAGGGTTTTTAGAGTTTACATTCCTCAAAAAATATCCAAAGTAAGGCCCAAATAGATTAAACATAGGTCCAAAAATACATATCAGAGTTTGAGAAATAGATCCTTAAACCAGGTTGCCATGCCAAGCCTTCCAAACCAAGCATCCCAAGTCATCACTTAATTACCTGAGAAAATGCACTAAAAGTCAGCTTTCGCTGGTGAGATCATAGGTTTAAGTACTTAATTCAATCAAGTGGACATATACGCAAAACGCTTGCTAGCTAGACTAGGCCTCAAATCACTAAACCAAACCTATAGGTGCACACTATAGTCCAAAACCAATCAAATCAATATGCATTCGCAAGGATGCGACATGCCCAACATTCGTAAGGATACGACATGTTCTTGCATTCGTAAGGATACGACATGCTCTACAACCTACCTAGTTCTATAAGCATATCAAGTTTTAAAAAATATCAATAATAGTCCAGATAAAACAATTTACACGTTTCTCACCCCCAAGTATTGAAAACAAAGTTCAAAGTAAAAGTGGGGCTATGACTCACCTCAAGTCCAGATATCAGCACAAAAACCGGTAGAATCAAGAAGTATCACAACTCAAAAGACGGCAACTACGGACTCGGCACTTCCTAACAACATAAACTCTTTTCAGAATCATTTCCTCAAAATCAAATATTCCCAATCTCGAACGTATTTCTTTTTATTTTCCAAAATTCATTTCTCGTATTAGTTTGGCGTTTGGTATCTATGTGGGTGGAAGGTCGACTCAACACAAGCCAGAAAACACATCGAAAGAAATAATAATAACAATCTACAGGTCTAATGTTGGCCCAATATATTATTTAAATAAATCGTCGAAGTTTATCAAGTTCGTCAACTCGCTAATCCTCCACAGCTTATTTACCTAATATATTATTCCAAAATCATACCAAGTCCTAAATCACATCGCACGTATATTTCTATATGGTAAGTTTTAAAGTCTAATAAGTTTCCTAAATATATCGTCAAACTTACCAAATTCGTCAATTCGGTAAACCTCACAAGATATTTAGTAGCTTATTATCCCGTACTCCTACCACAACCTGAGGGCGTCGTAGGATACAATACCCATTAATAAACCCTTTTTATATAACTAAATAGATCCCATTTAATCCATCGATTAAACAAGTTATGTAGTTATATGAAATGAATCTATTAACGTCACACATCCGTGACAAGCACAATAGTCAATAAATAAATAAAATGGCCCACTTGGATTCAAGTGCCCTCAATCTCGTATAACTCGTAAGTTCTCGTTTTATTTTTCAAAAGCTTATTTCATTTCGTAAGATATGTTAAATTTATATTTCTATTTATAATAGTTTAATTATAATAGAGTTTCCGATATTTATTATACTATTTTCATAGTATAATATATATCGCCAACATCATTATTTTTATTACTCGTGATCACTTAGTTATAATATACGCACTTATGTAAATATATATACGTTTACACATTTATATATTTATATAAATGTTTATATCGTTGATATAAGTTATTACGAGTCTTTATTAGTTAGTTTAATTATAATTTGTATCGAGTTATAAAAGATTTGTCCAAATCCAAATGTTAAGGCGTTTTGCCGAAGTCAATCGTTGACTAGAAAGTCAATGTGACTCCAACTCGCACAACCATGAGTCCAAAGCAATATCGTCAATACCACAACTCCATCATTCGTCCCATAACACAAACTACAACAATTGGGTCCGACTACGGCACCCGACTAATCCTATCTCCATCAAATTAAATGACCGTCTCACAATCGGTCCCCGAATATCCTTCGACAACAACTCCATAACATCTCAAGTCCATTGCCGAGACCACAAGGTCTCGGCTTGCTACACCTCTCGGCCCAAGTAACAACACAACAACAACAACAACAACAACAACAACAACAAAAAGAACCACAAGAATAATAATAATACGGGTCAAGACATCGAGTCAAACACGAACCGGAAGACCCACTTGGGTCTCGGTTCACATTACGAGCCATGAAAACCAACCTCGAGACCTTGAGGGTCTTGGCTAGGCTCCAACCAAACAGAAATCAAACCAATCGGATCATAGGAGTCACGTTAAGCTCACCCAAGCCCAAAACAATAACCAAACGGACCCTTGTGGTCACGTTGAGCTCCAACGAGCTAAGATCACAACCAAACGGACCCTTGAGGTCATGTTGAGCTCCAAAGAGCAGTTAAACACGACATCGAGACCACGAGGGTCTCGGCCTAGCTCCAACGAGCCACAAACATAATCCAATCGAACCCAATCAATCAAATCCGAGCACCAAAAAGGTTTGTGAATCGACACACAAGGATACCATCTTTATTTTTATAACAAAAATCATTTTTACTCTTGAAATCCAAACCCAAATCAATGATTGAAACCGGGTTTGACTCGGATTAGTTAAACCCAACGCGTATACACGCATTTCTCACCTTCAAAACAAGTAGAAACAAAGAAAAGTGGTGTTGTGATGATATGGTGGTGTTTTACGCGGCGGTAATCATGAAACGGAGGGGGGTTTCTTTTGAGCGCGTGTGGTACAACACTCGAAAGAGAAAGGTGTGGGGAGTGTTTTGGGGGTGGCGGTATGTGGTGGTGACCGTCGGTGGTGATGGTGTAACACCCCTAAAATTTGATACAGCGGAAGACTCAACAAGCTTTCGGGGTGCTACGGGGATTGGTATCCAAACACAAGACATAAAAAAACGAGATAAAGTAAACAAAGTAAAATGCAACCACGTGGGGTTTTAAAGTTTACATTATCCCAAAATCATCCAAAGTCAGGCCCAAAAGAAATAGATATAGGTCCACAATAGTTATCAGAGTTTTAGAAAATAAAGATCCATAACCGGTGCCAAATGCCAAGCCTCCAATCCCAAGCATCCGCAGAGCATCACTTAATTACCTGATAAAACGTGCTAAAAGTCAGCTTTCGCTGGTGAGATCATAGGTTTAGATTCATAATTCAATATAGTGGACATATATGCAAAACGCTTGCTAGCTAGACTAGGCCTCAATCATCCAACCAAAATATCCAACCAACATATTCCAACCAAAATATTCCAACCAAAACAATTCATCCCTATAGGTGCACGCTGATGAGGCGAAAAATGATCCGTTTTTAGGGGGTCATTTAAGCCCGAATCCGAACTTATTTGATCAAATATTGCCCTAAATCGTTCCTTTTGTGATTTTAGGTACTTGGAGAGTGAATTCTGGAAAAGAAGCCATTTTGGACGTTTTTGGAGCATAAAAGTGAAGAAAACTGCAAAGTCTCAAATTTCTATGCTGGGAACAGTGCATGAAGGCGTCAAGAGTTGCTCTTGACGGCGTCAAAGTCCCAAGAATAAAATACCGTGGTTGATGACGGCGTCACATAGGCCGTCATAAGTAGATCAAGGCCGTCCGAGGAAGTATTTGGCGGCGAGATGACGGCGTCACACCATTGCTCTTGACGCCGTCACCCTTATTTTCCTATATATAGTTTTCTAGTTTTTTCATTAAAAATGGAGAAGTTTTGGTGAAACCCTAAAGACAAATTTAGTGCAACTTTTACAGGTTTTTCAAGGGTTCCAAACCCTTGATACCTTGCATTGTAATTGAGATAAGTGTTCTTCTAATTCAATCAATATGTCTATGTGTTGGTTGTCTATATCTTGTTCTTGTCTCAATTCCATTATGCTAGGCTAGATCTCTTTTGTGTTTGCTTAGATCTAATGAAACCTAGATATTGATTATGTGTTGATTACTTGTTTATTCTTGTCTTGGATGAATGATTTTATTTGTTAGGCTTAAGAAAACTGGCAGATCTCCAAATGGTAACATGCTTGAACGTCTTAAGAAACATGAACCGAGGCGTACTAGGTCTTTATTGGTTGTATTTAATGCATGAGCCACTGTTTACAATCCCTATAGTTGTGCTGGGTCATGGTGTAGGAGAAAATAAGAGCTCATAGAATTGGGGAGTTATGTATGCCACCCCATGAATGGTATTAAGGAATACAATCCGTCATCCATACAATTATAACAAGTAATTAACATGTAAAAGATATCTAGGGAGTAGTGAAGTCTAAGTAAACATATTTTCTCCAATTACTGCTCACAACTTTAGTATAAATTAGTTTAATTTCATTTTTAGTATTTTATTTTGATTATATCTTAGTTTTGGGTTAGTTCAATAGCAACTAATTCCGCCCACTCTTCCAAAACCCGAGATTTTACTTGCTTTCATAAAAACATAAAAATACAAAAATAATCATCCCTCACCTCTAGAACTAGTAATTAGGCTTTCTAATCCTAGCGACACTATTCCTAAGCTGAACGATCAATCCCCCGGTACTTGTCACTATACTATACTACAACGATCAGGTACACTGCCTGGTGGGGGTTGTAAGCTTCTCGAGATCCCTCGAGAGGTAAAGCCTGTTGCGATTCCCACGCATCACACGCTATAGCTCAAATCAATCCAATCAATAGCTTACCTAGCTCAAGTCTAGGCCTCGCTCTATAACCAATCCAATAGCTTACCTAGTTCGGGACTAGGCCTCGCTCAACCACTAAATCAATAGCCTACCTAGTTCGGGACTAGGCCTCGCTTAATCTTACCTAGTTCGGGACTAGGCCTCGCTTAATTCTCCAGCCTTAGGATCACTAGGAGTCGTAGTACCACCAGAGACCTTGTCTTGCCTTATGCAGAACCTGAAAGAGAAATGTGTAGGTTAAGACGAACTCACTCAACTCCTGAACCATCCAGCATTGCTATCGATTTTGATGTACCTCTCTCTGAAGAAAATTCAGAAAACCATTTCTCAACCCCTAGCTCCCAACCCAACGACGACACTAGTACTCCCGCAACCCCCATTCCTAAGCGTCTCAAAGATTACTCCTCCCCAACCTCTCGTGGCTTCTCAAACGCCATTGTCTACCCAAACGAACACACCAACGAGGTCTTGCACGCAAACGATGTTTGGCTTGTCAAAAGTGTGTGTAAATTTCACGGACTAGATGAGGAAAATCCAATCCAACACATCAAGGACTTCCTGAAAATAGTGGACACCATCCATACGGATGGGGCTACTAGAGACACATCCCGATTGCGATTCTTTCCTTTCACCTTATATGAAAAAGCCCAAGAATGGTATGACAAACTCCCTTCTAAATCTATCTTCACATGGGAGCAACTCATATCCAAGTTCTATGAGAAGTTCTTTCCACCTGGAAAAACCTCAGCACTTAGAGATAGGATCCTCCGTTTCCGGAAGGAGAAGGACGAACCCTTCTATAAATCGTGGACTAGATTCAAAGATTCAATAAGACAAGTTCCCCATCATGGCATTGAGCTTTGGCTCTTGGTCCAAATCTTCTACGAAAATATCTCCACTAATGACCGAAACGGAATTAACCAATCTAGGAAAGGAAGATTGGCTAATCTTAGTGCCGAGGAAGGATGGGATAGGATTGAAGAATATGCTCAAGACCAGGATGACACTTGGGATGAACCTGAGTCGACTGTCAGCATTTCTGAGATCACCTCGGATCGGTTGAGCAAAGTTCACAAAAGAGTAGAATACCTAGCTGGATCGCAATTACCTAAACAGTTGTCGAATCCTTACTTGATCTGCGATTACTGTGGAGGCCCGCATGAGGTAGAAGAATGCGGAGGAGCAGCCACAACTGAACATGCATGCTTGTCAGGAGGGGACATTTATGCTGATCCCTCCCTTTTGCCTTTCTACCAAAATGACGATTACACCCTTTGGGGAAATCTGGTAAAGAGAAGAGAAGGGGAGGAAGGCCCTGAATTCAAAATCAGGAGCAATTTCGAAGATGACCTTGGTCACTTCACTCAAGAAAAAGACTTACAAATGAAAGGGCTTAATGAGCTTTTCGACGAGCAGCAGGAGGGTATTGAAGAATTTTTCAACAAGCTTAACTCAACCCTAGATAACCTCCAAACGCCATTAGAAAGAAAAAAAGACCCCATGCTCGCGATAACCACACGAGCTGGAACGACAACCAAGGACCCTCCTTACCCAAACTCGTCCCCCGTCACCCCCGATCCAGACAAACCTGAGGAGGAGGAGCAGGAGGTCGGCATTGGCACCCCAGCCAACCGCCCGTAACAACCCCTTCCCCATCGGCCTTGCCTAACCAACCTGTGAGAATCCCATTCCCGTCCCGATTAAGAAACCAGAAAACTGAGAATGATAACAAGAGGTTCTTGTCATACCTAAAAGACTCATTTGTTACCATACCTCTCCTTGATGCTTGCTATCACATGCCAAAGTATAGCACATACTTCAAAAAGCTACTCGCTAACAGGAAGAAACTCGAGGGTCTTGTGACCCTGGGGGAAGAATGCTCAGTGGTAACCCATCGAGGGCTACCAAAGAAGGTAGACGATCCGGGCAGTTTCACCTTGCCCTGCTCCATAGGACCTCTATCAATCAAGAATGCTCTTGCCGATTTGGGAGCGAGTATCAATCTCATGCCTCACTCTATGTTCCGTAAACTAGGATATTCTGGATTGAAGCCTACCCGTATGAATATCCAACTAGCCGATAGATCAGTCAAGTACCCCATAGGGATATGCGAGAATGTGCTAGTCAAAGTTGGGAAATTTAAATTCCCTGTCGACTTCGTAATCCTGGATATGGAGGAGGATGACTTGGTACCTATCATCTTAGGTAGACCATTTCTTGCTACCGCTCGTGCAGTCATCGATGTCTACGATGGCAAATTGACCTTACGAGTGGGAGACGATAGCACAACCTTCGACATTAAGGATTCTATGGACCTCTCCCTCGAAGCAGCCAACCGGCTCTACTTTATCGGGGAAGTAGATGAACTCACAGATGTCATTGACAATTGCATCGATGAACAAATCGATGAAGGCTGGTTACGGGACGAGAGTTTTCTGCCTTTACTAGAGGTGGAAAAGACGGAGGATGTTAATGCAGTCTCCTTCTACCCTAGACAAGAGGCAACGGAGCATCTCGAGCTCCGAAAGCCCGAAAACAAGCTCAAACCTTCTATTATCGAACCTCCTAACGTTGATCTTAAAGAGCTTCCTAACCATTTGGAGTATGCCTTCCTTCAGGGGGAGGACCAACTCCCGGTAATCATAAACTCTTCCTTAGAACATGAACAAAAAGTTAAACTCTTAGAGGTCCTAAAAAAATACAAGGGGGTACTCGCATGGAGTGTGGCCGACATTAAGGGGATTGACTCAACTTTTTGCACACATAAGATTCTTATGGAGGAAGATTATAAACCTACTGTGCAACCCCAGAGGCGAGTGAACCCTAACATTAAGGAAGTAGTAAAGAAAGAGGTTATCAAACTTTTGGATGCAGGACTGATTTACCCGATCTCAGATAGCCCATGGGTCAGTCCTGTGCAGGTTGTACCTAAAAAGGGTGGAATGACTGTAGTAAAGAATGACAAGGGTGAGATGGTGCCCTAGAGAACTGTCACTGGATGGCGGGTATGCATCGACTATCGAAAGCTCAATGATGCCACGAGGAAAGATCACTTTCCCTTACCATTCATTGATCAGATGTTAGAAAGATTATCTGGACACGAGTACTATTGTTTCTTGGATGGGTTCTCTGGATATTTTCAAATCCCTATAGCACCCGAGGACCAAGAAAAGACCACGTTTACTTGCCCCTATGGAACATTTGCCTACAAAAGGATGCCTTTTGGGCTATGTAATGCCCCTGCTACTTTCCAACGTTGCATGACCGCAATCTTTCACGAACTCATGGAAGACAGCATGGAAGTGTTCATGGATGACTTTTCAGTCTTCGGGAACTCCTTCGACCGCTGTCTTGCTAATCTAGAAAAGATGCTCAAACGTTGTGAGGAGACCAACTTGGTGTTAAACTGGGAAAAGTGTCATTTCATGGTAAAGGAAGGGATTGTGTTAGGGCATAAGATCTCAGGGAACGGAATAGAGGTGGACCAAGCTAAAGTTGAAGCTATATCTAAGTTACCGTACCCCACGACAGTTAAGGCAATACGCAGCTTTTTGGGGCACGCCGGATTTTATCGGAGATTCATCAAAGACTTCTCCAAAATTGCCCGGCCAATGACTCAATTGCTTGTGAAGGACGCTCCGTTCGATTTTTCCCAAGAATGCAAAGATGCTTTCGATCTCTTAAAAAGGGAACTCACTCAAGCTCCAATCATGATTACACCCAACTGGGAGTTACCATTTGAAATCATGTGTGACGCTAGCGACTTCGCTGTCGGGGCTGTATTAGGTCAGCGACGTGACAAGCTTTTCCAACCTATTTACTACGCTAGCAAAACCATGAGTCCCGCTCAAGAGAACTACTCCACCACCGAAAAAGAATTACTAGCCGTAGTGTTTGCATTCGACAAATTCCGACAATATCTTGTCCTTTCAAAGACAGTCGTCTTCACTGATCACTCAGCTCTTCGATATCTGTTTGCGAAACAGGATGCCAAGCCGCGACTAATTCGGTGGATCTTGTTGTTACAAGAATTCGATGTTGAGATTCGCGATAAGAGGGGGGCAGAGAATCTAGCCGCAGATCATCTATCTCGTCTTGAAAACCCCTTGGATAAGCACGATAGAAGTGAGATTAGGGATTCGTTTCCTGACGAACAACTGATGTCAATGATTAATTCGGAGCCATGGTACGCCGACTTTGCCAATTACTTTGCAAGTAGATGTAGACTTGTTCCTGAACACCTGACTAAGTACGAGAGGAAGAGATTCTTTTCCCAGCTAAAATACTACTTCTGGGATGAACCCTTTTTATTCCGAAGGTGTCCTGACCACATTATAAGGCGTTGTGTTTCGGAGAATGAAGCAGTAAAAATTATGAGGGAATGTCACTCCGGTCCCTCTGGAGGGCATCATGGGATAAACGTTACCGCCCGAAAGATTCTCGATGCAGGATTCTATTGGCCCACAATTTTCCGTGATGTAAAAGAAATGGTGCAGGCGTTCGATGCATGTCAACGAGCCGGAAATATATCACATAGGGATGAGGCACCTCAGAACTTTATACAAGTTTGTGAGGTATTCGATGTTTGGGGGATCGACTTCATGGGACCCTTTCCATCCTCAGGGGGGAACGAGTACATCTTAGTCGCCATTAACTATGTTTCCAAATGGGTTGAGGCACAAGCCCTTAGGACCAACGATGCAAGAGTAGTCATTCATTTCCTGAAAAAGCTTTTCGCAAGATTCGGGATTCCAAAAGCTCTCATCAGTGATAGGGGGACACATTTTTGCAATGCACAAATGGAAAAGGTCATGAAGAGGTATGGAGTACCCCATCGATTCTCCACCGCCTATCATCCACAGACCAATGGCCAAGTCGAAAACACCAATAGAGCTATTAAAAGAATACTTGAAAAAACGGTTAGTCAAAACAGAAAGGACTGGTCATTCAAACTCGACGAAGCCTTATGGGCATTCCGAACTGCTTACAAAACACCTATTGGAATGACCCCATTCCGCATGGTGTATGGTAAGGCATGTCACTTACCGGTAGAATTAGAACACAAGGCTTATTGGGCGCTTAAGGCATGCAACTTAGATTACACAACTGCTGGGAATAATAGGTTTTTGCAATTACACGAGCTTGAAGAGCTTAGACTAGAAGCCTACGAATCCTCCATCACATATAAAGAAAGAGCTAAAAGATGGCATGATCAAAGAATTAAGAAACCCAAAGAATTTTCAGAAGGAGACAAGGTCCTATTATACAATTCTCGGTTGAGATTATTTCCGGGGAAACTTAAGTCTAGATGGTATGGACCATTCACGGTAAAGAATTCTTCTAAATTTGGAGCGGTAGTGTTGATTGATGATGAAGGTAGGGAATTCACGGTTAACATACAACGCGTAAAACACTACCAAGAAAATAAAAATGAAATGATTAGTGAGGAGGATGTGACGTTTGATGATGAGATCACGTGATAACCCATAACCTTGAGTCTAGCTACAAGACTCGTAAATAAAGAAAAGCGCTTCTTGGGAGGCAACCCATGTTTTGTGTGATTTTATTTGTTTGATTGTTATTTGCTTCCGTATGCATGTTTTATTTTTATTGTTGGTTGATCATGTTTCTAAATTAAAATGTGGAAATACTTTACTATGTTGTTTGGCCTAGTCTTAACTCCAACCTAAAGGTATTTTTGCAAAAGATAAGTGTAAGGGGAAACCCCAAATATGTTTTCAAGAAACAAACTAATCATGATTCTCCACAATATTAAATGAACATGTATATTCGTATTTGTTAGAGTCAAATGCTTGTATTGAGTCATAATGAAGTTTTGCAGGATTTTCCAGGAAGTAGGACCAAGTTTTTCCAGAAATTTTCCGGAAACTTAACATAAGAATTTCTGCAGGTCCATTCTGACGGCGTCAGGGGTTTACTTTTGACGGCGTCAGGAGTTAAAATCTGGAAATTTTACCGGTTTTGTTTTTCTAACGGAGTCTTATGGTTTTTGTGAATTATTAAGTTTTATAATCTCCAGGAAATCTGCAAACTTCATTCCACAAGCATTATATCTTACTTTGTTTTCTAGGATTTAGTAACTTATATAGGATGCCGCCAATTTTACGTGAGGTTGTCTTGTCTATTGTTGTCAGGATTTACAGGTAATGTATGCCAAGGAGATGATTTATATTCTGGAAGGGAAGCTTTGATTGTTCGTTTCCTTGGAGGAAGATCTAACCTGGCCAACCTATAATCCATACCGAGCGAATCAGGGGAGTATTTGATTTCATTCTCTTTACTTTTTCACTTTTACATTCTTTACTTGAACATTGAGGACAATGTTCATCTTAAGTGTAAGGGGAGGGTAAAAAGATGATACCTTACATATGCACTTTCGCTTGAGTTTGTTTTGTTTGATAGTAGATGTGTAATAAAACTATGAGAAATACTTGTTAGTGCAATTTTAGCGCCAAATTTAAAATTTTTTACAACATTTAGGAGTGAAACTTTAGCCATAGCAAGCGTCTCATGGATAGGAGGTTGTATGACTAGCACATAACCGTATATTCAGAAAAATTTTCCACCCAAAAATGTGAGGTTCGCCTTTAGATTTGATAGGAAAAGCATTCATTATTAGTGCTTATGAGTGTACCGGTAGCATTTAGATTCTAGAACTTGCGTTAGTGATGCATCCCAAGACCGCTAGTGAGACTACATTCGTGTGGTAGGATTTACTACATGATAAGAGGCATTAGGATCACCCTTGTGTTAAACCCGTATTATAATTACTTAACCATTTAAGTCATATTACTTGGCTAGTTAAGTCAACTAATTTTTCCCACACCCTTAGCGTTGTACTCATTTTTAGTACACGATACCCCTAGTACACCCCTCCGAGCCTATCTTTTCGTTTCTAACTTTAAGCATCTTACTTAAAGGAAGAATTTGTTACACCCCACTTAAATGTACACCCAAATCGCCTTAGCCTTCCGTGTATGCGCTCATTTTTAGTGCATTATTGTTATTTGTTAAACCCTAAGTTAACTTTCTAATTGATTACATGGTTGCTAAGTCGAGTCATATCATTGTACATATTGTTTTGGGACGATTGGGACTCATGGGTAAGTACTTATTTTATGGAGTAATGGGGAAGAACATCATTTATTACCCCCATATGTACGTTAATCTTAAAAGTGCTCCAAGTGTTTTGATTTTCTTAATTCGAGTCATTAGAATAGTTGAATGTAAAGTATGTAAAGATTCAAGTGTAAGGGGAACGTTCATACCCCTATGATGTATTATTTTGGATGGTAGGGTAAGAGTGTATGCAAAAAAAAAAAAAAAAAAAAAAAAAAAAAAAAAAAAAAAAAAAAAAATTAAGAAAAAGAAAAAAAAATAGAAAGAAAAAGAGAAAAAACATACGGACTACCATCCCGTTTCATTCTATGTTCATTTTATGTTTTTAGTTATTTTTCATTTGTTAGCTTAAGTCGAGTCTAGTCTTGGCTTAGCAACGCCATCTTGTACATGTAATTAACCAAGATTGTTAACTCGCCACCAGTAAAACTTCCTTTATCCAACAAAACCGTGTAATTCATATCCCTATACCTAACGTTACAACCCTTTAAAAGACCTCTTTGATAGTTTATCCTAGGTGCTTACGCCATGTGGTGGAGGTTTGATCCTTTCCCAAGCCTATGGTAATCTATTTTGCTATGACAGGTAGTGAGAGATATCTTCCATTTCCATAATGTTATATTACTTTATTACACCCGAGAGATGTGAGTATCTAAACACTATTTATGAGGTGCTTGTGTATGACCTCCGTGCTTGTCTATTGGTCTTTAGTGGAACGATTATTTGTTGTAATTACTTTTATATTAGTGTTAAATGACCCCTAACTTGTCTTTTGAGTAGAATAAAAGCGCATTTGCTTGAGGACAAGCAAATCTCAAGTGTAAGGGTATATGATAAGGCGAAAAATGATCCGTTTTTAGGGGGTCATTTAAGCCCGAATCCGAACTTATTTGATCAAATATTGCCCTAAATCGTTCCTTTTGTGATTTTAGGTACTTGGAGAGTGAATTCTGGAAAAGAAGCCATTTTGGACGTTTTTAGAGCATAAAAGTGAAGAAAACTGCAAAGTCTCAAATTTCTATGCTGGGAACAGTGCATGAAGGCGTCAAGAGTTGCTCTTGACGGCGTCAAAGTCCCAAGAATAAAATACCGTGGTTGATGACGGCGTCACATAGGCCGTCATAAGTAGATCAAGGCCGTCCAAGGAAGTATTTGGCGGCGAGATGACGGCGTCACACCATTGCTCTTGACGCCGTCACCCTTATTTTCCTATATATAGTTTTCTAGTTTTTTCATTAAAAATGGAGAAGTTTTGGTGAAACCCTAAAGACGAATTTAGTGCAACTTTTACAGGTTTTTCAAGGGTTCCAAACCCTTGATACCTTGCATTGTAATTGAGATAAGTGTTCTTCTAATTCAATCAATATGTCTATGTGTTGGTTGTCTATATCTTGTTCTTGTCTCAATTCCATTATGCTAGGCTAGATCTCTTTTGTGTTTGCTTAGATCTAATGAAACCTAGATATTGATTATGTGTTGATTACTTGTTTATTCTTGTCTTGGATGAATGATTTTATTTGTTAGGCTTAAGAAAACTGGCAGATCTCCAAATGGTAACATGCTTGAACGTCTTAAGAAACATGAACCGAGGCGTACTAGGTCTTTATTGGTTGTATTTAATGCATGAGCCACTGTTTACAATCCCTATAGTTGTGCTGGGTCATGGTGTAGGAGGAAATAAGAGCTCATAGAATTGGGGAGTTATGTATGCCACCCCATGAATGGTATTAAGGAATACAATCCGTCATCCATACAATTATAACAAGTAATTAACATGTAAAAGATATCTAGGGAGTAGTGAAGTCTAAGTAAACATATTTTCTCCAATTACTGCTCACAACTTTAGTATAAATTAGTTTAATTTCATTTTTAGTATTTTATTTTGATTATATCTTAGTTTTGGGTTAGTTCAATAGCAACTAATTCCGCCCACTCTTCCAAAACCCGAGATTTTACTTGCTTTCATAAAAACATAAAAATACAAAAATAATCATCCCTCACCTCTAGAACTAGTAATTAGGCTTTCTAATCCTAGCGACACTATTCCTAAGCTGAACGATCAATCCCCCGGTACTTGTCACTATACTATACTACAACGATCAGGTACACTGCCTGGTGGGGGTTGTAAGCTTCTCGAGATCCCTCGAGAGGTAAAGCCTGTTGCGATTCACACGCATCACACGCTATAGCTCAAATCAATCCAATCAATAGCTTACCTAGCTCAAGTCTAGGCCTCGCTCTATAACCAATCCAATAGCTTACCTAGTTCGGGACTAGGCCTCGCTCAACCACTAAATCAATAGCCTACCTAGTTCGGGACTAGGCCTCGCTTAATCCTACCTGGTTCTATAAGCATAGCAAGTTTTGAAATAAATAATGAAAGCGATTATAGTCCACATAAAACATTTGCACGTTTCTCACCCCAAGTATTGAAAACAAAGTTCAAGAGTAAAAATGGGGCTATGACTCACCTCAAGTCCAGAAATCCTCAAAAGAAATGATAGAAGAAAGACGTAAGTAATCTCAAGCAACTCACGTAACGGCGACTACAGACTCGACACTTCCTAACAATATCAAACCCGTTCAGAAATCATTTCTTCAAAATCAAATATTCCCATTCCCAAACGTATTCCATTTTACTTTCCAAAATTATCCATTTCTCAAATTAACTTCATATTCATTTGAAATTCGACGTTTGGTATCCATACGGGTGGAGGGTCGACACAGCATAAACCAAAAAGCCACAACAAGGAACAATAATAAGACAACTATAGGTCTAATGTTAGCCCAATATATTATTTAAATAATTATCGAAGCTTATCAAATCCGTCGATTTGGTAATCTCCCATATTTATTTACGTAATATATCGTTCCAGGATTATACCCAACCTAAAGCACATTGCACATAAGTTTCTATTTGGTATATGTCGTAGTCCAATGAATTCCCTATATATATCGTCGAATCGGCCAAATTCCACGAGACATATAGTAATTTATTATCCTAAAATATATACCACATCCTATGGGCGTCGTGGGATACGATGCCCATTAATATACTCATTTTATATCGTCAAATAACTCGATCTAGAATAAGTCATTCGATATATAAAATGTTTATATTAACCGTCATATATCCGTGACAACACAAAGTCACAATATAAAGCCCACTTGGACTTTAAAGACCCACAATTCGTATAACTCGATAAGTTTCTAATTTATAAATAAAGTCACATTTTTAATTATTAGTTATCCGACTTATTTCGCCATTATTTCTATAGTTATTATTTATAATAATATCCCGACGTTTATTACACTATTTTCATAGTATAATAACTATCGTTTTATTATTATACGCGTACTCGTGATCGTTTTATTATTAATATACGCATTTATATATATATATATATATATATATATATATATATATATATATATATGTATGTATACGTTTGACACGTCTATATATACGTTTATAAACGATTATATTCTTAATAATATTATAACGAGTATTATTTTTAATATCGACTTTTAAATATTTATCGAGTCATAGAATTTGGTCACATGTCCGAGTCATGACCCTCGGCTCATAGTCCAAGTCCAAAGTAATATAATCAAGTCACAATATAAATCAACTCCGTCCAAACAATCCCATATCCACGTGCTACAACATGAGGGTCCGACTACGGCACCCAACTAACCTATCTCCGTCATCTAATTGACCGTCTCACAATCGGTCCCAAATTCCATACTCGTCAACACAACTCCAAATATACTCACAATCAAGAAATACCGCATCGCGTCCGAAAAATATACCAAATGTCCGCATCACAATCACAACAAAAATAAATAATAATGACAAGTAACATATATTGTCCGGAAACCAAGTAGCAACGGGTTGAGTTACCAAGTCAACCCGGGTCAAACATAAGCTCAAAACATGAAATGGAGCCACACCCGAGACTAATGAGTCTCGGCTAGCTCCTTGAGCTCAATCGAACCAAAACAGCCCCTTGGGGGTGTTCGGCCAAAAATACCAACGACCACACGGGTCGACCAAACATAACCGAGAGCAACCAAACGAGAATCCAAGACAACAACAACATCAAGTCGAGCCACAATCGACCAAAACTACCACTAATAATAATCCATCATCAAGAATCAAGAAGAAAAGAACCATAACACCTCCAAGACTCTAATTCGAGTCGAGGAGTGGCACATTGAGACCTAGGGTCTCGGTCAAGCTCAATACGAGCCACAAAAACCAAACCAAACGGGTCCAACAATCCAAATCCGAGCACAAATAGATCAAGAATCGACCCCCAAGGATACCAAACTCGTTTTTATATCAAACCCCATCTTCATTTCAATGTTAACATCCCAAAAATGCCAAGATTCAATTCGGGTTTGACTCAAAATAGTCAAATCCGACCCAAAACTCATGTTTTCTCACCTTCAATTCGAGTGAAAACAAAGATAGATGATGTTATGGTGTCGTGTGATGTGTGGGGCGGCGGTGTTAATAAAATGGAGGGGGGAAAGGCGCGTGTTTCACACCACAAGAATAAGAAAATGATGGGGAGTATTTTGGTGGTGGTGGTGTGGTGTGGAAGTCGGCGGTGGTGATGGTGTTGGGGTGGCTGCCGGCGGCGACAAAGGGAGGAGAAGAGAGAGTGATGAAAATAATATTATGAGGGTGAAGGGTTAGGGTTAGGGGTAATATACCCGAAATTTACATAAAGGTCCCTCAAGTTTCCCTTTTCCAAAACTAGCCACAAATATTTTTTGTTTTAGGTGAATATTAATAAACGGTTCTTCCATAAGACGGTTACTCGATCATAAAAGTATTAAATTCTCGCCAAACATATTCGTACACGTCATAAATGATTTTTCCCAACAACATTCCCCGAAATATATAGATATGTATGAAAAACATAATATTTATTTAACGGTGAATCGCTACCGTTAAAGATTAAAATTCGTTAGGTTAATCTAATGCCGGAGACAATGTAGTGCCAAAGATAACGATCTCACAATAAATCATCACAACCGAAACAAATCAAACCATAAATAAATAACTAAATCTCATAAACATCGTACGATTAAAAATCAAGTACCAAGGTTCGTAAAATATCTCGTCACAATAAACATTCAAAAATATCCAAATTTTATAATTCAATGTAATGCGAGTTTTATAAAACGACTCCCTATTTTGCCAGTTGTCACATCCTTCCAGCCTCAGAAGGAACCCGTCCCGGGTTTCTCTCGAAATAACCCATCTACGAAGTGAAAAGCTTCGGATATCTCTTTCGAAACTCATCCTCACGTTCCCACGTAAATTCCGGTCCGTGCCGTGAATTCCAGTGAACTTTGATGAGCGGAATACGACTCCTCTTGAGTCGTTTGATCTCTCTATCCATTATCTCAATCGGTTCTTCCACAAAGTTCAAACTTTCATCCACACAAATATCCTTGATTGGTATAACTGGTGTTTCCTCTGAAAGACATTTCTTCAGATTACTAACATGAAACACATCATGAACTTTACTCAGTTCCATAGGTAATTCCAAACGATACGCTACGGGCCCAATTCTTTCCAAAATAAGAAATGGTCCAATGTAGCGGGGATTAAGTTTCCCACGTTTCCTAAAACGTATCACACCCTTCCAAGGTGAGACTTTCAACATCACTTTGTCTCCAACCTGGAATTCTAGGGGTTTCCGCCTCTGATCGGCGTAGCTTTTCTGCCTATCTCTAGCTGCTTGCAGTCGATCTCGAATTTGCGTTACTTTCTCCGTAGTTTCCAAGATAAGCTCAGGGCCTGTGAGTTGGCTATCTCCAACTTCTGCCCAACCAATAGGTGAACGACATTTACGGCCATACAAAGCTTCAAATGGTGCAGCCTTAAGACTTATGTGGTAGCTATTGTTGTAGGAGAACTCCGCAAGGGGTAGATATTTCTCCCAGCCTTTACCAAAGTCTATGATGCATGCACGAAGCATATCCTCCAAAGTCTGAATAGTTCTCTCACTTTGACCATCGGTTTGGGGATGATATGCAGTACTCATATCAAGTCTCGTCCCCAAAGCGGTTTGAAGTGATCGCCACAATGCTGACGTGAAACGGCTGTCGCGATCCGAAATAATCGATATCAGAACTCCATGACGAGAAACAATCTCCTTCACATATAACCTCGCAAGTTTTTCCACACTATCATCTTCACTAATCGCCAGGAAATGAGCAGACTTAGTCAAACGATCCACAATTACCCATATAGCGCCGCAACCGCTAGCTGTCTTTGGTAATTTGGTAATAAAGTCCATCGTAATCCGCTCCCACTTCCAAACCGGGAGTTCAGGCTGCGTCAACAATCCTGACGGTCTTTGAGGTTCGGCTTTAACCTTAGAGCAAGTCAAGCACTTACTAACATACAACGCTATATCTGCCTTCATATTTGGCCACCAATATAACTTCTTCAAATCCTGGTACATTTTGTTAGACCCAGGATGAATAGAGTATCTCGACTTATGCGACTCATGCATAATCAACTCTCGAATTCCTCCATACAATGGTACCCAACTTCGCTCTCCAAAACATAACACTCCATCAGAACGCTTAACAAATCCCTTCTCATTTTCTGCCATCCCAAATATGTTTTCAGCAGTTCGATTCTCTGCTTTCAACGCTTCCGTTTGAGCTTCTAATATTTGAGACGGTAATGGCGATACGATAGTCATTCCCAATGACCTCACTCGTAACGGTGGAATTCTCTCTTTTCGACTAAGAGCATCAGCAACAACGTTTGCTTTACCCGGATGGTAGCGAATTTCACAATCGTAATCGCTTAGCAACTCAATCCAACGTCGCTGCCTCATGTTAAGCTCTTTTTGGTTCAGAATGTGTTGCAGACTTTTGTGATCAGTAAACACTACACACTTGGTTCCATACAAGTAATGTCTCCATATCCTCAAAGCAAAAACTACAGCACCTAACTCCAAATCATGGGTAGTGTAGTTCTTCTCATGCTTCTTGAGCTGTCGGGAAGCATAAGCTATCACTTTCTCTCGTTGCATTAACACGGCTCCTAAACCTTTATGAGAAGCGTCACAATAGACGACAAAATCCTCGTTACCTTCGGGTAACGCCAAGATAGGAGCACTACACAACATCTCCTTAAGTAACTGAAAGGCTTCCTCTTCCATATCTCCCCATTCATACTTCACACTCTTTTGAGTCAATTTGGTCAACGGTTTTGCTATCTTCGAAAATCCCTCAATGAATCTTCGGTAGTAACCGGCTAATCCCAAAAATTGACGAACTTCTGTTGGGGTCGTAGGTGCAGCCCAATCTTTAATCGCTTCAATCTTAGCAGGGTCCACACGAACTCCTTGTCTATCAATCACATAACCTAGAAATTGTACCGCCGGAATCCAAAATTCACATTTCGAAAACTTGGCATACAGTTTCTCCTTCTTGAGCAATTCTAAGATAAGTCTTAGATGCTTCTCATGCTCCTTCTTACTCTTTGAATAAATCAGAATGTCATCGATGAACACGATCACGAACTTATCTAAGTAAGGCTTACACACCCGATTCATGAGATCCATGAATACCGCCGGTGCGTTAGTCAACCCAAACGGCATCACCTGAAACTCGTAATGCCCGTAACGGGTTCTGAAAGCCGTTTTCGGAATATCTTCCTCGCGCACTCGAAGCTGATGATATCCCGATCTCAGATCGATCTTCGAATACACACTCGATCCTTGAAGTTGATCGAACAAATCGTCGATCCTCGGTAACGGGTATCTATTCTTCACCGTTAACTTGTTCAACTCTCGATAATCAATACACATACGGAACGATCCATCCTTCTTCTTTACAAATAAAACCGGGGCTCCCCAAGGTGAAGAACTTGGTCTTATGAATCCCTTTTCGGCTAATTCCGCTAATTGTTTCGACAACTCTTCCAATTCAGTAGGTGCAAGACGATAAGGCGCTCATGCTACAGGTGCAGCGCCAGGTATCAACTCAATCTGAAATTCCACTTGTCTAGTAGGCGGAATTCCCGGCAAGTCATCGGGAAACACATCCGAAAAATCACGAACTATAGGTACATCTCCAATGCACCTTTCCTTCTTCTCATTCTCTCCTTTCTCAGAAATTTGGGCTAAGAAAAGGTAACTTCCTTTCTCCATTAGCTTCGGCAACTTAGTGCAAGATATAACCGCTAATCTAGATGGGCCTCTCAAATCCTTTCTATCTCCTGGTATGTTCAGAATCTCCTTGCCGTAAGGCACACGCACGATTTTCTCATCGCAAATTATATGAGCACGATACTTCGACAACCAATCCATACCAATAATGACATCAAAACTTCCTAACGTGACGGGTAGAAGATCTATGTTGAAAGGACGGTTCAGAAAGTTTAACGTGCAACAGCGAATGATAGTCTTAATCCTCTCTATGTTTCCATTAGCTAACTCTACATCATAACCAATTCCTAAGGCCATCGGGGGTTTCTCAAGTAAGGGTGCAAACTTAGTGGACACAAAACTCTTATCGGCACCAGTATTGAATAGTATGGAAGCATAACGATTATTGAGAAGGAACGTACCAGTAACAACGTTTGGATCTTCTCCTCTCTCGTTCCCGAGTGCATACACTCTTCCATGAGCAGCTCCAGCTTCCACACGTTGGTCCCCATTATCTTGTCGTCCACGGTTTCCTCTAGCTCCACGGTTTCCATTATTGTACCCATTACCACCCGATCCTTGATTTCCTCGGTTCCACGATTCCCTACACTCATTCCGATAATGTCCTTTCATTCCACATCCATAGCAAGTAACATTTGCTTTGCTCATATTTTCAGGAGTAGCTTGAACCATAGCAAGTGGTCGAGCTCTACAATCCTTAGCTATGTGTCCCATCTTAGAGCAATTCTTGCACATTACGGTACATCGACCAGAATGATGCTTCTAACATCGGTTACATTTGGGTGCATCTCCATTGTAGTTCTTCTCGTCTCCATCTCCCATGGCATAAGCTCTAGTAGTTAGTTGTCGCTTGTTTCGACGATCATTACCCTTAGAGTGATCGTCCCTCTTTCTCTTTCCATTCTTATCCTTCTCCGCTTCTTCCAAAGCCAAAGAGTCCATCAATTATTGAGCGATAGTGATAGCCTCATGAATGTTTGCAGGCTTAGCAGAAATCACATCGTTCCTTGTAGCTACCGGCAACCCATCGGTATACCTCTCAATCTTTTGGGTCTCAGTCCTAACCATATCGGGACAGAGTAAGGCCAACTCTCGATAACGGCGATTGTAAGTTGCCATATCGGTACCTTTCACCTTGTGGTTCCAGAACTCAATTTCCAACTTCTTAATCTCATTCCTTGGGCAGTAAGTCTGAATCAGCAAAGACTTAAATTGTTCCCAAGTCATGGCATAAGCCACATCACTCCCAACCGAGTTACGGTAATTGTTCCACCAACTTAAAGCTTCATCCTTGAAAGTAAAAGAAGCAAACTTTACCTTCGCATTCTCCGCACAACCACTGACATTAAACACTGACTCAGTCTTCTCAATCCACCTAACCAAGTAAACCACTCCTTCAGTTCCACCAAACTCAACGGGTCCACAAATCTTAAACTCCTTGTAGTTACATCCATTAGCACGAACAGGTGGAAATGTTCCGGCAGAATTGTTGGAATGATTTGACTCAGCTAGTAGCTCAGCAACTCGTTGCTCCACAAGTTGATTGATCATTGCTTGATCCACAGTAGGTGCATTAAGTGGAACATGATCATTGTCTCCCTGAACATCAACATTTTGATCCCTGTTGTTGCGGTTAGTAGTGTCCAGGTTATCAGGAGTAGGGGTCTCAACATTTCGAGCTGGACGGCGTCCTCGACGACTAGGGGTAGCCGTTGCAGGTCCAGTTCTGGTAGCTTTAACAGGGTTTCTTCATGGGGCCATTGATCTGAAACATCACACAAGTTCGTGAGTCTCCGATAGGACTTATCATATGCTCAACAAGAATTAAATCAACGAAGCCAAGTCACGGAAAGAATAGCAACAATACACCATGGAACATCAATAAAACGGATAAGGACTCAATTTCCATAACACCCAAAATCACATAATACCATATACTAATAATCATCAACCATACAATAGCGATCTAACATCGTTCCAACTACTGGATAACACAAAACGTACTAATCGTTCCAAAAGAGACGAATACTGAACAAAATACATCAAAACATGATAACTAGCTTTTCTAACCGAACACTCCTCGGTTAAGAAAACAACAAGACAACCTAACCCAAGCAACTAGCCACGCTGCTGGCGGAGGCTCCTCAACTCCTGCCTCAAGCCATCAAGATCCCTCCATAACGATCCTAGCTCAACGCTATGGGTGTCTCGGTCTCTCTTGAGGTAAGCCACCTCCTTCTCCAGCTCGACATTCCTTTGCCATAGCTTGCGGTCGGCCTCTCGAGCTGTAACAAAACCTCGCTGTAAACTATCGATATGCTCATGAACCTCCATCAAAACTCTCCTCATCTCAGTAGTCCTGCCCACAACCACAGTCATATCCACTCTCAGATCCGCTATGAACTCTCCAATAACTCTCTCAAGTCGATCAGATACACGTGCAACTCTCTCACTAAGCTCAGTAATCCGAGCCCACAACCTACCAATCTCACCTAACTCTGCATGCTCAGCAGAAACCTCAGAAGATGCATCCGACTCAACGGGACTACCAGGTGGCAACTCAAACAAGAACGGATGATCAGGTGAATCAGGCTCAATCGGATGTACAGGTGAATCAGGCTCCTCAGCCTGAGCTGGTGGTACTAACACATCATCATCATCAGGCATCTCATCCTCCTGAGGGTCATCCTCCTGCTCAGAGTCATCAGCCTCATCCTCACCCCCGTACTCCTCCTCCTCCTCATCGGAAGAGTACCTCATCAATCGTCGTCTCCTACTAGGTGAACCATGTGGTGAAGGGGTAGGTGATCTAGGACGACGACGCAATGATGCGGGTGGCGCCTCAGACAGAAGAGAGTGAGCATCAATCTGTAAAGGTGGTGAAGTAGGGCGTACCGACATACGTGCCGTAGCTCGGTGGGCAAAACGTGGAGCCACACGAGCCAAAGCCTGATGAAGAGTAAGCTACCTCGATGTACCAGGGAGCCCTAAAGAAGATGAGGGTCCCTGCGTAGATGCAGCAGGTGGTGCTGAAGTAGAACCTGTCGGTGTCATAGTAGCTGAATGCATGGCAACCTGGTAAGGGTCATCAGGAGCCATAGAAAACTGTGCTGGCAATACCGGTGTAGTAAGAATATCATCAACAACATCAGGCGTGTGGGAGGCCATAGTCTGTGACAACGGCGTAGGGTAGGTGTAAGTGTTTCAAAAACAACTAAACCGCGAACTCAAAATACCATATCCAAAAATCATCATATAATCCCAAATTGTATATAATCAAGAAAGATTTAAAATACCGCATTACTAAAACCATTCTCAAAACAATTAAGCCATATAATTCCTCAAAACACATATAATTCCTCAAAACGTATCATATCACTAAATCAATAAACCTCAAATCCTCAAATCATCTCAAGAATCCCAAATCTATCAATCATCTCAATAATCTCATAATACCTTAATAACAACAATGATGCTTCGGCTTGGCGGGCTGGCGGGCAATGGTCGAGGATCGTTTTCTATAAAAATCGGTTATAGTTTAGGTGTCTATTTACCTAGTTCTCTATAACCTTGGCTCTGATACCAATCTGTAACACCCCCAAAATTTGATACAGCGGAAGACTCAACAAGCTTTCGGGGTGCTACGGGGATTGGTATCCAAACACAAGACATAAAAGAACGAGATAAAGTAAACAAAGTAAAATGCAACCACGTGGGGTTTTAAAGTTTACATTATCCCAAAATCATCCAAAGTCAGGCCCAAAAGAAATAAATATAGGTCCACAATAGTTATCAGAGTTTTAGAAAATAAAGATCCATAACCGGTGCCAAATGCCAAGCCTCCAATCCCAAGCATCCGCAGAGCATCACTTAATTACCTGAGAAAACGTGCTAAAAGTCAGCTTTCGCTGGTGAGATCATAGGTTTAGATTCATAATTCAATATAGTGGACATATACGCAAAACGCTTGTTAGCTAGACTAGGCCTCAATCATCCAACCAAAATATCCAACCAACATATTCCAACCAAAACAATTCATCCCTATAGGTGCACGCTATAGCTCAAATCAATCCAATCAATAGCTTACCTAGCTCAAGTCTAGGCCTCGCTCTATAACCAATCCAATAGCTTACCTAGTTCGGGACTAGGCCTCGCTCAACCACTAAATCAATAGCCTACCTAGTTCGGGACTAGGCCTCGCTTAATCCTACCTAGTTCTATAAGCATAGCAAGTTTTGAAATAAATAAAGAAAGCGATAATAGTCCACATAAAACATTTGCACGTCTCTCACCCCAAGTATTGAAAACAAAGTTCAAGAGTAAAAATGGGGCTATGACTCACCTCAAGTCCAGAAATCCTCAAAAGAAACGATAGAAGAAAGACGTAAGTAATCTCAAGCAACTCACGTAACGGCGACTACAGACTCGGCACTTCCTAACAATATCAAACCCGTTCAGAAATCATTTCCTCAAAATCAAATATTCCCATTCCCAAACGTATTCCATTTTACTTTCCAAAATTATCCATTTCTCGAATTAACTTCATATTCATTTGAAATTCGACGTTTGGTATCCATACGGGTGGAGGGTCGACACAGCATAAACCAAAAAGCCACAACAAGGAACAATAATAAGACAACTATAGGTCTAATGTTAGCCCAATATATTATTTAAATAATTATCGAAGCTTATCAAATCCGTCGATTTGGTAATCTCCCATATTTATTTACGTAATATATCGTTCCAAGATTATACCCAACCTAAAGCACATTGCACATAAGTTTCTATTTGGTATATGTCGTAGTCCAATGAATTCCCTATATATATCGTCGAATCGGCCAAATTCCACGAGACATATAGTAATTTATTATCCTAAAATATATACCACATCCTATGGGCGTCGTGGGATACGATGCCCATTAATATACTCATTTTATATCGTCAAATAACTCGATCTAGAATAAGTCATTCGATATATAAAATGTTTATATTAACCGTCATATATCCGTGACAACACAAAGTCACAATATAAAGCCCACTTGGACTTTAAAGACCCACAATTCGTATAACTCGATAAGTTTCTAATTTATAAATAAAGCCACATTTTTAATTATTAGTTATCCGACTTATTTCGCCATTATTTCTATAGTTATTATTTATAATAATATCCCGACGTTTATTACACTATTTTCATAGTATAATAACTATCGTTTTATTATTATACGCGTACTCGTGATCGTTTTATTATTAATATACGCATTTATATATATATATATATATATATATATATATATATATATATATATATATATATACGTTTGACACGTCTATATATACGTTTATAAACGATTATATTCTTAATAATATTATAACGAGTATTATTTTTAATATCGACTTTTAAATATTTATCGAGTCATAGAATTTGGTCACATGTCCGAGTCATGACCCTCGGCTCATAGTCCAAGTCCAAAGTAATATAATCAAGTCACAATATAAATCAACTCCGTCCAAATAATCCCATATCCACGTGCTACAACATGAGGGTCCGACTACGGCACCCAACTAACCTATCTCCGTCATCTAATTGACCGTCTCACAATCGGTCCCAAATTCCATACTCGTCAACACAACTCCAAATATACTCACAATCAAGAAATACCGCATCGCGTCCGAAAAATATACCAAATGTCCGCATCACAATCACAACAAAAATAAATAATAATGACAAGTAACATATATTGTCCGGAAACCAAGTAGCAACGGGTTGAGTTACCAAGTCAACCCGGGTCAAACATAAGCTCAAAACATGAAATGGAGCCACACCCGAGACTAATGAGTCTCGGCTAGCTCCTTGAGCTCAATCGAACCAAAACAGCCCCTTGGGGGTGTTCGGCCAAAAATACCAACGACCACACGGGTCGACCAAACATAACCGAGAGCAACCAAACGAGAATCCAAGACAACAACAACATCAAGTCGAGCCACAATCGACCAAAACTACCACTAATAATAATCCATCATCAAGAATCAAGAAGAAAAGATCCATAACACCTCCAAGACTCTAATTCGAGTCGAGGAGTGGCACACCGAGACCTAGGGTCTCGGTCAAGCTCAATATGAGCCACAAAAACCAAACCAAACGGGTCCAACAATCCAAATCCGAGCACAAATAGATCAAGAATCGACCCCCAAGGATACCAAACTCGTTTTTATATCAAAACCCATCTTCATTTCAATGTTAACATCCCAAAAATGCCAAGATTCAATTCGGGTTTGACTCAAAATAGTCAAATCCGACCCAAAACTCATGTTTTCTCACCTTCAATTCGAGTGAAAACAAAGATAGATGATGTTATGGTGTCGTGTGATGTGTGGGGCGGCGGTGTTAATAAAATGGAGGGGGGAAAGGCGCGTGTTTCACACCACAAGAATAAGAAAATGATGGGGAGTATTTTGGTGGTGGTGGTGTGGTGTGGAAGTCGGCGGTGGTGATGGTGTTGGGGTGGCTGCCGGCGGCGACAAAGGGAGGAGAAGAGAGAGTGATGAAAATAATATTATGAGGGTGAAGGGTTAGGGTTAGGGGTAATATACCCAAAATTTACATAAAGGTCCCTCAAGTTTCCCTTTTCCAAAACTAGCCACAAATATTTTTAGTTTTAGGTGAATATTAATAAACGGTTCTTCCATAAGACGGTTACTCGATCATAAAAGTATTAAATTCTCGCCAAACATATTCGTACACGTCATAAATGATTTTTCCCAACAACATTCCCCGAAATATATAGATATGTATGAAAAACATAATATTTATTTAACGGTGAATCGCTACCGTAAAAGATTAAAATTCGTTAGGTTAATCTAGTGCCGGAGTCAATGTAGTGCCAAAGATAACGATCTCACAATAAATCATCACAACCGAAACAAATCAAACCATAAATAAATAACTAAATCTCATAAACATCGTACGATTAAAAATCAAGTACCAAGGTTCGTAAAATATCTCGTCACAATAAACATTCAAAAATATCCAAATTTTATAATTCAATGTAATGCGGGTTTTATAAAACGACTCCCTATTTTGCCAGTTGTCACAGATGGTGTTTGCAGGTGGCGGCGACAAAGGAAAAGAGGGGAGAGTGTGTTGGTGATGATATTATGAGTGAAGGGTTAGGGTTAGGGGTAATATACCCGAATTTTACACTTAAGGTCCCTCTAGTTCTCTTTTTCCAAAATAAGCCACGAAACTTTAGTTTTTATGAAATATTATAAATCGGTTTTCCCGTAACACGATTACTCGTTCTCAAAAATATTAAATGTCGCCAAAAATATTCGTGCACGTCGCCATTAATTTCCAAATACACTTTCCCGAAACTTTTAAATATTAAAACGTTCGTTTAACGTATAGATGCGACCGTTATCCAAAAGTTTTTAAATTCGTTAGGTTTTCCTAGTGCCGAAGTCGACGTAGTGCAACAAGGACGTCTCAACAATAATTCACGATATAAATTCCATAACAAATCAACAATTCGAATTCAATACCATATAAACTTCATAATTTAAAACATTGGTTTAAATTTCACAAATTCGTTACGAATAAAATTCCCAAACATATAATAAAAATCAAACTCTTAACGTAATGCGGGTTTTAAAATTCTCCCTAAATTGCCAGTTGTCACAGTACTCGCTTATAATTTCTAAAATATGTATCATTAAGTATTTGAAATTACTTGTAAGCTACTGATGCTATGTTGTATTGTTGTTGTGATTATCATTGGCTTAGAATAATTGGGTCGTATGTCATTTCCAAAACTTATATGTTTAAAAAGGACTTTGAAATAACACATAAAGAAAAAGTAAATCACCACTTTAGAAGGTCTGAAATCCAAACTATAACAACTACCTAAAAACTGATCTGTACCAAGCATAACCATATCCAATTATCCCAATATTTTCGGTAGGTCCTTAATGGGCCACCACCATGCATAGAGTTTTCTATATTCTTCGATGAGAAATGCTACACTCACACAATTTTTACAAAAATAAATCCACACACACATGTGCCACTTAATCATAGGGAGTAGGAATAAGAAAGAGAAAACTTAATAAAATTCTATTGGTACAAGTCACTTGCCACATGTATGTGTGGATTTTTTTTTTTGTAAAAATTGTGTGAGTGTAGCATTGCTCTTCTTCAATTAGCTTCACTCACTTCATCTCAACAATTACAAACATTCAAATATTATTACTTTGTTCCAACAATGAAGCCTCAAAACATATCTAGTGATCCTGCTGTGATCGGAAGACTTCGACAAGCTTTCCAAGGTACTGTGGTTGTCCATGATGACCACACAAGTGAAAGTCTAGCCCTAGAAAGAAAAGTTTCTAGTACCAAAGAAGTTACAAGATTAAAACAAAAAGTAAGCGTAGAGGATCCAATAAGAGCAATCATGTTCTTAGGATCATGGAGTCACACATAGTCAAGATTTGTAGTTGTTTGTATATGTTAAAAGGTGATCGATGTATATGTCTTGTATTGTATGACTTGTTGGTCGATTTAGAAATCATGAAGTTAATGATACATGTAAGAGAATTGTAAATTTGTGGTCATTGGTCATAACACTATCAATAAAATAACAAGTTACTAGTACTTTGATTTAGCTTGGTTATATGTAGCATAATTCATTTCACAAAAATATATAGGTCAATAATAAATGGTCTGGTCATATGTTCAACATGCTTTTAGGTTTGCTTTCATGCATGTGACACGAATGATGTATTTTATTATAACGTCATATCAAATATAATATGTTGATGCTAAAATGTTTATAAAGATATATGATCATACAATATAAGCATATAACCACTTTAAAATTACATATATTCATTCGCTAGACTTACTCACAAGATTCACACAAAATATTCATTCGCTGATGTGTCAGCGGGTGATTGATTTAGTAAAAGAGTGGAGAGAAAAACTGTCACAAAATATACCAATCACCCGTTGACACGTCAGTGAGTGAGTGAATTTTTTGTGTGGCTTTTATGAGTGGGTCTAGTATTTCTCCTTTATTAAAGTGTGGTTTATTATGGATAAAAGAAAGGTGTTATTCTATTAATTACGGTTGTAAATAAAGTAGACGTGCATGAACACGACCTTATTGATAATTGTTTTTGGTAGAGGGTTTTTACCCTGGTAAAGTATATTAATAAATCAATATAGTGCTGGCAATGTGGCAAAGCACCACATAGACTTGTTCATTTCGTTTATATAATTTTAACCGAACAATTAAATGGACACCAAACGTTTAAACGATTGAATTTTGTTGTTCATGTTCGTTTATTTAGAAAATGAGTTGTTCAAATTCGTTTATATTTGTTCACTAAGAAACTAAACGAACCTAAACGATCGAATATAAACAATCGGACATAAATGATGTAGAATAACAAACAATAACTTTACTAAATTATGCATAATATTCTATTTTATAAATGTTGTATTGTTTAAACAAATCAATTTTAAAAGTATATAATTAAGAGATATGATATACAAACATACACAAATATATGAACATTAACGAATGTTATGCATAATCGGACAATCCCAAACATGAATGAACGGATGCAACTTTTGTTTTTGTTTATTTAACTAAACTAATGTAAAATATTGTCAGTATTCGTTTATTTAATAAGTAAACAAATATAAATGAACTTTTTATTAAACGGTTCATGAAATGTTCACTAAGCGTTTATTTTGTTAAGAGCCCTATCAATAAAACACTTATTTCAACTGATAAAAAGAACAACACAACCACTTATCGACCGAGAGAAATCAGCAGAAGCATAACAAATCGGGGTCCTTCTGAAATATCATCATGTCTTGTCTATCCAAAGACACGAGAGCTTCAATGCCACTGCTATTCGGAGTGTCCATCAGAATAATTGCATTTTTTCCAAATCCAGCGAGAGTTACTTTCACTGGCTTTCCCCACCCAAAATCAATAGAATATGTAGGAAACCCGCACAAGCTAGAGTAAAAGTAATAGTGAGCCACTTTTTTTGACAGCTCCACGAGAGTGGCATCCGTTAGAGTGTCAGAAAATATTCCAAGTGCAGCTTCCAGATTTGTTATAGATCGGAAGGCGGCCTTCTTTTCCCTGAGTTGGCCAATAGTCATATTTGGAGTGATTTCCTCACATTGATTGCTTGTTGGAAATTCTATAACAAAAGCAAGATTTCCAAAGCTGTTTTCAGGCAATTTTTGTATCAAACTGTTTCTCAAATTTATTGTATAAATCATGCCAGTGTCCTTGAATGTTGCTGAGTTCGTCTTTGTAGCAGCTGCCACGGCACACTTCTGGATTAGCCATGTGATAAATTCAAAGCGGGTAGGGTTCATGATCATGGGTTCTCCAGATTGAGTTGTCATGTCTATGACCTTGGCTTTAAGGTCATTTATCCTTTGGTTAGGGAACAAAAAACTTCTTGTGACAAAATCACGACCTAATGCATCTGGAAAACCTTTTTGAAAATTAATATTTCTTTTTTGGTATGTAATAAAATGCGGATTGACAGGCGATGCGTCAGTTTGATCTCTCAGCCGAGATCCTGCATTTACTTTGGCCCAATGATTCATGAAATTTAACATACAACTACCATCTCCAATATTGTGAAATAAAGAAATTGCCACCGCTACTCCCCCGCATGCAAAATGGTTGACTTGAACGGCCAATGGGCAAGTGCTACTCGTTCCATCAAAGTCATATTTACGGTTTGGGTTAAACCAAATAAGATCATTTGGAAAGAGTTTATTTAGATCTTCGTTCTCCGAGTGTTGGAGGAAATCTGAGAGCGAGCTGTCATTGCATGCTTCAATGAACTCAACCCCCTCATCATTGCAATCCACATAGGTTGGACTAATTTTCTTCATCTTACCGGCGAATGGATAATACTGAGTTAAGGTATGTGATAAAGAGTTTTTCAACTCGAGCGTTTTATCAAGAGAACTTTGATAAACACTGGAGCTTGGGTAGAATGCAACAACAGGCATGTATGCATTTATCATAATGCGATCAAGCAACGAAAGATTATATGTTTTCAAATGAGAAGGGGTTGGAGAAGAGGGTTTAATGATATCTCTAGAGACAATTGTGTGAAGTTGTCTTTTACTAAATCTTAGAAGCTTGATCATCATCTTGTTCACAGAATAGTTGGCTAATTGTGCTTGAGATGGTCATTGCAAGTAGCTTAATTATTCTTTTATAACCATAATATGTGAGTGATGTATGTAATAAACAATATTAACTTTGATACACGAGTATCAGATTTTGATCTCAAATCCAGATCAAATACCATCGGGATGAGCAGTTGCTCAAATTTTAGTTGACTATTGCGATAAGCCTATTGCGATAAGCTTATATTTTATTATCCGGTTTAGGTAACAAATAATTCAAAGTGCATGTTCTAGCTTGCTTATAATAGTTAGGGGTCATACAATATTAAATGCGACACGAGTATCACGATTTAGATCTCAAATCCAGGTCAAATACCATCGTGATGAGCAGTTGCTCCAATTTTTGTAGACTACTAGTTAATTATAATAGTCATACACGCACGGGGTTTAGACTAAATTATTATTATTACTCATTTTAATTTTTGAAAACCTCTTATATCAATGTTTATATGTAATGTGAGTTGCTTAATGTGAAAGTCATTTGATACAGTAAACATATTACGTTAAGTGTAGACTTTTACTTACTCATGCATAATGTTATCAGGTGGTGTTGATTATTATGTTTTGCTTCAAATTTGTTCAAGTATTGTAAACCATCGACTAAAAGAACATTGACATATCTTGTGTAGATTGGCATATTTTGTTTAAAGTAACCATACTATTGATGAAAGGTTTAGACACTTCTTAAATGAAGTTTAAAAACTGGAAAACCTTAAAAGATTATGGCATGTCCTTTATGTGAGAAATGTTTAGATTCCCTGAACCACCTTTTCTTTGAGTGCCATTATTCAGGAAAGATTTGGAAAACCTTAAAAGAAAAAGCTGGCTATAATTATCTTCCTGATAAGTGGGATGATATCATTAGCAGTTTGACTAGAATAAGACACAACAAGGCAATCAGAAGTGTATTAATCAGAATAATCTTGGCAGCTTGTGTATATTTTGTATGGAATGAGAGGAACAAGAGATTGTTTACTAGTGAAAGAATTGATAGCATGGAGCTTATTGAGAATGTCATCAACCATGTGACACTAAAGCTTTCAAGCCTTAAGGTGAAGAAGCCTGCTCAAATTGTGGAAGTAAGTAAAAAATGGGATGTTTTGATGAATGAAGCATAGTATTGAGCTGTTTAGAATATGGGGTGTATATATGAGAAGTTTTTTTGTTCATGCTGCTCCTATATGAAACTGCCCTGCTTCTGAAAGGGGTGTTTGGTTCTCTGGTTTGCAGAAGTAGTATTCGTATTTGTACTACTGTTGTCAGTTTCCAACCATAACAATGTGTATATATCTTGTACCTCGGAGTTCATTGGGTGTGACTATACTCACTGGATCATCATTCTCCTAACCAGATGGTCCTTGGGAGGAAACTGTGTTAGGCTTTGATGCTATAGTGAGAGGTCTAATTCCTTTGAATGTACCATAAAGTAGAGCATCACATTGTGAAGGGTATATGGTTGTGGAGGCCAATGTATGTTGAATGGAATGGCGAGGAGTGAAAGATGAACCTGCTTGGTCCATTCAATACATTGGCACACGAGGATAGGTTGCTCATCATTGAGGGTGAGTGTTTCCAAACAATTGAAGCCTTTCTAGAGAAGGAAATGTAGGTTGTTTGGAAGAGCCCCTCCGTGGATGGGTTATGGGTTCCTAGTGAAGCCACACACTTTCTTGTCTGTACTGTTGTGGGTGATGGTTGAATGGTTTAGATGGGAAGTGATGTGAAAATGTAGCTAGATGGTAGGTGCAAAAGAAGGTGAATTTTATAGCAAAAGGTTGGCATGGTTTCTGTTATAGTGCAGCCTGAAGCTTGTGGATATTCATCTATGTGGTGACAGAGAAAATGGTATTATGGAAGTGGATATCTGATGGTTCTGTGTTCAATTACAGATTGTATTAGCTAGTACTGTCTGTGTTTTTCTGTATTCACTGGTTGAAGAATCCAATTAAGAGAATTGTAATGTTATTGTTGATAGTAATATATACTCACCTTTTGCACCCAAAAAACAAAAACAAAAACAAAAAAAAAAAAAAACAAAACTGAAGCCATAAAAACAATCAACAATTACTTTTGCATTGTAAAAAACAAAGACCAAATCATTTCAAGAATACATATTGATCAAGAATCACAGGCAAATCAATCGACTAAAGCTTATATTAACATACTTCTCACAACATCGTAACTTGATTGCTTCGCACAAAAGTGTTACCTTCATGGCCCCTAAACTGATATTCGATCATTAGTTGCAATATCAGAACGCTTGGCAATTAAGGCCTGAAAAAACCCTTTTGAGATTGAAAAAATCATGGTTGAGATTAGATAAGCATTTAACCTCCATAAGGTGTATTGATATCTATCGCATTCCATATCATCACAGTTAAACTAAATGGGCATTGCTACCTTTAACACGTGGACTCTCAGCTTTAGAGCCATTTTTGGATTGATGAGAATCTCATCTTCTTGACTTTAGACTTTGACACTACTTCACATGGTCTCAACGGGGTATACCACGTGGAATCTGGCTCTATACCATCATTGCATGTTGTCAGGTTTGGTTTTTCATCGCCGGCCTGTTGCCGTGTTCCAACCTCTCCATCGTTTTTGGTAGTTTATGGGTGGTTAAGAGAGGACCCCTTAAAGCCTTCTGGTTGCAGGATTCAACGATATTTTTAGACCCGCGCTTTGCGGAGGGGTGTTTAGCTACAAAATTATTTTAGTCGATTTCATTTGTTGTTCGGCAAATACCTTAGTTTTATTTGGCGTATACCAGTCCACAAATAGTATCCTAAAGGCCACATAGTAGCTCATTAGCCAACTAAAAGAACACCAATATCAGCAAGAATAACAACATCCCTTTAGTAGCTCATTAGCCAACTAAAAGAACACCAACATCAACATGAATAACATCTTGATAAAGAAGAAAATTCGCTTGTTTATAAAGTTATTCATTGGCCTGGTAATGCAATGTATAAGACAAGTTATTTACAAATTACCATTAAAAAATAAAATAAAATAAGCAAACAATCTCATAACAGCCGTTGCTCATTTTTAAACAACACAAATTATTAACTTATTCATTGCCTTCTTCATAAAACTTCATATAATCCTGAGCCTCGTCTTAATCCCCCATTGTCGAAATCCTCTCCAAAATATATTTGTCCTGATTTTTTTTTATATAATTTGAGGTAGTAATCAATTCTCTACAGCCAAGACATACAAATTTCAGTCAAATTCCGAATTAAGAAAGTAACCCGCTTTGAAGCTTTAAACTTAAAGTACAATGTGGAGTCTTTTTCGGGGGAAGGAGCGTGAGAAAAGAAAGAGAAACATAAACAAATATAAGAAATTAGAAAAAGATTTGCAGCTAAAAAGAATACCAAATTGTTACGGGTATGAAAATTTCGTTGGTGGCTTGGCAAAGTCTGCAATATTAGCGATGCTAATGCCCCATTTACAAGTTGGTGCCCAGAAATGAACTGCAAGAAGTAAAATAAAATTACAAAAGGTATACAAATGCTCAGTAATTTACTAATATCATTTACAACAAAAGGTTACAAATATAAAAGAAGTTCACATTATGACTTGTCTTTTTGTAGCTCTCAGCTTTTATCTTACAGTGTACACTATACCAAACAATGGGTAAGTGAACTGTAAATCTTTTTGTAGCTTTTATCTTTCTATAGGAAGAAAAGGAGACAATATAGCCATTACATTTTATTACAATGACTATAAAAAGAGAAGTCATAATCTGAACTTTTTCAAGGCAAAACCTTTTTCAAGAAGTTAAGAGAAATCCTTCTGTTGTAAGTTGTAACTGTCTATTTCAAGACAGAACCTGTTCCAAACCTTTTTCAGTCCGTTCAGACGAAACCTCGAGTGCTTTATCAATTAAACCATTTTGAGCAGGACCATTTATTAGTACACTGTGCATATCTACATAAGGAAAAACATTTCTCAAGCAAGACCGTTTATTAATCACTTTGGCGATTTAACCCATTAGTACACTCGTGTCCAAGCTTAATCTTCTTTCCTATAGGTATATTCTAATTTTTGCAGACACTCAAACTGATGGGTTAAAGGTATTGACCCTATTGGGTTAAATCTTTTTTGAAACTGTTTCCAAACACACAAACTGATTACTCGGACTCCATGCCACTTTACACGCACATCCAAACACCCTCCATGTTAAAATATGTGATTAATAACTTGTGGCAAAGCCCCAAGTCAAATTATATGAAGACTCTTAACATCAATATATGATCATTAAAAAAACAGACTTACATGTACTCTATGCGCTTCATTTATGCATACAGTCACTGGATATAACCTAATCCAAACACTCCTCGTTTCTGTTATAACCTGATCTATAAATTGTTATATTCTAAATAAGGCAGGGTCACATTAATCATGTTTGGGTATTGAACAAATGAAGTAACACAAAAAAACATTGATTGGGAGAAGATGCGAAGCTAACCAGATATTATTGGCTTGAATATGTTATATGTCAAATTATTTTAGTACGCCATTGAAACAACCACCTAATTGGTTAAGGGGTGTTTAGATAAGCTTATTAGTGTCCGAACATACTTATGTCTTTGACCATCCTAGAAAAGCTTGTCTCTAACAGAGTATTTAGCTCATAAGCTAATCAGTGCAAGCTTTCAAAAATAGGCTAGCCCAAACAACCGCCAAATAAGCAATTCGAACCACCCACATCAATTTTTCGATCACAGCTTAATAAAAAAGATATCAAATAATATACCTTCACATCAGTTGCAGCTCCATCACAGGATGTAAACAGGAATCATCTAATTAGAAAAATAAAACACACAACACATCTTGGTCTTGAATGCTCAATATACATATCACTGACCATTACAGAGTTGCAATCTTCATCTAAAGCCACCGTTGAGAAGCCAACTGCTGGTAATGGGAGAATCCTAGACCACCTGTAAATTTAAAAAAATAATAATAATAAAAAATTCCATCAATGATGAGTATAATGTCAACTACCAAGCCCAAACTAATATGCTAACATATGACTATTTTATGAGCAGCAGCCTATATGGCAATAAGTAACATTAGATAAGTCGTGCATGAAATTTTTGCATAAATGATCAGTGAAGTTTCAGGCGTTATAGTCCATTATAAACATTTTTTATTCCTGTTATAACCTATCAAAACACCCCCTATTGCAGCAAAAATAGAAGGCAACGATCATAAAGATGAAAATTTTAACAAAATTTTCACAACCTGTTAATAAGAAGGTGATTAGTGTTTGGTGAGTGGCAATTTATGAATTCTGCTACTGCGTTACTTTGTAGTTGTGGATCAATATCAAGCAAATCCGCCACCAAATGCCGACATACAAAACTGATGACGCTCCAAATCCCATTCGTCCCTCATATCTTAAATAAACAAAAAACAAAAAACTCAAAACACCATCTTCATCACCAATCTCGAATCCTATAGTCTATATACCTTCACATCAGTTGCAGCTCATAAGCAGGTTTACAAAAATTAAATAAGCTCATAAGGAGGGAAAATAAGCTAGTCCAAATATCTTCAAATCATGTCTTATGAATAAGCCATAAGCTTAACCATTATAAAAACTCCTAAAATCTACCCAAAAAAACACGAAATCAGCAAAATATCCAATTATGCGCAAACCCTAATTTTAAGATTCAATTTTTATATATGTATAAGTGGTAGTAATTGTTAAGCTTTTTGTTTACCCACGAAACTAATCAAGGCAAACAAAATCGAAGAAAAGGTAAAAGTTACACATATTTAGCCTTCTTCAATCCGCCTCTCGAGTATTGTTTAAGAATTTTCTGGATTTGCATTTGGGTTACATGTGTAATCGAAGCTGGTTTTTGGTGTCCACATAATGGGAAGTTGTGCGGACGGATTTTTTGAGGTGGTGGTGGTGATCGATTTACATAATGTACTTCAAGAAGGTAAATCCACGCCTTTTGTTCTATTTATATAATGTACTTCAAGAAGGTAAATCCACATGAAAATTATCAATTTATGTCAAAGCTTTGTGCATGCATGCACAAAGGTATATATAGCTAGTAAGATGCTAACTCAAGGACTCATGAAAAAAAAATATCATGATTTAAGTGAAAAATACATCAACATGCTGCGATATTAGGTTAAAGTTAGGTATTAAAATGATTTATGCTTTTCACAAAAGAAAGCCAATATTTCATTTAAAATTAAGATTTAATCTCAAACCTTTTTTTATCGAGAGTAATTTAATGAACATAACTTTAGTTGACAAAATTTGAGTAGTATAATAATGCTCGAGCCCACTTATTAAACTTCATAAGCTTTAGGGGTGGTCAATGGAATCCGAAATTTCACTCGTATCCAATAGATGTTATCGCAATTCGCTCAAAATTTATAAGAGAAATATCTTAACATTAAACCATTTCTAAAATCATAATTTTACCTCGACGCTAACTTTTCACCGATCAGAAAAATTCAAAACAAAATTTGGGACTAAACATCAACTTATAAATAAACAACCAAAAAACTATGACTTGCTGAAAATTGTTGAATATTCTGTTTGACAACCAAAGAGACACCAAATTGATCGGAACACAAAATCTTATTTTCTCAAAAAGTAATTTAAGAAAGACTTAAAAGTTAAATGCAATAAAAAAAGAAGTAAAATCCCAACTTTAGATTTTAGAAAGCCCAAGCTGTAATCCACCACCAAACATAAAGTATCGACCCTTTCCTTCTAGTGGGCCCTTAGTGGGCCACTATTTTCAATCTAGTTTTCTATCCGAATCAATATTCTTCTATCTTACGAGTACTTCACTAGTTCACTCTCTAGTCTCTACACTAACCTTTCTAAAATCACAACTCTTTTGGAACAACAATGAAGCCTCAACATCTCTCCGGTGATAGCTTGGCGGTTCACAAGTGCACGAGGATGGTCAAGGAAAGAATTCGACAAGCTTTTCGAGCTAATAAGCTAGTTGATGATACTAGAAATGAAAGTTTACATGCCAAAACACACGTTTCTAAATTCGAAGAAGTTAAAAGACCTAATCGTGTATTAAATATGGAAGATCCAATCAGAACTATCATGTTCTTGGGATCATGGAGCCATACATGATAATTAACCATCTTAATTATACAATATATATAAAACCCAGGAATGGGTGGTGCAAATCTCATGTAATTAAAAACATGATTACAGGCTGCTGATTACAGAATATGTGGCCTAAAATGTGGGAATTCACTGTTTTAAGCACTGTTCATGCCAAAGTACACTACTAATTACAAAAAAAGTTGTGGTACAAAATACATGTAGGTACTGTTTTAAGCACTGTTCATGCTTAATTATCCATTACACTTTGCTAATGACAAAACATGTGGTGGACAGGTTGGGAATACACTGTTATTCCAACTGTTCATTGTTAATCACCTCTAAAACCTTAAAACCTTGCTGTAGTACCATGTGTTTTGCAGGTTTACTGTAGCACCAAGTATTTGAGATGTATTGCCACCTGTGTGCTTCTTCCAAATATAAAATACAATCCCTAGCTTCCTGCACATGCTAAACAAAACCAGAAGCTTCCATCACAAAGTTTATCTTATCTCATCTAACATTGCATCCATCAAGAATAAAATGCACTCCATCAGGTCCTGCACATGAACAAGTAACCAGAAATTTCCATCACACAATTCCTATTATCTCATTCAACATTGCATCCATCAAGAAGAAAACAAAATCTCAGCTATCAAGAACAAAACAAAGAAAGTGAATCTTTGTTTTACATAGGTATTTTAGCAGTCCAAAACATTGATACGACTTTTCAAGTGTTTTTTTACCTGTTCCTTTTACGTAATCCTTATTCTTTTGCATGCAGGTATCAATCGAAAATACAAGCTTGCAACCTATAACTAAAGGTGAGTTAAGATATACTCTGTCGCTGCTTCTATTTACTTATATGCTTCTTTGTTTACTGATTTTTTTTTCTTATGTACTGATTGCTTATATTATTATATTCATGCTACTGTTTGTTACATAATCTTTGCATCTTCTACAAATTGTGTTTGTCGATCTAAAATCCTAAACCATCTACACTGAACACTATACAAACAAGTCCGAAAAATTTACAAGGAGGTCAAAACTTACCGCATCAGCCATTGTTCAATAACCACTTTGCCAATGCCACACAATAACATCTGAAACGGAAAACACCTATATCTGATCCACCTACAATCCAAAGTAACAAAAAAAAATAAAAAATAAAATAAAATAAAAAGGTTAGTCTTATGCATTTATCATATTTTGTTATGTCTCTAATTTTTACACAAACTTACTTACTCATTTACTTTTTCAGGATTAGCGTATACTTGCAATAATTTAACATGTGACACTGCAGCATGCAACTAAGTCCTCAAGTATTTTGCTCTGCAAGTCACTCAATATGTGTACCAAATACATTGAAATCACCTGCCACAAGTTCACAGCAATCCATTAATTTACCAGAACCAGAAGCACATGCATTTGAGAACATCAAAAGAAAAAAAAAAGGTATTTTATATATGCATTAATCATATTTCATTAGGTAACTCATTTTTTACAAACCCTTATTCTCTTAATTATTCATGCAGAATTAGCATATGGTTACAGTCATTTAACTTCACATAGTCTATGATCATTCACTACCTGTGTCCAACAATGAAGACAGCTCCCAAATACAAGAACATGCCTTGGTTGACACCAAAGGTAAAACAATAGCTTCTGAACCTGAAAATGGCCAACACGAGGCGGTTTATTGTACACCTCAAAACAGATCAAATTCAATACACATTCAAGGTAACCACTAACAATGTTCATGTCATTTACTGTCAGAATAATGCATAACCATACATTAGTTTATGTTAATCAAAATAATATATATATTTTTCTTCAGGTTCAACCCACCCAACACATAAAACATAGTGTACTGTTTACTTTCCTGCTTCCGTCAACATCAGCTACTGTTCCTTATTTACATGCAGTGGAAGAATCTCCAACCCAAGAAACACAAGAGAAAGGTGAATACAAAACAAAAAATTTACAAAATTATTTTCCTATAATACATCTATACCTAATTTTTTTTTATTCACAGATACACCAATACCAGGAACAGAAACAGAATCTAACACAACTGCAGTAACAAGACCTACAGAGACAGCGAAAATACCAGGAATACCAGCAACACATGAGCATCATCCAAAAGGTAATACAAGTTTTCCACTTTTACACAAAATTTCATAAAAGAATACCGATAATCTACAATCATAATTTACATTCCTAATATTAGGTACAACAACAGAAACCACATGTGTACAATTATCAGAAAACATCATCACAAACAAAGATACACAAACAGGTACAAACCTATTAACATTTACCAAAAAAGTAAAATAAACAGTAAATTTAATGTTAAATGTTACCTTATGTTTTTTACAAATGATGCAGCAACCGCAACACCAGCAGCACCACACATCGGTATGCAAACGAGGCCCAAAACAGATGAGGCAAACCGCAGGACAATCAGGCGCCCCATTTTTCCAGAAGAATCACCTGCGATGGCCTACAATAAAGAAACACAAACGTTAGATTAAAAAAAAAACAAAAAAAAATGTATTGATCTAAAAAAATACGTATAGATTAAAAAAATAATAAATGAAAAAAATAAAAATAATGGATCTTTAAAAAAAACATATAGACTAAAAAAAAAAGAACAAACATGCAAGGATCTTAAAAAAAACATATAGATTAAAATATGGGGAAGTGGGGGCGCGTGGAGGTTGTTTACCGTCGAATAACACTCTCGGGGTGGTGGGAAAGCTTCGGTGTTGGTGGACAGTTGAAGAGGTGGCGCGTGATGGCGTTTGTGGTGGTTGTCGAGGGTTCAAAAACTCTAGAAACACTAAGAGACCTTCGATCTATCGATTGGGAGTGGAAAAGGTGTTCGCCGGAAAATTTATTCCGGTGGCCGGCGACGGAAACTGCCACTGCTTGACCGGATATTCAAGAAAGGGAGAGAGAGGAATGAGGGGTGTGTATGTGTGTTTAGTTTATGTAAAAAATGAAATAAAATGATAAATAAGGGGTTAAGTGGGAAGGGTGAAAGGAAATTTTTAAAAGAGAGGGTGTGAAAGGAAAATAAAACAAGGGACTAAAACTGTCATCTTGACTAAACTTTTCACAAAAACGCTTCGGGGCTCAAACGACATAGCAAACGGACTCGAAAAATTACAAAACTTGCGCCATTGTTTCTAAAATGATTTTTTCCAATGAAAATCAACTATAAACATGCAAAACTTTATCGAAATCAATTTATTTGGCAGATTCGGTTCATTTCATATCATTTCAAGTTTACATCAAACGCAAAATTCCGGGAGCGATGCGCACGTTTACTGTTATTCAAATCAATTAGAACCAAGTCACGCATACCAAATCAAACAGGTTTTGAATATGTGTTAGTATTTTTTGTCAAAACACATAAAAATGAATATATATATATATATATATATATATATATATATATATATATATATATATATATATATATATATATATATATATATATATATATATATATATATATATAACGTGCCGTAAAACACTCCCGTAGCAACGCACGGGTTACCCCGCTCGTTAGATATATATGTTAATCGATGATTTTTTCGTGTATTAAATGACTTGTTAATCGACCAATAACGGTTATTTTGTTTAAAAATCATGGAATTGATGATAAATGTAAATGATACTTATAAATAACAAGGTATTGTTACCTAAATCTCATGTGGTTATGTTTTTTGATTGAATATTTCAAAAGTTGTTTCTTTAATATGTAGTATCTCTAAACAATAAACAAAGGCAATGGTATTAAAACATAAGTTGTTTGTATAATGCTTCAATAAAAAAAGATAATACTTCGTATAAAAACATATAACTTTCATCAATCAACAAGTTCGTCCCATGAATTTATGAAATTTTTTAGAGTCCTGAATAAAATTACATAATGAAGCATTTCGAAAAAGAATGTTATATATAAATTTTCACCGTTTATAAAATATAATGCAATTAGTTATCTAAACGTTCTAACATATTGCTCATATATTTAAGATATTTTCTCATCTAGATACTTTTTTTCTTCGTGAAGTGTACACATGCATATAATTATCAACCAAACAAATTTTGGGTCCTCTAAAAATTTTGAAACCCTGAGCGGTCGCTGACCTTGCATACCCTCAAAGACGTCCCTGATCATCAGTTATAATATCATGAACTAAGAGACAATCAACTATATGGCTTGGTGGTTAATCTGTCTCTTTGAGGTCTATATGACCCTCTCTATATAAATGATTTATACAATTAGTTAGAGCTTATAAAGAAAGATAGAACATATAAACTGATTAATTGGTTTCTTCTTTCTACTATGAACATGGATGGGATGATCAAAATGTCACCTTTTTTTTCTAATATCAGATTATCTTCTACATGTCCATACTTCCTTAAAATGTTAAAAGTGGCCATAAGGATAATTCATCTCACTAGCTGATTTATATGTTCATGACCCGAAACACTGGAAATGTAGCTGACCAGTCAAGACTTTTCAAAAATAGCCAAAACTCTTGGGAACTTTGGGAAAACGGAATCTGACTCTCTTGAGACACTCATCTACCCATCTCATGACTAACGTTAGATAGATAAATTAATCGCGTAAAACCACTATTAAATAGATAAGGTGACGAGATTAAAAATGTGACATTCGTTTTACGTTGCATGTCTACTATCATATTCATAGGACTACCATCATGTGACAAATGATTGGAACTTATAGCAAGTAATTCAATGGTTGTGTTTGGTTTGAGCTTGATTTGAACTCGTTCTAGACTATCTAGTAACCACATGTGGTCGCTAAAAGTAGGTGTCACATGTGGTCGCTACAGGTTAATTTTTTGCAACCACATGTGGTCGCTAAAAGTATGTGTCACTTATTTGGTCAAATAGCCAACTTACTTGTAGTGACCACTTGTGGTCACTAGAGTAGCCGTCACTACAATTAGTCGTTGGTCAAATCATCAAAAAGTCAAGTCAACATACGTAGTCTCTATAAGTGAAAAAATGTGGTCCCCGAAACCTGTAGCAATTGAGTAAAACCGACCAATGTTGCACGGACTACGCGTAGTCCCTAGAGCTTTTAGCGACTACATTCTGGACTTATAGGGACGACAAATGCATTTTCTAGAACCACTTTATAGTGTAGTGGCGCCAGTAGAGTTTCATTACATACACATGCTTGAAAACTGAAAGGTATAACAAGTGAAATTAAAATTCATGGGAAATAACCGAAATCGACCTGCAGGCCTCGTTTATCAAACGTAACATATAGTTTTATCAAATATAATTTTTACGCTCATCCATTTTTCTAGAGTGTACGTATATATTGAGAAGCTTTGCAACCTATCTTTCTACATATCGATTTCTTAAGTATTTTTGAAATGAACAGTAACTTTACATTACTTTAGTACTTTAACCTGATGCATTATTGTGAATAGTACATGCATGCATTTGGATATTGTAATTAACGTACCAAGATGATAAGCTTTATTACACTGTGACTCTGTCGTTTAAGCAACACACCAAAAATTAAAATAAAGTTTTATTGTATGTGTATTACTTATATTTGTTGAGCAAAACGGATTTTATGGTTTGATATTATTTTGGACCACTGCCTTTAAAAAACAAAATCGAATTTCGATTACTTTTCTTGGTTGTTTCTTTCTTAAAACTTTTCATTGTATTGAAATTAAATCAGCTAAGTGCAGTTCTATATTAAAGATTTATAAGTAAACGAAACATAAATTCACTCGTCTAATCATTGAAGGAAAATTTGGGTACGCTCAAATGTTTTCTAAAATTTCCTGGTATCGATCAGTAATCCGAAGTAACAAAATGAAATGATCGTCATGATAGCCGTTGATAGGTACTCAATACCTTTAGCACATGTATATAAAAGTTGTTACTATGTCGATACGTCGATCCAGCTTCTTTATTTGATGCAGAAAATCCCTATTCGATGTGGATATAATTCCTTTAATTTCATGAGTGGATCTCCGTTGCGAAAATAAAAGTCAGGCTTCTTTTTACGCCTTTTTGACAGTTATAGTTTCTCTTTTTGTTGGATATTTTAGTGTAATTGGATTAACTTGTTTGACCAATTTCATCATAATAAGACATCATTTAGGATTGGACGTGCGGAGTGCACATCTATTTGAATTTATTATGATGTTAGGGGCGAAGCCCCTAAGGGACGGGGGTCCGGGGGCAACGCCCCTGGGAGCGGGGTTCCAGGGGCGGCAGCCCCTGGTAGCAGGGTCCAAGGGGTGACAGCCCCTGGCAGGGTCCTTATTTTTGGAAAATCATATTTTCGGAAAATTATATTTTCAGAAATTAAGGGACTAAATTTGACAACTTTGAAACCTGCCAAAAAGGCGGTTATGATGGCCCTAATCCCGTTTTTCATATATATACGTTTTCTCTTGGTCAATTTTGTTTCTTAGGTTCATAAGATTTCAAACAAAAACCATACAAAACGTTCTCAATCTCTGGATTGTATCCGATTGAATAATTCGGGAGAACCACCGAATTGATTCGATCTGAAAGTGTTTACACGCCTTTCAGAGATTCAAATATATCCGGTTGTGTTCGCTAATGTTATCCCCTACACTTTTCATGGAATGTATATCGATTGATCGACATCTATTATCTGCTGAATGTAAATCTAAATTTCATGAAACATAACTTTAATATAAATTTTGTTTGGATGTAAACCCACTCCATAACTCTTATGAGATGATAATAGACAAATTAATAAGTTTAGCACATGAGTTGTTGTAGTTTCATCACACGTAAAATAGTAATGTCCTTTTTCACCTTAGTATATGAGTAATGTCCTTTTTCACCTTAGGTTTTTTTTTTTTTTTTTTTTAAGGTCAATGACCCGGTAAATATATTACTCCAAAAAACGTTTAAGTACAATGGATATGGGTGAATCCCATATCTCAGCCCGTTACATAGGCGAAAAGCTTACATAACAAAATACTTCCTATTTTCAAAACAAGAAAAAAAAACCATTACTCACAAGATAGTAGTGATTCTGACAAAAGATAAACTACTTCCTACGACCTTGGAGATTAAAACCATAAATGGCATTAAGAGCATCCAATTCCTCTGGAAGATCATAAATTTGCTTCGAATAATCATCATAGTCATACTCATCTTCACGCTCATGACCACCACCAAAGAGATTTGCTGATTCGTCGAACGTGTTAAGAACCTCTTCCTCATCACTATCAGAAACCACAACCTCACCCACCTTAGAAAATGGGTTAGCCCTCTTAGTAATAGAGGTAGACGGAATAGGATGACCAGCATCATCCACAAGAGTAGCTTTCCCATCAATCAGTAGCTTTTCAAGCTTACTAATTTTCTCAACAAAAGGAGTAGAACCAACTTCCATTGTTCCCATAGAATCACTCACAAACGGTTGTTGCATATCACTCACAAGAGGGAATTGTGATGTAGTACCAGTCTTAACCGACTCATCCTTATTAACTTCCATTGTACTGCCAGCATCCACATCCATGTTAGTAACAACCTTAGGAATACCAAAACCATCTGTATCATCCATATTAAGAGCGTCAAACTGATTAGAAGTAGTGATCTTGGTTCCACTCGTACTAGCCACATCAGAAGCCTTATTCTTAGTTCCATCCACCTTCTTTGGTTCAGGAGGGTTCTTTTTGGGTTGATACTGAAATTGCTTACCCACAACAGGTTTAGTAAAGCCTCTTTTACCCTGATATGTAGAACCACCTTGTTTACCTTTCTTTTTGTTATTGACAGCCGTGAAACCATCATTAACCGGCTTAGTAGGTTGAACTGGAGGAACAACAACTTTCGGACAATCAATAATAGTATGACCAAAAACCTTACACTTATCACAACGCGGAGGTTTCCACTCGTATTCAACCCGAATCTTCTCAATAGTCGAACCCGTACCATCAAGAAAAGGTATCTCAACAGTAATGCTATCCCTAAGCACCTCATCCGACTTTACTTCAATCATGCATCTAGCAAAGCTACTACGGCCCCACGATTCCTTGCACATTTGGCTGGTAAAAGCATCTAACCTTTTGGGCGTCCCAATCAAAGTAGCAAGAAGACTAAGCCCGTCATCCGAAAACATAGCTAAAGGAACATCATGGAATTTAACCCACACCGGAATGTTAGTTAAATCCTCTTTAAGCAAGTTTGTATTCAATGTCCATGGTTTAAGAATAATAGGAACATTACGAATCAACCAAGGACCATTATCAAGAACATCATCAACACCTTTCTTCGAGTTAAATTTGAAGAAAAAGAACCCCTTAGCATTCATCATAACCTTTTGTAAACCATACTTAGACCACGCATTGCGAACATAATAATCAATAACAGGAAAAGCAAGACGTTGACCAAGGAAGTATCCGTAGAGAGTATTCTCAAACCTCATATTCACCTCTTCCACTACTTTCAACGGGATTGAAAGGTCAACATCATCCTTCTTTTTGCTGCATTCTAACCTCCGAAAATTAGACACGTGTTTCTGGGATTCATTAGAAGCAACACCCACGTAAGAAACCGACTTAACTCCATTACCACTAGTAGTATCAACCTTGGGTGCATTAGGATCAGAAGTAACACTCTGATTCATATTCTCATTAGTCCCATACACCTGGGATTGCATAGCCACATTAAAACTCGTAGGATGAGTTTTAGTACCATTCGAATTAGACTGAAGCCCAAGACCACTCGAATTGTTCAACTCAGAAGATGAAGCCATATTAGCAATATCACTGTTAATTTTATTAATTGCTTCATCAAACTTGTTATGCGCATTAGCAATTAATTGCTCCACATTAGGCTGTTTTGAACCATGAGAGGACGACTCCTGCTCCAAATCGTCCAAAACAACCTTATCGTTACCCTCATTCACGTTATCAGCCAAATCAACAACATCAACCATTGGAACACTAACATCCATCTTACCTAGCTTAGGACTCAAAAAACCCCTTTCCATCTCTCACCACCACGTACACAAAGCAACAAATAATCAAACCAGCAGCATGCATGCGATACCAAAAAGGAGAAGAAAACCCTAATCTTAGCGATTAGGGTTTATAGCAATACTAACCAAAACACTAACCTCCCACCATAATAAAGATCGATCAGTAACGGATAGGACTAAGAGATAGCGATCGACAATCAAACACCAACCAGATCCGACTACAAGAAGAAGTCGATTAACAAACCACAAGCGATACCCAAAGAACCCAAAAAAGCGATCCAAGAAATCGACAGATAACTTGTTCAAATCACTCCAAATCTGTACCAGAATCAAACCTAGGATAGATAGAAACAAAATGAACGAAAGTTAAAGGTTGATTAGATGGTGCGAGAGAGAAAAAACGATTTGGGGATGATAGGGTTGTAAAGGTTAAGTGTCGCCAGAGAGAAATCGGTTTAGGGTTTTTTTTTTCACCTTAGTTTCATCACACGTAAAATTAGGGTTTTCAATTTTCAAACCCTAGAATTCGGCATACATATAAACACAATACAAATATTCATTTTTTGCATATTTCGGTAATTAATTACACATTATAATGGCTCGTGATGCCACTGTTAAATTATATAACATGACTATCATTAATACAAACACAATAAAACATCAAGTACATGCGGAAGCGTAAGGATCATATAATTGTAATTTAATTAACAAAAAAAATAAATAAAAATAGAAATAAAAATAAAAATAAATAAAAAATAATAATAAATAAAATGTATGCGTACCTTTTGAAATTCCAAGATAGCAATCAATTGGATCAATTATGAACCCTAATTAGGGTTTATGTAGATTATTAACGAATTGACCCGTACCTTGTTTTTCAATTCAATCAAGATACAAACAATAGTGTTTTGTACTACGTTCTTGTATACATGTACTAATACCAAATTAAAGTAAAGGCTAGTTTAGAAAAAACAAAACACTTTGTTTTGGAAAAACAAAAGTCGAACACCCTAAGGGTTAGGGTTTCGGCTGAGTTTCACAAAGAGGAGGAGGAAAAACTAATTAGGGTTTAGTGTGTGTACAAAAGTTAACTAAACAATGAACCCTTGGCTTTGTTTATCTAGGATGACAAAACTTTGGGAACAAGTTAAGGATTGGGTTGGGTTTACCCCTTACCGATCGGATCTAAGCAACTCAAAGGGTTCTAAATCTTTCTTGTTCTCTATTTTCCATCTATAGTCATTTTCTTTTATAATTTAACGATCGTTAGTCAATTACCGTTAATTACTTAACGCTCGTTAGTCGTTTTGTGTAATAAATAATTAAACACAACATTTTATATTTAATTATTTAAACTTTAATTCTTCATACGTAATGTGTGCAATCCTGTGGTCTCGAGTTCGATCCTAACATACACTTATTAATTTATTGTCTATAATACCAACAGTCTATTCATTTAATAAATAAACGAAAATAAACGAACTTTTTACCAAACGGTTTATAAAATGTTCAATGTTCATTTAATAAATAAACGAACTTTTTACCAAACGGTTTATAAAATGTTCACTGAACGTTCAGTTTGTTTACAGCCTTATCATTAAAGCACTTATTTCAAGTGATAAAAGGAACAACACAACCACTTATCGACCGAGAGAAATCAAGCAAAAGCTCAACAAATCGGCGTCCTTGTGAAATATCATCATGTCTTGTATATCCAAAGACACGAGAGCTTCAATGCAACTGCTATTGGAAGTGTCCATCAGAATAATTACATTTATTCCAAGTCCAGCAAGAGTTACTTTTACTGGCTTTCCCCACCCAAAATCAATAGAATATGTAGGAAACCCACACAAGCTAGAGTACATGTAATAGTAACCCATTTTTTTTTTACACCTCCAAGATAGCGGCATCCGATAGAGTGTCACAATAGATTCCAAGTGCAGTTTCCAGATTTGTTATAGATCGCAAAGCGGCCTTCCCTTTCCTGAGTTGGCCAATAGTCATATTTGGAGTGATTTCCTCACTTTGATTGCTTGTCGGAAAATCTACAAGCATGATAAGATTTCCAATGCTTGTTTTAGGCAATTTTTGTATCAAACAGTTTCTCATATTCATTGCATAAATCATGCCAGTGTCCTTGAATGTTGCTGAGTTCGTCTTTGTAGTTGCTGCCACTTCACACTTCTGGATTAGCCATGTTATAACTTCAACACGGGTAGGGTTCATGATCATGGGTTCTCCAGATTCAGTTATCATGTCTATGACCTTGGCTTTAAGGTCATTTATCCTTTGGTTAGGGAACAACAAACTCCCTGTGACAAAATCACTACCCAATAAATCAGGAAAACCTTTTTGAAAATTAGTTTTTCTTTTTTGGTATGTAATAAAATGGGGATTGACAGGCGATGTGTCAGTTTGATGATCTCTCAGCCGAGATCCTGCATTTACTTTGGCCCAATGATTCGTGAAATTTAACATACTACTACCATCTCCAATCTTGTGCAATAAAGAAATTGCCACCGCAACTCCCCCGCATGCAAAATGGTTGACTTGAACAACCAATGGGCAAGTGCTACTCGTTCCATCATCATCACATTGACGGTTTGGGTGAAACCAAATAAGATCATTTGGAAAGAGTTTATTTAGATCTTCGTTCTTCGAGTGTTGGAGGAAATCTGAGAGCGAGCTGTCATTGCATGCTTCAATGAACTCAACCCCCTCATCATTGCAATCCACATAGGTTGGACTAATTTTCTTCATCTTACCGGCGAATGGATAATACCGAGTAAAGGTATGTGATAATGAGTTTTTCAACTCGAGCGTTTTATCAAGAGAACTTTGATAAACACTGGAGCTTGGGTAGAATGCAACAACAGGCATGTATGCATTTATAGTAATGCCATCGACCAACGAAAGATTATATTTTTTCAAATGAGAAGGGGTTGGAGAAGAGGGTTTGATGATATCTCGTGAGACAATTGTGTGAAGTTGTCTTTTACTAAATCTTAGAAGCTTGCTCATCATCTTGTTCAAGGAATGGTTGGCTAATTGTGCTTGAGATTGTCGTTGCATGTAGCTTAATTATTCTTTTATAACCATAATATGTGTGTATGTATGTAATAAACAATATTAAGAGCATTAGGTGTAGGCTCGCCGATCAAGCTCGCCGTCCGATCTGGCAACAACAACGGCGAGCCGAAGCTCGCCTCTACACCAGAATGCCCTCGCCGTTCCTCTTCGTTGGGCATCTCCCCGTGGCCACGGCGAGGCTTGGTGCTGTACTTTTTGTCAGGTTTCTTTCTTTTTCATTTTTTTTTAGATCTATAAGGTATTTTGTGTAACTGTGTTTGTGTTTGTGTTTTTGTGTGTGTAATATAAGTGTGTGTATGTGTAAAGAAGACGATGTACATGTTTTCTTTCTTTTTTTTTTTGTTTTTTTTTTAATTTTCTTTTTTGGGTTGAAGTGGGCTAGTTATTAAATGGTAGGACATATAAATTTGGGCTACTTTGATTTCTATTGTGTTTGTGTGTTTCAGTTAGATTTTTTTTTTTTTTTTTTTTTTTTTTTTTTTAATATAAAAATGTTATTTGTATTATTTGTATTATCTAATAAATGAATTTTATGTTATTTGGTAATTAGTGAAATGAATTTAATTAATTTAATAAAATGAGTAAAAATATAAATTTGTAAGTGGTGGGGTCCTAATGGAGAAGTTGAAGTTTGTTGTTTGGTGAGGAGGGTTTGTTGTGAAGAATTGAATTTGAGGTGTTGGGTGATGTGGCAAGAGTAGGACCCGAGGAGGCTTGCCTCCCCAACTATACCTAATGCTCTAAATGTGATACCATCGGGATGAGCAGTTGCTTAAGTATCACGATGTAGATCTCAAATCATTCAAGTGTTCTAGCTAGCTTGCTTATAATAGTAAGGGGGTCATACAATATTAAATGTGATCCGAGTATCACGATTTAGATATCGATCAAATCCTGGTTAAATACCATCGTGATGAGCAGTTGCTCAAATATTAGTAGACTATTAATTTGCGATAAACTTATATTTTATTATCCGGTTTTAGCTAACAAATAATTCAAAGTGTTCTAGCTTGCTTATAATATAATAGATACTCAAAAATTGAAGTGTTTAACAGTTGACAAAATATTTAGAACCCTCGTCGACCTATTAAAATAAATTTAAGCTTTTCATGTAACATTATTGTGAATAGTGCATGCATGCATGTATTTGTATATTGTATTTAACGTGCCAAGATGAGCTTATTAATACTTGTGTCGTTTAAGCAATATACCAAAGGATTTTTTTTTTTTTTTTTTTTTTTTTTTTTTTTTTTTTGGTAAAAGGGTTTTTCACCCCGGTAAAATTCATTACGCCAAAAAACATTGAAGTACAAATGGCATGGTGTTGAAGTAAAAGTCTGTCTTACTTCGAACAAGCGAGATGAATCCTTCGGACTAGAGTGGGTCCTCCGGATTTGATGTGGTCCTTGCTTATAGTGTGTTACTTCGGATATCTGCAAAACAAGTACGTCCGTTAGACTCGCCCCGGGAATGTATCCCAGGACCAACCTCCAGCGTGAGAGTAAGTATATGTTCTTAGTGAGAGAAAGTATGAATAAAACTAGAGAGTGGTAGAGAATTAGTTAACCTTAAGTGAAGATTTCCTCTCTATTTATAGACTTTCCACAAGGGGTGCCAGGCTGTTTCGTACTTAGCCCATAATGTTCGCTAGTTTAAACTCCATTATCGTATACTTTGGCGTACTTGTTTGTACTTTGGCTTAGGTACTTGTTAGCTTATCCGAAGGGCTTGTGATATCCGGACGGTTGAGATCATGCGGATACTCGTAACCCATCGGATATTGGTCCGTGTTGTCTGGGCATCTCTGAGTACATTTTACCTGATACGGATCCGGAGGGTATTCCCTTGTACGGCATGTATCCGGAGGGTACATACGTTAATATGCCCCCCCAGTATCATAGTATTGGTTATGCCAATGGTGTGATACTAAGTTTATTTTTTGCGATTTTCCGGAGGGTAGGTCATGGCTTTGTCTTTTTGCTAGTCACGCAAAATGCCAAAAGTAATTAAGGTGTCGTTTAAGGTGCGCCGTCGTTTTTTACCGCGTCGTTTGGATTGGAACACGTATGCACCTTCTGAGAGACACGGTGTGGATGGTTGACACGTTAGCCCTACGGGTGACGTGTCCCTTTCCCGCCCATTTTGACTGCCTATAAATAGTCCCATTTCTTTTATTTACTGCACCGTAATTTTATTTCACACACATCTCTGACTCATCTCATCTTCTCCGTATTCCGAACGATTTATTCGCGCCGTCTTTGAGGTACGTTTCAGCCCGTTTAGTTTTTTTGTTGTTTGGCTTATTCTCCTCTCCTCTTCGTCCATTATGTCGGAATCCACAGCATCGTTTGAATACGAAGATGTGTCTAATCCGGACGGTTCTCATGTGAAGAAAGATATGCATTTAAGAATGTCCGCGATGGACGATTCTGATGTAATCGCAGTAGTGAAAGCGTTCGGAATACCGGAGGATTTACATCCAAGGATACCTCCGTCGGGTATGACGATGAACCGACTTCCGGAGGATGCCATTGGTTTATATGCAGAGTACTTTTTTGAGGGTGGTCTCGCTGTCCCTTTTTCCACCTTTCTTTTAGAGGTCGTTAGATATTTCAAGGTTCATATTTCTCAGCTGGTTCCGTTGGGTATGCACCGTGCTACTCTTTTTGAGGTGTATTGCCGTAGCATGCACATTCCTCCTACCACCCCTCTATTCCGTGTTTTCTATAAGCTTAGTAAGCAGGGTGATTGGTTTTCTTTCGAGAAACGTATTCATAGGGATAGGAAAGTTTGTTTTGGGGAATTTCCATCTTGTCTGAAGGGTTGGAAGTACAATTTTTTCTTGATCGATAGGCGAGCCATTCCGTTTGCCATGCCATGGAGACATTCGGATTCAGACGTGTCGGATCCATTTCCGAAGGCAAGCGAGTATGATGTCACTCATGCCGAAAGGCTTTCCGAGACGATTATTGAACCTTGTCAAATTCCGCAAGCGTTCTTGTATGCCCTGGGTCTATCGGATCATTGGGAGTTTCCGGGTTATCGTCCGGCATTGAGGGATGAGCAGGGGAGGGGTATAGCTTTTGTTATAATGTGTGTTTTTATATTGCTCCTCTTTTATTTTTTAACGTTGAGTTTTGCTTGTCCGCAGGTATAACCATGTCAAGTTATCTAAAGAAGCCTTCGATCCGAAAGACTGCACAGATTGTCCCAGGTGCCCCGTTTCCGGAAGAGCATGTTCGTGAAGTGCACGTTACTCCTCCCTTGGCCTCCAATACTCAAGTACCGGAAAAGACGGAGGAGCTGAAGGGTGTGGAGGTTGCTGATGATAAGGTGGTTGCTGCTAAGGATAGAAAGAAGGAGCAGGCCGGGAAGGCGGGTTCAAAGAAGCCTCCGTTGAAGAGAACCGGAGCAGGGAGTGTTTCTTCCCGCCTTCAAAAGAGAAGTAAGATTGCTGCTGGTGATACCGTGATTGACTTGGATACCGGAGAGGCTTTGGAGAGGCCAGAACCTATCCGTTCTGTTCGTCCGGAGGATTTGGCGTCTGGTATGTTCGGATGATTTTTCATGGTTTCTCCTTCCATATGTACGTGTTTTTTTTTTTTTTTTTTTTATTATTATTTTTTTACGGAGACTCTTTTGTTGTCAGGTGGTTCGGAAGGTGCGTCTCGACGTCCGGGGAAGGAAACTCTGGTGGATGAGGATGTTGAGGTTGATATAGAGGGGAATGGGGAGGATGATGAGATTTATGTGCCGGCATGGACGGTGACGAAGGGCACCCGTATGAACACTGCTACTGCTTGCCGGGACATGCTGATAAACTTGGCCACTCCCAAGGAGGAGAAATATCTGGATAAACAGGATGATGCGGAGGCTGTTCGCAGGTCGTGGTTGCTGCTGGGCAAATGTGTCACGGCCCAAGCGGACATGATCTTCCGCTTTGAATCTCTTACAAATGAGCACCAGAAGCTGTCTGAGACTCATAAAATCTGTGACAAAACCCTTGATGACAACTGGAAGATGTTTCAGAAGATGTCCGCAGAGTTTCATGAGTTGAAGAAAGCTCATGCAGAGTGTTCTGAGGTGAACCCGGAGGGTCTGAGGAAGCTTCGTGCAGAGAATGCGGGTCTGGAGGAGAGGGCTTGCAATCTCGAGTTGGAGAAGAATGAGTGGAGGAAAGTTTCCGGCGAACAAGCCGAGAAGATTAGGCTGTTGGAGGGGCAGTTGGCCGAGGCCAAGCAGAAGCTGAATGATGAGGAAAAGGCTTACAGCGAGCTTTGTCAGGAGAAGGTTGATCTTGCTGTGGCCGCCGGTAATGCCGAGGTGGAGAGGAACCGTATTGTGAATGAATTTATCCCGGAAGCTATCCACCGCTTTCTTGGGAGTCATGAGTTCCGATCAGCCTTGGCAGAGCCCTTCAACTTGTTTTATCTTTCGGGGCTAATCGATGGGGCAGGTTTGTTTGAGGAGCCGGAGAAAGCGGCTAAGTTGTTAGGAGAGGTCGATGGAATGGATATGGAGGCCGGGGCCAAATATGGTCCGTTGTACGACAAGGCTTTGTCTCAGGATTATCCGTATATTCAGAAGATCCGGGAAACTGTGTACCGGAAATTTGATGAACTGAGCGCCTTAGTTCCTGATCCTGCCCCAGCCGAAGAATCAACTACTGAGGGTCCGGAGGTTGAATCTCACATCGAGAATCCTTCCGACACTCAGAATGCCTCTGCCTTTGCTTGAAGCTGCTCATGTGTTTTAGATGTGTGTTGGAGTCCGGATACCTCCATTTTGACTATGGATTTAGGTATCTCGGATTCCCTGTGAAGCTTACCAACTGATGTAATAGAATAGGGTTAAAGTTCAATTTTTGTTATTCCGTTATTTCGGAATGTTTGATGTAACCGAATTTGGATCATATGAATATATCACGTTTTTGTTATCCGTATTGTCTTTAACTTACATACGTATTTCTGAGTAATATGCACTTTATGGAACTTGGCTTTTTAATTATGTACTCGTGGGGTTCCGTCTTACCGGACAACATATGCCTTACGGATCTAGACTATGGCTTATTCCTCTTATCTTTATTTGACGGGGTAACCTGTACCCTTCGGCCCTTGGCCTTAGTAACACCCACTTGGGGTTTTCTTTGACGGGGTAACCTGTACCCTTCGGCTCTTGGCCTTAGTAATACCCACTTGGGGTTTTCTTTGACGGGGTAACCTGTACCCTTCGGATCTTGGCCTTATTAATACCCACTTGGGGTTTTCTTTGACGGGGTAACCTGTACCCTTCGGCTCTTGGCCTTACTAATACCCACTTGGGGTTTTCTTTGACGGGGTAACCTGTACCCTTCGGCTCTTGGCCTTACTAATACCCACTTGGGGTTTTCTTTGACGGGGTAACCTGTACCCTTCGGCTCTTGGCCTTACTAATACCCACTTGGGGTTTTCTTTGACGGGGTAACCTGTATCCTTCGGCTCTTGGCCTTACTAATACCCACTTGGGGTTTTCTTTGACGGGGTAACCTGTACCCTTCGGCTCTTGGCCTTACTAATACCCACTTGGGGTTTTCTTTGACGGGGTAACCTGTACCCTTCGGCTCTTGGCCTTATTAATACCCACTTGGGGTTTTATTCATTGGACAACCTGTGCTTTACGGAAAATAACTTTATATGGTGAAAATGCATCGGATTTTTTATTGATGTGAAAGTGGCTCATGCCTTACAATAGGTCCTGAAAAATCAAGTACATAATAGGTTACATAAAACATTTCTTCAAGTTAATTGCATGCCACGTTCGGGGTACTTCCACGTCGTCCATGGTTTGGAGCTTGTATGCGTCGTGCTGATAGGCCTCCGTTATCCGATATGGGCCTTCCCAATTAGGTCCCAATTTCCCCTGATCTTCGACTCTACTTGCTTCGTTTTTTCGGTACACGAAATCTCCCACTTTGAAGGCTTCGGGTCTAACCCTCCGGTTGTAATATTGCTCTACCTTCTTTTTGTATTTTGCTTCGCGTATGGCTGCCATTTCCCTCCGTTCTTCTAGTAAGTTTAAATTTAGATTTAGCTCATCGTCATTGTTTTCTGGGTTTGCCATCATAGTCCGGAAGGTAGGCATACCAATTTCTGCCGGAATGACTGCCTCACTTCCATAAGTTAGACTGAAAGGGGTTTCTCCGTTGCTAGTTTTCAGGGTGGTTCGGAAAGCCCATAGTACGTTTGGTAACTCGTCTACCCATCCGGCTCTTTCTCTTCCCAGCCGAGACTTAAATCCTTTCATCAGGCTTTTGTTGGCTCTCTCGACCAATCCGTTGGCTTGAGGGTGAGCCACGGCCGTGTTGATTTGCATGATATTTAACCTTTCACACCAACTTTTGAATGGATCTCCCACAAAGTTACTTCCGTTGTCTGTGACAATTATCTTGGGTAGTCCGAACCTGCAGACGATGTTGTCCCATACAAACTTTTTAACCTCCTTTCCGGTTGTCTTGGCCAATGGTTTTGCTTCCATCCACTTTGTGAAATAGTCTATCGCCACAATAACATACTTGACTTTTCCTGGAGCTTCGGGCAGAGGCCCCAAAATGTCAATTGCCCATTGGAAGAAGGGCCATGGTGCCATGACGGAGGTTAGCACCGTTTTTGGTAACTTTGGGACCGGAGCATGTATCTGACAGGCATCGCATTTTCGGATGACTTCTCTAGCGTCCCGGTGCATGGTTGGCCAGTAGTAGCCTTGTCGCATGAGTTTAGCTACCACAGTCCGGGGTCCGGAGTGCATGCCACACGCTCCTTCGTGCACCTCTCGGATTATGTAATTGGCTTGGAGGGGTCCGACACATCGTAACATTGGTCCAAGGTAGGATTTTTTGAATAGTACATTGTCAATTAGTGTGTAGTGACTTATTTTCATACGGAGGTTTCGAGCTTCATTTTGATCCTCCGGCCATATACCTTCGTTTAAGCATCGAAATATGGGGGACATCCAATTTTCCTCTTCTTCTTCTACTATTGCATTGACTGTTTCTTCTTCGGTGGACGGCTTTTCTAACACTTCTACCAGGACTTCTTTCGTTAAATGGTCGAATGCTACGGATGCTAGCTTGCTGAGCACACCTGCTTTTTGGTTTTGAGCTCTTGGGATATTCTTTATTTTGAAGCGTTTGAAACAAGTGATATATTCTTTGGCTTTCGCGAGGTATTTTGTCATGCTCTCCTTGTACGCAGTAAACTCTCCATTGATTTGGCTTGCCACCAGGTTAGAGTCTACTCGCACGTCCAGTGCTTCTATATGCATTTCTTTTGCAATTCTTAATCCGGCTAGGAGTGCTTCATATTCTGCTCCGTTATTGGTAGCTTCAAAATTTAAACGGAGAGCATAGGTGTATTCTTCTTTTTCCGGACTAATTAACACAAGTCCCGCTCCGGAACCTTTTCGACTAGAGGCTCCGTCTGTGTATAAGATCCATTCTTCCGGCTCAGAGATGTTACATATCTCCTTGCCCCCCCTTTTCGGACCAGGGCAAATGGTTCCGATGGGTACTTCATTGATGAAATCGGCCAGTACCTGTCCTTTGACGGCATTCCGGGGTACGTAGGTGATGTTGTAAGCTCCTAATTCCACCGTATATTTGGCTAACCGTCCGGACGCTTCCGCTCGATTCAGCACTTGCTTGATAGGATGATCCGTGATAACTTTGATAGGGTGAGCTTCGAAATATCGCCTTAATCTTCTGGATAGATGCAACAATGCTAAAGCCAGCTTCTCGACCGGAGCGTATCTCTTTTCGGCTTCGTGTAAGGTCCGGCTTACATAATGAACTGGTATCTGCCGTCCTTCCCTTTCGACCATTAACACCCCACTTATTGCTTCCATTGCGGCCGACAGGTATAGGTACATGTCTTCTTTTGGTTTCGGCGTCGCTAGGTATGGTAGTTCCAGAATCATTTTCTTCATTTCTTGGAAAGCTTTTTCAGCTGCGTCTGTCCATTGGTACTTTTCTTTATTGTCTTTTGTGATATTTTTTAATGTTTCAAAGAAAGGCAAAGATCTTTCGGCAGATTTGGACAAGAAACGATTGAGTGCTGCGAGTTTGCCACTTAAGCTTTGCATTTCCTTCAACGATTTTGGTGACTGCATATCGGCGATTGCTCTGGTTTTCTTGGGGTTTGCTCTAATCCCTTCGGATGTCTACATATACTTCCAGGTTCCGACCGATTTGCTTCCGGAAGTTAGAATCTACCAATTTCTGGTAGGTTGCTCCGGCATTTTTCAATCCGAACGGCATTTTGACATAGCAGTATGTTCCCCGATCCGTATAGAATGCTGTTTTCTCTTCGTCTTCTTTTGCCATCTGCACTTGGTGATAACCTTTGTAAGCGTCCAAGAAACACTTGTAGCGGAACCCTATCACCGATTCAATCTTCCAGTCTATTTCGGGTAAAGGATAGTAATCTTTACGGCATGATGAGTTCAGGTTCTTAAAATCGATACACATCCTCCAGCTGCCGTCCGGTTTTTTCACCAGTACGGGGTTAGAAATCCATGTCGGGTACCGGACGGGTCTGATTATTCCGGCCTTTAGCCATTCTTCCACGTCCCGATTTATGGCTTGGTTCTTTTCTTCCGAGAAAAATCTCTTTTTCTGTGCCACCGGTTTGTCTTGGATGTTTACGTCGAGCTTATGTTCGGCGGCCCAACGGGGAACGCCAGTCATGTCCGAAGGTTCCCATGCGAAAACATCTTGGCTGTTTTTGAGCAACGTTATAAGTTGTCTTCGCCCCTCTTTTGAAAAATTCCTTCCTATCGTTACTAGCTGTTCCGGATATGCCGGATGAACCAATACTTCTTCGGTTCCAGTAGTTTCTTCGATGGTGGTTTCCGGGGAGATCTCTGCTTGTGTTTCCCTTCCCATCAAGAACTTTTCCTCGAGTTTTCTGCACTCTGAGATAATGACCGATCGGGTTACCAGAGTGGCAATACCTCTCGGTGTTGGGAATTTCATCATGGAGTGTATGGTCGATGGGATGGCCCTAAGTTTTTTGATTCCAGATCGACCCAGTATCACGTTGTATGGGGAGGGAGACCTGATTACCGCGAACTTCATGATAGTTTGGCGGTGCAACCCTTCGTTTCCGAAACAGACTTCTAACTCGATTTTTCCCAACGGATTTATGGCTTCTCCCGCAAATCCTATCAGTGGTGTGTTTGTTTTTGTCAAACGAGACCGGATGGAAGAGTCAAGGTTTAAGAAACAGTGTTCGTACATCACTTCTACCGAAGCACCTTGGTCCACATATACCCTTCGTACGGTATATCCTTCAATCTCTGCTTCCACAATAAGAGGTTCGTCGGAAGCGTCCCCCGGTAGGATCGGCGGGAAACTTATGGGGGCGTTCATCCACTCTTCTTCCGGATCTATAAGTTTTCGTTTCGGATTCCTTTCCTGACTCCAGACCATATTGATGATTCGTCTTGGGTTGTTTTGGGGAGGTGCTCTATCTCTTTGTCGGACATCCCTAATTAGGTGGTCCAGCTTGCCCGTTTCCAAGGCTTTCTTAAGCTGTTCCTTTAAGTTGTGACAATCGTTGGTTAGATGACCTTTCTCTCCGTGGTAGTCGCAGAACTTATCCATATTTTCTCTTGATGGTCTTCCTCTCAGTGGGGGAGGTGCAGGAAGTCTGAGTTGGTGCTCTGTCGACAAAATTTCTTTAGGGGCCTTGATGAGCATGTTCAAGTCTAAAGGCCTAGTATCTCTTCTGTTTCCATCATTACGGCGATGATCTGTTCGGTAATCTGTCCGGTAGGTATTATTGTCGTTTCGTCTGGGCATGTATGGTGCGAAATTTTCATTTCGTCTTGGTTTGAAGTCTTGGACATCTTTCCTGTGGTTTCCTCTAAAGGAGGACCGTTGTGTGTTATGGTCATTTCGGCCGTACGGGTTAGGTTGATAATCTCTACGAGAATTATCCATCCTTTCTCCCTTCGGTACTTCCGTTAGCCGATACACTCTTTCGGAACGGACGAAGTCATCAACTCGGATCATCATTTCGGTTATGCTCTGGGGAACCTTCTCGGAGAATCTCTTCGCTAGCTCTGGACTTTTACAACCATCAATAAAAGAGGATATCTGCATCAGCTCTGGTACTCCTGAAATGCGGCTGGCCTCATCCGTCCATCGTTCCTTAAATTCCGGGAGGGCTTCGTTGGCTCTACGGATGATCTTGGTAATTTCCATCGGATCCCTGATACATTTTCTACGAAGGGCGAACCTCTGAACAAACTGTTCACTCAATTCATCCCAATTGTCAATACTACCTCGCGGAAGACGATCAAACCATGCTCTAGCAGCGTCGTCCAAGGTCTGCTGGAACATCATGCACCAAATGGGCATGGGCCATGCACCTTGATTGGCCGCCCCTTCAAATCTGGTGATATGATCATCAGGATCTGTAGATCTGTTGTATAACTTTAAGTGAGAAGGCATCAGATACTTTGAACCCTTTGGTCCGGAGAAATCGATGATCCTCCGGGTAAACGGACTCTTGGACGCTGCCTTGAAAGGCTTGGATAAGTCGTCCGTCCTTTCTTCTTCGGCTTTTTGGGCTTCGACATCATGAGATCCGGCAACCTCAAAGTCGAGTTGGATGGGGTCAATCGGTGTTTCTCCCGAGACATTGTATTGTTGGATGAGAGACTTTAGAGCAGCAAAGTGACTTTGGATTTGTTCAAGGTTAACAGGATTGGTATTGTTATCCGGACGACTTCCGGATCCTTCGGGTGTGGTTGGGGAAGGACCTGTCATTTCTTAGCTTAGGTAGAGTGAATGACGGGTCCCACGGATGGCGCCAATTTGTTGAAGTAAAATTCTGTCTTACTTCGAACAAGCGAGATGAATCATTCGGACTAGAGTGGGTCCTCCGGATTTGATGTGGTCCTTGCTTATAGTGTGTTACTTCGGATATCTGCAAAACAAGTACGTCCGTTAGACTCGCCCCGGGAATGTATCCCAGGACCAACCTCCGGCGTGAGAGTAAGCATATGTTCTTAGTGAGAGAAAGTATGAATAAAACTAGAGAGTGGTAGAGAATTAGTTAACCTTAAGTGAAGATTTCCTCTCTATTTATAGACTTTCCACAAGGGGTGCCAGGCTGTTTCGTACTTAGCCCATAATGTTCGCTAGTTTAAACTCCATTATCGTATACTTTGGCGTACTTGTTTGTACTTTGGCTTAGGTACTTGTTAGCTTATCCGAAGGGCTTGTGATATCCGGACGGTTGAGATCATGCGGATACTCGTAACCCATCGGATATTGGTCCGTGTTGTCTGGGCATCTCTGAGTACATTTTACCTGATACGGATCCGGAGGGTATTCCCTTGTACGGCATGTATCCGGAGGGTACATACGTTAACACATGGGTGACTCTCATGCCCTCAGCCCGTTACATAGGCGATTAGACTCTACAAATGTAACTAAGCAAACCTACTCCTAAACGCAGGACAACCAAAGCTGCTAAACGCAGCAAATAACCAAGTTACATTTCAATTACAATCAAAATATAAAAAATAACCAGGTTCGTTAGAACCACTTCCATGGAGAGCACTCGATCATCAATGGTCTTTTCATTGCATGTACAACGAGCTCAGCACCAACGTCCAAGGCTACATCTTCAACAGCAAGAACCTACAAGAGTAACCTAAAAGAAAACCTGCCCTACCGCACGACGCTGACCAAAGGTCCAAGAATCCCTAACAACACGACCGACAAAAGGAACAAAACACCCAAAACCTTGCTCTACCGGCAACTACACCAGCAAAAGGTCCAAGATCCTTGTAATTTTGCCCCGTCCCAACCGTGAACAACCAAGCCGCAACCAAGCTACAAGCCGCAGCAAACACCCAAACCGGTACCAAGTAGACATGCGATCACAGCAAAAACCCTAACCGCACACACCCACCGGCAACAACCAATCAACCTAAACCTGCCGACGCAAGTCTAGGAAACCCTATGGCTTCCCATGCAAAACGTGATACCAAGAAAGTTTTGTTGTGTATTATTCGTATTTGTTGAGCAGCAAAAGGGATTTTATGGTTTGATATTGTTTTGGACCACTGCCTTTAAAAAACAAAATCGAATTTCGATTACTTTTCGTTGTTTCTTTCTTAAAACTTTTCATAGTATTGGAATTAATCAGCTAAGTGCAGTTCTATATTAAAGATTTTAAAGTAAATTAACAAAACATAAATTCACTCGTTAATCATTAAAGGAAAATTTGGGTACGCTCAAATGTTTTCTAAAATTTTCTAGTATCAGTAATCCGAAGTAACAAAATGAAATGATCGTCATGATAGCCGTTGATAGGTACTCGATACCTTTAGCACATGCATATAAAAGTTGTTACTATGTCGATACGTTGATCCAGCTTCTTTATTTGATGCAGAGTATCCCTTTTCGATGTCCATATAATTCCTTTAATTTCAAAAGCTACCACACGAGTGGAACTCCGTTGCGAAAATAAAAGTTAGGCTTCTTTTTACGGCTTTATGACCGTTTATAGTTTCTCTTTTCATGGAAGCTATATCGACTGATCGACATCTATCAATTGCTGAATGTAAATCTAAAATTTATGAAACATAACTTTAATATGAATTTTGTTTGGATGTAAACCCACTGCATAACCTTTTTTTTTTTTTTTAGTAAACGGGTTTTTTACCCTGATAAAAATAACTACTGCATATATAGTACTCTTATGAGATGATAATAGACAAATTATGAAGTTTAGTATATTAGTTGTTGCAGATGATAATAGACAAATTAATAAGTTTAGTATATGAGTTGTTGCATGTAGCTTCATCACAACATAAAAGAGTAATGTCCTTTTCACCAATTAGTATATGAGTTCAGAGTTCTTGTACTCTTTAGTGATGTCCTTCTTCATCTTAGAAAATGAATTTAGTACCGATAGAAAACTATGAAAAAATAAAATCAGCTCATTGACGTGTTTAGGTGGAGAGGTGTGTCAAATCTCTTCTACAAATAAAGAGAAAATAAGTATGCCTAAAACTCGAAATGAGAAAATTTTAATCACTATTATACCCTCAAATTTCAATTAGTATCATGTAATGCTATATTTCTGAAGTATACTCTTAAGCCAACTTTCGAAGTAAACATCTTTTGCATAATCTCATTTAATGGTGTTATTTGGCAATCTCAATATCCTAACATTTTGGTGTTTTTACCTACTTAATAATTTTTAAAATTGTAAAGCATGACAACTTTTTATGAATATTGTCTCTTTAAAAAAACTAGACTTTGTTTATATTTAATGACAACATAATTACTTTTTAAAAATGCATCCACACACTACTATATAACACAGTTTGTGTGAGTTCATGATTTAATTGTGTTAGCTGATTGATAGAAATAAGTGATAAAAAATTGTTGATGTTATTATTGAATAAGTTTCTAACAAAAATGAGTCTGATATAATTGTAGTATTTTATTTATTGTATTTTTTGTTTTAACAATTTGTTCATATTTATTTTTCATTGTTTACGGATTCATCAAAGTCTCGCTCTAAATGACGATCAGTTATTATTCGGATGATGATTAAGACTTGTCAATCCCAATTATTAAGAACTTTGAAAAGTCAAGTTTTGTTATTTATGGAAAATTATTTAAAAATCTAACCAATGAAAGTGAACGTGAAAATGAAAGTGATGACGAATAAAAGTATATCATAATAATACTTATGTTGCTTCTTATAATTTCTTTTGTTTAAAACATATTGTTTTAGGGCTTTTTTTTTTTTTTTTTTTTTTTTTAAACCGGTGAATATATATTATCTCAAACAAGGATCTACAATACAAAGCATTCAAAAAAGGCGTAAGGACAATCCTAAACACCCTTTTAGAATCTAAATTGAAACATTCAAATGATATACAAAGCTCAAATCAAACATATTCAATCAAATACATTCAAAGCTCGAATCAAACATATTCAATCAAATACATTCCAATCATCCATCCTAAAGGCTGTATTCATAACTATCCTTTTGAAAAGTTCAAATTCCTCAATAATCCTTCCGCTTCTTTCCATTTTGAACTGTCCAAATTCCACAGTCTCGCTCCAAACTCTCCCAATTCATTCTCAGCAATACATTTTGCAATTCCATCCAATTCATTTGTTACCATCTGTTGAGACATACCTGAAGTGTCTTCACATACATCTTCAACTTCAGTAACTTCAATACCTTCTTTATTCCACATAACTTCCCATTGGTCTTTAAAATATTTGAACATTTCTTGTGACCATTTCTGAGATTCCTCCAATGTAGGCTGCCTTTTGAATTTCACATACTTATCAACAACATCTTTCTCATTGGTGCTTTGTGTTTCCAACTCTACATCATTATTAGCCTCTTCCAAAATTGAATACTTATTAAGACTTTTAGGAGTTGGTTGTTAACCCTTATCACCTTCTTTTGGGCCAGACTGCACACAATTGAATACTTATTAAGACGGCATCGTTAGTGGACTGGCCCCTCAGTACTTGCGAGCTACGATAGAAAATTAGATGCCCAGTTATTCTTTTAAGGAATCTCGATTTGGAAAATAGATTATAATGGCACGAGGTTGATATGTAAAAGTTTTAATCCTAATGTCGTTGCAGCACGCAGAAAATAGAGTGCTTTCGTCGAGAATTCATCTTGCTCTATCTAAAGAAGACACATTCCCTTTCCAGCTAAAGAGAAAATAGCTCTCCTTACGACTTAGCTTTGCGATGACTATCAACAAAGCTCAGCGCCAAACAATTTAAATGTATGTGTTTACTTGTCGGACTTTGATTTCTCGCACGGTCATTATCCTGCATTATCTAGAGGGATATCACGTAGAACTACAAAAGTATTAGTAAAGCCTTTTCACGGGTTTAGTTAAGAAGGAGTCTACACCTCAAATGTCGTCTACCAAGAAGTTTTACGTAACGAATAATGTGCATTGTTAGTTATTTCATATTTCTTGTAATGGTTCATTTTCAGTTTCACTAAAGGTTTTCATACATTTTTTGATGAATTTTAAGAATTGGTTTTTGAGTTGAACTATCGCATGTTACAACATATCTCAGTATCATTTTGATTATTCTACGTTGTATGCATACACGTTATATGAATCAATTAACCATAATACCGTAACTATAATTCTTGCAACTATAAAATTATGTTTTATGTACCGTTATAGTCTATAAGATTTACAATATGTACCATTAAGTATGTGCAATTAGTTGTGTGTTATACGTACTATGTTGTATTCTTGTGATTATCATGGGCATATAATTATTGAGCCATATGTCATTTCCAAATAGGATATGTTTATAACTATGCAAAAGTAAACTTCTATAAACGCTTTAATTAACGTCAGAAATGAAAAAGTGACTACAAATTACAAACATCGACGCTGATTTCACACATCAAAACATGTATTTCCAAAAAGAAATATTTAAAAAGGACTTTGAAATAACACACTAAGAAAAAGTAAATCACCACTTTAGAAGGTCTGAAATCCAAACTATAACAACCAAGGTTTTCAAGATCGGGATCCTACCTAGGATCGTTTTCGCCTTTGCAAGATCGTGATCGTAAGATCGGATCGGGATCCTAAGATCCTACTATAATGTCATTTTTTAATGATATTTTTAATATTATTCAAGTCTACAAAGTATTATAAATTATAAACACGAAATTATATGTATGGTTTATGGAAATGTTGTCTTAAATTATGAATATGGAATGTTTAAGAAGAATTACATGTTATTTTTTAAATTATATAGAAACATAAACCATAAATTTGTTGTTTTTTAGTTTGCGGTTCGAGAAAAGTAAGATCGGATCGGAGTAGATCTTAAGATCCTACGGTTTAAGATCGGGATCCTATAAGATATTAAGGTTGTTAAGATCGTACGTAGGATCCGGATCGTTTTTGCTTTGTAGAATCATAAAATCGTAAGATCCTAAGATCAGGATCGGGATCCTGACAACTATGATAACAACTACCTAAAAACTCATCTGTGCCCCACATATGACACAACATAAAGCAAAGACCATATCCCATTATCCCAATATTTTCAGTAGGCCCTTAATGGGCCACAATCATTCATAAAGTTTTCTATAAATACTAATCCATATTCGTCAATTATTCTTCACCCACTTCATCTCAACAAATAACAAACATTCAAATATCTTGTTTCAACAATGAAGCCTCAAAATCTATCTAGTGATCCCACTGCGATTCACAAGTGCACAAGAATGGTCGGAAGACTTCGACAAGCTTTCAAAGCTACTATGGTTGTCCATGACGGCCACACAAGTGAAAGTTTAGCTCTAGAAAGAAAAGTTTCTAGTACTAAAGAAGTTACAAGATTAAAACGAAAAGTAAACGTAGAGGATCCAATAAGAACAATCATGTTCTTAGGATCATGGAGTCACACATAGTCAAGATTGTAGTTGTTTGTATATGTTAAAAGGCGATCGACGTATATGTCTTGTATTATATGACTTGTTAGTCGACTTATCCCAATTATTTGATTTACGAAAAAGAGAAATCAATGGCACATGTAATAGATTGTCCATTTGTAGTATGATTTAAAAATCATGAAATTAATGGTACATGTAATAGATTGTCCATTTGTGGTCACTGGTCATAACCCCATCAATAAATTAACAAGTTACCAGTACTTTGATTTTGGTTGGATATATGTAGCATAACTCACTTCACAAAAGGATATAGGTCAATAATATATGATATGTTCATGTGTTCAACTTGTTTTTAGGTTTGCTACTTTCATATATGCGACATGTATGATGTCTTTTATTATAACGTGAAATCAAATATAATATGTTAATGGGAGAATGTTTAAAGATATATGATCAAACAATACAATAAATCCACTTTAAAATTAAAATATATTCATGTAAAAGTATTGGAAAGCTTAAAGTTGTTGAAGCATGTAAATAACGCTCCGTTCTCGAGTTATTTTTTAAAAGGAAAAGAAAGGAAATGATAGGAAATTGAAATTTTATTGTGTTCTCGAGTTTTTTTTGGACAGAAAAGAAAGGAAACAGGAAGGAAATGATAGGAAAATTCTAGTGATTTTCCTATAAGAATTTTCCGCCCAAATATGAGCGGATTTGGACGGAAAGTATTTTACACTCGCACTATTTAGTATATAATGACCAATATAACTTTCAATATTTACTCATATTCGACTCTTATGATAAAATGAACATATCTAAAAGTGCATAAATGTAATTATGTCTCTTTTTCTTTCTTTTCTTCCCAACTCGAGAACACAACATTATTTCATTTCCTTTCCTTTCATTTCAACTCAAGAACACGAAATATAAAATCAACTTTCTTTCCTTTCCTTTTCATTTCTTTTCTCTTCTTTTCACATCATTTCTATTCCCACCTAGAAAAACTCGAGAACGCAGCGTAAGAGTAAAGGAGGTCACTACAATTTCTCACTATTAGTTGTCGACATGTATATATGAGAGATTCATTTTATAAAATAAGCTTTCAAAAAGTACTAAGTTTTCTTATCTATACACTAGATATAAAGAGGAAATACATTTTTTTAAAGTTAAAAAAAAAAAAAAAAAAAAAAAAAAAAAAAAAAAAAAACCGGAGTAATGTTATTAAACTTAAACACCATTACTTAAAAAAAATAATGCAATATATTATATAGAGTCAATTGCAGAAATAGTCCCTATGGTTTGCTCAGATTGCATGTTTAGTCCCTGGTCTTTCGAAATTGCAGGCAGCCTCCCTGTGAGGAGTTTTTAGTTTTGTTATGGTCCCTGGATGTTGCAAAAATGGTCCCTATGGTTTGCTCAGAATTGCACATTTAGTCCCTGGCCAGGGACCAAAACTCCCCACAAGGAGGTCGTCTACAATTTTGAAAAACCAGGGACTAAACATGCAATCTGAGCTAAACACAAGGACCATTTCTACAATTTACTCTATTATATATTCAAATACTTGATTACAATTTAATCCATTAACTTTATTCAATCTCACTTACTCCACAACTTATATATACGCAAAAAAAAAAAAAAAAAAAAAAAAAAAAAAAAAAAAAAAAAAAATGTTGCATGCACAAATTAACGTTGTTATACAATGTCGTTGTTATACACGTGTAATCATCTATATGATAAATTTATGAAAGCTTAGTTAATATACCGAATCTTTCTTAAATCTTTATATAATCGTTTTCATATGTTTACAAGATATCTCAAATTCAAGCTTCAGTAGGTAAACATCTTACAAATTTCAAGATAACTAGTTACAACCAAACACAAAATTCCTTCATCAAAACCTAGTACATCTAACTTAAAAACTCTCGTATTAGATACACAAAAAATAGTCTACATAAAATACACTATAAAACCCAAAACCTATAATCTAGTGGTATGTCAGTGATTCATCACCCAAAAAAAATAGTTAATTCATGTGTCATCTAAACACCACTATCACATGTTATGTGTGAGATAAGTAGTACATGTGTATATGATAAATCGCCGTTTAAAAAACATATACTCCCTCCGTTTTAAAATGTACTACAAAGTTTTGAGAAATAAAAATGAAACCAAACCGGACCGCCAATAATAAATGACAAAGATATACATATACCTAAGGGTGAGCAAACGGACCGGATGGACCGGACCGACCGACAAAACCGACCGGACCGGACCGGACCGGACCGACCACATTCGGTCCGGTCCTCGGTCTAGTCTTTTTGGCTTGGTCGGTCCTCGGTCCGGTCGATCCGGTCCGGTCCGGTCCGGACCGACCAAAAAACCGAAAAAACATGCCAAAATATGTCTAATTGGACCGGACCGACCGAAAACCGGACCGGACCGAACCGGACCGAGACCGGACCGACCACATTCGGTCCGGTCTCGGTCTATGGTTTTTCCGGTTCTCGGTCGGTCGGTCCGGTCGGTCCGGTCCGGTCCGGTCCGGTTTTTGGACCATGCTCACCCTTACATATACCATTGAGTAAATTTCAAAAAATACATTTCCCCTCTGTCTTACGCTTTTTTAAATTTATATTTTAAACCCAAAAATTTATCGTCTTCATCCCTATTCAACGTAACTTACCCATATCGATAAAACCCACACGTAAACAAACTCTCTTCTAACACCATCATCATCTTCAAAATATTCTTGTTGAACCCATCACCTTTTTCTCTATTGTTGATAATCGAACAACAAACACAATCTCCTTTGGTTTCTTCCTGCTAAAAACCACGATACCTTGTCTACCTTTCTGCTATACATAGCGAATCACAACCACAACTCTTGTTTTTGGTATTCTTCGTAAACATAAACACACGGTTTTGGATTTAAGATCCTAACTAGGGTCTCTTGTATGTTATTTTCTTTGTTTTTCGTTATAGATGAATGATAGGTTTAGTACACAATATTTTCTTGAAAGAAAAAAGAACTTGAGATCTTTTTTACGGAGTAATATTTTCTTATATTTTCATTTAGAATCTTGTAGTTGGCTGTTGTTGTTATGGAAATGAGATTGGGATTTGTTGTAGTTTGATGTTGAGTGGTTAACGGATTAGGATAGAATGGGACAGAGGTTGGTGTTTTTTGTTGGTTATAGCTGATTGTTTTTCAGTGGTGAGATAATTGTTGTTTGTTGGTTGATTATAAATTGTTCTTAGCTCCGGCTATTCTTTGATATGTTAGGTGATTATAAATATGGAAGCTAGTGTATGGAAATTTAGTTGTGAAAAAAACTGGTTTTAATCATGTATTCATGTGTTCCTAAAGTTCTTTATTTTTTATAAACAAAAAACATAAATTCAAAGAAAAAAGAGGAGGAAGAAGACAAGGGTAAATCAGTCATTTCAGTTTGACCAAGGACGAAATCGGACCCAATGTTTCCTCGCAGGGAGGCTTTCGGCACTTTCCGAATCATACGGACGAAACATGCAATTTTACCAAACTACAAGGACGATTTTTGCAATTTACTCTATACCATTTTATGACTTTATCACATACTTATACAATTTACTCTGTGGACTTATTAGACTCACCCAACGTGAGTGGATTACCCCTCACTACTTGCAACAGGAATTTGGATGCCTGATTATTTTTTTATCATGGAATTTCGATCCAGTAAATGGATTATATAATGGCACTAAGGTTGATATACAAACGTGTTGATCCTAATGTCATTAGTGTTGAGATCGTTGTCGGTCAGTGCACAATAAATAGAGTGATTCGTAGAGAATTCCCCTTACTTCATCTGAAGAAGACATGTTCACTTTCCAGCTAAAGAGAAAATAGTTTCCTATGAGACTTAGCTTTGCAATGACTAGCGAACAAAGCTCGGGGTTAAACAATTCCAAATGTTTGTGCTTATTTGTCGGACTCTATCTCGCATGGTCAATTTAATGTTGTGTTGTCTAGAGGAATATCACGTAGAACTACAAATGTATCGGTGAAGCATTCCCACGAGTTCAATTAAGAAGGAGTCTACACCCAAAATGTCGTCTACCAACAAGTTTTACGTGACGAATAACGTGCACTATTAGTTATTTCAAATTTGATGTAATGGTTCATTTTCAGTTTCACTAAATGTTTTTATACGTTCTTTGATAAATTTTAAAAATTATTTTTCAGTTGAATTATCGCATGTTACAACATTTTTCAAATACATTTTATTATTCTACGTTGTATGCGTACAAGTTACACGAACCACTTAACTACAATATCGCAATTATAACTGTTTACAGCAGTGGCGATGATTAGCATGTGCAAGTGGGGCAGCCACACAGGGCCACCATTTGTGAGAACCTCCGATTTAGTATATGTTCATTGACTAAGGATCAAATGAGAAATAAAAGTAAAATGAGAAGGATGAGAAATAATCACAACCACATATTTCAGATGCACAAAGAAAAAATAATGCATCTCCCATGAAAGTCCTCTCGTTTTTTTTTTTTTTTTCAAATATGTGGCTAAAAATATTTCTCATTCTTCTTATTTTATTTTCTCTTCTTAGTGGATCCATTCCCTATATCCATTAGTATGTATACATATTTAAGTATGTTTATGTATGTCTAACTTGAATTTTTATACTCCCTTCGTCCCAAATTATAAGTCCACTTTTGACTTTTCAAAGTCTTTTTCTTCAGATTTTGACCGTAATTGTTTTTTTTTTTTTTTTTTTTTTTTCGTGTTATATAATATTTGATGCAAAATATATAAATAGATTTGTGTTTCAAATGTATTTTTATTGGTATACTTTTCATCAAGTATCGTATAGCATGAAAAAAATAATTACGGTCAAAGTCAGGAAAAAAGTACTTTGAAAAGTTAAACATGGACTTATATTTTGGGACGGGGGGAGTAGCATTTTTTAAATATTATGTGAGGGCATCTGATTTACTATATGTCCATTAGTATTATACATGTCTAAGTATATTATGTTTTGAATTTCCCATAATAGTTAAGCTTTTCATCATTTACGGGGCCTCATTTGTAGTTTCGCACCAAGACATCCAAATCAATGAAACTGCCCTAATTTGCAGCTACAAAATCTCATTGTTATACACAGCACTCGGATATAAAATATAAAGTATATATCATTAAGCATTTGAAATTACGTGTAAAGCTACTCGTACTATGTTCAGTATGTTGTAAACTTGTAATTACTATATATATAATGTACGGGCAAAAATGACGCAACGCATGTCGTTTAGGATTCGCAGCTTTTTAGCCCAGCCCAATGCAGTTGCCCAGGCCCAGGATGTTAGCCCGTCTATTTTTTCTTTTCTTTTTTTTTCTCTTAGTTTGATATAGACGATGCCACCGATTGCGTTTTGATAGTTATCCATCAGTGTTCTGGAAACAACGTTGCCGACTTTAGATACTCATCCTCTTTCAACCTTTGGTGATGATGTTTCATGAGGGAGTAACAAATCAAGAAAAGACAGATTCTTTGAAAGTTGATCGGTATGAAACTACTTTTATCTTTCATGGAGTGTAATCAATTTACTAAGTTGATGAAGCCTAATTCTATTTTTTAGCGTTATCATCCTTTTGGGGTTTCATACAGAATTGATTTTGGATTTTTATTATATTTTAATGTTACTTTCCTATGAACAACAAGATCGATAAGCAGCTGATAATGAACACATACCAACTTTTTTTTTTCTTTTTCTTTTTTCTTATGTATTTATAATCGATCTGATTTTGTTTTTTCTTTTGGTTTTTTTCAAGGTAAACTATAGTTGTGGACCGAGTTGTTGGTTCTTCATGTATACAAAAAGTATTACTTTCTTTAGCAAAATTGTATATATATGGCTTTTAAGTTAAGTTGCATATTAATTGAAAGAAAAATTGAATCTCTATATAAACCTTGACTCATTTTAAGTTAAGTTGCATATGCATTCGCCGTTTCAGGATATGTTAGGTTACGAGTTTCTATGTATCTGGACAGTTGGTATTTAAGTATCGATTACGTTATCAGTATGCTGAATACATTACGCAATTAGTGGTTTAGCTTATACTGATCCTTAACAATTTGTTGTTGTAATAGGTATTAACAAGCACATACAAAATAGTTGCAGCAAGTCATATACATATACCACACACTTGCTTTCTATGCCCAAAGGTAAATTGAAGTGTTAATACATTTGTGTTCTGGTATTTATATTCGTAGTATGCTTTACTGTTTGGTAAATTGACTTATTTGAAGTGTGTCATTTATTCGTTTCTCTTTGTTTAACAATTATGCAGAATCGCCATTAGAGTATGTGTACCTCGGAGACTGTGACCAGGCCTGCCACCATTGTGGGTCAGGCTTTTGGTACGAAGAACGTGTAAAAGGTTGTGCTACAGAAGGTAACAAATTTGCAACTCGCTATCAGTTACTCCAGTTTTAATTGTTGTTTATGTCATATGGGTGGCCATTTATGTTGTCGCCAAGTTTCATGTTCTGTTATTTTGGTAGGTATACATACGCCAACTGAAAATGTAAATACTGCTTCGCGGGGTCATAATGATCATACACATTCAGCGGTTTCGGGCAAGTTATAATACGATTTCAGTTGCTATTGACTTGATGCATTTTCGGTATTGATTTCTTTTTTTTTTTTTTTTTTTTTTTTTTTTTTTTTTTGAACAGTAACCAGCTTTTGAATTATCTTATACCATTTCACTGATAGTTGTTACCATTGTAGGTGTAAGCAGATAACTCGAAGCAAATTGTTCCACTTTACATAAGAATAACAGATACTCACACACAACTCGACCAGGTCATTCAGTTTCTTACTTCTAACTTAATCTGGAGAATGGGCTGCAACTACAATGACTCATTAGTTTTTTTTAATATTAAACTTTAGTGGCCTTACCTTTGGTCCAGTGAAAAAATCTATCCAGGCCCCGTTCCTATTTTTTTTTTCCTTTTTTTCTTTCAGGTTTTTCCTTTAGGATAGACATTGTTGACGTTTTGGGTTTCTCAAAATCTGCAGACACCTTTGACCACCTTCTACTCGCCGACTTTCAGATCTTCAGCTACAATCGTACGAAGTTGAAGGTAGATGATGGTTATGTCAATCTTTTGGCTCATGTTTTGCTCATTGATTTTCTTTGAATGGGTGTCTTTCTTGCTTTTGAATTTATGCTAATCTGTGTTTTTGGTTTCTTGAATTTGTGCTTTAAATCAGAGGAAAGATTATTGGAACTAGAAGAACAAGATCTTCAGGAAATATTGTCGTTTTGGCTTTGTTTGATACTTATGCGCTTTAGTTTTAGAATTATTTTTATTCATATGGTGATGAAGATGCTGAAGGTGATATCCTTTGGTTGCAGATTTATCAAATCTACGGGGCACATGGAAACGTAAAGAAACATGAAATTGAAAGAATTGGTAAGAGCTAATTTGAATCCCTAAAATCAGTTTTGGTTTACTTTCATGTTTCATACCTGTTTTCACTATTGATTTTGCTTATTGCTTTTAGTAATTTTGGGTTTTGATTTCTTCTGGCAATACAGAACCGAATGAAAAAACAGGTTTACTTTTGAACTTTTATGTAAAGAATTCCTGTAAGTGTTGTTGAATTTGTGTGACGTTCAATATAAAAAGAATTTAATTTTTATAAGATTTTTATGATTTTGTGACTTGGATATACAGTTCGTAATTGCTTATTCCGGTCAGCCTATGATACCTCGCAGGTGTAATATGACAGAGGGATCTGGAAAAAAAATAATAAGTATATCAACTTAACCAGGTTCTTCACGTTCTATGCTTTTTACACTTTCTTTGCATTCTTTATAATAATTTATTTCGGGTTTCATGAATTGCTTATAGGCTTCGTTGCATTATGAATTTTTTATGCAGAAAAACAAAGATGTTTTGGATAGTTATTGGTTTACGGTTTTTGTTGTCGATGTAGAGTTGTTCAAGTTATGTCCTAGATTTGAAACAACCAATGGTCTCGAGCATCTAAACTTGAGCATCGGTCTAGGGCGAAGTGACAAACGATGATTTTCTTTTATTACCACATTTTATTTCAGCTTTCGGCGCATTTTCCTATTGCTTAAACTTTTTTTATTTGATCTTAGAACATTTTAGAAGCCTTGATATTTCATCCCAACAACAGACTGACGCTGTGTATAGTGCATTGCAGGCATACCTTACTAGGAACTCACTTCATCTAAATATAATGGAGTGTATGGATCATGATCATTCTACGTAAGTTCACCTTCAGTATACATATATAACTTCTATTTTATTCATAAACGTCGATGGTTTTTATAAATTAAAACAATGTTTGTTTTCTTAGGTTCAAATTTCAGCAGCGTGAATCATTTTGCCGTTTTTAAACTGTGTTGATATGAGTTGGGTTGGTTGGGTTAAGTAATACGTCAAAAGGGTTCCTAACAAAATGGGTAAACTCAGAATTATTTTGAATCATATCGGTATTTGATGATGGACTCCATGTCACGAGTATGGAACCGGAGTATTCGTGGACATGCCCGTGTTTTAGGGTAAACTAATAACCAACTTTTTTGGAATGTGACTACACAGGAGGCGGTGTATGCATGTGTTATCCGATGTTGTTCATCCACAACAGCCGCCAAAAAAAATTACAACATAACTTTGCTTCCTGAAGATGGAATTGGTCCTGAGGTTATTTCTGATGCTAAGAATGTTCTTAATCTTGGTGCTTCTATTGAAGGTCTATTATCTATCTATTTAATTATAATTTGTTGTTATTCAAATGTATATATGTTTATGATTTTAGGATAAACTGCTTATCGGGTCATATTAATAGGGTCTTTGCAAAACTCTTAAGCTTATTTGTAATAATCGAATGCAAACATACGAAGCAAAACTTGCTAAAAACTTAGTTTTCTACTTTATTATAAGTTGTTTTCCTAAACATCCATTCAAACTTCTTAAGGGCCAATACTATTACCACAAGTGTGTTTTTAGGCAGATGTTGATTTTGAGAATTGCTTTTTGTGCTTCCTTTTAAGCGCTTTTATATGAGTAGTTTTAGGTTGCTTATTTGAAACTCTTAGCTCACCCATAAATAAACATATAAGCAATTTTGTAGCTTTATGTGGCAATGCAATCCAAACATCATAACTAGATTAGTAGCTTTAAATGATGAGCAGATTAGCAGCTTTAAGTGGCAATCTAAACGCCATGACTAAATAATGATCTTTTGATGTTCTTTATGTTAGGGATTTTATTCAAGTTCAATGAGAAACTAATGGGAGTTGCTGCTTTGGATGCGACTGGAGTTCCATTATTGGAGGGAACACTGACGGCTGCCAAGCAATCTGATGTTGTTCTCCTTGGAGCTATTGGCGGGTTCGTACATAACCTCTAATAATGATTTTCTATTTTAATATTTGATGTATTTATGAAATTACATAACTATATGTTTATTGGGTAGCACTAAATCTAAGGCCTTAAAAGCCTGGATAGTTTAAAAACTAAGAAATATATTTTTTTAGATTTGGAGTCATGTGCACATGATCAATGTATCTTTCTCATGGTACTGTAGGTATAAGTGAGATAAAAATGAGAAAAATTTGAAGCCCGAGATCGGATTGCTTCAGTTTTGTGATGAAATAGGTGCGGATCTTTTGATGAGGGAGCAACGGAGTTTGAGGGAGTCGATGAGTGGGTGGATGAGAACATAAACCAAAATCGCACCATGGTCATATTATATATCCGAAACGGTAATAATGTTTCTTTCAATAGTTCAGATATATTGTTACATTTGCAACATTATGGTACCTCAAGAAGACTACTGAAACTACTACAGATGGTAATGAAACTTTTTTGCCATTTTTATATTCAGATTGCCTAAAATATTTGACAAAAGAGATGTAATTATAAGTTATATTTTCTATTTTATCCCCTGCTTCATCTACGTGAGGTCCAAAACAATGTTTTCGTGACTTTAGGTTCAACCCACTTCGTTTAGATGAGGTAAACAACGTCCCACCGCAACGCGGCGGCCCGTTGCCCACATCGTTGTTGTAGAAAGGTGACATTGTGACAACAAAATACAAATATCCACGCTTATTTCACACATCAAAATATCCATTTGCTAAACGCTAAACCACATATATTCTCAATAAGAAATATCTAAAATGGACTTTGAAATAACACAGAAAGAAAAAGTAAAATCACCACTTTAAAAATCACAAATCCAAACTATAGCAACTACCTAAAAACTTATCTACATGACTAGTCTATATCCACATAACATAAAGCATAACCATATCCTAAAAATTTCAGTGGGCCTTTAATGAGCCACCATTATACTTAAGAGTTTTCTATAAATACCAACCCATATTCTTAAGTTTAGCTTCACCCACTTCATCTCAACAAATTAACAAACATTCAAATATCACTACTTTTGTTTCAACAATGAAGCCTCAAAATCTATCTAGTGATCCCACTGCGATTCACAAGTTCACAAGAATGGTCGGAAGACTTCGACAAGCTTTCCAAGCTACTACTGTTTCCATCATGGACGACAACATTAGTGAAAGTTTAGCTCTAGAAACAAAAGTTTCTGTTATCAAAGAAGTTACAAGATTAAAACGAAAAGTAAGCGTAGAGGATCCAATAAGAACAATCATGTTCTTAGGATCATGGAGTCATACATAGTCAAGATTGTAGTTGTTTGTATATGTTAAAAGGCAATCGATGCATATGTCTTGTATTATATAACTTGTTAGTCACCTTATCACAATTATTTAATTTCAAAATCATGAAGTTAATGATACATGTAAGAGAAGTGTAAATTTGTGGTCATCGGTCTAACACTATCAATAAAACAACAAGTTACTAGTACTTTGATTTTGCTTGGTTATATGTAGCAAAATTCATTTCACAAAAAGATGTAGGTCAATAATATATGATATGGTCATATGTTCAACTTGTTTTTGGGTTTGCTAATTTCAGAAAGGAACTTTCATATATGCGACATATATGATGTCTTTTATTATAACGTGAATTCAGGTATATACTATAAAATGTTGTGGATGTACGTAGCATCTCTCTTTAAAGATATATAATCAAACTATACAACATAACCAACCACCTTAAAAATAAATATATTCATGTAAAAGTATTGGAAAGCTTAAAGTTGTTAAAGCTTGTAAATAAGAGTAAAGGAGGTCACTACAATTTCTATCTATAGTTGTCGACATGACATATGAGAAATTGATTTTATAAAATAAGCTTTCAAAAAGTACATGTTTTCTTATCTATAACTATACTAAATATAAAGAGATAATACATTTCTTAAAAGTTAAAAAAATAAAAAATAAAGTAATGTTGTTAAATTAAAATATCATTACTTATAAAAAATAATGTAATATATTAAATATTTAATTACAATTTAAACAACTAACTTTATTCACTCTCACTTACTACACACTTATATAGTTATATATACGTAAAAAAAAAAGTTACACACACAAATTAACACAAATTAACGTCGTTATACAGCGTCATTGATATGTATGAGTAATCGTTTGTATGATAAATTTATGAAAGCTTAGTTTGTATACCGAATCTTTAATAAATCTTTATACGTGTTTTCACATGTTTACAAGACATCTCAAATTCAAACCTCGGTAGGTAAAAATCTTAAAAGTGACAAAATAATTAGTTCGAAACAAACATAAAATTCCTTCAACTAAACCCCGTACATCTAACTCAAAAACTCATGTCTCCAAATAAGCTAAACAAAAACTTAATCTACATAAAATACACTAGACCCAAACCTCTAATCCGGTGAGTGATTCATCACACAAAAGATTATGAATTCATTATTCATGTGTCGTTTAAACGCCAGTATCACTTATTATGTGAGATAAGTGGTACATTTGTATATGATAAATTGCCGTTTGAAATATATATATATATATATATATATATATATATATATATATATATATATATATATATATATATATATATATGTACAAAGTTTATAAAAAATAATAATAATAAAAAAATATACATATATATATATATATATATATATATATATATATATATATATATATATATATATATATATATATATATATATATATATATATATATATATATATATATATATATATATAACGGGCCGCCAATAGTAAAGGACAAAGATATACATAGGAGTACCATTTTATGACTTTATCACATACTTAAACACTTTGACTCCGATCTGTGTGTAAAAAAAAAAAAAGCATCTTTGTAAGTTTATCTCATTTTTATAAATTTCAGATTTTAACTATATCGAAATCTAATCTTATATTTTGTGACTTGATTCAAGATTTTTAGTCTAGTACAAATTTCAATATATATGTGCTTGGTTGTGATCACAATACTGCAGATATAAACTGTTTATATGTGGCTGAAATAAGTTGATTAGAGGGTGTTTAGGATTTGCTTATTGGGTTTTGATAGAAGCAGTTTGTGGGTGTTTTTTGATTGTCTCTTGATGAAATTAGTTTTTTTGAATAAGCAGTTTGAAGCTGCTTACCCCTTTTATCCAAACTGCTTATTTCAAAAAGCATTAGCAAGTTTTGATCAGCAATGCCAATGTTCATTTCCGTGACACTTTAGATCATCTACTTCTTGTATTAGACGAAATATAACCATAAAGTTTGCGACTTGATTCAAGATTTTCAGTCTAGTACAGTTTGCAATATATGTGTGTTTGGTTGTGATTACAGTACTGCAGATACGCTGTTTATCTGATTATATGTGGCTGAAATAAGTTGTTCCGAAGGAGGGTTATGTGAGTGGAGTAAGAGTTTTGTATAAGCTGTTTGAAACTGCTTAGAGGGTGTTTAGAATTGTTTGTTAAAACTTGTATATGTGCTTATTGTGTTTTGATACATTAGAGAAGTAGTTTGAGGGTGTTATATGGTTATCTGTGCGTGGAATTAGCTGTTTTGAATAAGCAGTTTGAAGTTGCTTGTTTCAAGCAATACGCGGTTTTAATAAGAAAATAAGAAATCACAAGCACATCTTTGATAGTTTAATTCAAACTACTTGTTTCAAAAGACGAAAATAACAAGTTTAATAAACAATGTCAAACACCCTTTTAGGATGTGCTCACGTGCCACGTATTAATCGATGGATATGAATACTAGTTTTTCAGCATATGTGATGCTCTTTAGCATATGGTACCAAACATCACTTTGAATTAATATCATTATATTTTAGTTCTTTAGAACTCGCTACCTGATGCACACATTTTCTTGATTTGTTGCCATTTTGACCTTATATAACAAATATATCATGTTTGCTACAGGTTTGGTGGGATCTTGAGATATTAAGTTAGTCGGTTGTTATTGCTAATGGCATTGCCTGTAGACCATAAAGCACACATTATCGATGGAAAAGCAATTGCACAAACAATTCGTGATGAAATTGCTGCTGAAGTCAAAATTTTGGTTGAGAAATATGGCAAGGTGTCATTTACTTCCCTGCTTGTTTGTGCCATTGTAACATTGTAGCATAATAATTATTTGTATATTGCATTTGGATAATCATTTAACTGAAGTTAGGCAATTTTACATTTATCTGCCATAATCAGTGGCGGATCCAGGAATTTTGAGTAGGGGTGAGCAAAACCGAGTCAAAACCGAACCGACCCGACAAAACCAAACCGGCCAAACTCGGTTCTAACTCGGTTTTGGTTTTTTCTGAATTTTGGTTTCGGGTCGGATTGGTTCGGTCCGGTTCGAGCAAGAAACCGACAAAACCCGACAAAAACCGAACCGAACTGAGAAAAACCGAGTAATTTCGGTTTGGGTTTTTTCCTAGTTTCGGTTTTCTCGGGTCGGATCGGGTCGGTTTTGACCTGATGCTCACCCCTAATTTTGAGTATGTGTGGCACTGGTCGAAAGGGGTAGTTTTGTTAATTGTTGAAAGGGGGGCTGTTGGCACTGGTCGAAAGGGGTCAGGTCTGGTTGACGGGGAGCACTTTTTCTCCAAAATAATCAGAAATTTTATTAATAATCAGTCTGTCAAATATAATTTGACATTTTGATTACAATGATTAAGGAGGTTTTATACAATCAAAATTATACCTTGGGATACTTACGAGTTACGACCCACTTAACCCTTTTTAAGCTAAATTAATCCGCTCTTAAAGTTAATAGGCCAAAGTTGCGACTTTAGTCATTTAATTGACTGAAAATTTTGGAGTATAGCATTATTTGTTGATCTCATGCTTAGCTAATGCTTTAACAATCTTGAACCTACGTTTTACTGATGTCGGGCATGTCTATATGATTCTGTGATCAGATATATAACTTCGTATCATCACTTTATCTATTTTAGGCACCGGGACTTGCTGTGGTGATTGTTGGACACAGAAAAGATTCTCAAAGCTATGTTAATATGAAGAGAAAAGCTTGTGCCGAGGTTGGAATTAAGTCTATCGACATAGACCTTCCAGAACAAGTGCCCGAAGCTGAATTGATCGCAAAGGTCCATGAGTTAAATGCAGATCCCGAAGTACATGGTAAGTAATTTAAGAGTATACAATTATATGTGAAGTTTGCTTATATTTCCGGCGTAAAATCTGTGGTGCCTTATGTAGGATCGTATATTCATAAACAACAATACTAGATTTTTTTAATCAATTTTTCATGCTTGTGTCGATCAGAGGTGGAAATTTGGACCCATTTAGCAATTTTGACACCTTTACGTATGAAGGTCGATTTGGGTTATGGGTTAACCTCAAACAGGGCACATAGGTGGAAAGTATTCTGAAGTGTATTTTCTGTGCATACTGCATGCTAAATCGCATAAAAAAATATTATATGTATTTAAAATATTTAAAAATGGACCCGTACTAATAAATTTTCTGTTTTGTCCCATCATTCAACCTGCCCGATCGAAAGCTGTTTCATCAAAACTTATTAGTTTAAGAAATTGCATGATGGGATAAATGTAAAGTAACCTCACTCTCTCTTACTTTAAGACCCGAGTTTCTTGTGCTGCAGGCATATTGGTTCAGCTTCCTTTACCGAAACACATAAATGAAGAAAAAGTCTTAACAGAAATCAGTATTGACAAGGATGTAGATGGCTTTCATCCTCTCAACATTGGCAAACTGGCAATGAAAGGCAGAGACCCGCTCTTTCTTCCTTGCACTCCAAAGGCAAAACATCTAAACTCACCAATTAACAAATTTCATTTTGTGCCTCTCGTTTAGAGGTGGCAAAATGGGTGGGTGTGGGTAACAGATCAAAATTGGTTCGGGTAAAAACGGGTACTTTTCATGTGGGTGAAAGAAAGAAACATTTTGTCCACTTTTCTCGAAATTTTTGACCATCTAATGCATCAAATATAACTTGAGAAGTGTATCGTTGAAATGATGCCTAAACAGGGATGTATTGAACTCTAGAACGAAAAATGAGTGGTGTTGAAAAGCAGCTAAATCATTTATTTTTATCTTTTAAACAGGGATGTATTGAACTTCTAAAACGCAGTGATGTTACCATAAAGGGAAAGCGGGCAGTGGTTGTTGGTCGAAGTAACATTGTTGGCTTACCAGTTTCACTGCTTTTACTGAAAGCAGATGCCACAGTTACTGTCGTTCATTCACGTACACCTGATCCAGAAAGTATCGTACGTGAGGCAGACATTGTTATTGCTGCAGCTGGACAAGCTATGATGGTAATCATTGTTTGTTTCATATAAAAAAATTAAAATTAAGTTTATAGATGTGAAAAGAACCATAACTAGAATTGACCTGTCTACAAGCAAACACGTTGAAGTACCAAACTCTTGTTTCTTGACTAATTGTATTTGACGTTTTCTACTTGCCTCTAATTTTTCAGATAAAGGGTAGTTGGCTAAAACCTGGTGCTGCAGTTATTGACGTGGGTACAAATGCAGTCGACGATCCTAGTAGAAAATCAGGATACAGGCTTGTAGGTGATGTCGATTATCAAGAAGGATGTAAAGTCGCCGGATGTATTACGCCCGTTCCAGGGGGTGTTGGACCCATGACCGTAGCAATGCTACTTAAAAACACTTTGGACGGCGCCAAACGTGTGATCGGGCAGTAAACAAATTCTAAGTCATTCCAGTTTTTCGTTGCAAGACATGTGATATAGCAAATACTATTGCTTCATGTTGTAGCTTTTTTGAGCATACAAGCCTATTTCGTTTTGGCTGTATAATAATATTGTTCTTTTTCAACGACAATTGGCTTCGATTACACTTCAATCTAAAGTAAGTTCCACTTGTTTTTTTAATGGTCATAGTCAGACTTTTTTTTTTTTTTTTTTTTTTTTTTTTTTTTTTTTTTTTTTTTTTTTTTTTTTTTTTTTTCTCATGTGGTTAATATTGGTCAGATGGGAATTGCCAAGATATGATTGTTCTTGGATATGCTGCAGTTGCTATAAAAAGCATTGAAACCCATGTTTTCTGCAAGAAAAAAAAAAAAAAAAAAAAAAAAAAAAAAAAGGCTATCTTATAGTTTAACAGATGATTTATCATCTATAATTTTATGGAATTATGATTAGGATCAAATGGCTTTTTAAGTTAAGTTCAAAAACAAGCTGCGAGGTGCAAAGTGCACACTTGTTTTAGCTAACTCGATACCACATCAACAAAGAGCAGGGTTCAAAGGGAGCCGCCCTCTTGCAGGGTCAACGGCCCCTCTTGTGTGAACCTCACGTAGATGCGAAGTCAACTCCACACGTTCTAATGCTCTAGGTAACTAATGTTACAAAGAATAATTAGTCCTCTAACAACCATTAAAAGCTATAGAAACAAAGACACTCCACATGTTCCTTTTTTCTGATGTACCGCAAGAAGGAATTATTGTGTACGTACTCTGGTAGCATTAGGTTACTTGTTAAATTAGTATAGTCTGAGCCAAACAAGATACCTTTTGTATCGTGACATCTTATGAATCGCCTTGACATGAAAGGAGAATTTACACAATCACTTGCACAAGTGTACGCATAAGAGTCACGCCGGGGAAGGTTCCAATAGAATATGATTATAACAATGATACAAATACACGCACAAGAATAATAAGATTCGAGCAATTTGAACTTTTAATGATGAAGACCGAAGTCTTTTGTTGATATCCACCAGCACATGAAGCATCACTGCATCAGGCTAGGGTCACTTACAAACTGAAACCAGTGTCGACATATATTCCTTTTGCCATAACTCAATTGGCAATAGTATTGTGACTTGTGTCAATTTCACACGGTCATCTATAAACGGTTTGACACGTTATAGGAACAAAAAACACACAAACTGTGTTCGTAGATTAAACATCTCAAACTAATTATGTGACATATTTAGTCACGTCATAACCAACGCATTGATTTTCTACTCTAAATTACCAACAGTTGATCAATCGCGTGGTCTAACAAACTATACAATCGTAAGCATCTCCTTAAAAAAAAAAAAAAAAAAAAAAAAAAAAAAAAAATTCACAGATGTTAAAAGACTCTTTCTTTCAGACTATATGATTAAGAAGAGTTGTAAGAATATACCAGAAATAACTTAGTTATCCCACATCAACAAAAGAAAAAACCAAAGTGCTTTTCTTAACTTCCATTTGTACAATTTCAGTTGCTGAGCTTGGTTATGTAGGCTTGTAACCCAAGTGGGGGCATTAAGGTTTTCGAAGGGCTAAGAGCTAGGGCCGACCATGGCTCGTGGGTCTGTGTGAGCTTTGGGTGTACATACGCGCCATTCACTCGACCATGATTCACCCCTTCTTAGCCCAACAATAACTTTTTATTATTTCACTACGAATATAAACTCTTACGATATGTAGATCTTTTTGATGATATATGTTGAAGTAAAACCTTGTGAGTGGGGCACACTGCTCGGCTTGTCACTTCGGCTTGTAAGGTGTCCTGCACAAGAGCAGCACGCGTTAGGCTCGCCTTGGGTGTTGTCCCAAGACCAACCTCCGGCGTGAGGATAAGTATGTGTATAGACGAAAGTCTGATAATAAATGCTAGTGACTGGTGTGTGTTGGTTGATCATAAATGAAGTGGGGGGTATTTATACTACTCATCTTATTACCTACTCTGCCTAGGGAAGGAGCAAGGCCATACCTGGTTGTTGGATGTCAGAGCAAGTGGGAGACACGATCCCTGAAATCCTGGGATTGTGTTATGTCCTTGGTTTACACCCGTTGAGACTTTTCCTTCGGCCTGTGCTCTTCGGCTTGACGTATATGAGCCGAATGGTTTCCAGCCATCCGGCTACATACGTCAACATGTCCCCCCCTAGTATTGGAGTATCGGTTCTGACCGATGTTCCAATTCCGTTATGCGAGCGATTGCCGTTGGTCCCTTGCCGTTTGTGGTGGAAATGCTACGCGTTTTTGTGCGAAGTTTATTCACTGCGTCAAAATTACTTTTATGCCCTCCTTTGACAGCTGGTTACCACTTAGGTTTTGCGCAGACATCAAACGGTCCCAGCTTTAGCCACGTGTCGAGGGTGGTACACGATACGACGTTTCACACATCCCCATATCAACTATATATATACCACTCCTTTACTCCTCATTTTTACTTTTTACTGTGTTTTTCTTCAAATCTCTTCAGTTGCTTCTTGTTATTTTGCAAAGCTATTCCGAGGTGCGTTTCCACCCTTCTTATTTTTGCTACGTTTTGTTTTTTACCATGGCCGTAAGTGAACCTGGGGAGATGAACGTTCCGGTTGACCCCCCTTTGTTACTGACATCCAAACCTCCCGGTAAGTTTGATATGCATATGCACCCATCTAGGCTTTCCCAGAAAGATTTAGACGATGTGATCATAGAATTCGGCATCCCACTAGACCTTCATCCCATGCTTCCTCCCCCAGATCTTACCATGAACGAATTGCCGGGAGACAAAATAGGGGTGTACGTTCAACTTATGAGATTAGGAGGCGTTAGGATACCTTTCTCGGCTTTCCTTTTAAGTGTCGTAGACCATTTTAACGTGCATCTGTCTCAGTTAGTTCCGCTGGGTGTGAATAGGGTGATGTTGTTTGAGGTTCGGTGTTATAGTTTAGCGGTTGTGCCCACAGTCTCCTTGTTCCGAGTATTCTATCGATTATGTAAGCAGGGACACTGGTTCTCATTTGAACATCGGACGGGTAAACATGCAAAAACGTGCTTTATTGAGGTTTTGACAGGCTTGAAACGATGGAAAGATTTTTTCTTTTTGATTGACCGGAGGGCTATACCGAATGCTATGCCGTGGAGGCATAGAGATTCGCAGATAACGGATCGTTTCCCCACCGGTTATTCCCAGCTAGATGCCAACACCCTGGCTCTTCGACCTATAGTACTTCGGAAACCACCGAACAGTCTTCTTTGGGTGTATGGTCTTACCAACACCTTCCGGATATCGGGTCATCACCTTGTTTTCAAGAATGCCGGAGGGGAGGGTAAGAAGGGGTGTTTATTATTACTACTATTTACTACTACTATTTACTTCGGACTATCTGTACTTGTTTTGATTGTGTTTTTCCTTTGCAGTGATAACTATGTCCGAGTATCTTGAACTTCCTGAACTCGAAGGGTCTGCTGTGAGCAAAGGAGATCCTTTGCCGGAGAACCAACCCCGTCCGATCAAAACGGTCGAACCCCTCGCTCCCGGTGTTGCAATTCCTGGGAAAACTTATGCACAGCTGATGGTTGAAACGGCCAACCCCGATGTGGTGGCCGCTCGAGAAGAGAAGGAAAGGAAAAAGCAGCAAACCCATCCTGTGGGTAAGAAGAAGGCTGCGACTGGGCCGAGCCAGCCTAAGAAGAGGAGAAGGGTACTGGTTGAGGAGGAAGTCGTTGTCTCCGAGGAGCATACAGTGGATGTAAATCCTATCAACCAGGCTGAGCCGTCGGAAAGGGCTGGGCAAGAGAATGACGGTGGTCAAGGGCCCAATGATCCGGTTGAGAATGCCGAAGAGGAGCATCATTCTCTGGAAAAATCCAACACTCCTCCTGCTCAAAATGACGAAGGGTTTCAGAATAATCCTCCTCCGACCCCGTCTGATGGTGAGAACCATCTTCCTTTCCTTAATCCGGTTTTAGAATGTACTTATCTAATTGTTTATATCCTTTTGTATAGCCCATTCAGAGCATCAAGCTTCTAGAGCTCATGTGCAGACCGGAGAGAATCAACCGCTGTCTGAAGGTGCGTTTACTTGTCCTCTTGTTTGTTTGTTTTTTTTTTTTTTTTTTTTTTTTTTTTTACTTAATCGTTCGGCCTTATTATTTTCAGGTCACACTGATTTGACCGGAGGTTACTTCGTCCCCGGTTGGACCCTCAGGGATGACGTTCGTATGAACTCATTCCGAGCGTGCCGTGAGATGATGTCACATCTTGCCACCCCTGCTAAGGAAGAAGCGCTGGCCAGTCTGAACAATAATCAACTTGTCCGTCAATCTTACACCAACTGTGGTTCCGGTGTGGTACTTCAAGCAGAGGTGTTGAAGAGATTCAGCCAATTGAATCGAGACCACCGAGAGCTGAAGGCTACTCATGATGAGTGTGAGTCTATTACCGATGGGCTGAAGGACGAAAGGGATGCCTATATTGCCAAATTTGAGACCTTGCTGAAAGAGTTCCGTATGTTGGAGAAAGAACAGCAGGATGAGAGGAGTGCAGCCTCCATCCGGGAAAAGGGGTTAGTTGATCAGCTGGAAGAGATTGAGAGGGAGAAAAATGAGGCAACAAGTTTGACCGGTTCTCAGACTTCTAAAATTGAGGAGCTTGAGAAGAAGCTGGCGGAAAAATCCGCGGAGACCGAAAGGCTTGCGACAGAGAACAAAAGCCTAACTGCACAGTTGGCTGTTGCCGAGGTTGTTCGTCAGAATACCGTTAAGGAATTAATCCCTGCCGCCTTCCGAAGGCTTTTCGAGAGCGCTGAGTATAAGAGAAGTCTTGGAAAGGTCTATAGCTTATCTTATTCTGGGGGATTCATAGACGGTGTTCGTACCGAAAGGAAACCGGAGGATGCAGAAAAGGTCTTGCAAAAGATAAAAAGGCTTAATATGGAGGCTCCAAAACTATGGAAGCCGGAATATCATAAGCTTTTTTCAGCTGAATATCCGTATGTTCAGAAGCTGGCGGAGTCCTTCCAACTTCCCCTTGGTGATCAAATTAACCTCCTACCGGAAGAGCCTGTCAAGAAGACAACTCCTTCTCCAGCCGTTGTTCCTCCACCAAAGGTTGACTAGAATTTTATCCGGGGTGCCTGTACCCCTTTTTGTGTCCCTACGGATTGTAATAAGTACTTTTAATCATATTTTGGATTATGGTCGCGTACCGAAGGATATTCTTGTTCCCATATATATGATCATTTTGTTTTTATGAGTTCTCTATATATCTTATGTATACTTATATTATCATTTTGTAATCGTGTTGCCGATGGACGGAGTGTTTTTGCACGATTCGTATAAGTAGATGGACGGAGTGTTTTTGCACGATCCATATATAATATTTGACGGAGTGTTTTTGCACGATCCGTATATAATTTTGGACGGAGTGTTTTCACGATCCACTTGGGTGGAGTGTTTCACGATCCGTATAAGTAGATGGACGGAGTGTTTTTGCACGATCCGTATATAATATTGGACGGAGTGTTTTCACGATCCACTTGGGTGGAGTGTTTCACGATCCGTATAAGTAGATGGACGGAGTGTTTTTGCACGATCCATATATAATATTTGACGGAGTGTTTTTGCACGATCCGTATATAATTTTGGACGGAGTGTTTTTGCACGATCCGTATATAATTTTGGACGGAGTGTTTTCACGATCCACTTGGGTGGAGTGTTTCACGATCCGTATAAGTAGATGGACGGAGTGTTTTTGCACGATCCGTATATAATATTGGACGGAGTGTTTTCACGATCCACTTGGGTGGAGTGTTTCACGATCCGTATAAGTAGATGGACGGAGTGTTTTTGCACGATCCGTATATAATATTGGACGGAGTGTTTTCACGATCCACTTGGGTGGAGTGTTTCACGATCCGTATAAGTAGATGGACGGAGTGTTTTTGCACGATCCGTATATAATATTGGACGGAGTGTTTTCACGATCCACTTGGGTGGAGTGTTTCACGATCCGTATAAGTAGATGGACGGAGTGTTTTCACGATCCACTGGGGTGGAGTGTTTCACGATCCGTTTGAGTGATTTGCAACATTCTTTTAGGAAAATTCGCTTCCCGTCACGTGGGGAAGACGTAGGCTATCATTAGTTATTATAAACATATTACATAAAACAGTTTCGTAAGTTGATTGCATGCCAGGTCCGGGGGATTTCCTTGTCATCCATACTAGCAAGTTTGTACGAACCATTTTGATATGCTTCAATTACCCTGTACGGCCCTTCCCAGTTCGGACCCAATTTCCCCTGATTTTCAACCCGGCTAGCTTCATTTTTTCGGTACACAAAATCCCCAATTTTAAAAGCCATCGATTTAACCCTTCGGTTATAGTATTGCTCGACCTTCGCTTTATATTTTGCTTCTCGGATCGCTGCCATTTCACGCCTTTCTTGTAATAGATCCAAATTTAGCCGTTGTTGCTCTTCACTATCCTCCGGATTGTAAAGCATGGTTCGGTGTGTGGGCATTCCTATTTCCGCCGGTATCACTGCTTCACTGCCGTACGTCAGGCTAAAAGGTGTTTCACCATTGCATGTTTTCATCATGGTTCGGAATGCCCATAGAACATTCGGCAGTTCATCTGCCCATCCGGCCCTTTCCCTTCCAAGTCTAGTCTTTATGCCGTGCATCAAGCTCTTGTTTGCCCTTTCGACTAATCCGTTTGCCTGCGGATGTGCTACAGCGGTGTTTATTTGTTTTATTTTTAGCTTCTCGCACCATCCTTTAAAAGGATCATTAACAAAGTTTGTTCCATTATCTGTTACAATGATCCCTGGTAGACCGAATCGACAAATGATATTTTCCCAAACAAATTTCTTCACGTCTTTGCCGGTGGTTCTGACTAACGGTTTGGCCTCTATCCATTTCGTGAAGTAGTCCACTGCTACAATCACATATTTCAACCTTCCGGGTGCTTCCGGAAAGGGACCTAACACATCCATTCCCCATTGATAGAAAGGCCATGGTGCCATAATGGATGTTAAATTAGTTTTGGGGAGCTTTGGTACCGGGGAGTGGATTTGGCAGGAGTCACATTTCTGAATCTCTTCTTTTGCATCTCTGTGCATCGTCGGCCAATAATACCCCTGCCTTATTAACTTAGCGACTACTGACCTGGGTCCGGAGTGCATTCCACATATCCCCTCATGAACCTCCCGAATGATGTAGTTTGCTTGCAGAGGTCCTACACATCGAAGCATTGGGTTCAAGTAAGACTTCTTAAAAAGCACACCATTTTCCATTACGTATTGCGGAACCTTCATTCGCAAGGTCCTAGCCTCATTGGGATCCGTAGGCCAGACACCTTCGTCCAAACATCTGATGATGGGGGTCATCCAATTGTCTTCTTCTTCCCCTACTATTGCTCCCACCTGTTTTTCTTCGGTTGACGGTTTCCGCAGCACTTCAACCAGTATTTCTTTGGTAAGATGGTTGAAAGCTACTGATGCAAGTTTGCTTAACACATCGGCTTTGTGATTCTGGGTTCTTGGTATGTTGTAAATTTTAAACTTTTTGAAGCCCCCAATATACTCTTTTGCTTTCGCTAGATATTGCATCATACTCTCCTTAGTTGCTACGAAACTTCCATTTATTTGACTTGCTACTAATTTAGAATCAACTCTCACTTCCAACTCCTCCGCCTTCATTTTCTTAGCGATTCTTAAACCGGCTAAGAGTGCTTCGTATTCTGCTTCATTGTTAGTACTTGGGAAGTCGAGACGAAGTGCATACGTATGTTCGATTAAATCAGGCCCAATCAGCACCAATCCTGCTCCGGAACCTTTCTTGTTGGAGGCTCCGTCTGTGTAAAGGATCCAGTTGCCCGGTTTCGAGATTTCTTGTACTTCCACTCGAAATCTTTGCTCAGTTCCCTCCGGCTCAACCGAGATTTCTGAAATAAAATCTGCGAGAACCTGTCCCTTGACTGCATTCCTCGGAATATAATCTACATCATAAGCTCCTAGCTCTACCGAATATTTGGCCATTCTACCAGACGCCTCGGCTTTGTTAAGAACTTGCTTTATGGGCTGATCTGTTATGACTTTTATCGGGTGGGCTTCAAAATACCTCCTCAGTCTTCGAGATGCATGTAGCAGGGAGAGGGCCAGCTTCTGAACCGGAACATACTTCCTCTCGGCTTCTTGCAACGTTCGGCTTACATAGTGAACAGGCAGCTGTCTATCTTCTTTCTCGGCCATCAAGACTGCACTAACGGCACCTTGTGCTGCGGCAAGGTATATATACAAAGTTTCTCCCTTCCTGGGGGTAGATAATGTGGGTAAATCTAGTATTAGCTTTTTGAGTGATTGAAAAGCAGCCTCGGCCTCTTCCGTCCATTTGTATTCTTCTTTGTTCTCTTTGGTTATGTTTTTTAACGTGTCAAAGAATGGGAGTGACCTTTCAGCCGACCGAGAAAGAAATCTGTTTAGTGCGGCTAATTTCCCACTCAGAGATTGCATTTCTTTTAAAGTCTTTGGGGATTGCATTTGTGAAATTGCCTTCGTTTTCTTGGGGTTTGCTCTAATACCTTCGGAGGTTATCATGTATCCTAGGAATTTTCCTTCTTCCACACCAAATGAGCATTTCTTAGGATTCAACTTCATGTTGATTCTCCTTAGGTTATCAAAGGTCTCGGCAATATCTGCCAACATCTCTTTTTCCCCTTTACTTTTGATTACCATATCATCCACATAAGCTTCCAAATTTCTTCCTATCTGTGTCCGGAAGGCAGAATCAACCAGGCGTTGGTAAGTTGCTCCGGCGTTCTTTAGGCCAAACGGCATCTTTGTATAGCAATAAGTTCCTTGTTCCGTGTAGAACGCCGTCTTTTCTTCATCTTCCTCCGCCATTTGCACTTGATGGTATCCCTTATACGCGTCCAAGAAGCATTTGTACTTGTATCCTACCACCGACTCAATTTTCCAGTCAATCTCGGGGAGAGGGTAATAGTCCTTCGGACAGGAAGAATTCAAATTTTTGAAATCAATACACATACGCCAACTTCCGTCACACTTTTTGACTAACACTGGGTTGGAAATCCACGTAGGGTATCTTACCGGCCTAACAATACCGGCTCTTAGCCATTCTTCCACTTCCTTCAATATCACTTGATTCTTTTCAGACGAAAGGCTTCTTCTTTTTTGAGCGACCGGAGTGTCTGAAACATTTACGTTTAAATGATGTTTAATCAATCTCCTAGGAACACCGGTCATATCGGAGGGTTGCCAAGCGAATACATCATTATTCCTCCTTAGAAACTCGACCAAATACCTTCGACACTCCTTGGAGAATCCAGTACCTATGGCGACTAGTTGGTCCGGATACGCTGGGTTCACTAGCACCTCTTCCATTGAATTACTCTCCCCGTCTTTCTCCTCCGGTATTGCTTTTCCTTGTGGGCTATCTTGCTGGCCTTCCTCAATCCTTCGGCACTGTAGGACAGCCGCGGATCTAGCCTTTACGGTGGCTACTCCTCGGGGAGTGGGAAACTTGATCATGGAGTGAATAGTAGACGGAACAGCCCTAAGCCCTTTCAACCCAGTTCTTCCTAGTATGATATTGTAAGGTGACGGGGATTGTACAACACAAAATTTCATCATAGTCTTTCGGAACAACCCGTTGTCACCGAATTTTACCTCTAATTCTATCTTTCCCAACGGTCTATTGGTTTCTCCAGAAACCAATTAACGAAGTACTGGTTTCCTCCAATCTCTCCTTAATGGCCGTGTCTAAATTACGAAAACAGTGTTCATACATCACGTTGACGGAAGACCCTTCGTCTACATATATTCTCCTTACTAGATATCCTTCTATGTCTCCCTCTATGATAAGCGGTTCATCTGACAAATCACTTGTCGACACAGGTGGGAATACTATCGGTACTTTCATCCACTCTTCATCCCAGCTCCCGTACTTTCTTTTCTGGACGATTGGAGAGCTCCGGATCATGTTAATCACCTTGTTCTTTCCTTTGTCCTCTTTTTTAGGGAAATCCCTATGTCCTCCGGCATCCCTTTGCTTCCAGTCTCTGAGTAAGTGATCGAGTTTTCCTGACTTCAATGCCATCTCTAATTGCTTTTTGAGTTGATGACAATCGTTCGTGAGGTGGCCCCTTTCCCCATGGTATTCACAGAACCTATCCATGTTTTCTGCCCTCGGTCTCCCAACCGTCGGCGGAGGTTGAGGCAGATTCAACTGACGTTCGGTGATTAAGATTTCTCGTGGAAGTTTTACCAACGAGCCTATGTTCGTACGCTCGACATTACTCCGAAATGGTTCTGAACGTTGGTAATTACCTCGGCTATTTATTTCGTTCCGTCCGGAATTGGTTCGAGGAGCGATGTAAGGTTGAAACACATCTCTTCGTCTCTGGTCATTTCGGCGATCTGCTACGAACTTATTTCCTGAGCCTCCTCTGGGCATGCGATCTCCTCTGGGGGCAGAGTAGTTCCCCCGACCTATCTCTATTCCCTCCCCTCTGGGCAGTTCTGTATCTCGGAAGGCTTTCTCAGACCTTATGAAGTCGTCCACTCTAGCGAACATCTCGGTTACCGTTCGTGGCACCCTATCTGAGAACTTCTTAGCAAGAGGTGGGCATTTATGTGCACCCATGAAGGCCGAAATGCGCATGATCTCCGGAACCCCACTGATATAGCTTGCTTCATCTGTCCACCGCTCTTTGAAATCTGGTAACGATTCATGTGCCCTCCGGACAATTTTAGTGATTTCCGTAGGATCTTTAGTACACTTCTTCCTTAACGAAAAACGAGTTGAAAATTGTTCCCTTAAACTGTTCCAACTGTCTATACTACCCGGCTCCAGACGTTCGAACCATCCTCCGGCTGCTCCATCCAGCGTTTGTTGGAACATGAGACACCAAGTAGGCATCGGCCATTGCCCTTGGTTGGCTGCTCCGGTGAACCTGGTAAGGTGGTCATTCGGGTCCGTAGACCCATCATAAAACTTCATGTTCAACGGCATTACATAATTTTCTCCTGCGAATTCTACTATTCGGCGGGTGAATGGAGACCTTAGGACTTCCTTGAAAGGTTTTTTCAGATCCTCCTCGGCCTCTGTTGTTTTCTCTTTTCCTTTATCTTTGTCATTCTCATCTCCGAAATCCAGGCGTATGGGTCGGGCCATCCTTCCACCCTTTGCATTGTGCTCCTTAATGAGTTCCGTTAGAGATGCCATCTGACTGAGTATCATCACTTGAAGGTTGGACGAATCGTTTTCTGAATCGTCCTGGTTGTTTGTGTCGTCGTTGTTATCCCCACTCCCTCCGACCTGGGGATCAGGTGTGTGGAAGGGGCGGAGAGGAGGTGGTCCCGACATTCGGATTCGATTGGTAGAATGAATAGAGGGTCCCACGGATGGCGCCAATTTGTTGAAGTAAAACCTTGTGAGTGGGGCACACTGCTCGGCTTGTCACTTCGGCTTGTAAGGTGTCCTGCACAAGAGCAGCACGCGTTAGGCTCGCCTTGGGTGTTGTCCCAAGACCAACCTCCGGCGTGAGGATAAGTATGTGTATAGACGAAAGTCTGATAATAAATGCTAGTGACTGGTGTGTGTTGGTTGATCATAAATGAAGTGGGGGGTATTTATACTACTCATCTTATTACCTACTCTGCCTAGGGAAGGAGCAAGGCCATACCTGGTTGTTGGATGTCAGAGCAAGTGGGAGACACGATCCCTGAAATCCTGGGATTGTGTTATGTCCTTGGTTTACACCCGTTGAGACTTTTCCTTCGGCCTGTGCTCTTCGGCTTGACGTATATGAGCCGAATGGTTTCCAGCCATCCGGCTACATACGTCAACAATATATGAAGACAAGGACTGCGAATTTTGAACAATGGAAGGACCTGAAAAACGGGATTACAGCCTTTGCCGTGTACTCACTTGTGATGCTACACCGAAATTCATATTAGGCGCTGAGACTTGTCAAAATGCACAAATACGTCACTTGTGATGCAAGAAACATTTACTTTAGTAAGAGGATATTTAGATATGTGTATTATTTGTTTGCACACATGACACATCCATCACAACTGAGTTTAGGAAACAAACGATTTAGAATTGAGAGACACTTCACACGTACTCAAGACCACTGAAAATTACCACACATTACACGATCGTATGTACTCTGGCTGTTTTTAGAGCACGATTCATTGTCAAACCACAACGCGTGAACCTGCTCCTTCATGAATGTCAAACTAGACATAAAACAAACAAAAAATCCCTGACTTGTATGCATATTCCTTGTGGATTGGACCAGACTTGAATCTAGTTTCGGTTCACATTTTCAATTCCAAATCGAAATATTGTTTAGTTTTCAGTTCAATAGGTCAAACTCGATTCAAACCAAACCAAATATCCATGTTGATATATATTTCTTAAGAACATACTTTAACATAATTTACCGAAACTATCAATATTGTAACCTTAACCCAATCGACAATGTATTTGTGACAATTATACACATTCGCATCCAAACAACATGACTCCTTATAAAACAAAAACAGATATAAAAAGGTGTTCGTGGATAAACGAACTTAAACTAATCAATGCTTAAAGTACACTTTTTATCACATCGTATTCAACCCATCTGTTTTCCGCTTAAGCAACCATTAGTTAACCTATCACCTAGTCCAACAAACTATACAACGGTAAATTTCTTTGGGTAAAAAAATAATATACACTGTCAAAAATTGGCTCATAAAAAGACACTTTCGTTCAGCCATGTGAAGATAGTACAGGTAAGTGAAATATAGAAAACTTAAACTATCCCACATCGCCAGAACATAAAACCAAAGTGATATTTAAAAAGAGCGTTTGGGCCAGATTGGCTGCCGAGTCCAGTAACGTGGGCTTGTGACCCAAGTGGGGGCATTAAAGTTATTGAAGGGCTAAGAGCTAGGGGTAACCATGGCTCGTCTGTCTGTGGGGATGGCTCGCCAAGGTGGGAGTAGTCGTCTGGTGTTGCACCTGAATGGTGCACACCGTGTGGCCCTATGGAGACTAGGAAGGTCTGAGCCCGCCTTCTAGTTATAGGGGAATTGGAAGTGCCAATATTGGCTAGGTGATAGGCTATGTGAATGAATGCATAAGCCGTTTCAAGACACTCCGAAGAGCAGTTGCATCGCCCCGTTCACTCGACCATGGTTGACCCCTTCTTAGCCCGACAATAACTTTTTGTAATAAAACTCACAAATCACTAGAACTCCAAAGCAGGGACTTTAACTGCAAATTTGGAAGTTCAAAAACCATTTCCGAGGCAAGCTAATCCCGACAGACCCATGAGTAGCAGGTAGTATTAGTCACTTTTTTTTTGGTGCGCACCCATTGGATGTGATTATTCTGATAATAAAAACACACACAAAAGAATATAGATGTGATTTGAGATTTTAATGATGAAGACTTCTTTTGTTGATATCCACCAGAACATCAAGCATTACAGATTGTACAGCCTCTATTGTCTCCTCCTGACTGATGCTATCCCAATTCATATTAGGCCTAGAGACATATCAAAATGTACAAATACGTCAAGATGCCTTGCCTCTTGTAAGAGGGTAATTGTAAGAAATGGAATTTCTGCCTATAATGATGTACGTTTGCTAGTGCCTATTGAAAATGTTGATGTGTTTTGGAAAGAACTTACAGCCAGGCCCAAAGCACATAAATGAATACAAAGTGTTAACGGAAATAAGCATTGAGAAAGACGTAGATAGGTTTCAACCTCTCAACATTGGCAAGCTTGATATGAAAGGCAGAGATCCACTCTTTATTCCTTGCACCCCAAAGGCAATAACATTTACCCTCACAAATTCTAGTTTCTTATAATGTGCGTATAATATAGAGCCGGCAAAATGGGCGGGCTGGGTAACGGGGCATAATGATTCCGGTTCAAAAGGGGGGTGTTTACATGGATTACAATGAGTCGACGGTGGACCTGTGAACACCTTTTTGTCAAGTTCATTAAAACTATGCAAAATTACTAATGTTAAAAAAAATTCAGATATTAAAAGAAAAGTATTTTATAGTACTTTTATATCACGTCATGATCGCGTGAGAAGAACATAAGATATGACTGCAGGGGCCCATTAGAAGCTAAGATGGGACCCACATTACGGAAAATCGAGAACGAATAATAACTGGTGTCATATGAACGGGAGCTAACTAACTTAGTTTTTTGTCCAACACGGACGTATTGAACTACTCAAACGCAGTGGTATTAGTATTACCATAAAGGGAAAGTGGGCAGTAGTTGTTGGTCGAAGTAACATTGTTGGCTTACTAGTTTCACTGCTGCTACTAAAAGAAGATGCCACAGTTACCATCGTTCATGCGCTCCGGATCCAGAAAGTATCATATGTGTGCGAGACAGACATTGTTATTGCTGCAGCTGAACAACCTATGATGGTAAATCTTAGCTTTTCTTTCAATTAAATTTTAACTTAAGTTTAAAGACTTGAGTTGTCAGAAAACGACTGATGATGGTCAAAACTTTCATTATGATATGGGTCGAAACAGGCCAAGTTGGGTTGACCTGAATGGTTTTTACCCGATTTTCACTCTTTCTTCAATAATTAGTATTTCAGATATGACTATGAAATTATAGTATCACAATAATAATTTAGTTATCTGAATAAAATGATGTGCAACTGTTGAAAACCTCTTTAGACACTAAGTTTGCACGAGTCCCTTAACTTTCTGTTTGGATGGTTGAATATTCAGACTTTCTATGCTTAACGAAAAGGTATTTGCTGCAAACTTTACGACTTGATCATCCTAAAAAGAATGGACTTTTATCAAATTTTAAATTCAACGTTCCAGGTGCTGCAGTTATCGACGTGGGTACAAATGCAGTAGACGATCCTACTAAAAAAATCAGGATACAGGCTTGTAGGTGATGTTGAATAGTTATGAGGGAGGATGTAAAGTGGCTGGATATATTAGGCCCGTTCCAGGGGGTGTTGGACCCATGACACTATGACAGTAGCAATGCTACTAAAAAACACACTGGATGGTGCCAAACGTGTGATTTGGCAGTAAATGATTTACAAGTCATTCCTGTTTTCGTTACAAAAAGTGTGATATGTTGTATTTTTGTTGATCGAGCATATTAGCTTGACTGAAACAATAATGATGTTTATTTTTAACAACAATGGGCTTTGATTACAGTTCAGTTCATAGTTCATACTTCATAGTATACATGTATGTCATGTGTTTCTCTATTATTCACTTTATTTATATTTATACAATTTTGATATACTAACTCAAGTTTGCGAGTACCAACTAACTGAATCGATGTAACAAGCAATATGCACAGCAAAACATCAATGCATAACAAAATGTACCTAAGTTCTCTCGAGAAAGAAAGATAAAATGAAATCGTGAGTTTTTTCCTACAATTCTCTTGCTATAATCAAACTACTCTTAAAGTCGAGAGAGTGAATTTGTAAACATTTTTATGAATTTTGTTATCTTTAATAGACCAAAAATTAAGAGTATTTGCAATGGTTGTTACGACCATTGCCCACCAATCCCACCGGAGGGGGAGACCCTATATTATACCAGCATCTCTTTCGGTTCTTCGGTCATCCTATGTATATTTCCATTCTGCCCGGATCCGGTCACATTATCACCATTATCCTACCACTTATGTAATGGTTTATTGTCACCACTAACCATTTTCTCCATAACATATACCCCAACCACACATAAGTACCATTTAAATAATACTGTAGTTAGAAACAGAAATGAAAAGTGACCAAGATTGGCTTTTCCAACGTGAGGTGCATTACGACAATCGGTTTAAATACCACCCGCAATGCTGACCTCTTTGGCTTCATCACCAGATAACAAGGCAGTGATTGGTTTCAATGCCATTAGTTGCAAGCTCTAAAGCTCAAGGCAAAATCGTACCTATTACTTGGTAAAATATATATTTGACATAAATTAGTTATTAAGAAAATAAAACAATATTGTCCCGATTTATACTAAAGTAACTTGCTAAAAATTTGAGTCCGGGTACAGTTACCAGCTCGTTCAAAGAGGATCGATAATTCTTATAGTACGACCAATATTTGATCATCGTATTCTAGAGTTTTTCAAGACGCGCGTACGTACGACTATTAGTTATCATATACTAGTATATCATTGTGATTGTAGATTTGAAGTAGGGGTGAGCATCGGGCCGGATCCCGACCCGAACCGACCCGACCCGATAAGTACCGATACCGACAAACCAAAAAAACCTATCCCGATACCGATACCGACTTCTGTCGGGTCGGTTCGGTTTTAGTCGGGCTATGTCGGGTACACCATATCCAGCCCGACAAGAAATGGCAGTAGCATCGGAAATGGCAGAAAATATAAACTATATAGGTGATGCCGAACCTTCTTTTGGAGTCATACAGCTGAACCGCGTGGATTGGCAGATGCGTGTTGGTCATGCCAAATATGCTGATCCAGTCCAGATATGGGACCGAAAACCAAATGCTGGTGCATTTTTAGGTCTGTTCAACACAACTAATTTTGACTCTGACCAAAACCAAATGCTTTTTGTTGAGTTTGATTCTTATGTAAACGCATGGGATCCACAATATGCCATATTGTGTTTCTGATTTAGACAGAACTTCCAAATGGATAAAAACAAGAAAGCGGCTCTATTTTACCTTGATAACCTAATGTATTGTCGGGCCTTGTCGGGCTTAAGTCGGGCTGCAGTCGGTTTAACCCGATACCGACCCGATACCGACATATAAACTGTACTCTAACCGAATACCGACCCGCTAAGGGACTTGTCGGTTTCGGGCCTTATCGGTTCGGTCGGTTTGTCGAGCCTTGTCGGTTTCGGTCGGTTTTGCTCACCCCTAATTTGAAGTACATGACGTCTACAATCACTTACCAAATTGTTTATTACATTATTCTTTTGGAGGTGAGTTATTTTAGAGACTAAGGGCCCGTTTGGTATGTGGGATTTGCTTGGGTTTTGGATTTAATAAATGCAAATCAAGTGTTTGGTTGAGTTTATAGGGTTTAAAATTGGGACTCAACCCCAATGGTCCCACACTTTTCAAAAGTAGAGGGAAGGGTGGGATTTGATAAATATTTATGTTTTTGTGAGCCCCACTTACAACTCTACTCTCATTTATCTTTATATGTATTTTTAATAATAATATTTTTTATTACAAAAATATTATATAAAATAATTAATAGTATTAAATATTATTTTCCCTTTCCTACATCAAATCCAAATCCAAATCCTAATCTACAACTTTATATTCAAATTCAAATCATAATCTAAACCCACCTACAAACCAAACGGACCATAAGTTTTTGTTACATACTAAGGGACAAATCCTTACCATCCATCTAATTTGATCTAATAGTGGCGATTAACCTAAGATTTAATACGACAACCTAAGTTCATGTTTTTCTTCTTGTCTTTTTGTCTTTTTTATTTATTATTATTTTTTTCTTTTTATGTCTTTTATTTCTTCCTATTCACGTTTTCTTTCTTTTTCTTTTTTTTTTCTTTCCTTTTCTATCCATGTTTTTATTTCTTTTTTTTTTCACACTTTTTTTGTCTTTTTTTTAATTCACTTATTTTTTTTAATCACGTTGTTTTTAAATTCACGTCTTTTTCACTTTCTTACTTTTTCATCCGTTTTCATATGTTTTCATCTGTTTTCATACGTTTTCGTCAGTTTTCATCTGTTTTTGTCCGTTTTCATACATTTTCGTCCGTTTTCATCTATTTTCTTACGTTTTCGCCCGTTTTCATACCTTTTCATCTATTTTATTACGTTTTCGCTCATTTTTATACGTTTTCATATGTTTTCTTAAGTTTTTGCCCGTTTTCATACGTTTTCGCCTGTATTCATACGTTTTCGTCTGTTTCTTACGTTTTCGTCCATTTTCTTACATTTTCGTCCATTTTCTTACGTTTTCGCCCGTTTTCATACATATTTGTCCATTTTCTTACTTTTTCGTCCGTTTTTATATGTTTTCATATGTTTATGTCCGTTTTCATACGTTTTTGTCCGTTTTTATCTGTTTTCGTCCGTTTTTATACGTTTCGTCTGATTTTATACGTTTCGTACGTTTTCATACGTTGTCGTCCGTTTTCATACGTTATCGTCCTTTTTCGTTCGTTTTTATATAATTTTGCCCATTTTCAGATGTTTTCGTTCATTTTTCTACATATTCATCCGTTTTTTCTTACGTTTTCGTCCATTTTCTTATATTTTCGTCTGTTTTTAAATGTTTTCGGCCACTTTCAGGTATTTTCATACGTTTTTGAATATCACAAGTGATATTCTGAACATTACAGGTGATTTTCAACTAATGTTTTGTAACATGAAAATCACAAGTGATATTCTGAATATCATAAGTGATATTGATATTCAGAATATCACAAGTGATATTCTGAATATCACAAGTTATTTTCAACAAATGTTTTGTAACATGAAAATCACAAGTTATTATCATTGTGATTGTAGATTTGAAGTACATGACGTCCACAATCACTTACCAAATTGTTTATTACATTATTCTTTTGGAGGTGAATTATTTTACAGACTAAGTTTTTGTTACATACTAATGGACAAATCCTTACCATCCATCTAATTTGATCTAATGGTGACGATTAACCTAAGATTTAATAGGACAACCTAAGTTCATGTTTTTTTCTTGTCTTTTTGTCTTTCTTATCTTTTTTTTCCTTTTAATGTCTTTTATTTCTTCCTATTCACGTTTTCTTTCCTGTTCTTTTTTTTTCTTTCCTTTTCTATCCATGTTTTTATTTCTTTTTTTTTCACACTTTTTTTGTCTTTTTTTTAATTCACTTATTTTTTTTAATCACGTTGTTTTAAATTCACGTTTTTTTTAATTCACGTCTTTTTCACTTTCTTACTTTTTCATCCGTTTTCATACGTTTTCGTCGGTTTTCATCCGTTTTTGTCCGTTTTCATACGTTTTCGTCCGTTTTCATCTATTTTCTTACGTTTTCGCCCGTTTCATACCTTTTCATCCATTTTCATATGTTTTTATCTATTTTATTACGTTTTCGCTTATTTTTATACGTTTTCATCTGTTTTCTTAAGTTTTCGCCCGTTTTCATACGTTTTCACCTGTATTCATACGTTTTCGTCTGTTTCTTACGTTTTCGTCCATTTTTTTACGTTTTCGCCCGTTTTCATTCATACTTGTCCATTTTCTTATTTTTTCGTCCGTTTTTATATGTTTTCGTATGTTTATGTCCGTTTTCATACGTTTTTGTCTGTTTTCGTCCGTTTTTATACGTTTTGTCCGATTTTATACGTTTACGTACGTTTTCATACGTTGTCGTCCGTTTTCATATGTTATCGTCCGTTTTCGTTTGTTTTTATATATTTTTGCCCATTTTCAGATGTTTTCGTTCATTTTTCTACATATTCGTCCATTTTTTTATATTTTCATCTGTTTTTAAATGTTTTCGGCCACTTTCAGGCATTTTCATACGTTTTTGAATATCACAAGTGATATTCTAAACATTACAAGTGATTTTCAACTAATGTTTTGTAACATGAAAATCACAAGTGAAATTCTGAATATCATAAGTGATATTGATATTCAGAATATCACAAGTGATATTCTGAATATCACAAGTTATTTTCAACAAATGCTTTGTAACATGAAAATCACAAGTGATACTTTTAATATCACAAGTGATATTCAGAAAATCGCAAGTAATATTCAGTATACCATAAGTGATTTCACCTTTTTTTTTTCACTTTCTTACGTTTTTGTCTGTATTCATATGTTTTTCTTCATTTTTGTTCGTTTAATATCACAAGTAATACTATGAATATCACAAGTTATTTTCAACAAATGTTTTGTAACATTAAAATCACAAGTGATATTCAGAAAATCACAAGTGATTTCACCTTTTTTTCACATTCTTACGTTTTTTTCTGCATTAATACGTTTTTGATTATCACAATTGATATTCTTAATATCACAAGTGATACTCTGTGATATTCTAAATATCTCTTATGATTTTAAGAATATCAATTGTGGTATTTAGAAACGTACCTTGTTTGTGAATATCACTTGTGATATTCTGAATATCACTAGTAATATTCTGAATATCACTTGTGATTTTCTGAATATCTATCACTTGTGATTTTTTGAATATCACAGAATATCACTTATGATATTCAGAATATCATTTGTCATATTTAGAATATCACTAGTGATATTCAGAAAATCACAAAATATGACATGTGATATTCAGATAATCACTTGTGATATTACAAATATCCATTGTGATATTCAGAATATCACTGGGGAGATATTCTGAATATCACAGAATATCACTTGTGATATTAAAAAACATATGAAAATGTCTGAGAATGGCCAAAAACATTGAAAAACGGACGAAAATGAATGAAAAACGATGAAAATATAAGAAAACGGAAGAATATGTATGAAAACGGACGAAAATATATGAAAGCATAAAAACACGTATGAAAAAGGAAGAAAACGCATGAAAAATAGGACGAAAACGAAAGAAAACGGATGAAAATGTACGAAAACGAATGAAAACGAACGAAAACGCAAGAAAACAGATGAATAAGTATGAAAAGGACAAAAACGCATGAAAGCGTAAAAACACGTCTAAAAACGGATGAAAAATAGACGAAAACGAAAGAAAACAGATGAAAACGAATGAAAACGAATGAAAACGGACGAAAACGTGTAATATGAAAACGGACGAAAACGTAAGAAAGTGAAAAAGAAACTTGAATTAAAATAAAAAAACGTGAATTTAAAAAAAAGTAAAAAAACATGATTTAAAAAAAAACAGAAAAAAAAGTGAATTAAAAAATGTTTATGAAAAAAAAGCTTGAAAAAAGAAAAAACAAAACTACAACGTGAATAGAAAAGGAGAAAACAAAAAAAAATTAAAAAAAAAAAGGAAAAAAGAAAGAAAAAAGCCACATGAATAGGAGAAAAAAGGCAAAAAAGAAAAAGGTAAAAAATAAGTGAATAAAAAGAAAGAGAAAAAAACAAGAAAAAAACATGGACTTAGGTTTTCATATTAAATTTTAGGTTAATCTCTACCATTAAATCAAACTAGATAGATGGTAAAGATATATAACAAAAACTTAGTTCACAAATAAACTTTTGTCTATTTTTCTGTGCTATATCTTAAACAAAACCATCAAATACCTGAAATTAAACACGTACTTTTCAGTGATAACATAAATATACTTACGTGTTCAGCTCTTTTGATAAAGTGTCCATTCTTCAAAATAAACTAATAAAGTCCAAACCGGCCTTATCTAAAAACCAACTCCATAATATCATGCCGACATGCACTTGTCTATCCCTTTAAGTAAAGATTACTAGAAGCCTAAAGCCTTTAATAGGGTAATCTAGCATGTTACGGAGTAATATACAATGGGGATAACATCCCTGCTGTAACACAGCAGGGAGTTACCTGCTGTAACACACAAAACCCACCTCCCGATGTTACTAAATGGTCCTTGAATGTTCATTTTGCAGCAAAAATAGTCCCCCACGAAGCCTTGACAGCAGCTAATGATCACTGCTGTTACAGCAGTGATCATTTTCCCATATACAATCTTGCACGTGTACGGTTGTCTTTCATGCGATGCATCTTCAATTTTCCACGTACCATGTTTTCAATCTCTATATAATCCCGCTTTAATCCCATCTAATATCTCATCAACTTTCACTTACAAAATCTTTTAACTAATTACACATTTTTCATAATCACTTGTATCTCAAATCAATCATTTTCACTTAAGAATGGCACAATACGGAGGAGAACAATACACTAAGCAAGAGGGTCATGATCACCACACTGATGACCATGCTCACAACCAACTTCACTCCACCACTGCTGGTCATAATATGCATAACACAAACATTCGGGTATCATCCGGACTGAATTTACAAGGAAAATGCACCAACAAAACATAAATATAATGCATGACAAAACCAAAGTTCAGTCGAGAAAGAAATAGTTCGGTCGAGAAAGAAAGCTAAATCGAATCGTGCATTTTTTGTTACACGTATCACTTGGCACCTAGTAATCACCTAGATGATTAGTGGCTTGGATCCAAGAATATAACTAATTGCAATATGGTTATAGAAATTACTCATCTCATATTTATTGCCAAAATTTTTTTAAATTATCTTAAATTAATTGTCCACTTTTAAAAATAAATATAAAATATCAAGTTTATTATATTTACCTCACTTGAGGTTATTATTACAAGCTTTAAAGAAATTTTAAATTAATTGGTTAAGGTTTAACTGTCTTTTAATTCAAAAAGTAAGAAAGAAAAAACTGTAATAATAATGCTTTCTTAAATTATGTGTTTTTTGTTTACAAACCATTATTTTGACACGGAGAAAGTAATTTAACTCAATAGACGACTAGCGTATTTATGTATTAGTAAATCTTTTTGCATAAAAGGGTGACGTATATATAGTAACACACTTAGACCAAAAGTGAAAGTATTTATTTAAAAAAGAAATGTTATACCCTATAACTAATCTTCATACTTATGTTTTCATAGTTGCATGATAATCATCCACGTACATAAAGAAGAAATTAGGGGGTGGCAACCTTGCGGTTTGCTTGGTTCGGCAACCCTTGCCGATCGGCAACTAGCATTGCCAGTCAATCAGCATCCACAAATCGGTACCTCATGCGGTGAATCTTACCGATTCGGTGGGGGAGAAAAACAAGGAAAACATTACCGTTTGGCATTAATGCAAGGGAAGCATGATGTTTAGGCAAGATTGCCACTTAAAAATGAAGTCTAGGCAAGTTTAGGCAAAAAATGTGTTGGATGACCATGATTGGTTGTTTGCAAAAGAAGATGAGGCAACCTTAGGAAAGGTTGTCACCCCCTTAGGTCTTGTTGTAAAGTTGATGAATGATTGATAAATAAATTGTAGGATGTTAATTTGCACGCAAATTAGTAGCAAGATATAACAAATCTGATGTTTTAAACATTTAAGGAAGCTAGTTGTAGGTTTTGGAAATTATATGAAAAGAACACAACTTTTGGTATGATACGCTTTGCTAGCTATGCCTCTTAGATCTAGATCCTCTTAGATATTGTTAAGTATAGCATTACGGGTTCAAAATTCTAGTTCACTTTACTTGAACGGCATTGGTATTGTAAAAAATTAGGGAAAATTTACATTTTTGCGACTAGAAAATCTCACTTATTTCTTACATAACTCAACTTCATAACAAATTCATAAAACTATAATTTATTTATTTGATGAAATGACGAATTTTTTTTTCACTGCATGCAAATTATCTTTCGTGACATTGGTTGCAAAAACACTGTCTTTCATGCGAATCACACATTAATCGTTATTTCATCTAAATATATGTAAATTTGTAAAGTGTTTTATCAAACAAATTATACTAATAAACATATTTTTTTTTATCAAAAAAATTATGTCTATGTTGTAATGCTTTGTTAAAGTTTTTCCTACAATCAATAGTGATATATAATAATATATTTGTAGTAGAAGACTTTTTGTTTTTATCAAAAAAAGACATATTGTTTAGTACGTAGTATTAATTTTTCTCTCTTTACAATATTTTTATCTTTCCTACTTGTATCTCCACTTAAGAATCCCTCCCCACCCCCCTCTAATAACACGATTTATCATTCTTTATTAATTTATTAATTAACATTTTCACTCTTCTTATTTTACTTATACAAATTTTGATTACATTTTTTTTAATTTTCTTTTATGTCTTTATAAAACATTTACACACTTTATAAAATAAATAGAAAGTAATAAAAGAAATTGCTAAACAATGCATGTCAAAAAATTTAAAATTTGATCATCTTTTATTTGAGATCAATTTTGCCATATATATAAAAAAAATTAAAAAAATCCTCGATTCTTCAATGTCGAATCAATGTTATGGTTTATAAAAATACTTCGTAATAAATTTCAATTACGATATGTACAAAACCAAAAGCATCGAACTGGAATTAAAATAAGTAGACAATGGTGTAAAAGTGTGTAATAGTTGTATTGTATGTGATGAAGGTGTATTTTGGCAAATAAAAAAAATAATAATTATAATAATAACTAAAAAAAAAAATTTTCTAGATTTGACAATATGACCCAATGTTAAATTAAGTTGAAAGTAAGTGCCATATTTGTTCAATTTGTTCAATATATGTATGTTACCAACAACTAGCTGGTTCAAAACTGATATATTTTTAAAATTTTTTGATCCGAGTACATATGTTATCAATCGGATTTTGTTTTAATATTAATCTTTTTAGGAAAAACAAACCCGAGTAAGAAATTAAATTCTTTTCTCATTCATTGATAGTTCATCATGGGTTTGAAAACATCAATTTGTCTTTAATTTGGAGTTTAGATCTGAAACTAGTTGTATGATCCCATTACAATCTTTTTTCTTCTAGCGTTCTGCTAAAGTATGTAACAAGTATATCATTCCTCAACCTTACAATATGTCCACAGTCACCATTTGTTTGTATTATACTATCCTAGATAGTTTTTACGAGATAATTTTCTTTATTGATATATAGTACAATCTTAACCAAAATCATCATATACCTTCAAACACTTTACTCATGTTTGCATTTTTGAAACAGTGTCAACCTCATACAAATTACCAAACCGGCCTTATCGACAACCAACTCCATAATATCTTACCGACATATGGCTTTACACTCGTCGACCTTCTTATGATCACAAATTGTACGGAAGCCTTTAATAGGGCAATGTGGCATGCGATTACACGATCTCTTACGTGTACATTCGTCTTTCATGCCATGCATCTTCAATTTTCCACGTACCTTATTCTCAGTTCATCTCTATATAAACTCCTTAAATCCTATCTAATCTCATCAACTTTCACAGACAAAATCTTTTTAACTACTTATACATTGTGCATCTTCCCGTACTTGTATATCAAACCTATACTTTTTATTTCAAAAAATGGCACAATATGGAGGAGAACAATACATGAAGAAAGAGGGTCACCAGACTGATGAGCATGTTCAAAACCAACTTCACTCCACCACTGCTGGTCATGGTTGTAAAGAAGGGAAACAAGGTACTGGAACCAATATGACGATGGGAGGTGGCCATGGTTGCAAAGAAGGGAAACAAGGTGTGGTGGAGACGATCAAGGAGAAGCTGCCCGGCGGTGATCATGGTGTGGATGAGCACACGACTCATGCCACTGCCACCGTAGGCGGTGGGGAATGTGGAAATGTAGGAGAGGAAGGACATGATCAGAAGAAGGGATTCGGGGGTAAGATTAAGGACAAGTTGCCAGGAGGGGGTAACCAGTAAATCCACGTGTTTGTTTAAGTTGAATATATACACAAACACATGTATAAGGCATATATATAGATGTGTCATCGTGTTGTATGTATATATGCATCATGTATATATTATGCTATGATAATAATCTGCTTTGCGGTTGGGTGGCTGTTACCGCGAAGCAGAGTTTGAGATGTAATTTTGTATGTTTGGTTCTGATTTCTGTTATATGATGAAGTGCATCTCTTTATGAATATAAGTCAGGTGTTGCTCTGTTATTTACTCGCAAAAGAAGGCCAAAAAAAATCGTTCATTTTTTGTTACACATCACACACTGAATCATACTTGCTAGCACTCATCCTTTACGCTGTGTTCTCAAGTTATTATGAGAAGGAAAGTGAAAGAAGAGAAATGAAGAGAAGAGAAAAGGAAAGAAAATGAAAGAAAGATAATAATGTATTTTGTGTTCTTGAGTTTGAAATTAATACGGAGTAAAAGAAAAGAGAAGAAATGAAACATAAAGGGTTTACGATAATGCCCTTCAAACAAAGCATCAACAACTAATCTGTATCAAAATTCACTTGTGGACCAGATAGTTCTATCTTCAAAATATTTTTAACCAAAGTTGTTTATAAATTGGGAAAAACTTCAATTAATCAACTAATGGCCCATAACATTGGAGGACTGTCTTCTTCTTCCACATCACTCAACAAAGCGTCATTATCATCTCCATCTTCTATTATAATAAAGAATACCAATTCAAACACAACAAAGACCAAGATCTGTTTTTTTAGTGGCAATCGGATGTCAATCTCAAGAACAAATCGGCTTCTTCAAAAAGAAAAGAATGATTAATCCAACTGAGGTTTCCAAGTCCAACCCATATTATAATTGATTTCGACTTTGAAAAAAAAATGTCAAGAGATTGAAGACAATCTACAGTTGAGAAGATGAGGGTAATTTGGTCAATAGAGGCACTTTCTTTCACAATCCGCCCATATTTGGGAGGAAAGATTTGGACCAAAAAACACTCAAATTTCCCTTCCTTTTCTTTTTCTTTCTTTTCCTTTCTCCTCATAAAAAATCTCAAGAACACAAACATTTTCTGATCCCCCTTCCTTTCTTTCCCTTTCTCTCCAAATTTAATCTCGAGAACACAGTGTTAGTCTTGTGCTTGAAGTTCAAACATGACATATAGTATAAATCTCACTTGCCGGAATACTGATTAGTGGCTTTGTTTAGGATCCAAGAAAAGCCAAAAGTTCTTTATAGATCTAACTTTTACCATAGAACCCATAAAGCAATCTTATCCACTCATTTTTTTTTATCAAAATAAAAAAATAAACTCACCCTTTTTTTAAAACTTAAATATTTCGCAAAACATAAATCGTCAAGCTACAAAAAAAAATACTATTGCGACGAGAATTAAATTATCTTTCTATAGATATGCATTGTTATATACTTTCGACGAACTTTTTTTTCGCACAGAAAAATCATATATGATTCGTAAGAATCATATATGATTCGAAGAATCGAATCATATATGATTTTTTACGAATCATATATGATTTTTTACGAATCATATATGATTTTTACGAATCATATATAATTTTTACGAATCATATATGATTTTTTCTGGGCGAAAAAAAAGTTCGTCGAAAGTATATAACAATGCATATCTATAGAAAGATCATTTAATTCTCGTCGTGATGGTATTTTTTTTTTTTTTTTTTTTTTGTAGCTTGAAGATTTACCGTTTGCAAGATATGTTGTTTTGAAAAAAAAGGTGAAAAATATAAATGAGTGGCTATGATTGGTTGATAGGTTCTATGACATGTATGGGTTCTTCATAGATCTCAACTCAAAGAGAAAAGTCTACTTTTCTAAGTATTGGTTATAGAAATAAAAATTGTTACTCATAAGAGGAACTAACTTATAGTTATGATCTTTTACATAAAGACCTAAAAGGTGAGATATAGTGACACACTTGTACCAAAAATGAAGTATTTGCTTTAAACAAGAATTTAGTTTTTTGCGTTGCGACGAGATTAAAACAAATTTGAACGATAATAACGTAAATTGTAAAAATTTAATTTGGATTTGAAATCTTATTTATTAATAGATATAATTTGTATAAATAAATAACTAGTTATAATACCTGTGCGCGCACAGGGTTTTTAAAATTTCGTCTTGATTATGTATTATTATCGATTAAGAAATGAACCACTTAACATGTTTCAAATAGTTTTACTTAGTGACTAAAAATAAAAAATCATATGTATTATGTATATATGTTATAATCTATCTATTATTTTAGGAGAATGGTTTTGGATTAAAAATTATATTTTATTATTCAAGCAAAATCACATGATGATACTTGACTTGCATGAGATGTTAGTGATATATGCTTTTAGTTTTGCAAACCCGTGTTATCAATTTACGATGTGTTTTGTAATTCTGATATTTCTTTTACTTATATTTTCGTTAATATATGTAGCATATTTAGATAGCTTTGAAAATTGATTCATTTTCTTGATTATGAATAACCATCATACCATGTTTACTAATGTACCTTTTTGTTTGAAAATTTGTATTTTCATAAGTTTGTGTCATTTACTTCTCATGTTTGATCCTAAAATTATCAAATTAACGTAGATGCTTACACTATAGTTTCTTTATTACATAAAGAGAAACCAAAAAAAAAATGTAGTTGGTAGAACTCAAATTTAATTTTACGATTATTTATAATGTATAAGAATAATTTTTCTCTAAACCCGAACTATATAAGGAAATTATTAGAGTAAATTACATAGATGGTCCCTGTGGTTTGCCCAAAGTTTCACCTACAGTCCCTGAAAGTTAAAAGTTGCGCGAATAATCCCTATCTTTGAAAAGAATAACACTCATGGCCCCTCCACTTAACTGGTATTAGTGGCTTCCGTTATCTTTTGCATCGTTAGTCCTTTTTTGTTAAATATCATTGCATCTTTAGTCCTTTATAATAACGGCCGTTTAAACTTTGAAAAAATAAAAAAAAAAATTAAAAAAATTGAAAAAAAAATTCGAACAAAATTTTTTTTTTTTTTTTTTGAAATTTGATTTTTTTAGAAATTTCGAACAAAAAAAATTTTTAGATATTTTTTTTAGAAAAATTTTTAGAAAATTTTTTTAAAAAAAATTTCGAACAAATATATTTTTTTTGAAAAAATTGAAAATAAAATCAAAAATATTTTTTGTTTGATTTTTTTATAGATTTTTTTTCTAATTTTTTTTTTATTTTTTAGAAAAAAATTTGAAAAAATTGAAAAAAATTTTGAAAAAATTGAAAAAAAAAAAATTAGAACAAAAATTTTTTTTTTCAAAATTTGTTTTTCAAATTTTTTTTCAAAAATTTTTCAAAATTTTTTTTTTTCAATTTTTTGAAAAAATAATTTTGAAAAAATTGAAAAAAAATTTGAAAAAGACAAATTTCAAAAAAAAAAAAAAAAAAAAAATTCGAATTTTTTTTCAAAATTTTTTTTCAATTTTTTCAAATTTTTTATCTAAAAAAAAAAAAAAAATTAGAAAAAAATCAAAAAAAAAATTTATAAAAAAATCAAAAAAAAAATATTTTTGATTTTATTTTCAATTTTTTCAAAAAAAAAATATTTTTGTTCGAAAATTTTTCTAAAAAAAATGTCTAAAAATTTTTTTTGTTCGAAATTTCTAAAAAAAAATCAAATTTAAAAAAAAAATATTTTTTGTTCGAATTTTCTTTTCAATTTTTTCAAATTTTTTTTTTCAATTTTTTCAATTTTTTTTTCTAATTTTTTTTTCAAAGTATAAACGGCCGTTATTATAAAGGACTAACGATGCAATGATATTTAACAAAAAAGGACTAATGATGCAAAAAATAACGGAAGCCACTAACACCAGTTAAGTGGAGGGACCATGAGTGTTATTCTTTTCAAAGATAGGGACTATCCGTGCAACTTTTAACTTTCAGGGACTGTGGGTGAAACTTTGAGCAAACCACATGGACCATCTATGTAATTTACTCAAATTATTATTTGTATAAGTAAATTATAAATGCATAAAAAATGACAGAATACATCCGCAAGTCTTTTAGGATTGTTTGAATCATTACCGACCTTTCACTTTAATGCAACTTTCTTCACAATTGGCCTAAATCATCAAGGTAAAACACACCTATATTTTAGATCGTTGGTTGACACCCATAGTGTTATCAATGACGGCAAACACCTGCTAAGTTTTATTAATTCATTTAAAAACAAATTACACTCCGAAAAGAATTCCTACCATAAAATTCCTCATATAGGCACTAAAACACATCTTTGGTACATTAACCTTCCATGACAATCATGTGTTGATACTTAATCCTCCTCTAAAAAGCGCACACAACAAATTGCATTACACTTTAGTGTGTGCGATAAGATCATAAAACTGCAAAAACCACTAACATGTTGCATTATAGTGAGGATAACAACAAAGTTAGTCATAACATCGAATCAGAAATCTTCAGATTAGAACTAAAGGGGTGTTTGGTTATGCTTATTAAAGGTGCTTATTGGCTTATTCAATTACCATAACACAATAAGTTTATGATAAAACTATAAGCTTTTTTGATAAGCTTAGTAAAAAACCCCTGAACTCCCAACTAATTCTATCATAGCTTAGTGTGTTTATAGTAAAAACACAAATATTAAGTGTAGAAATTTTTAATAAAACATAAAAAAAAATTACTAAAAGTTGGTATGTATAACAAAAAAGTTAAACTATAAAAATTTTTACTAAAAACTATCAGCTAGATAAGGCATAAGCCAAAGTGTTGTTGAAGTCTCTTTCGGATTCTATTCATAAGCAAAAAGGGGTTTACACATAAATCATAAGTATAGAATAATTGTTGTATCTCACATCCGTGATTACCAAGTCAATAACATTATCGCAGTATAGTAACATAATAACCTAATTAAAAACTATATATATTCTTGCTGAATAATTCTCATGTATATACTTTTAATTCATTTACAACAACCAACTATTATTATTTATTTTTTAATTTTATTATTATTATTATTTTTGTTTTGAAACATCAAGTCAATGAATAAAGTTAGGTTATCACCTATGTAGTTTTTTTTTTTTTTGATTTAGGAGGTGATTCTTATCAAATAAAGATTGTGATGCGTGCATTTTCTTATAATTTAAGGAAAACACCTTCTATATTAAAGAATGACTATATAGCCGATGTGTTTTTGTTTGTTTGTTTTTTTTTTTTTAATAATTAGCTTTGTATAACATTTTTAACTGACAGAGATGTTGAGTTTGAGGTTAATGTTGTTGTTTAACTTTAACTATTGATATCATGTTGTACAAAATATGTGAGTTTAGTGGCACATAATGAGCGTTGATAAAGTTAAAATATGTTCCGTAAAGTTTTTAAAATATTTTTATGGATATCCATATATAAATTTTAAATAACAATTTCATGAGTCGTTGTTATAAATAGAATCACGTATATTTATTTTATATCACAGTAACTCATGCTTACCATTTGATATTTATATTCCTGTTACTAATAATTTAACCGTATTTCAAACCCGTGTACGCATAAATTAAACTTTTAAATAGTAACATGAGTACTTATTTAAAAAATATATTCTAATGGATGAAAGTTTAAAACTAACGTTAGTTTAAAAAATATTTAACGTATATTAAAACTAATTCGCATATTACCAAATTTATTTTAATAGATGAAAGTCAAAAAAACTAATACTATTAGTCATGTAATTTTAAATAACGTTAACATTATAAAGTATAGGGGGGTATGAAGTGTGAGGGGTTATTTGTTTATTATTTAAAGTTATTAAAAAAACATGGAGACTTATAATTTTACACTTAACCACTAAGGTTTTATTAATTACCTCCTCTTTTCTTAAGTTTTTATTTTTATAAATTTGACACCTATATTTTTATGTGTTTTTTTTATCAATCAAATTCTCCATCAAATTTATTAAAGTTTGAGTAAAATCAATTTAATTTTGACTTTTTATTGGCCAATCATATTGCTTGATTTTGCTTATGTGTCAAAATTTCTCTCTCCTATTGGTCCAATTTTTTTTTTCAAAGAGAAGGGTTTTGCAAAAACATTCCGAAATGATGTAATTCTTGTATTATATAAAAGATTTAAAGTTAAAGGGGTGTATAAGTAAACTACCAAAAGTGAAACTTGATTTGAATAATAATGAAGTCCGACCCGATGGTACGAGAGCAATAAGTTTTTGCGTTATTATGAAATGCACTTTCGTCGTCATATGCTAATTGGCATACGACACAACACCTTATGCATTTGATGAATATTAATAAAGAGTGAACATTGTGCACGCTATTATTTAGATAATTTTACCAAGTGCATTATTGATTTTTACATGTATGAGTTTTTAAAGAAACCCGACTTTAACGACATTCAAAATATATATGCAACACATGAGAGGGTTCATTGGTTTTCAAGAATGCTTGGAAGCATTGATTGTATGCATTGGTAAAAGAAAATCTGTCCGAAATCATGGCACGGTTAATTTGGGAGACGTGATAAAAAAATATACTCAACTATAATGCTTGAAGCTGTTGCGTCGTATGATTTGTGGATTTGTCATTTTTTGAGGTAGTGGGTGCGAATAACGATATTAACATTTTAGATAATTATCTATTATTCGACGACTTAATTGATGACATCGCCCCTATGGCTCCTATTCAAGTAAATGATACTACATATGACAAAGGGTATTGCCTAGCTAACAGGACTTACCCAGGTAGGGCAACTATTGTCAAATCATTTACGGTGGCACAAGACGATAAACATGGATTATTTAAAAGACGATAAAAAGGTGCACGAAAGAATATCGAACGAGCTTTTGATGACCTCCAAGGACATTTGGATATTATACAACAACCAGTGCGTCAACACCAAGTCAACAAGATACGAAGAATCATGTTTACTTGCATCATATTTAATAACATGATTTTGAAAAATCAAAAGTTTGCGATAAATGACTTCAATGACTTGTATTTTAGTCCGCAACCTAATATACAATGTACTTGGATTGATGGATGTAAAATACACCAACGAAAAAAAAAAAAAAAAAAAAAAAAAAAGAATTACGCGATAGAGGAGCACACACAAGTCTTCAACGAGATCTTATGGAGCATATTTAGAAACAACATCAAGAACAACAAAATTAGTTTATTAGTAATTTGATATATATATATATATATATATATATATATATATATATATATATATATATATATATATATATATATATATATATATATATATATATAAGTGCTTAGAAAAATCTGAAAAAATAAAAAAAGTAAAGAAGACAACAATAGTAAGGATGCTCAAAAGAAAAAAATAAATAAAAAATCGTTTTAATTGTCAATTGGTACCGTGATCGTTGCCTCAGATCTTGAATTTTTTACAAAAGTCAAGAGCAGATCTGGAAATGGGCGGTCCAGATACATCCGCACATCCGCACGAAAAAATTAAATCCGCACCTGATCTTCACTATATATATATATATATATATATATATATATATATATATATATATATATATATATATATATACATATATATATATATATATATATATATATATATATTATATATATATATATATATATATATATATATATATATATATATATATATATATATATATATATATATATATATACCTATATATATATACATACATATATATATACATATATATATACATATATATATATATATATATATATATATATATATATATATATACACACACATATATATATATATATACACACACACACACACACACACATATATATATATATATATATATATATATATATATATATATATATATATATATATATATATATATATATATATATATATATAACAGGAGGCGTATGACGTCAGTAATGTCACCTCATTGCCCAGTCATTGTCATGTAATTCATTAGCTGCCATCTCATCAATGTCATCATGTAAGCAATTTATTTTGCATTTTAATAATTAATTTAAATTGCCACGTAAGTAGTGTTTCCGTTTTTTATGCCACCTAAGCAATCCTTTTTCGTTCATAAATTTTGGATTTAATTTGTGTAAAAATTTATGATACTAGATTTGAACTTGTGACATTGATATTAACAACCATGCCAACCACTAGAGCATCCCCATTTTTTGTTTTATAGTTTACAAACAAATACATATAAACCTTTTTAAACAAACATAACCAACTAATTTAGGAAAATAGTCAAACTTATCTAAAACAAACGATTTTTATTCTGCCTCCCATGCTACAACCCTAATGTGATATTTTCTGGTCTTCACTCCTGTATAACACAATCGGAAAATCTATGTGATCATAATACAATTTTTGATTTTTGCAGGTTTCATGTTTCATGTATCCAATCTTTAAAGTTGAGATGATTTTTTTGTTCATGATTCTGATATCTGATACTTTTCTTATTTTTATGTATGGTTTTTGATATTTCAATTTTGATTATTTGTTAGTGATACCATGATTCAATGCAACATATATTGTTAAAAAAAAGCCACATATAAAGTTAGGGTTTATGCATGATTTTCGTTATTGGTTTCACGCCGAAGACATCACCCCAACAACATGGGGATTTAAATTAGGGTTTTGATGAGAAACTGAATCTATAATCCTCAATCAGGTTTGTTTTTTAATTTTATACATGGCTGCTGTATAAGTTTGATTTTTTTATTATTATTCCATTGTAGTTGTGACACTAAAGAGGAGATTCCTATCGCCCATATGAAAAGAATTTTTCGGACTGGAGTACTTGCTTCTGATGTTGATAGTCATATGGTGAAACTATTTTGTAGGTTGTATTGCTTAAAGGGATGGGAACTAAGGAACACACGTTTAAGAAACTTGAAACTTCAAATGTGTATGGCTTTCAAGGCATGGAAAAAGAAACCATTATTAATCAGTAGGCACGTCAAACTCAAACAAAGAGGTATCCAGGTATTTATTCATCTGTTATTTTGTATTTTTTTATAACTTTATATATTCTCAAAAGATAAATTGGCAAGAAGTTTATGTATATCTTCAGGTGGAATATATGAGTGATCATGGCGTATGCATGTTCTTGTGACTCTGGGCAAGTGGTTACTACAAATTCATGTTTTTGCTTTGACCATATATCCTATAATATTTGAAGAAAGTGAAATTGTGGTTATAATATAGTTTGTTTTGTTAAAGCTTTGTTATATGTTGCTTTAATTGTATAAATATTTGTGGATTGCACGCGATGCGACCTTTGGAAACTGTTGTATCAACTGCTTGTGGATTGAGGGTAAATCCTGATCCAATCCTTTATTTGTCAAAAAAAAAAAAAAAATGTGTTGTTTGGTACTCTGGGAAATGATACAGGTACAGGTACTTCATGAGAACCCAGATGTGGCCTAAGCTAGAAACACTACTAGGACATCACCAGTCTGGTTGAACATTACCGAAGATACAAGTTCAAGCACTCGTGTTTTTTAGACGAACATTCTCAGGTGATATATGTAAATCGGTTCTCAGATAAATCACGAAACCGGTTTGTGAATGAAATAAAGGTAACAAGCCTTCGTTTTTGTACTTTGTTTGTTTATCAATATTGTCATATAGTGAACATCTGAAATTTATTTTACATGACGAGCAGACCCAGTATACAGAAACTCGAAAACCTGCCTTTAGGTGGGTGGGTTTCAGGTATTTTTTACACCCTAGCTGCATGCCTGCATCTCATAATTTCTTTATCAATAAATACAGTGTTGAATATATTAATGTGTCAATTCCGTATCTTTTAAATCTACTACGCACATATAATAAGTGGCAACCTTTATTGGCTTTGGCAGCAGATGGTTATTCTATCTAGATCAAGGGTCTCCCTATGAGTGCCACACCTACTATGCTGGATGAAGAGTTCAAGAAGTTTGGTACTATTAAGCCTAACGGCATTCAAGTTCAAAGCAACAGGGTGCATTTCCACTTCTCTATGACACTTTGCTTATGCTATTGATTAACTCATTTGGTAGCAACAGGAATTCTGCATTGGATTTGTTGAATTTGAGGCACCTGTGGCTGTTCAAAAGGCGATTGAGGTATGCATATTTGTTTCTATTATTCCTCAAAACTTACTCGTCTTCGATCGTATCCTTTTCTTGGCGCCTGATAGCAAAACATTTTTTTTATTGGTGGATAACAAGCCATGGTTAGAAGATTTGGTCTCCAGCCCTGCACACATGTGGCAACTGATGGTTACCAAGGTTCTATATAATTCCAAAACGTCATTAGCATATCTATAATCGTACTAAATAATCTATAATTACCCTTTTTAATATTCTCTATTAATTTTTTATGATCTTGCAGAGTTGAAGGCTCACAATAGATATTTCATTAAGAAATGATTTTGCAAATCTCCATATCGAGGTTCTTGAATCTTAAACGAGACCCGCCCAACAATTGTAAGTTTTAATTTATTGCAATATTACATTCTTGAATCTTGAACTTAGCATTTGCATCCAGTTAGTTAAAATGGTGAATATGGTCTCAAATTACGTATTGCAATATTACGTTCTTTATTTTACCGGTTATTAAGCTTAGTATTGTGTTTGTTTATGTAGATCAAGAATGCTATATGCTCTCAACTGAGTAATAAGGCAAATGTGACCCAAATAAACTGGAAGAGCTTTTATGCATGATAGGTATATTCTTTGGTCCTTCGAATTTCAGGGTTGATGGTCTCTTGAATTTACTAATGGGAATACAGCAGAGATAAAAACCAAACGATCCACGTACAGCTGTAACTAGGTTTAATGAAACAGAGATATAATCTGAACCGTGCTATTATTCATTCACTTTTCTATGTTTTTGTGTTGCTTTATCTTTCTGTATGTTACTGATATATTACATTAGCAAAAGGAGCAAGCTGCTGATTTACCAAGCTCCATGACGACACCTGTCAAGTAAGTTAATGATTTTCATCTCTCTTTTTAATCAGTTTCTTTATATTTCGAAATTAAGTTTATAAAATTCCTAAACTTGTAGTTGACTGTTGTTCACTTTTTGGTTGACTGACATTTGCAGGCATCTAAAGCAGGACGGGAAAAGAAAGCTAGCTTCCACTAACACTAATCCACCAAAAAGGTTGGTTACCGATGCTAAAAAGATGTTTTACTTAATTTATGTACCAGGACTGTGTTTGTATAATGACCTGTTGTATTACTAACAGGCGCTCTTCTGCACACTCATTGCTAACCAAACCCACAAGAGAACAGGAAATCAAGAATGCAAATACTTCAGCTAGAGTCATGCTCTGCAATTCAAAGTATCATAAGGATGATCCAGTTCAAACACCTGTCATTTCTCGTGGGCTGGAAGGAGATAGTGAGCCAAACCCGGGTGAAAATTTGTAAGTAAAGAGACAACGACCCAAGGCCGAGTCGAAAATCAGAAGAGATGAGACTTCCTGAGTCCAACTAGACAACTAATGTGGAACAGAACTGCAAGCAAAACCCGAGTAGAAATTGGAAAGAAAAGGGACTGTTTGAATCAAGCCACAAGTTTGAGGTGGAGCAAGATGGTGAATCAGGTGAGATGAGTGAGGTGGAGCAAGCTCGTGGAAGCACTGAAAGAAAGAGACTGTCTGAAACAAGTGAGATGATAGACACCGGAGCAAGCAAGATTGTGAGGCAAACGTGAGTGTACAGCTGGAGGAAAAGAAATTGTCAAATCAAGTAAGATGATCGACACTGACCAATTAGTCTATAAGATTGTGACCCAAAATTTTAGATGATAGATGTAGATATTAATGTTGTCATTAAGGATGAAGTGAACTGTTGGACAAATATAGATTGGAAAATATTACTGTAGTTTAGACAAGCATCATCTGGCATATATTGAAGTTTCTATCAATTTTTGTTTTTTCCTAAATAAAGTCCATGAAGAATTAACATATCTATCTTGGTAAGGATGAATATTCTGTTGAATCCTATGCAGGTTTGTACTTATCCCAATCTCTGATCTAATAACTAATCTTATACGATCAATTTGGTCTACTTATCTTATATGTTTTGGGATGAATTTTGCCTCAATGGGCTCAACTATGTCAGATGTCCTTATACAGGTATCTCATTGACAACAATAAGGAGTTCAAGCTTTATGATAAACCCACTAGGTAATTTTTGTATTTTTCATTATTCTTATTCCGTATGTTTTTTCGGCCACACGTTTCATGTTCAGCTATTTATAGCAAATGGCAGATGTTTTTGCAGCCTCAGTTCAACAAAAAAACAAATAAACCACCATTAAACAAGCTGATTGGGAATCGGAATAAAGCAAAGGTTAAATATAGATTCATTTTTTGCATTCGACCCATTATAGACAAGCACAACCTGGATCAGGTCATGCATAGCTAAACTGATCGAACCTTGCTGAATTTGTTTTAGGAGAGCTTGGTGGCACAAGTCTGTATTTTTCTTGAAGCTTAACTAAATACCATTTTTACGATCCTACTTGTGTTTGTGTGATCTCTTCACTTTTTTTTCCCAGGAAAAGATCAGCAAGATTAAAATTTTACTTTCAGTATTATCAGAACTAAAATCTGAATCTCAGTGGAAAAGCAGGATATAGAAAATAGCTACTTTGAAATCCTACAGGAATTGAAAATCGTGATTCTTTCTCATATCTTTTAATTTGTTCCTAATCAACCGCACTCAGTCAGGTAGCTTGTGAACGAGTCACTATCTGTCTTTCAGTCTTGTGATGGTGTCAAAGAAGGAATCAGAGGGCATTGCGCTTCTCTCTATGTACGGAGACGAAGACGATGATGATATGGAACAAGATGACAATGGCAACGAAGTTGTTCCAGTGGATAATAAGGAGCAGGGTGAAGTGAGTGCATGGTATGTATTATACACTATTTGTACAAAACTCAATCTATAATAGGGGTGTTTGGATATGTGTTCCTCTTTTGGGATTATAAGTACTTTTGAATAAATCACCCTCTTTATTTATTTATCATAATCTGTAATGCAGAACAAAGAATAACATCTTTGGTTTTTTAGGTGGTACCAACTGAACTCAAAGATGCCCTTGCCGTCTGTTTATACAATGTATAGAATTCTTTTAGGCAATTTATTTTTAAATAATATGCAAGGGAGTGTTCCCAGGTCAATACAAGTGATGCTATAGTGATGGACTAATGGTGCCCACAAACACTTCTTTATCCATTTTCAAGATTGAATATAACTATTGTTTTAACTATTACTCTTTCTTAGACATGTTAGATATATCCCAAATCGACTCATTTGTTACCTAGCAGCTCAACGATGTCATATCCACAATCTTACTACCTTTATCAGTTCTAAATATAACTAAATGAGCTTTACTATGAACAACTTTTCTTCTTATTAACAAGTGTTTCCCTGGTTTTGATAGTTAGAAGCTCATACATTTATCACACCAAAAAGTCCCCGGATTTTGAGAGAAGAGAGGCTGAAGGAAAGAAAGAAAGATCAGTTATTTCCTTTTATACACATAACACATCATGTATTTTGATTATAACACGTGCTAACCTTGGTGGTGTGTCACCATTTCCAACTGTACATGTTACTCTGGTTACAACCTTAAGTACAAACGTTGGAGGACAACCTACGATTTTTTGTTTTTGTAAAGAAAATTGCAAATGTTTCCGACTATGTAAGAAATAATCCTATTATATGCAAACAACATAAACAAAAAACGAGAATCAAAAATCATGCCCGCCCATCGGGCGGGCTTAGACAGCTAGTGTGTATGTATATATATATATATATATATATATATTGCAACATATATATTAGAGGAACTTGCCAACTCACATATGCCACTTGGCATGCAAGAATTAGGTGGAAACCCCCAAGAATGCCAAGCTGTCACTTTTTAATTAGCTGGCATCCCAAAACACGCACCTCCGTCACACCTCCTTGCTTCACCTTCATTCCTGATTTCCAGCATCCCAATCAATCTCATTCATATCACCCAAAAATAACCTAACATAAAAAAAACACGTCTCCTATCACCCCCAATTCAAAATCAAAATATGGATTGATCGACTGAATCAAAACACCAACTAAAAACACGCACAAAAATCGTACACAAAATCAATCACAACGGAGGTTTCATTAGACATTCATAAATATTAAGATCCCTAACTTATCCAAAAACACACACACAAACACATTTGAAGACCTTCACTTGCTTCCCACCATTATCGGAAGTATCTTTTCAATTAACATCTTTCAAGGTATTTTTAAAAATTTTTGTTTTGAACTTTTGATTGAATCGAATTATGCTCGCCGATCAGTTTTAAGGTATGATAATTAGACCGTTGATTTACGTTAACAAGGTAAAAAGTCATATTTATGTTATATTTATTAAACCATTTTTTAGTTTCCTCTTTATGTTCTCTGTGAAATAATCATGCATACCACATGTTTGATGAAATGTCTAGAAGCCCAAATTGCTTATTATTTGCAATATTATGTTTTTTAATTTGAGTAATTATTAACTTGAAGAGACACCAGCAACAAATTTGTTAATCATTTGAAGCAAAAGTAAGTGAGACCCTTACACCTACTCTAAAAGGAACTGATATCTACAGAGAAAGAGAAATTATTAGTAAGTGTATTGGTCTCTTTTTTTTTTTTTTTTTTTTTTTTTTTTTTTTTTTTTTTTTTTTTTTTTTAATATTCTTTTGATTGTTATATAAGCCAATGCATTGCATGTCTACTTCGGTTCTATTTTTGTCTCCAAAAGCAACCCTTGTGGCGTATGAGGTTGGTGTTATTCTAGGCAAAGAGACCGGTTTTCAAGTTAGGCATGACAAAAGTATTTGTGAAAGTTGTTCCATTAAGTTTATGATTGATTGAATATTGCTTCAACAGTTGTAGGTTTTTTTTTATTTTCTCTGTTCTTTTAGTATGTAGTGCAAAGTTTTTAGTAAATATGAGACATATTAGCGGTTTATATCATTTTCATATTGCATAATGAATTTTTGTTGGAGCGATACTCCACAAAAATATTGTATGAAGCTCATGAAAGGAGTCTGAATTGACACATACGTATCAGGATGCTATCTCACATTATTCAGGTATTCATCGATGGAATATTCCATTTTGTAGGAGAGTTGGAATTCGCACTTGATAAAAACAATACACGTATGCAAACGGAAATTGTTGATATAAATTTGTAGGAGAGTTGGAATACGCACTTCATATAAGGTTTGTGATGCATCAATTTTACTAAATGATCCTTTCGTAATTAAAAGGATGGCACAGTCAAATAATGGTGTCGGTGGGTATGAAGTTATTGATGCAGCTAAATCTCGCTGTGGAGAACATATTTCCTGGGATCGTTTCATGTGCTGATGCTTCCGTTATGGTAACTGCCTACTTAGTTAATTTCATACAATGAATTTTGAATCTGCGTATTTGTACTAACCAAAAATGAATAATTTAATTATATTTAGGTGGGTGGTCCGTCATGCTCTGTAAGGCTCGGCAGAAGGGATTCAACCACTACAAACTTAACTCATTATGATTTATGTCATTTTGGTACAAAATATATACTTATTGGCATTTTTTTAATTCATATTCTAAAATGGTTATCTTCTTAAAAATAAGCAAAGTAGCATCTTTAGTACCTATGAAACTCATTTTGATCTATTAAAGCTGTTTTATTGTTAGCTATTTTCTAACTGCATGATGAGGCGAAAAATGATCCGTTTTTAGGGGGTCATTTAAGCCCGAATTCGAATTTATTTGATCAAATATTGCCCTAAATCGTTCCTTTTGTGATTTGAGGTACTTTGGGAGAGAAATCTGGAAAAGGAAGCAATTTGGACGTTTTTGAAGCATAAAAGTGAAGAAAACGCCAAAGTCTTAATTTTCCATGCTGGGAACAGTAGGTGACGGCGTCAAGAGTAACTCCCTGACGGCGTCAAGAGCAAAATTCCATGACGATCCAGTAAAGATTTGACGGCGTCACGAAGTAGGGCATCAAGAGTAAAAGTCATGACGGCCTGGAAATTATTATCACTTGACGGCGTCAAATGTAGATCAAGGCAGTCCGAGAAAAGTTTTGGCGGCGAGGTGACGGCGTCACAAGCTTGGTCTTGACGCCGTCAGAGCCCTTTTCCTATATATAGTTTTCTAATTTTCACATAAAAAAGGAGAGAAGTTTTGGAGAAACCCTAAGTACGAACTTGGTGCGAATTTTACAGGTTTTTCAAGGGTTCCAAGCCCTTGATACCTTTCATGTGTAATTGAGATAAGTGTTCTTTTAATTCAATCAATATGTCTATGTGTTGGTTGTCTATATCTTGTTCTTGTCTTAATTCCATCATGCTAGGCTAGATCTATCTTGTGTTTGCTAGGATCTAATGAAACCTAGATGTTAATTATGTGTTGATTACTTGTTTATACTTGTCTTGGATGAATGATTTATATGTTAGGCTTAAGAAAACTGGCAGATCTCCAATTGGTAACATGCTTGAACGTCTTAAGAAACATGAACCGACGCGCACTAGGTCTTTATTGGTTGTATTTAATGCGTGAGCCACTGTTTACAATCCCTATAGTTGTGCTGGGCATGGTATAGGAGGAGATAAGAGCTCATAGAATTGGGGAGTTAAGTGTGCCACCCCATGAATGGTATTAAGGAATACGATCCGTCATCCATGCAATTATAACAAGTAATTAGCGTGTAAAAGATGTCTAGGGAGTAGTGAAATCTAAGTAAACACATTTTCTCCACTTATTGCTCACAACTTTAGTTTAATTTAGTTTATTTTCATTTCTAGTATTTTATTTTGATTGCATCTTTAGTATTGGGTTAGTTGATTAGCAACTAATTCCGCCCAAATCCTTCAAACCCGAGATTTTTAATTGCTTTCTAAAAAATATAAAATACAAAAATAATCATCCCTCACCTTTAGAACTAGTATTTAGGTTTTCTAATCCTAGCGACACTATTCCTAAGCTGAACGATCAATCCCCCGGTACTTGTCACTATACTATACTACAACGATCAGGTACACTGCCTGGTGGGGGTTGTAAGCTTCTCGAGATCCCTCGAGAGGTAAAGCCTGGTGCAATTCCCACGCATCAAGTTTTTGGCGCCGCAGCCCGGGGAATAGTTATTGTCTAGGTTAGAATTTCTTTTTATTAGGTCTACTTGCTCGATTCCTTTCTAGTAAGATTTTATTTTTATTTTTAGGTTCTCTTTAGTCTATCTTATTTCTAGTTATTGTCTAGGTTAGAATTTCTTTTTATTAGGTCTACTTGCTAGATTCCTTTCTAGTAAGATTTTATTTTTATTTTTAGGTTCTCTTTAGTCTATCTTATTTCTTTGTGCCTTTGTTCGTAAAATATTTCGATGGATCACAATAACATTGATCGGTTGATTCCTGTTATTCGTGTTTTTCGTCGTAGGATCTTCCAAATGCCCTCCCCACTTCCTTTAGCAGAAAATGAGAACCCACCTAACCTCTCACCCAACCACCACTTTGACAATAATTCTGAGTTAGAAGAGTCTAATCATGATGATGACCGTAGGGCTAGTCCTTTCTACTATTCAGACTCTGATGAGGATCTTGATGATGGTGATGTGATTAATGAGAATAGGATGGAAGAAGAAATAAACCCTCTTAAGTATGTTGACCCCAGAACTAGGATTGAGTGTGATAGTTCATTTAACATGCAATTCCCTTGTAAGATCGGATTTAAGAGCTTTAACGCCTATCTCAACTCATCTCTTCCAATGAACATAATCTCACGTAATGAATACAATAAAATCATGGTAGATGAGTTAGAATATAAAGGAGAAAACATTATTGCTAAGGCAATACCATTGCATGTGTTTGTAGGAAGCTTGGTTTATCTTGTTGAGTTCATGGTTATGGAGAATCTAGGAGAGTTTATTGATAATAAGTTTACCCAAGTTGTGTTTGGAAAACCCTTCAAACGGTTGACCAACCTCGATGAAAAACTCATAGAAGGGCTAATTACATTCTCGGATGGGGATGAAGATTTTGTCTATCAAATGCCCCGCACACACCCTAGGTTCAAAGATTTTTCCATGGAAAAGTGTAGTAGGTATCCGCCCATGGAAATGTTAAGTGAGAATGATAAGAGAAAAGGACTTAAGTACACGCATGAAAAGAATAAAAGATACTATCGCGGATGCTTAGAGTTAGGAGACGCATATAAGAAAGATAAGGCGACTATTAGATGGCTCACACTTGCTTATGTGAGCATAAGTGATACCCGTTAACCCATGACCTTGAGTCTAGCTACAAGACTCGTAAATAAAGAAAAGCGCTTCTTGGGAGGCAACCCATGCTTTGTGTGATTTTGTTTGTTTGTTTGTTATTTGCTTCCGTATGCATGCTTAATTTTTATTGTTGGTAGATCATGTTTCTAAACTAAATAGTGGAAATACTTTACTTTGTTGTTTTGGCCTAGTCTTAACTCCACCTAAAAGTATTTTTGCAAAAGATAAGTGTAAGGGGAAACCCCAAATATGTTTTCAAGAAACAAACCGATCATGATTCTCCACAATATTAAATGAACATGTATATTCGTATTCGTTAGAGTCAAATGCTTGTATTGAGTAATAATGAAGTTTTGCAGGATTTTCCAGGAAGTAGGACCAAGTTTTTCCAGAAATTTTCCGGATACTTAACATAAGAATTTCTGCAGGTCACTTCTGACGGCGTCAAGAGTTTACACTTGACGGCGTCAAGTGTAAAAATCTGGAAATTTTACCAGTTTTGTTTTTCTAACGGAGTCTTATGGTTTTTGTGAATTATTAAGTTTTATAATCTCCAGGAGATCTGCAAACTTCATTCCACAAGCATTATATCTTATCTTGTTTTCTAGGATTTAGTAACTTGTATAGGATGCCGCCGATTTTACGCGAGGTTGTCTTGTCTATTTTATCAGGTTTTACAGGTTATGTATGACAAGAAGATGATTTATATTCTGGAAGGGAAGCTTTGACTGTTCATTTTCTTGGAGGAAGATTTAACCTGGCCATCTTATTATCCATACCGAGCGAATCAGGGGAGTATTTGATTTCATTCTCTTTACTGTTTCACTTTTACATTCTTCACTTGAACATTGGGGACAATGTTCATCTTAAGTGTAAGGGGAGGGTAAAAAGATGATACCTTACATATGCACTTTCGCTTGAGTTTGTTTTGTTTAATGGTAGATGTGTAATAAAACTATGAGAAATACTTGTTAGTGCAATTTTAGCGCCAAATTTAAATTTTTTTACAACATTCAGGAGTGAAACTTTAGCCATAGCAAGCGTCTCATGGATAGGAGATTGTATGACTAGCACATAACCGTATATTCAGAAAAATTTTCCACCCAAATATGTGAGGTTCGCCTTTAGATTTGATAGGAAAAACATTTACTATTAGTGCTTATGAGTGTACCGGTAGCATTTAGATTCTAGAACTTGCGTTAGTGATGCATCCCGAGACCGCTAGTGAGACTACATTCGTGTGGTAGGATTTACTACATGATAAGAGGCATTAGGATCACCCTTGTGTTAAACCCGTATTATAATTACTTGACCATTTAAGTCATATTACTTGGCTAGTTAAGTCAACTAATTTTTCCCACACCCTTAGCGTTGTACTCATTTTTAGTACACGAAACCCCTAGTACACCCCTCCGAGCCTATCTTTTCGTTTCTAACTTTAAGCATTTTACTTAAAGGAAGAATTTGTTACACCCCACTTAAATGTACAACCAAATCGCCTTAGCCTTCTGTGTATGCGCTTATTTTTAGTGCATTATTGTTATTTGTTTAAACCCTAAGTTAACTTTCTAATTGATTACATGGTTGCTAAGTTGAGTCATATCCTTGTACATATTGTTTTGGGACGATTGGGACTCATGGGTAAGTACTTGTTTTATGGAGTAATGGGGAAGAACATCATATTATTACCCCCATATATACGTTAATCTTAAAAGTGCTCAAAGTGTTTTGATTTTCTTAATTCGAGTCATTAGATTAGTTAATTGTAAAGTATGTAAAAATTCAAGTGTAAGGGGAGTGTTCATTCCCTATGATGTATTATTTTGGATGGTAGGGTAAGAGTGTATGCAACAAAAAAAAAAAAAAAAAAAATAGAGAAAAAGGAAAAAGAGAAAAAACATACGGACTACCATCCCTTTTCATTCTATGTTCATTTTATGTTTTTGTTAATTTTCATTTATTAGCTTAAGTCGCGTCTAGTCTTGGCTTAGCAACGCCATCTTGTACATATAATTAACCAAGATTGTTAACTCGCCACCAGTAAAACTTCCTTTATCCAACAAAACCGTGTATTTCATATCCCTATACCTAATGTTACAACCCTTTAAAAGACCTCTTTGATAGTTTATCCTAGGTGCTTATGCCATGTGGTGGAGGTTTGATCCTTTCCCAAGCCTATGGTAATCTATTTTGCTATGACAGGTAGTGAGAGATATCTTCCGTTTCCATATTGTAATTTACACTTTATTACACCCGAGAGATGTGAGTATCTAAACACTATTTGTGAGGTGCTTGTGTATGACCTCCGTGCTTGTCTATTGGTCTTTAGTGGAACGATTATTTGTTGTAATTACTTTTATATTAGTGTTAAATGACCCCTAACTTGTATTTTGAGTAGAATAAAAACGCATTTGCTTGAGGACAAGCAAATCTCAAGTGTAAGGGTATATGATGAGGCGAAAAATGATCCGTTATTAGGGGGTTATTTAAGCCCGAATTCGAATTTATTTGATCAAATATTGCCCTAAATCGTTCATTTTGTGATTTTAGGTACCTTGGGAGAGAAATCTGGAAAAGGAAGCAATTCGAACGTTTTTGAAGCATGAAAGTGAAGAAAACGCCAAAGTCTTAATTTTCCATGCTGGGAACAGTAGGTGACGGCGTCAAGAGTAACTCCCTGACGGCGTCAAGAGCAAAATTCCATGATGATCCAGTAAAGATTTGACGGCGTCACGAAGTAGGGCGTCAAGAGTAAAAGTCATGACGGCCTGGAAATGATTATCACTTAACGGCGTCAAATGTAGATCAAGGCAGTCCGAGAAAAGTTTTGGCGGCGAGGTGACGGCGTCACAAGCTTGGTCTTGACGCCGTCAGAGCCCTTTTCCTATATATAGTTTTCTAATTTTCACATAAAAAAGGAGAGAAGTTTTGGAGAAACCCTAAGTACGAACTTGGTGCGAATTTTACAGGTTTTTCAAGGGTTCCAAGCCCTTGATACCTTTCATGTGTAATTGAGATAAGTGTTCTTTTAATTCAATCAATATGTCTATGTGTTGGTTGTCTATATCTTGTTCTTGTCTTAATTCCATCATGCTAGGCTAGATCTATCTTGTGTTTGCTTGGATCTAATGAAACCTAGATGTTAATTATGTGTTGATTACTTGTTTATACTTGTCTTGGATGAATGATTTATATGTTAGGCTTAAGAAAACTGGCAGATCTCCAATTGGTAACATGCTTGAACGTCTTAAGAAACATGAACCGACGCGCACTAGGTCTTTATTGGTTGTATTTAATGCGTGAGCCACTGTTTACAATCCCTATAGTTGTGTTGGGCATGGTATAGGAGGAGATAAGAGCTCATAGAATTGGGGAGTTAAGTGTGCCACCCCATGAATGGTATTAAGGAATACGATCCGTCATCCATGCAATTATAACAAGTAATTAACGTGTAAAAGATGTCTAGGGAGTAGTGAAATCTAAGTAAACACATTTTCTCCACTTATTGCTCACAACTTTAGTTTAATTTAGTTTATTTTCATTTCTAGTATTTTATTTTGATTGCATCTTTAGTATTGGGTTAGTTGATTAGCAACTAATTCCGCCCAAATCCTTCAAACCTGAGATTTTTAATTGCTTTCTAAAAAATATAAAATACAAAAATAATCATTCCTCACCTTTAGAACTAGTATTTAGGTTTTCTAATCCTAGCGACACTATTCCTAAGCTGAACGATCAATCCCCCGGTACTTGTCACTATACTATACTACAACGATCAGGTACACTGCCTGGTGGGGGTTGTAAGCTTCTCGAGATCCCTCGAGAGACAAAGCCTGGTGCAATTCCCACGCATCACTGCACATAATGTTCTCCCCTTGATGAACTCTGTTTACTTAAAAGAAAGAAAAGAAGCCAATCATTTAGGGGGTGAGTGATTCAAATTTCTTGAAGTTTTATGTTACTATACCTAAGGGGCTTTAAGCAATCGAGGTTGACCATTGTTTTTTGCTCATAGGAGAACATGACAAAGCAGGCTTCGATGGAGTTAGCAATGCAAGAACAAGCATGTAAGTACTTATTAAGCACACGAATAAGCATCGTAAATAAGCCATCCAAAACCCCTTCATTCTGGATTTTAAATGATGTGATTTCTATTGCAATAAGAAAACATATGAGCTACATGATACGGATGAAGATACTGATGACCAGGATGAAGATACGCATGACCAGCAAGAGAGGGTAAATTTTCTCAACATTTCTAATTCAATAAAGTCATGTCAAAAGTTCAAGAAACATATATTCATAGCACTTTCATTTATGCAGACCTTCTCCTAACAGAAACCACCACATGACCAGTTAGATTGTGATCTTTTAAATGACAAGGCTACGATGTCTTATATAGACTAGAATGATAAGGAAATGGACCCTGTTGAGAATTTGTAAGTCTTAAAATTCATTCTATATTCAGATTCTATTTTGATAAACGTGTATATTGTGATGAGAAATGTTTGGTTGTTAGGAGTTTTAGAGAAGCTCATAAAACATGCATAAGCAAATCAAGTTTAAATATGTTGGATCAATTATGATGATAATAGGTTAGCTATATAAATGATTATCATAGTGGGTATAGGCTCATCACAACCACCAGTTTTAAAAGACCCAAAGTAGTAGTAGGCAACAAATGATTATTTGATATAATCACATACGGTTGAAATTAAAAAATGATCGTCAAGTTTAAAAATGTTAGGTGTTAGTAATAAGCTTACGAAAACACTTAATGAAGTCTTCTGGAAATAAAATAAGCTATTAAGTTGTATGACTAAGCTTACCCACACACCCCCTGAACATGTGAATTTAGATCTATTTAAGTTTGACCACATCCAATAAGCATCTTATACACTAATTTGGGATATTAGGCATTTGTAGTATTCTTAACTAAATGCCCTTTCAACATGTGAAATTACACTTCCAGCTTCTTTGAAGTACATACCTTTTTCAAAAGTGTATTGTAAGTTTTGCTATTAATGATGCGGGTAAACATGATTTATATAGTTTTCACTGTTTTCATTGTTCAATTTTTGTGCCGATAACGTATGTTGAAGATAGTTGTCACAATGCGGAGACCGGGGTCAAGAAGCTTGAGAATCACGCAGCAACATCATTCTTATATGTATATTATACACAAGGTAAGTCAATGATTTTCTTTTACAAAAAATATCGTTGTATATGTGCTAACCTTAGCCCTTTCATGGTAGCAAAACCCTACTTATATGTACGGTGATAAGTGTAAAATAATCTTTATGTATGCCTTTCCAAAAAAAAAAAAAACAAAAAAACACACAAAAAAAAAATAAAATAAAATAAAAAATTATGTATACTTTTCTTCAGCTTTGTGGAGAATGATATGCCTTATGTTCCAACTGAGATAAAGGCACCATTAATTATTTAGCTCTTCAACTTATAGGCCCATTTATGCATGTTTGGGACTAAAATGTATGGAGCCTCACCCTGTCAAGAGCAAAAATGGGTACTTCTCTGCGCCTATTCATCTTAATCTGCACTATAATCTGTATGAGTTTGATCCAATAGCTTCCACGTATTCCACTTATTCATCATGATATGAGTTTTGCATGCATAATCTTATTGCATAAGTTAAAATACACTATGAGCATATGTTAAATTTAGGGGCAAAGTAATCAAGTCAAGTTGACCTGAAACACTTCCTGAACAATTTTTTAATAAAGTTTATAAACGGATATGCTATTTGGAATAAAGCGATTAGAAGTAGGTTTTATGAATAATAAATAAACTTGTTATCTATCACTTTTCTTATCCCGCCAAACCTTTTGGATTTGCCCATTTCACTTTCTATATAAAAATAATTCAAATTGACCCATTCGTAATGTTAATGTTTGTTTCATTTGACATCATGATAACCAAGTAACCATCATGACAATGCTTATACGTCTTCATAGTATCTACCATTTATAGTTAAAGATGCTAAAATTGGGTGGGTTGGGTAATGGTCAACAAAGTCGTGCCGAAAAAGGTAATCATTGCACATTAGGAGGGGTGACCCATAACATTTCGTTCTTTTAGACCTCAAAATTTTGGTTAATTAGTTGAATATGAGTACATAATTGAACTATCATAAAAATTTGATTTAGGAATTCATATGCTATAAAAAGATACTTTGTCGAATTTTTACCTGCTCCGACCACCTGTTCTCTTTTTAGTTATATATGTATCTGAACCATTTAATATTCACATAACACAATCCGGCCATTCTTAAGTAAATGAATTTTAATTGACATGTGAGCATTTTAAGAAATGGTGTGTAATACAATCTAAGATAAATGTCGTGTAATGCAATCTAAGATAAAGTGTGGTGCGGTCGCTCTGGTAAAACCCTAACCCTTAGCCAGTCATTAGTTACATACTATATATAGCAGACTAATCTACACAATCTTTCACGTACATTACAAGAAAGAGGTGGACTACATGCTTAAAGTGGCTTGCTCATGTATAAACTTTAGCGCAGTTGATGATGATACCGCAAGTGTAGCTCCATGTATCAACTGATGCTTAACCTCCTCATATGCATAAGGTCAACATAATCATCATTGAAACAAAGCACTAGTGAGGTGATCCAAACATGTTATTGAAAGATTTTGCATAGCATAATAGAGATTCGATTAACATGGGAGTGACTTACAATCCAAAGTGCACAAACAGTGTATAGCAATCTTAAGTTCAACAAAGCATTAAGAGGTATACCATTCAAACATGGGTTAAGACATCAATTTAGACTTTGAGATATACTGTTAATATTGGGAATACACTTTAATGGATACCTATATTGATACTATTTGAGAGATGTATTTGAAAGGTGTAATTAAAGGGTACATAAGACATGGTATGATACAAGTTCTTTATTACTTTTCACATTATTTATGTAATTTGTATGTAAAATATGCATTTAGTTTTAAGTGTGAATTTTGTTGTCTGCCGTTTTGCAGATGACCATATTTAGATTCAAGACAAGCGGAATATTTGAAGAAAGGATTATGGAGATGACCAAGTGGAAGATGGTTTTAGAGCCTTTTGCTATTGGCAAGCTATAAATCAAAAACATTGTTTATTGATCTAAGTAAAGTTGGTGGTATACATGAATTATGATCATCTTATTAGATTCCACATAATTAACAACGTTATAAATTCTTTCCGATTTCAACAAGCGGAAGATTACGTAGATTTCTTTAGTTTTATTCATCCTTGCATACCATGATATGTGATATATGGGAATTGCGCCCTCGTAACAGGTTTTACCTCTCAAGGGATCTTGAGAAGCTTACAACCCCCACCAGGCAGTGTACCTGATCGTTGTAGTATAGTATAGTGACAAGTACCGGGGGGATTGATCGTTTAACTCAGGAATAGTGTCGCTAGGATTAGAAAGCCTACTAAACTAGGTCTAGAGGTGAGGGATGATTCTTTTTGTATTTTTATATTTTATGGAAAACAAATAAAATCTCGGGTTTTGAAGGAGTGGGCAGAATTAGTTGCTAGCCAACTAACCCAATAAACTAAAGATGCAATCAAAATAAAATAAAAGAAATGAAAATTAAACTAAATTACTAATTTGGTGGAAACAATAATGAGAGAAGTTGTGTTTACTTAGATTTCATTACTCCCTAGATATCTTTTACAGGTTGATTAGCTTGTTACAATTGCATGGATGATGGGTTATATTCATTAATACTAGTACAATATTCCCTAACTCTATAAGATCCTACTTCACTCCTATGTCGAGCCGTTAGAAGCTCCTAACATGGGATCATTAGAATTCTCTTACACATTAAATACAACCAAAAATCGTAGTACACCTCCGATCATGTTTCTTAAGACGTTCAAGCAAGTTACCAATGGAAGTTTGCCAGTTTTCTTAAACCTAACATCGAATACAATCATCCGTAACAATTATAAACAAACAATCAACCCATAATCAACATCTAGGTTTCACTACATCTAAGCAAACACAATAAAAACCTAGCCTAGCATGTTAAAGAGAAGACAAGCGTAAGATATAATCAAACAACACATAGACATATTGAATGATTTGGTAAAGTACTTATCTTCAATTGAACTTGGAAGAATCAAGGGGTTGAAACCCTTGAAAAATCTGTAAAATTCGTCTAGGGTTTATGTCCAAATATCCCACACAAAGTTCCACACTAAAGTTCCACACATTACCATGGAAATTTGGAAAAATATATATAGACTATGCATCCTGACGACGTCATGTATTAAACTCTGAAGCTGTCAACTCGCCGCCATGATGAAATTCGTATTGCCTAGATCCATTTCTGACGCCGTCATGTGAAGAAACGCTCTGGGCCGTCATGTGTAATTAGACCCTGACGGCCTTGGTGATGCCGTCAGGCCAATAAGCTTAAAAACATTCTGGATCGTCACGTTATAATTTCCACATCCACCTCTTTTGTCACTTTTGACGCCGTCACTTGTAGAACCTTGACGCCGTCAGGTACTGTTCCCAGCAAGGAATTTGAGACTTTGCCGTTTTCTTTACTTTTATGCTCCAAAAATGTCCAAATTGCTTCCTTTTCTAGATTTCTCTCCAAAAGTACCTAAAATGACAAAAGGAACGGTTTAGGGCAATAATTGATCAAATAATCTCGAATTCGGGCTTAAATGACCCTTTAAAAGCGGTACATTTTTCGCCTCATCAAATACCCTTACACTTGAGATTTGCTTGTCCTTAAGCAAATGCGCTTTTATTCTAATCAAAATACAAGTTAGGGGTCATTTAACACTAATATAAAAGTAATTACAATAAATAATCGTTCCACTAAAAACCAAAAGCAAGCACGGAGGTCATACACTAGCACCTCACAAATAGTGTTTAGATACTCACATTTCTCGGGTGTAATAAAGTATATATCACAATAAGTAAATGGAAAACATCTCTCACTACCTGTCATAGCAAATAGATTACCATAGGCTTGGGAAAGGATCAAACCTCCATCACTTGGCGTAAGCACCTAGGATAAACTATCAAAGAGGTCTTTTAAAGGGTTATAACATTAGGTGTAGGGATATGGAAAACACGGTTTTGTTGGATAAAGGCAATATTTACTAGTGACGAGTTAATCATCTTGGTTAATTACATGTACAATATGGTGTTGCTAAGCCAAGACTCGACTCGACTTAAGCTAATAAATCAAAAATAACAAAAACTTAAAACAAACATAGAATGAAACGGGATGGTAGTCCGTATGTTTTTCTATTTTTTTTTTCTTTTTCTAAATTTTTCAATTTTATTTTATTTTATTTTATTTTTTTTGCATACACTCTTGCCTTACTATCCAAAATAATACATCATAGGGAATGTACATTCCCCTTACACGTGAATATTTTTACATACTTTACAACAAACTATTCTAATGACTCGAATCAAGATAATCAAAACACTTGGAGTACTTTTTAAGATTAATGCACATATGGGGTAATAATTTGGTGTTCTTCTCCATTACTCCAAAACACAAGTACTTTACCCATGAGTCCCAATCGTCCCAAAACAATATGTACAAGATATGACTCGACTTAGCAACCATGTAATCAATTAGATAATGAACTAAGGGTTTAAACATGTAACAATAATGCACTAAAGATGAGTGCATACACGGAAGGCTAAGGCGATTTGGTTGCACATTTGGGTGGGTTGTAACAAATTCTTCCTTTAAGTAAGATGCTTAAAGTTAGAAACGAAAAGATAGGCTCGGAAGGGTGTACTAGGGGTATCGTGTACTAAAAATGAGTACAACGCTAAGGTGTGGAAAAAATTAATTGACTTTACTAGTCAAGTAATATGACTTAAATGGTCAAGTAATTATGATACGGGCTTAAACACAAGGGTGATCCTAACGCCTCTTATCATGTAGTAAATCATACTACATGAATGTAGTCTCACTAGCGGTCTCGGGATGCATCACTAACGCAAGTTATAGAATCTAAACACTCATAAAGCACTAATAATCAATGCTTTTCCTATCAAATCTAAAGGCGAACCTCACATATTTGGGTGAAATTTTTTTTTGAATGGTACGGTTTTGTGCTAGTCATACAACTCCTATCCATAAGATGCTTGTTAAGGCTAATGTTTCACTCCTAAATGTTGTGAAAAATTTTAAATTTGGCGCTAAAATTACACTAACAAGTATTTCTCTTAGTTTTATTACACACCTACCATCGAACAAACAAACTCAAGTGCAATAGTATCCTATAAGGTATCATCATTTACCCTCCCCTTACACTTAGGATGAACATTGTCCCCAATGTTCAATTAAAGGATGTAAAAGTAAAATAGGTAAAAGAATGAAAACAAATACTCCCCTGATTCGTTCGGTGTAGATAATGTGTTAACAAGGTTAGATCTTCCTCCAAGAAAATGAACGTTCAAAGCTTCCTTTCCAGAAATATAAATCATCTTCTTATCATATATAACCTGTTAAACCTGAGAAAACAATCAAGGCAACCTTGCGTAAAATCGGCGGCAATATATATATATATATATATATATATATATATATATATATATATATATATATATATATATATATATATATATATATATATATATATGTATGTATGTATGTATGTATACTAACAAATCCTAGAAAGCAATTTAAGATATAATGCTTGTGGAATGAATGTTTGCAGATTTCCTGGATTTTACAAAACTAAAGAATCAACAAAAACTTTAAGACTCCGGTTAGAAAAACAAAACTTGCAAAATTTCCAGAATTTTACACGTGACGTCGTCAGGTTTTAAACCATGATGCCGTCAGAAGTGACCTGCAGAAATCTTTATGTTAAGTTTCCGGAAAATTTCTGGAAAAACTTATGTCCTATTTACTGGAAAATCCTTCAAAACATCATTATAACTCGATACAAGTATTTGACTCTAACAATTACTAATATACATGTTCATTTAATATTATGGCGAATCATGATCATTTTTGTTTTTATAAACAAATTTGGGGTTTCCCCTTATACTTAGCTTTTGCAAAATACCTTTATATGAAGTTAAGACGAAGTTAAACAACAAAATAAAGCATTTTCACAATTTAGTTTGAAACATGATCTACCAACAATAAAAATAAAACATGCATACGGAAACAAATAACATCAAACAAATAAAAATCAAACAAATAAAAACATACAAAGCATGGGTTGCCTCCCAAGAAGCGCTTTTCTTTATTTATGAGTCTTGTAGCTAGACTCAAGGTCATGGGTCATTCTATATGTGTGAGCTCCTCGTCGAGGACATCTTTGGGATCAAACTTAGGTTTCAACTTCCTATCGGTTTTCTTGGTACGGTATGACTTCTCAAACTTTTCTCCATCCGGATCATATAAAATCATCTCCATATGCCATGATCCGTCACCTTCCTTAGGTGGTTTGTCCCAATTCCATTTACACTTATCCCCTTCCCTTTTCCACTTGTTCATCTCTAGGTTGATAGGCATTATGCTTAAGAACTCAATCATTTTCCTAAAGACTAGGGGATCCTCAAAAGGGTTTAGTTCCTCATCTCTAGCTATGATTGTTCCACCGAATGCGTCTTACCGATGAAATCTTTTTCTAGATAGAATGGGCGTTGAGGTCCTATAAAGTTTCTTTCTATCCAAGGCCCATATCTAGATTGTCTCCTATTCATCTGTAACACCCCCAAAATATCGCAGCGGAAGACTGTGTCATTGGGATGCTACTTCAGGGCACAAAGTACAAGATATAGAAAACGACCTCTAAATGAGACGTTTTGAAAAGTTACCATTCGAATAGATAAAAGTCATAGTTTACAAAACAAAGATCCCAAAGTAGAATAATGCATAAGTTTTTAAAGTGTATCGAATGGTAAACGATAAAAGCGAAAGTCTCCAAAAGCATGCCCTAAGACTCTCAGCTCCACACACCTGCTATCGCCTTTCTAACCTGACATAAACATGCTTAAAAGTGTCAACACAAAGGTTGGTGAGTTCATAGAGTTTGTCTTAATACAGTTGAAAAGCCTATAAAAAAATGTTCACACAGCAAAGGCATCGTAAATCCACTCAGTTGCAAGTCTCGCCATAAGAGACTTGCAGCCTGTGTGTTCACAACCCACTGCTACAATATAATATGATTAAGATATGTATAAGTTCATAACAACAGTTAAGCAATTAGTAGTGAGTCTACACTTCATCTCCGAAGACCTCACATAAGTATGTTGCTCACAAGGAAGGTAGTGGCATTGGTTCCACTTCATCTCCGAAACCCAATGCATGTGTTATCCAAGGAGACTTTATGTTGCTCAGAAGGAAGGTAATAGCATTGATTCTACTTCATCTCCGAAACCCAATGCATGTGTTATCCCAAAGAGACTTACAAGTTTAAGTATAACGCCATCAAGTATAATGCAATCAAGTATAATGTTTCCAAGTATAAATGTTATGTGAATTTGTACAAGTAAGCAAGTAGTAGCATGTATCTCCCCCAAAGAGTTAAAACAAGTATAAAAGAGTAGGGGCTATGACTCACCTTAAACTGATGATACTGTGATGAAGTGAAATAAACAACAATGAACGGTTAGCTGCCGCAACCTAATATGAATGATGAACGATCTGATTTAGATCATGAAATGATATTATGAATGTCCATGCACATGTTTCCTATACCACTCTTCTTTTAAAAAAAAATACTTGTTGTTATCAAAATAATGCATTTTCCAAAACTTAGGAAAATATGGCAACTAGAAAACAAAACTAGTTGAAATGTATATATATATATCGTATATATAAGTGTTAGTGTTATATACTTCGTCTTGAAAACCTTGAAGTAACATCTAGTGGTCGTAAAAATAAGCTCATAAGCATAAGTACTTAGTTAGTTATAAATTTCGGCAACTTAGTAGTATTTCTTGAAAAATCTAGAATTTAGTACGTAGAAGTAGTATTATTATTATTTCTAGTATAAGCTGCCAATTATAGAGGGTTTTTGTCGATATTGAAACGTGAATATCTTTGTCGTTATAAGCCCGTTTTACTTGTTCTTTATATCCACGGTTACGTCTTAGTATGTAGTAATATATTTTGGAAAGCTTGGCTCCTCCGGGTTACGTCTAAAGCCTCTTTTTGTCCGACGAAAAATGTCCAACAGCATGTATTTTTCCGGAAAATAGTTTTCGTCAATAAACTTGCAAAAATCATAATTTCTTCGTTATAAACTCTTTTTAATCCGTTCTTTCACCTACGGATTCGTTTTTGAAAGTATTTTCTAAAAATTTTGTCAAAGTTTACTTTGTATTTCCTGATTTTTCCGGGTTGGGCAATTTGGGACAATATGCATATATACTTGTTACAAATTCATTTTCAAGGTTCAAAACTAGTTTCTAACATCACCAAAATCTCTTGTAACCACCACAAAGCTATACTAATCCTACCATACACCTTCTTAGGGTGCCATGGGTTCCTAATCACTACTAAACAAGTTAATTTAACAAAGGAGTACCTAAAACAAATTCTAGGGTTTGTATGATCAAAAAGTCTTCAAAAATAAAGTGGTATAGCTAGCTTGTGCATGAAATTAAGCATGAATACCATAAGATACAAGTGTTAATTAGATGAAAACATGAATATAAATTTGATAACTCACTTTGAAATAATAGGTGATTAGATGATGAGAAACCTTGTGTTTTTGGTGTAAGATTCTTGATTAGTATGACAAATGGAACAACTTTGTAGCTTTAACTCTTCAAAAATAATCACTTGATCATGGTTTTTGGTGTAGGTCGTGGGTTTGAAGAAGAAAGGAAGAGAGAAAAGTAACTTTTTGATCTAAAATTTTATAAGTGATTTGTGATTTAAGTTTGTAGATATTTAGGAAGTAAAAAGGATTTTTACTTGTGATTTAATACATTATAAGGAATTAATACATGAGGAAAAAGGGGGGGGGGGGGGGCATGTGGCTGGTTTTGGTACAAAAGAAAGAAGAAAAATGTGACTTGAGTTGCTAATTATAAGTATAGTAGTATTTGTGTAGTATAAGTTGTGGTTTAGTGTAAGTATTAGTTACAATCGGGTACCGGGTTTGCTAGAAATAAATGTTAACAAAGTTAACCGGGACAAAATAAAGTTATAAAAATGTTAAAAATATGTTGGGTACAATTACTGAGTGTTCGAGTGATTATTGATTAGTTTTTACGAAAACCGTCGTTATATATTCTTAAGCTTACGTTATAAATAAAATAAATTTCCAAAATACTGGGTAAATGAATATTATAACTTTTATGATGATAAAATGAATATAAAAATATGTCGGGACCATTGTGGAATATTTAGATATAATCGTCGTGTATAAACCGGGTGTTAACGTTTATTATAAATACTTATACGTAAAACGTTAAATGTATCAAATCTATAAATTTGAAAATCCTAAGAGTGGTATAACATTAAAATGTTGTTATGATGATATGCAGACTGTTTCTAGTCCGTATGCAGTGTCCTTAGCACTAATGAAATGAATTCGCACCTAAACCAATCCGGTTACGCGAATTTGAATAACCGTAAACTAAATTTACGATGAAATGAATAATGCAAGTGAATAGTGAAAAACTTTTCCGAAAATGAATAGTGTTCAGTGAATAGTAGAATTTTCAAAAGTTTCTCAGAATGTCAAACTAACCTCAAAAATGATGAATAGTAAAATGATGAATAGTGACTGATGAATAGTAATATTTGAAAACTTCTGGGAAATAACCAGAATTTACGAGTTGTGACAGTCTCTCTCCCTAAAAGGAACTTCGTCCCGAAGTTCAGCTCATTTGTTCCACATATGTGCCTAGGGGTCTGATTCGACAATGTAAGCTTTCCTAGCTTGCTATAATTGCTTACACTAATCAAATTACAACTGTTAGTATGACTAAGGTTAATGCTGCTAGGTCTCAGATTAGTCAATGTTGTGTATAGGTCCTATATTAAGACTTAAGTGCTACAAAAATACGATAGTTGTTCAAGAGAATGTACCCGTTGTGCTATCGCAGACATGTTGGGTGATAGGATTTCCTAGGAAGTAAGCTCTGCCAAGTGCGGGTGGAATCTCATTGGCCTCATCTCGTGGCCCTTCAATTGCTGCTGCTAAGTTTGGACGATTGCCTCCTTGGTTAAGATTCCTTTTCAACTTAGGACAGGTGTTCCGAAAGTGATCCGGGCTGTTACACTCATAGCATGTCTTTTGGTTGTTCGTCATATTGCCCACATTCACTGGTTCTCTACACTGGTTTGCATAATGACCAGACTGTCTGCAATTAGCACACATACGGCAGGGCACAGTCTTTTGGTGATAAAAATTACATTTCGTACATTTAGGATGCTGGCCTAAATACTCTCTCTGACCAGAACTAGTCGCCACAAAGGTCCTTGCCCTTTTGTTGTCAGCTATCGCGCCCATCTGCTTGTTCGACTCGCTTGTTCCCTTCCTTTTATCACTGTTCCTTAAGCTTCCATTTCTAACCATCTCATCTGTCAGAGTCCCTGCTCTCAATATTGCACTCTGAATTGTAGAAGGCTCAGTTGTTTTCACAGTCCCACGAATTTCTGGGACAAGACCATATATGTACCTCTCGATCCTCTTGGACTCAGGGGTAACTAAGTGTGGAACTAGTCTGGCTAATTCATGGAATCGATCTGTATAGGCTGCATGTCCAGCCCCTATCATAGAGTAATGATAAAGTTCATCCTCCAGCTTTTGCATCTCGTTGTCCGGGCAGTATTCCTCCTTCAGTAATGCCTTAAAATCGTCCCATGTCATACCTACAGCTGCCGCTCTACCCCTAGCTTGAATCTGCGTATTCCACCATGTCAATGCCTTTCCTGATAGCAAGCACACGGAATACTTCACCATTTGATGTGCTGCACAGTTACTAATGTCGATCACCGACTCCATCTTTTCAACCCATCGAGTATACACCAATGCGCCTCCTACACCATCGAAATCAATTGGCTTGCATGACGTAAATTCCTTATACGTACATCCAGTCCTAATGTTGTTGTTGCCATTACCATTCTGGCCTATACCATTGGTGTTGTTAATTCCGCTTTCGTGGTTTGCCAAGTTATTCATATGATCGCCAACTTGAGTGACAATAGTGGGGAGAAAGTTTTGAAGTTGTTGAGCGATGATGGCTTCAAAATCAGTATTTCCACTGTCGTTGTTATCATTGTTTTCAACGCCGTGACCACCTCCTCTACCTCCACGTATACCAGTTCTTCCACCATCGTTACTAGGGTTACTAGTGTCATGAGCAGCTCCTCTACCTCCTCTACCTCCACGTCCACCAGTCCTTCCACCCCTTGGTGTTGCGCCTCCTTGACCAGAGCTACGAGTCACTCTCTTTGGTGCCATGATTTCCTGAGAGGAAGGACATTTAGTGAACGTCAGAGATGAGGGAAAACCGTTGATTAACCAAAGTCTATACTTAACATCCTCATATATAATACCGTGCTACCAGTTGTTTCCTAAGTTGTGCCAACACCGATCTACATATGCATAGTCATATGTCCACGTGTGTCGTGAAGCACTTATAATTATGTTGGCCACCACAATTATAAATGTTTCCTTTCACAGGTGTACATATCACCAGGCACACATATCTCAGTGGTAGACGTTGCTTAAATGGGCATCTAGGGAATGTCACGCTCAGTACAAAGGAACAAAGGATTCTCCCTTAAGTGTTAAAGTCACTGGGAAGTCTAGTTTCTAACGGTTTCTACAAAGTATCTTCAAGAGAACTCCCATCCTCGGGCAAATCATCAAATCTCTACAGCTAAGTAATAACGTTCATTTAACTTAGTCTCATGTCTCATCAAACAAGAACTGTCACAAGATTAAGTTAAATGATCAGTTATTACCGAGCTCCATATTTCTGATAACTTGCCTAGATTTTGGGACTTCCCCATCGGTACCACAAAATATCTAATAGCGTAGGTCTAAGAAAATTATCAGCAAGCGTACATGTATGGAAAATGCAAGGCGATAGGGAGGAGAGTCTACATGTATGTAGTTATAGTCTAGACTCTAAAACAACCTAGTTCTCTATAACCAAGGCTCTGGTACCAATCTGTAACACCCCCAAAATACCGCAGCGGAAGACTGTGTCATTGGGATGCTACTTCAGGGCACAAAGTACAAGATATACAAAACGACCTCTAAATGAAACGTTTTGAAAAGTTACCATTCGAATAGATAAAAGTCATAGTTTACAAAACAAAGATCCCAAAGTAGAATAATGCATAAGTTTTTAAAGTGTATCGAATGGTAAACGATAAAAGCGAAAGTCTCAAAAAGCATGCCCTAAGACTCTCAGCTCCACACACCTGCTATCGCCTTTCTAACCTGAGATAAACATGCTTAAAAGTGTCAACACAAAGGTTGGTGAGTTCATAGAGTTTGTCTTAATACAGTTGAAAAGCCTATAAAAAATGTTCACACAGCAAAGGCATCGTAAATCCACTCAGTTGCAAGTCCCGCCATAAGAGACTTGCAACCTGTGTGTTCACAACCCACTGCTACAATATAATATGATTAAGATATGTATAAGTTCATAACAACAGTTAAGCAATTAGTAGTGAGTCTACACTTCATCTCCGAAGACCTCACATAAGTATGTTGCTCACAAGGAAGGTAGTGGCATTGGTTCCACTTCATCTCCGAAACCCAATGCATGTGTTATCCAAGGAGACTTTATGTTGCTCAGAAGGAAGGTAATAGCATTGATTCTACTTCATCTCCGAAACCCAATGCATGTGTTATCCCAAAGAGACTTACAAGTTTAAGTATAACGCCATCAAGTATAATGCAATCAAGTATAATGTTTCCAAGTATAAATGTTATGTGAATTTGTACAAGTAAGCAAGTAGTAGCATGTATCTCCCCCAAAGAGTTAAAACAAGTATAAAAGAGTAGGGGCTATGACTCACCTTAAACTGATGATACTGTGATGAAGTGAAATAAACAACAATGAACGGTTAGCTGCCGCAACCTAATATGAATGATGAACGATCTGATTTAGATCATGAAATGATATTATGAATGTCCATGCACATGTTTCCTATACCACTCTTCTTTTAAAAAAAAAAAATACTTGTTGTTATCAAAATAATGCATTTTCCAAAACTTAGGAAAATATGGCAACTAGAAAACAAAACTAGTTGAGATGTATATATATATATATATATATATATATATATATATATATATATATATATATATATCGTATATATAAGTGTTAGTGTTATATACTTCGTCTTGAAAACCTTGAAGTAACATCTAGTGGTCGTAAAAATAAGCTCATAAGCATAAGTACTTAGTTAGTTATAAATTTCGGCAACTTAGTAGTATTTCTTGAAAATCTAGAATTTAGTACGTAGAAGTAGTATTATTATTATTTCTAGTATAAGCTGCCAATTATAGAGGGTTTTTGTCGATATTGAAACGTGAATATCTTTGTCGTTATAAGCCCGTTTTACTTGTTCTTTATATCCACGGTTACCTCTTAGTATGTAGTAATATATTTTGGAAAGCTTGGCTCCTCCGGGTTACGTCTAAAGCCTCTTTTTGTCCGACGAAAAACGTCCAACAGCATGTATTTTTCCGGAAAATAGTTTTCGTCAATAAACTTGCAAACATCATAACTTCTTCGTTATAAACTCTTTTTAATCCGTTCTTTCGCCTACGGATTCGTTTTTGAAAGTATTTTCTAAAAATTTTGCCAAAATTTACTTTGTATTTCCTGATTTTTCTGGGTTGGGCAATTTGGGACAGTGTGCATATATACTTGTTACAAATTCATTTTCAAGGTTCAAAACTAGTTTCTAACATCACCAAAATCTCTTGTAACCACCACAAAGCTATACTAATCCTACCATACACCTTCTTAGGGTGCCATGGGTTCCTAATCACTACTAAACAAGTTAATTTAACAAAGGAGTACCTAAAACAAATTCTAGGGTTTGTATGATCAAAAAGTCTTCAAAAATAAAGTGGTATAGCTAGCTTGTGCATGAAATTAAGCATGAATACCATAAGATACAAGTGTTAATTAGATGAAAACATGAAAATAAATTTGATAACTCACTTTGAAATAATAGGTGATTAGATGATGAGAAACCTTGTGTTACTTGTGTTTTTGGTGTAAGATTCTTGATTAGTATGACAAATGGAACAACTTTGTAGCTTTAACTCTTCAAAAATAATCACTTGATCATGGTTTTTGGCGTAGGTCGTGGGTTTGAAGAAGAAAGGAAGAGAGAAAAGTAACTTTTTGATCTAAAATTTTATAAGTGATTTGTGATTTAAGTTTGTAGATATTTAGGAAGTAAAAAGGATTTTTACTTGTGATTTAATACATTATAAGGAATTAATACATGAGGAAAAAGGGGGGGGGGGGGCATGTGGCCGGTTTTGGTACAAAAGAAAGAAGAAAAATGTGACTTGAGTTGCTAATTATAAGTATAGTAGTATTTGTGTAGTATAAGTTGTGGTTTAGTGTAAGTATTAGTTACAATCGGGTACCGGGTTTGCTAGAAATAAATGTTAACAAAGTTAACCGGGACAAAATAAAGTTATAAAAATGTTAAAAATATGTTGGGTACAATTACTGAGTGTTCGGGTGATTATTGATTAGTTTTTACGAAAACCGTCGTTATATTCTTAAGCTTACGTTATAAATAAAATAAATTTCCAAAATACTGGGTAAATGAATATTATAACTTTTATGATTATAAAATGGATATAAAAATATGTCGGGACCATTGTGGGAATATTTAGATATAATCGTCATGTATAAACCGGGTGTTAACGTTTATTATAAATACTTATACGTAAAACGTTAAATGTATCAAATATATAAATTTGAAAATCCTAAGAGTGGTATAACATGAAAATGTTGTTATGATGATATGCAGACTGTCTCTAGTCCGTATGCAGTGTCCTTAGCACTAATGAAATGAATTCACACCTAAACCAATCCGGTTACGCGAATTTGAATACCCGTAAACTAAATTTACGATGAAATGAATAATGCAAGTGAATAGTGAAAAACTTTTCCGAAAATGAATAGTGTTCAGTGAATAGTAAAATTTTCAAAAGTTTCTCAGAATGTCAAACTAACCTAAAAAATAATGAATAGTAAAATGATGAATAGTAAAATGATGAATAGTGACTGATGAATAGTAATATTTGATAACTTCGGGGAAATAACCAGAATTTACGAGTTGTGACATCATCTCTACCCAATGTGGTGTCGGTTCGTCCTCACAATCGTAGCTATGCTTCTTAACATCATAAACCGACCAAGTCTCACCATCTCCTACCGCTATCTTAGACTCCTTACAATCTATCATGCCACTAGCGGTTGCTAAAAATCCTCTTCCTACTAACAATGGGCACGTAGTATCACTAACCATATCTAGGACGTGAAAATCCGCTAAGATAGTTAATTTTTCTACGTGAACAACTACATCCTTGATCATTCCTACCGGGTGGGCAATACTTCCATCCACTAGACCAATTAGTACTTCCGTCTCCTATAACTTTCCTTGCTTAAGAGTGGTGAAAAGGGATAAGGGAATCAAGTTGAGGCTTGATCCTAAGTCGGAAAGTGTGTCGAAAGCTTCGGATTTTCCTATCTTACAAGGCAAAACAAATATACCCGGATCATCAAGCTTCTTAGGCAATTTGTTTTGAGCAAAGGCGGTCCCATTTTCACCCAATTTAAAGCTTCTCATATTTTTCTAGGAGGGCACTATAGTAGGGGGCACGGGCTAAGACATCAATGACGGGGCGTTCAAGGTGGAGCTCCTTGAATTCATCGTCAAGGTCTTGTGTAGGAGGTGTTTCAACTATGTTATTGACCGGTTTAAGATCGGATGTTTTATTCAATTGGTCCTTTTGAAGAATTTGGGTTTGCTTGAAACATGTGCTCATTGCTTTGACCGAATAGTATTGTGGACAAGAAGTAGGTGACGAAACCGATGATATGGCATTAACGTTTAGTTTCGGGTTCTTGACCGTGTCGCTTGGGAGTGCTCCCATTTCTCGATCATTGAGAACTTTCAACAATGTGTCGATTTTAGTGGTCATCTCGCTTTGCTTTTGTTTGAAATCGGATTCAAACTTAGATATGCGAGCTTCTTGAGATGCCATTAACTTGGACATCAATCCTTCAAGATTATTGGTACTACCATAGTTATTGGAAGGATTGTTGTTGAAAGTACGGTTAAAGGGTGGACCGTTTGGTTGGTAATGATTAGGTGGATTGGAAGAATTGTTTTGGGGCATGTTTTGGTTTTGTTTCCACCTAAGGTTCGGGTGATTTTTCCAAGAAGGGTTGTAGGAATCACCGTAATGGTTTGGCTCGGGTTTGAAAGTTTACCACTTGTCTCCCGCTTCGTCGGTACGCGAGGACGCGTAATCCGCAAAAGCTTGTCCGGGGAGTTCCACGCAATCACTAGTGTCATGGGGACCACTACATAATTCGTATGAAGAAGTGATTTTGTTCACTTGGCTTGAAGGCTTAGGAGCTTCGTAGGATTTCATGAGAAACTTGACTTGGTCCTCAAGTTCCATGATTCTACAGTCGGGAGTGCTAGAATTGTTCGAAGGCAAAGATATTGCCTTGACCGTTTTGTTCAAATCACGGGGATCATTCCAACTTTCGTTATCATAGAGAGCAAGATCTTCTATGAGTTCCCATGATTCTTCTGCACTTAGATCACGTAGCTTGCCACCAGTCGATTGGTCAATGGTTCGCCTTGTGAAGAGATCGATATGGTCATAGAAGATTTGGACTTGGAGCCAAAGATCTATGCCATGATGAGGGACTTTTTGGAGTAAGTCCTTGAAACGAGTCCATGCTTCATATAGAGTTTCACCTTGACGTTGTTGGAACATCAAGATATCATTTCTAAGCTTGGTAGTTCTCCCCGGCGGGAAAAATTGAGCAAGGAAACGAGAAGTAAGATCATCCCAAGAGGTGATGGATCCCGCAGGTAAACGTTCAAGCTATTGACTAGCTTGATCACGTAGAGAGAATTGGAATATACGTAATCTGGTCGACTCTCTAGTTGCAACATCAAGGTCCATGGAATCTACGATTTTAAGGAAATCATTGAGATGTTGATTAGGATCTTCGGAACGAAGTCCATGGAATGCACATCCGCTTTGCACCAACCAGATGGTGTCAGATCGCAAGGGGGACATATTGGCTCCTTGAGTGAGCTCAATGGTGTTTCGATAGCCTTGGTGGCTAGGACGGGAATACTCTCCTAAAGTTCGGGGTCAAGGAGGTTGGTTTGCTAGTGGTGGGTTTTATGGGTGTTTTTGTTGTGGTGGGTTGATGGGTTCAAAGATATTACCACCTTCCATGATGCCGGATGGCAAAGGTTACGAACAAAGAAACGAACAAATAAGATAGACTAAACAAAACCTAAAAATAAAAATAAAAGTCTTACTAGAAAGGAATCTAGCAAGTATACCTAATAAAAAGAAATCCTATCCTAGACAATAACTATTCCCCGGGCTACGGCGCCAAAAACTTGAAACGTGGGAATTGCGCCCTCGCAACAGGTTTTACCTTTCAAGGGATCTTGAGAAGCTTACAACCCCCACCAGACAGTGTACCTGATCGTTGTAGTATAGTATAGAGACAAGTACCGGGGGATTGATCGTTCAACTCAGGAATAGTGTCGCTAGGATTAGAAAGCCTACTAAACTAGGTCTAGAGGTGAGGGATGATTCTTTTTGTATTTTTATATTTTATAGAAAACAAATAAAATCTCGGGTTTTGAAGGAGTGGGCAGAATTAGTTGCTAGCCAACTAACCCAATAAACTAAAGATGCAATCAAAATAAAATAAAAGAAATGAAAATTAAACTAAATTACTAATTTGGTGGAAACAATAATGAGAGAAGTTGTGTTTACTTAGATTTCGTTAGTCCCTAGATATCTTTTATAGGTTGATTAGCTTGTTACAATTGCATGGATGACGGGTTATATTCCTTAATACTAGCCGTAGGGCCGTGTACAATATTCTCTAACTCTATAAGATCCTACTTCACTCTTATGTCGAGTCGTTAGAAGCTCCTAACATGGGATCATTAGAATTTTACGCATTAAATACAACCAAAAATCGTAGTACACCTCCGATCATGTTTCTTAAGACATCCAAGCAAGTTACCAATGGAAGTCTGCCAGTTTTCTTAAGCCTAACATCGAATACAATCATCCGTAACAATTATAAACAAACAATCAACCCATAATCAACATCTTGGTTTCACTACATCTAAGCAAAAACAATAAAAACCTAGCCTAGCATGTTAAAGAGAAGACAAGCGTAAGATATAATCAAACAACACATAGACATATTGAATGATTTGGTAAAGTACTTATCTTCAATTGAACATGGAAGAATCAAGGGATTGAAACCCTTGAAAAAGCTGTAAAATTCATCTAGGGTTTATGCCCTAATATCCCACTCAAAGTTCCACACATTACAATGAAAATTTGGAAAAATATATATAGACTATGCATCCTGACGGCATCATGTATTAACCTCTGACGCCGTCAACTCGCCGCCATGATGAAATTCGTAATGCCTAGATCCATTTCTGACGCCGTCATGTGGAGAAACACTGTGGGCCGTCACGTATAATTGGGCCGTCACGTAAAAATTATTTTTATTTTTCTAAAAGTTTTCTTTTATTATTAGGATTATAAAAATGTAATTTTCATATTCGTAGGTATTTTATTTCTACAAAACTCGCGTTTTATTTCGTACGTCTACGTAACTTTAAATCAAACGAACGCGTTTTTAGGTTTAACTCACGTTTTTAGGGTAACTAATTATTAGTAATTGTTAATATAGTGTTTCTAAGTTATTTTCATTCCCCATATCTTAGTTTAATCATTCACAACCCCTTTCTATCCAAATTCACCCGATCACAAACCTGTTTTGTTTACCATCCACACCTCGTCGGGACATAACGACCCGGGGAAACCCCTATACTTCCACGGAGATTGATTCTAGGCTGTTTGACTTGGTTGACCATTTACCTGGTCAATTAGGTTGACCGTTTGGAGCCGATCAATAGGTTAACACCTTGATTTGCCACCATATAGTGGTATGAATACCTGCTCTGGCCTACCTCATTCCCCACAGACTTGTGATGAAACTGTTTTTTTTTTTTTAAACAGAAAAGGCAATGATGATTTTATATATATAAAAATAAAACTAGATTTTGGCATGGCATTTCCAAATGGACAGCCAAATAAACTATGAATTTGCAACCTTTGATGTTGCAGCCAAACATGATGAGCAATATATTTATGAATCTGAGCCTTTACCTGTTCTGTGTTAAATGGCGAGTTCGACATTTGTTGTCTAGGACTTTCTTTGCTTGTGTTACTTGTGCTGCTTGTGACAAAACCTGGACTTGTAAACCTGTGGTACGGGTTCGGTTAACACCTCCCTTGATGCTTGGGTGAAAAAAACCTACACTTGTGACTTTCTTTGCTTGTGTTACTTGTGCTGTTTGTGAGAAAAACTCTGTTCTGTGGTGGGTGATATATATTGACCCTCCCTATTCTGATATACTAACACCTCTTGTGAAACTTGTTTCACTTGTGTAACATGTGCTTGATACTGTTGAGCTTGTGATGATTTAACAGGCTTTTGTTGGCTTTTGTTGAATCTGAGCTTGTGAGAATCTGGTTGTGGAATATGAGCTTGTGAGAATCTTATGGTACTTGTGGAATATAGTACTTGTGTTGGCTTTTGTTGGGAATTTGTTGAATCTGAGCTTTGGTTGCTTATGTTTCTTGTGTTGCTGAGCTTGTGATAATCTTATGGTACTTGTGGAATATGGTACTTGTGTTGGCTTTTGTTGGGAATTTGTTGAATCTGAGCTTGTGAGAATCTGGTTGCTTGTGTTTCTTGTGTTGCTTTGGTCAAAACCTGGACCTTGTGTGCAATAAGGCGATGACGAATGGGTTTTTCAACCCCGAATGGATGGCAAACAATTATGTTTGCAACCTTCAAATTCGAGCCTTACTAAACCTATTTTTTTAAATTATGATTTCAAATCCGAGCCTATAAGGCGATGACGAAAATCTGCACTTGGACTTTTTTTGTGTTTGTGTTTTTTTGCTTGTGTTACTTGTTTTGCTTGGACAAAAACCTGTACTTGGACTTTTTGCTTGTGTTACTTGTGTTGATTGTGTCAAAACCTGGACTTGGGACTTTTGTTGCTTGTGTTACTTGTGTTGCTTGGGAAAACCTGGACTTGGACAAACCTGGACTTGTGTTTTGCTTGTGTTACTTGTGTTGCTTGGGAAAACCTGGACTTGGATACAACCTGGACTTGTGTTTTGCTTGTGTTACTATGTTGGGACAAAACCTGGACAACAAAAGACAAAAGGACAAAAAAAGTACAAATAGTACCCTACCCTATGGGAGGTTTTGTACTTGCCTCCCATAGGGAGAGTTCGGTTAGTGTATCCCTTAAGAGCTAAGACATTTGACAAGTTGTCTTACCACAAAATTCAACACGTGTCACTACCTTTTACATGACAACTCATTAAAATGTACATGATAGTACACTTTTGAACAATGTTTTAAAACTGGGGTTAAACCGATCAGGTGACTAGAAGTTGATCCCATGAATTGATAGCTTTATTGGGTCAATTAGAAAATCGCTTGTTATAACATTGCTTTGGAAAGTTTGTAAAATTTAATAAAACACGTATTAAAGTGAAACATTGAAAAAAGTTTGTTGTTTTATGACACTTTTATTTCTTATCGCACTAACTTTTTCGATTTATGTAAATCGATCAAACAAATCAGTCAACCATGGTTAACGGTGGTCAAAATTTTTGAAAACTTGCAAATCTTTTTGGAAATACCTAAAACTCGATTATGTTATTACAAGTTATTTGTTTAAAGAAAATCTTGCCGGGAATACCCAATACTTACCAGAAATGCCAATCCAATTAATACAACCTAAACCGATTACAAGCTACAAAATATTAACCGACCGACTACCGATTCGCCTTATTTAAAACAAAAGGAAAAAAATAGTAAAACAGTAATTTTGTAGAAAATAAGAAAAAGAAAACAAAAATAAGGTGCAAACAAGAAGAAGTGGATAAACGGTTGTGTACTTGTGTTCCATGAAACCTTAAACTAATAAACTCAACTCCAATGGATGTCTTAAATCCTGTATTCCGGCACCACCACCACCATAACCATAACCATAACCACAGTCGTTGCTCCACCGTCATCACACCAAACCAGTCACTATCATCACTACTAATCACCCACAAAAAACCCATTTTCATTTCACCAAGAAAATGTCAGTTTTCAGTCATTTGTTGCTCATCTTCAACTTCTTCTCAGTCGCCGGAAGTTGGTTCAGGGGAGACAGCAGAGTCTTGTGTCAATTTGGGTCTTACCCTTTTCTCTAAAGGACGGGTACTTTTTTAAAGTTTTCATCTTTTTTCATTTGGTATTATATTTATAAAAATTTGACTGCATACACTATAATCCCATTGTATATGTTGCAAATGATTCATGGAGTGCCTTTTTTTTTTTTTTTTTTTTTTTATATATATATATATATATATATATATATATATATATATATATATATATATATATATATAATAAGTTTTCATTAACTTGGTAATTAGATATTTGCAAATGCTCTATGCAATAAGCTTATTTGTAAGCTTGTGAGTTTATGGGTTTTCCGCTTATGTTTCATAAGATCATTTTTTCTTGGCTTATTTTGAAACTTATATAAGTTTTATTTCATTATTATATAAGCTCATAAGTTTCATAATAGGCCAGAAAATCTGACTTATAAAACATAAGCCCGCATAAGATCGTAAGCCGAAAAAGAATTTTAAACAAACACCACCGTAAAGTATATAACATCAATCCACTTGGTCTGTGTGTTCACTTTTTGTAATTATACGTAATAGTGTCATGACGTATTAATTATACTTTTTTAGTTTTTCAAAATGTGCTACTTTGATGATTCAATCAAATGTAAATGGTAAACGGATGAGCTTTTCCCTGTTTAGGTTACCCAGGGAGGGCAAATCTTTGACTCAGATGTATGCGGTCTAACTAGGGTATTCCTGTAACCATTTCCCTACCACCCCTAAATGTGTAACTAGTGAGGTTTGAATTGAACCCTAGACTTCTTGCCATTAGGTCAGGTGCCTAATGACTAGTGGTGTTTGATAAATTCAAGTATTAGTATAGGTAAAAATGATGACTTGACATGCCACCTCATCTTAAAATTAATTAGCTCGGTAATTTAGTGATACACCATCTCATCACGAAAGTTTGATTATTACATCAGGACATTGTTGAGTGTAGTTACCACAATGTACCACTGATGCTACTCGTAATTTTCTATTCAACGTAATTTAGGCCATTATTTGGTGGTTTAATTCCTTTTTCTTATCTGTATATATTTGACTTGATGTAAAGTGCGAAATAATATGCATGTTGACGATGTATATAAATTTCCAGGTTAAAGATGCTCTTGTCCAGTTTGAAACAGCTCTTACCTTGAATCCTAATCCTGTTGAGGCTCAAGCTGCACTTTACAACAAAGCGTGTTGTCATGCTTATAGGTAGGGCGCCCGGCTTTCTTTTAATAAGAGTTATTAGAGGTCGCAGGATGGGCGAGTCAGTAGGTTGCATAATGGGTGAAAGCAGGTCAGGATGAACTGGGCCATTTTCTAGCATAAAAAAATGGAAGCATTAGCTTTTGTCAAGGAAACATATATTTTCACTATAATTTATCTAAAACTTTGAGTAAAGAAGATCTACCAGGTTATATCCATAAAATTAGACTTTGGGTGATTTTGGACCTGTTCGACCTATTTGACACATTCCCGTGTATATTATATTAAATATGCTTGATCTCTTTGATGTATGCATGTGTTGAAACAATCTAATTGATTTTCATTTTTATCTCTTTGGAGGAAGAGGGGAGGGAAAGAAAACAGCTGATTGTCTTCGTACCGCTCTTAAAGAATATGACTTAAAGTTTGCAACAATTCTAAACGATCCAGATTTGGCATCCTTCAGAGCTTTGCCTGAATTTAAAGAACTACAAGAAGAGGTTTTTTCATCTGTTTCTACTTTGCTTGTGACAATATTAGGTGCTGTTGGATGTGCGTTTTTAAAGTGATTATTGAGTTACTTAAAAGAGGTGTTTGGATGTACATTTAAACTTGTTGTTTAGGATTATGATTTTGTAATTATTTGGGTCCAAAATCATCATTTTCAAAATGCACATCCAAACGCCCGTAATCTTAGATAGGACCAAACTTTTGTATTTATACCAACTTCTTATTTGTTTCCCAAAATCTGGTTATTGTGACTACTTTTTCCAACCTGTCAAAATTAAGTTTTGCAACCGGCACGTCACAATAATTGCCGTAAAGTCACATCCAAACACCCCTTTTCATTAGTTTTGGATTTTTATTTACAACCCAAGTGGGCTTTTCGAGATTTATCACGTATCAAAGTAATCTAAACATTTGTTAAAATATGTTCAGGCTAGACTAGGTGGGGAAGATGTAGGCTATGGTTTCCGAAGAGACCTAAAACTCATAAGTGAAGTACAAGCCCCGTTTCGTGGTGTTAGAAGATTCTTTTATGTGGCATTTACAGCAGCAGCTGGAATCTCGTTGTTCTTTACTTTACCTAGACTATTCTTTGCTATTCAAGGCGGTGAGGGTGCTCCCGATATCTTTGCAACTACTCAAAATGCTGCCATTAATATTGCAGGTAATACGTTCAAGATAAAATCTTGCCCCTTCATAATAGATTTCCAGGTAAAGAGGGTTAGCAGGTTAAGTGGGTAGTAAACTTAATAACAGTTCGACCCACTTACGAGTTACGACCGTTTATTTTTGTGTCGGTATTGGCCACCCCTGCTCCATATGAGCATATATGTCACAATTAGCCTAACTCTCGACTGGATATATGCAGGTATTGTAGTTTTTGTGGCGTTATACATTTGGGATAACAAGAAGGAGGAAGAACAACTTGCTCAAATTACTAGAAATGAAACACTATCAAGGCTGCCTTTGCGCCTCTCTACTAATCGAGTGGTTGAACTTGTGCAACTAAGAGACACAGCAAGACCTGTTAGTATCTTAATTCCCTCAAAGTTTAATACGCAAATTCTGTTGTGTTCTGATTCTCACTATCCGGTCATTACAGTAACATGCCAAGATATTTGGCTAGGGTATGACAACCAAAGCAAAATCCTTTCAGAGGACACACATTTATATAACAAAAACATTTATTTTTCATAAATTATGAAAATGTTTTAAATTTTTTATTCATACGTCATTAGTATTGCGATCTTATTTTCTTTTAAGTACTTTTTTAATATGCTTATCTTCTTTGCGTGAAGGTTATATTGGCTGGGAACAAAGAGTCGGTCACTATGGCCATGCAAAAGGCAGAAAGGTTTCGGTTGGAGCTACTTAACCGAGGTGTTATACTGGTTCCAGTCATTTGGGGTGAAAAAGAATCACAAATTGAGAAGAGAGGCTTTGGTGGTCCCAAAAAGGCAGCTGCGGCTCTTCCTTCTGTTGGGGTAAGTGTAAAGTTTATAACTTTGGCCTGTTTACATAATGGGTCGATGTGGGTTATGTTTATGTCTAACGGGTCGTATGGGTACAAACCCGTCCTTTTTAAATCGGCGTTAATAAAAACTAAGATTTTTTTATATAAAAATCTAATTTTTGTATGACATATTAGTTTTATATAAAAATTAAAAAAAATGGGGATATAATGTATTTGTGTGCCGGCCCAACCCGTTTACCGGCTGTTACCAGACCCGCTCATTTTTACCTGTAGATAAGCGTCAATAAATTTATGAAATTGTTTGGCATCTTGGTAAATGAAATAGAATGGTAACTGATTGCCTCTCTTATTTTCTTATTTAATGACATCATCATAGGAAGATTTTGAGACGCGAGCTCAGTCTATAACAGCAAAAACAAAGTTAAAGTCCGAGATTCGATTCAAGGCTGAGGTTGTATCACCCGGGGAGTGGGAAAGGTTAGTGACAATCTTTTGTTTATAATACTTTGTCATCATGCTTAATGTATAAACTATGCGTCATATCCAAAATATTTGGGCTAAAAGTGTTGGCGGGTCATCTCATCCCGTTTTTTTAACTTGCCCTAAAATTATACTTGTTTGACTCATTACCCAAAGAGTCCAACCCCACCATACTTGTGAAAAAGTTTTTGTTATCAATGCTAAGATTTTTCTATTAACTCTTGTTTCTTTGACCAAACTGAGAAGGTGGATAAAGGAGCAACAAAAGTCAGAAGGAGTTACTCCTGGTGAAGATGTATATATTATACTACGTCTAGATGGTCGTGTTCGAAGATCAGGGAGGGTCAGTTCTCATTCGTTTTCTAATTGTGTTCTTAAACTTTTAAAAAATTGTAAATGGCTTTTTGTTGCTAAAAAACTACTCGTATTAATTAAGAATTTTGCAGTAATGTAAATTTTTCGACAAAAAGTGGTACATCTGCTTTTTTTAATCTGTCTTTATATAGATTTTCTCATTTTCCCATATATCTCAGTTATTCACAGTGAAAACCAAAGTACGATGGTTAAAAAACGTTAACTTCACATCCTAATTCTTTATTGTCAGTTAGTTTGACTTTTCAGGTCAATGGATAAATTTCAGTTTAATAAACCTTTTTTTTTTTTTTTTTCTTTTCTGTAGGGCCTGCCTGATTGGAACCAAATTTTGAAGGAGCTGCCACCTATGGAAGCATTATTAAGCAAACTTGAAAGATAGCACTATCATACACGAATAGATCTGGTACATACTACACCTCTTACCGACTTTATTTTATTCGCCACGCATATAATAATTTTGAGACGATAAGTGTTACCAAATTATTGGGTTCTACCAAGGGTGAACTTGTGCATCAAGTTTCTCATTTATATCCTACTTTAGTATCTGATGTCCCAGTTGTGATTTAGTTTCTTGTGTCATATTCAGCGGATGCTTTGGTATCATGTTCTTGTAAAAAGCCTGGTCCTTTGGAATCCTCCTTCTAGCCGGACAAATTTCACCCACTTGCCCAACCTACAACTATGGTGAATCTTGAGTTTTGATAGTGAAATCTTTGTGTATGAAGGGTCCTAAGATAGCGTTTTCTTTTCTTCAAGTTGAATGCTCTTTGTAATATGATCAAACATCATTAGTTTGTAAAAGTTGGCAGTTTTGGACAAATATACAACTTGTAAATTCAGGAACATACTATTCTATTTGACATACTTTAACAAATTTGTTTGTTATAAAGCTGAATGTGTTTTCCCCCTTCGTATTTATACAAAAATGGTAGTTTGCTTGGTTCATAAAACTCAGTATCGGATGACAACGTTCACTGTAATACCATTATGAAGTATAAACATTGTCCTTTGTTGTTAGTTGTTATAGATATGTAATGGAATTAGAATGTTCACAAAGCATATTTGCACGTCGAATTATTACATGTAAATGAAACACACAAATTACAATTCCTAGAAGGAAAATCATTTTGTAAGGTTACAGATAGATGAAATAGAGCGAGCACAAGATGCCATTGCAAATAACCGCCATGGCCATGGGTACATCAAGTAAACATTAATGATGGGCACCTTCGGGCTTGGCCTTTGGCTTCTTCACTATCATCACGGTGCAATGAGCATGATGTGCAACATAGTCGCTTACACTTCCCAAAACCGCCCTACAAGAAACATTTGGGTACCATATTAGTTAAGAATTAAGATGCATGATAGAACATAAGTTTGTTAGGACAATATATGCAACAAGTCACCTTTTAATTGCTCCATAACCATGACTTCCAACAGCCAATATGGTAGCTTGGTGCCTCTCAACAGCGTCACATAAAACATTTCGAGCATCGCCTTCCACAGTCTCTAGTGTTGCATGGTTCACCTATCATACATCACAAAACACACATGGCCTTATCATCACCCAGCTCAAATCTCATCTGAAACGCATGTACGATATTTTTTTCAGTTAATACAGATTACAGAACCGTAAATTACAAACCGATTTAGAAATGCAAAGTTCTCTAGCCCTTTCAATAACTCGTGCAGCGATGTTCTTCAAATCTTTGTCCACATGTGACAGCATATCCACACCTGCAATTTCATCATATTTTCAATAATCTCTGCATAAAAACTTGATGTACATCCTTTATCGTTTCATTGCATACACATAACTTACTTTTTTGTGAAATTTAATATGCCACAATTGCACCAAACTGCAACACACTTTCACCTTTTTTTACTAGTTAATGTGACCATATACGTTACATAAACTAAGTTTTATATTATTAACTAAAACAAAATCTAAAAAGAGAGTATATATATATGTTACATATAATACTGTATTATTTACCAGGAAACGCGATGCCCGTGGAAGAAGCAACAGGTTTGGAGTTAACGACATACAAGTCGAACGGAGGGTTTTGTGCAGGTGCAAAGAAATGATCCAAAGTCCATTCGAGTGCATAAAAACTCGCCTCACTGTCATCGACTCCCACAACGATCACTGGTTTTGCGGTTGATGTCATGCTTTTTGTTTAGTGTTGTAGTGCTTAAGCAATTATAGAAGAAAAAGATGATATAGGAACCTATCCGGTTGGAGTTGAATGTCGACATGCAAAAAGTATTTTACTACTGATATTTCATATTGTTAGTCGACGTCTTATTTAGATTCATGGCCCATTGTATATATGTTATTAGGCTTAGCCCATTTACTTTACTTGTCGGTTACTTTATTATAAAATATATATCATCATGATTTAAAAACCGGTTTTTTAATTGATCCGGCCAAGCCACCGGGTCACGGCCCAAGTGGTTTAACCGGTTTTCCGCTTAAAACCGCCTTCTGGTCACCCAATCAGTTCACGGTTCAACCGGCCGGGTCAACCAGGTTTTAAAAGATTTATTCAATAATACATATGAGATTTTATCTTCTAATTGATATCAGAGCCTTCTATGATCCTATCCTATTTTTTATTTTTTTTTCCTCCAAAAGTCACTTATTTATATTGAAACACACAAATTACAATTGCTAGAACGAAAATCATTTCGTGAAGTTACAGATAGATCAATGAAATAGAGCGAGCACACTATAGTGTCGACATTGCAGATAACCGCTATTGCGATGGGTAAATCAAGTAAAAACTAATGATGGCCGCCTTCGTGCTTGGCCTTTGGCTTCTTCACTATCATCACAGTGCAATGAGCATGATGTGAAACGTAGTCACTTACACTTCCCAAAACAGCCCTGCAAGAAACATTTGGGTACCATATTAATTAAGATGCATAGAACAAAAGTTTTTTAGGATAATCAATCTAACAAGATATTACCTTTTAATTGATCCATGACCATGACTACCAACAGCCAGTATGGTAGCATGGTGCCTCTCAACCGCATCACATAAAACATTTCGAGCGTCACCTTCCACAGTCTCTAATGTTGCACCTTTCACCTACGTACACACAAAACACACACATGTCCTAATCATCACTGAGCTTAAATCGCATCTGAAACATATGTACGATTTTTTACAGCTAAAAAGAACCTTAAATTACAAACCGATTTAGAAATGCAAAGCTCTCTAGCCTTCTCAATAACCCGTGCAGCAATGCTCTTCAAATCTGTGTCCACATGTGACAGCATATCCACACCTGCAATTTCATCATATTTTAAGTAATAACTGCATAAAAATTTTATGTACTTCCTTTATCGTTTCATTAATTGCATAATACATATTTACATTTTTGATCTTAAATCACAGCGAAAAGATTTGCTTGCTGAAGAAATCAAGATAATTCTCTCGTTCCCACGATTACACATAGAATTTGCAAGTTACGTCCTGTTTGGTTGGATCTTGAATCCTAAACCTATTTGTAACAACACTATGTATTTCCTCTTTAATATAAAACAAACGTTGTCCAAAAAAATAAAAGACAAATTTGCATCAAATGCAACAAACTCGATCTCATCTCTTTAGTAGTTAATGTAACTATGTTACATACAATGGTTACAAAAAGCTACAGTAAGTTTTATAAATTAGAACAAAAAATGTAAAAATATTGATTTACCAGGAATCCCGAAGCCTGTGGTAAAAGCAGGAACAGGTTTGGAGTGAACGATATATAAGTCGAAAGGAGGGTTTGGTGCAGAAGGTGCAAAGAAATGATCCAAAGTCCATTCGAGTGCATAAAAACTCGCCTCACTATCATCAATTCCCACGACGATCGCTGGTTTCGCAGTTGATGTCATGTTTGTGTGTGATTTTGTTTTAGTGTTGTACTGTTTAAGCAATTGTATCACATTCCAGAAATTGGAATTTATAGAAGAGAAAGGTGACATAGGATAGGAACCTTTATATTCGGCTGGAATTTAACGCCTTTAGTTTCAATACATGCAAAAAATATAAGACTGATATTTTTATTAGTTTAAATATTTCATGTTTGTAAACTTTATAAATCACATTTTCTTATGGCGAACTCATACAATACAACTATGATATATATCTATATTCTCTCACGCATTCACAAGTCAAAACTATTTTACTTTTGCCCTTAGCAAAACATAACTATTTCACCGATACGTTAACCAAAGACTCATTAGTAACTCACTGTTAACGTAATAAAGCTTAAGCCAGTATTCGCTTAGGCCTATCTTGTTAAGCCCATTTGGCTATTAGGGTTATTAGTTTCTTTTCTATTTAAGCACTCGTTAAATGTACAAATAATTCATCAACTAATACATAAATCAGTTTGTTTTTTAGTTTCTACATGGAATCAGAGCCATATGTCTTTGTCTCCGATCAAACTCTGTTATGTATTTGTTTGGTCTCTGGTGTCGGCTAGTCGTGGGCAAAAAACTTGAAACCGAAACCGCAAAAAACCAAAACCATAACCAGTCAAAACTGGTTTTGACCAAATCCGCTTCGGTTTTTGGAAAAACCGCCAGTTTCCTACCGGTTAGGGGATCCTACCATTGGAACCGGTTTGGTTACGGTTTTTGGGAAACCGTTTTGGGAAAACCGGTTCCAAACCGGTTTTTGAACGTTGGGAAACAGCAGGTGTTATTTTTATTTATCTATTTTTACCGTTTTGGCAACGGTTTTTTGTGTTTTTTCTCCCCATTTTGCCCTCCTAACTTTAGTATAAATAGGTGTATAGTTTAGTTTAGTTACAACACTTAATGTTAGACCCGTTTCCCGGAATACAAATAGGCCCTACCCTAGATGAATTTGACTAATGTCTAACGTGATTGGCTAGTCAACCCGAAAGTCAAACTAATAGTCAAAGAATATGTATTATAGTTATAGAAGATATGATGCTAACTCAAGGGGCTAAAGTTGTTAAGTTTTAAATGTGTTATTAAGTTGGAATACGGCCAAAATAGGAAGAAATGGACTAGAGGGACCATCCTTGCCAATTGGGCAAACTTGCACCTAACAAGAGTCTAGATATTCCCTAGACTCTTCTAGTATTTCATTTGGATAAGGTTTTTATGTATGTGTGATAGTCCGGTTATGGAGGAAGAAAAGAGAGGGAAAAGAAGAAAGTAACTTGCTGATGCTAGTAATGAAGGATTAAGCTACCTACTAAGAGTCAAGCTTATACTAATCATCCTTGCAAGTATTTATGATATTTTGACCTAGGATGGTAAAGATGATGATGATGATGATGATGATGATGATGATGATGATGATGATGTTTATGATGTTCTTGTTAGCTTAGCTTGGATGCTAAGGTAAGTAACTTGATTGATATGTGTTTAATATGGTTAATTGCATATTACGTGGTTATGAGTATGATTGTTATATTGAAAGATTTGTATTAGTGAGTATGGCATTGATAGGTGATTTGCTTAGTTTAGCCAACTCAAGTGATAGATTATGAGTAAGGAATGGCCAAGGTATGTTGTCATGTTATGTGCTTGATGTGATGATGACCATATTTGTTTGATGGTGGAAGTATTCATATTTGCATATATGTGGATTAACGTATTGCTCATATGTTAATCTGGTTACTTACTAAGCGAAAGCTTATTGTTTAGTTGTTAACCTTTTTGTAGGTTCTTGTGATTGTGGATGGCTTGTAATGAAGAGTACCGTTGACCATACAGAAGGCTAGAAGGTAGCTTGTGTTTAGGAGCTTAGGTAGAATACCGAGCTCAAGAGTCATGTTTGTACCCCCGTGAGTCAAGTAATGTTTTGTAATGAGTAAACAAGTGTCAAGACTTGTGTCAAGTTTGGTATAATGGAATGGCGGTCTTATGATATGCTAAAGTGTGTTTTATGTGTTTAGGTTAAAGGTAAAAGGGGTGTTTGGCATAAGCGTGATTCTACCCATCTTGGGTTGTAAACAGGTCAAGTAATTATGAAACAGATTTAATATGTTAAGTTAATGATTTTGGTTAAGTTTGAGGTGTTGTGGAAGTCGTATGTGTCTCATGTCATGAAATGGGTCAAAACGTGTTTTGGCACAAAACCCGTCGTTTTGTAAAGCATTATTCTGAGGGTCAAACGGTAAATGTTTTTGCATGAAAACGAGCTTAAGAATGTAATAAGCAAATCTGGAAGTTTTGATGTAATAAGTAAGTGGTATAAGTCGTTTTCCGGTACATGGGTCAAAATATAAGTGTGTAGAAAACGGTCTATTTTAGACTGCAAAAGGATCCATTTTGGGCTAATACTTGTGGTAATAGGGTCTATTTTAGAGTTCAGATGAATAGGTCTATTTTAGACCAGAGAGGGTCCATTTTAGACTAATATCTATGGTAATAGTGTTTATTAAAGTTGAGTCATTTTTGCGTAAAGTTTCAAATTTTTTGATCAACGGGCACGGGGAGTAACAAATTCATATTAGAGCTTCGGTTTAAGTGAATTAGGTTTCCACTATAGGTTGCCTAGTCTTAAACTACTCGTAGAAGTGTTGAGCATAAGTGTTATGATAACTTAGTTATATGGTAGATTAGTATTTGCGGCTATGATAAGAGCATGATATATAGAATGGTGTGAGTTAAGTAGATACATGGAAATTCATATATTTAACTTGAATGAGATGGTATACGGGTAGAAATTTGCGACCGATATAAGGTCAAAGAATAATACATGTTAATGTATGACGAAATATATATATACTTTAGAGATGAAATGATTGCGATAATGAGAAAACTATGTGTATAGAATAAAAGTATTTGATGAAAGTGCATGAATAATAAAAGTGTAAGAATGTTAAAATAGTACTAGCTTGGATCCAACATAAAAAAAAAAAAAAAAAAAAAAAAAAAAAAAAAGCATTGTGAAACGCCAAGAATGATAAGTTCAAATGGTGTAAGAAAATGGTAAAGGCATTGTGAAATGCCAAGAACGATAAGTTCACGAACGATAAGTTCGAATGGTGTAAGAAAATGGTAAAGGAATTGTGAAATGTCAAGAACGATAAGTTCACGAACGATAAGATCGAATGGTGTAAGAAAATGGTAAAGGCATTGTGAAATGCCAAGAACGTTAAGTTCACGAACATTAAGTTCATTAAAGAGAAAGTGTTAGGGGGTATGAGTGTTGTGTCGGGAATGCTTAAGTAGGATGATATATAATCTCCTTATTTAAGTGGATTGGGACGCCTCTTTATTTAAATAAAGAAATTATAAATCGCAGAACCATAAATTTATAATTCCTTATTTACATAGATCGGGATGCCTTTTTATGTGAATAAAGAGTTATAAATGAGTGGGCTTATGTGTAACCGATATGGCATGAATACGGATAGAGAAATGAGAAAGTGAAAACTAAAATGAGTTAGACGTCATAAGAAGAGATAAATACGAATAAATATTGTAGCGGCGTTAAGGTTAAGAGTGAACCTTAAGATAGACGCTTAGAATGAGTTTGTGCCTTAAGATTTATAAGATTAGAATTGCAAGATCATATAGATCGTTACAATGAAATGACTAAGGATTTGAAAGTATGAGACGAGTGACTTAGGTTTGGATAGCAAGAGATGAGACATTTTGGGGATGAAATCTAAATAAGAGGGGTAGAATTGTTAGACCCGTTTCCCGAATACAAATAGGCCCCATCCTAGATGAATTTAACTAAGGCTTAACGTGATTGGCTAGTCAACCCGAAAGTCAAACTAATAGTCAAAGAATGTGTATTATAGTTATAGAAGATATGATGCTAACTCAAGGGGCTAAAGTTGTTAAGTTGTAAATGTGTTATTAAGTTGGAATGTGGCCAAAATAGGAAGAAAGGGACTAGAGGGACCATCCTTGCCAATTGGGCAAACTTGCACCTAACAAGAGTCTCGGTATTCCCTGGACTCTTCTAGTATTTCATTTGGATATGGTTTTTATGTATGTTTGATAGTCCGGTTATGGAGGAAGAAAAGAGAGGGAAAAGAAGAAAGTAACTTGATGATGCTAGTAAAGAAGGATTAAGTTTCCTACTAAGAGTCAAGCTTATACTAATCATCCTTGTATGTATTTATGATATTTTGACCTAGGATGGTAAAGATGATGATGATGGATGGATGGATGGATGATGATGATGTTCTTGTTAGCTTAGCTTGGATACTAAGGTAAGTAACTTGATTGATATGTGTTTAATATGGTTAATTGCATATTATGTGGTTATGAGTATGATTGTTATATTGATAGATTTGTATTAGTGAGTATGGCATTGATAGGTGATTTGCTTAGTTTAGCCAACTAAAGAGATAGATTATGAGTAAGGAATGGCCAAGGTATGTTGTGATGTTATGTGCTTGATGTGATAGTGACCATATGTGTTTGATGGTGGAAGTATTCGTATTTGCATATATGTGGATTAACGTATTGCTCATATGTTAATCTGGTTACTTACTAAGCGAAAGCTTATTGTTTAGTTGTTAACCTTTTTGTAGGTTCTTGTGATTATGGATGGCTTGTACTGAGGAGTAACGTTGAACGTACGGAAGGCTAGAAGGTAGCTTGTGTTTAGGAGCTTAGGTAGAATACCGAGCTCAAGAGTCATGTTTGTACCCCCGTGAGTCAAGTAATGTTTTGTAATGAGTAAACAAGTGTCAAGACTTGTGTCAAGTATGGTATAATGGAATGGCGGTCTTATGATATGCTAAAGTGTGTTTTATGTGTTTATGTTAAAGGTAAAAGGGGTGTTTGGCATAAGCGTGATTCTACCCATCTTGGGTTGTAGACGGGTCAAGTAATTATGAAATAGATTTAATATGTTAAGTTAATGATTTTGTTTAAGTTTGAGGTGTTGTAGAAGTCGTATGTGTCTCATGTCATGAAATGGGTCAAAACGGGTTTTGGCACAAAACCCGTCGTTTTGTAAAGCATTATTCTGAGGGTCAAACGGTAAATGTTTTTGTATGAAAATGAGCTTATGAATGTATTAAGCAAATTTGGAACTTTTGATGTAATACGGAAGTGGTATAAGTCATTTTCCGGTACATGGGTCAAAATATGTAAGTGTGAAGAAAAAGGTCTATTTTAGACTGCAAAAGGATCCATTTTGGGCTAATACTTGTGGTAATAGGGTCTATTTTAGAGTTTAGATGAATAGGTCTATTTTAGACTAGAGAGGGTCCATTTTAGAGTAATATTTATGGTAATAGTGTCTGTTAAAGTTGAGTCATTCTCGCTTAAAGTTTCAATTTTTTTGATCAACGGGCACGGGGCGTAACACTCAAGCACGCTCAAATTGCTCTTGAAACAATCAAAATGCTCTCAAAATGCTCACTATTCACTAATGGCAACTCAAGCTTCTTCAACTTCCTCTTCCAACGGTGTTGGTTCTTCAAATGCACCAACGGTTGTTGAAGTTATACCCACAACCCAACCCGAACTTTGGAGTCATTTCAACAAGGTGAATTTGTCGGATAATTTAATTACGGCTCATTGTAAGCATTGCGTTCATTTTCTATCACCCAATTCCAACTCGATGTTGCAACTCCATGGCGAAAGTATTATGAAATACTCAAAACTGTTCAAGAATCGGATCAATCATCTTTGGGACGAAAGGGGGTATTTTTGCATACAAGCCGGACCGGGGTTCAAGAACAATTTGTGGGGTTTGTGATTCAAGAAGGTTTGTCATTCAACCACTTCGACAACAAGTGATTAAGCAAGGTACTTCAAAATTGTCTTCAACCTCGATATAATCAAGTAAGTAGTGCTACTTTTAAACGTGATTTTATGAAACAATGGGAAAAGGCTAAAATTGAACTAGTAAAATGTTTTGAACAATTAAATACAAGTGTAAGCTTAACAACCGATGTTTGGTCGGCTCCTCATAATTTGTCAGGTTCGTACCTTTGTGTGTTAGATTGATAAACCCCGTGAGAAGTATTGTATTATTGATATATATTTATAGTGCAACATAGAAGATACTAGAAACCCTAATGAACTCAAACCACATTCGGGCTTGGGCCATTATATTGTCTAATACTCCCCCGCAATCCAAGCGGCGAAATCACAAAAGCTCGGATTGGATTAGAAAAGTAAATAAACATTAAAGCAATAAATTTTTTTTTGATGAAGACATCTGAGATGATCACTTGATTTGATCACACACTATGAGGTGTTGGACCTTTGTAATGTGTAAATATGATACTTTGAGTGAATATGATTAAGTATGCGGAATCTACTTAACCACACTTAGAATGTTTATTGGAAATGGAACTATGATGCTTGTGTTTATTTAACAAAGAACAATGAAAGTATTTCACCAAACGATTCAATATTATTCAGAATAATACGAGTGATCTTTACTATCACTAGGGTTACAAAGACCTTGAATCTTGTGTTTTGTTCTAATGTTTTTCTGTATGTATATGTCTATATCTATCACTCTCGTCACATGCATACTAAGACATATCTAAGATCTTCCTTTTATAGTCCAAGGAAAGATCTTTTTACAATCTATATGACTCATCTTAAATACTAGCTTATGACTAAGCTTCATTCTAGCTAGTTGATGACTTATCATGTCAGTCATTAAGATACAACATGTATCTAGGATTACAACTCACTTGGAGTGTTCAATTTGATGACTACAACAAAGATATTTTTCTTGTATATGAGTCAGTAGAATAAGTTGTACTTATCTACACAGCTGTTATATGAGTCATAGTAGCATCAGCAGAATCCATCAGCAGAAACACTATCAGTAGAAAACGTTCTTCAGCAGAATCCATCAGTGGAAACTTGCTTTGTGCTTTATCAGCAGAAACATACTTGATGTATTTCCTTAAACCTTTATGCTGATTCTTCTGATTATTTAATTCCCAACAACATCTGACAGCAAGCGGTAACAAATCTTCATTGCCGCAGCAAAAGCAAAATGAAGTGATAGCAAAGGAAAAGTAGTGAAACAAATAATTTATTTTGATGACGACACCCGACAACAAAGGGAGATTAATCTACATCATGTAGTAACAGCAAAAGCAAAGAAACAAAAATAAAATCAAAACATAATTTTTTTTTATTTGATGGCTTAGGGGAGACGTCCAACGTAGCCACCTAAGTCTGAGAATCAGACCTCCTCCGATACCATGTTAGATTAATAAATCCCGAGAGGTGATAAGGCGAAAAGTGTACTACTTTTGGGGGGGTCATTTAAGCCCGAATTCGTGACTATTTGATCAATTATTGCTCTAAATCGTTCCTTTTGTCATTTTAGATACTTTTGAGAAGAAATATGGAAAAGAAGCATTTTGGACGTTTTTGGAGCGATTAAGTGAAGAAAACGACAAAGTCTCAAAATCCTTCTGGGAACAGTACCTGACGGCATCAAGACCATACAAGTGACGGCGTCTAGCTTGGCAAAAGAGGTGGATATGGAAAATACACATGACGGCCCAGAATAATTTCAAGGCAATTTGGCCTGACGGCGTCACCAAGGCCGTCAGGGTCAAAATAAATGTGACGACCCAAAGTAAAATTACACATGACGACGTCAGAAGTGGATCTAGTCAATACGAATTTCATCCTGGCGGCGAGTTGACGGCGTCACAAGCTATAACGTGACGCCGTCAAGGTGTAAAATCTATATATAGTTCTCTAATTTTCATTCATAAGTGTGGAACTTTTGGAGAACTTCTTTGTGCAAACCCTAGACGAATTTTCTGTAATAATAAGGGTTTCAACCCTTGTTCCATCCATGTTCAATTGAAGATAAGTTTTCCAATAATCATTCAATATGTTTATGTGTTGTTTGATTCTATCTTATGCTTGTCTTCTTTTTAACATTCTAGGCTAGGTTTTTCTTGTGTTTGCTTAGATGTAATGAAACCTGGATGTTGATTATTGGTTGATGGTTTGTTTATAGTTGTTGTGGATGATTGTATTCGATGTTAGGCTTAAGAAAACTGGCAGACTTCCAATTGGTAACTTGTTGAACGTCTTAAGAAACATGATCGGAGGTTTACTACGATTTAATAGTTGTATTTAATGCATAAGTGAATTCTAGTGATCCCATGTTAGGAGCTTTTAGTCGGCTCGACATAGGAGTGAAGTAGGAGCTTATAGAGTTAGGGAATTTCGTACACGGCCCTACGACTAGTATTAAGGTATATAAACCGTCATCCATGCAATTGTAACAAGCTAATCAACCGGTAAAAGATATCTAGGGAGTAATGAAATCTAAGTAAACACATTTTCTCTTATTATTGTTTCCACCACACAAATTAGTTTTATTTTATTTTGATTGCATCTTTAGTTAATTGAATTAGTTGACTAGCAACTAATTCTGCCCATTCCTTCAAAACCCGAGATTTTACTTGCTTTTATAAAAATATAAAAATACAAAAAGAATCATCCCTCACCCTTAGACCAGGTTTAGTAGACATTTTAATCCTGGCGAACATTATTCCTGAGTTGAACGATCAATCCCCCGGTACTTGTCACTATACTATACTACATTGAACAGGAACACTGCCTGGTGGGGATTGCAAGCTTCTCAAGATCCCTTGAGAGGTAAAACCTTTTACGAGGGTGCAATTCCACGCATCAAGAGGTATTGCATTATTGATATATATTTATAATGCAACATAGAAGATACTAGAAACTCTAATGAACTCAACCCACATTCGGGCTTGGGCTGCTATATTGTTTAATATTGTGTTACCGCATATTGGGTTGATCCTGTAACTTAGCAAATGATGAAGTATACGATTGCTTTTGAAAAATTTGGGTATCCTCACACGGATTTAATTTTTTTTTCGTATGTTACGAGACGTGATAAATTATTTTAACTTACAAGAAAAGGTTTTTTCAATATCATTTGATAATGCTTCTAATAATACAAATGTCGTCCAAAAACTATGAACCACCCGAGCAAGGCCTTATTTATTTTTTTTTATTTTTTTTATTTTTTTTTTTATCATAGTCAATGTGTTGCACACATCATAAACTTGGTTGTACAAGACGGACTAGCGACACTCGGAATAAGTAAGGTAAAAGAAGATTTTAAAAAATTTTTACAAGATATATTTCAATCTGGTAAAGCTACATATGTAAATTATATGAAATTGTGTGAAGAAACCGATTCTCTTTTATTAGCCCCTAATTGGGACGTTACTACAAGATGGAATTCGACTTATAAAATGTTTGTTTGTGGTTTACGCCAAAAAGCTACTTTACAAACTTTTCATGATGAACTTTGCAAAGTTCATAAAATTAAGAATTTTTCTGTTCAAAAATGGGATACTATTCAAAATATAACCGAATTACTCAAAGTTTTAAAGGAAGCAACAACTTTATTATCGGGTTTTTATTATCCCACGAGTCATTTGGTACTTAACCAAAAATTTTTAATGTGTTCAAAATTAGGCCAATTCGAATTTAATGGTCCACTTTTTGCAACTATAGTTCAACCAATTAAAGGAAAACTTCGAAATATTTTCAAGAAATTCCACCGGTAATTATTTGTACTGCCGCATTAAGCCCATGTTTTAACGTTGGCGGGGTCGAATTACTCATCGTAAAATTACTTTGAATTTGGATTTGGTTCAAGAAGACCCTTTCTTTGCAACAAATGCAAAAAATTATTTCAACAAATGTTTTAAAGATTTATTCGATGTTTATTATAATAAATATGGTCAAATAAATGTTTCAACGAGTACGGCTTCTTTATCTCTTTCTATAAATGCTACCTTGGATCCGCAAATGGACTTATTTTATAGTCTAAGACAAGAAAGCGTTAAACGGGCTAGGAGTGATCAACCGGCGACTAACGAATATGGGAGATATATTGGAACCGATTGGATTCAAATTATGGTACTCGAAGAATTCAACAAGCTTCTAGCCGCAATGGCCCGGGATTTACTAACCGTACAAGCTTCTACCGTTGCTTTGGAATTCGCTTTTTTTACTAGTGGAAGGGTATTATCGATACGAAGAACAAGATTCATACCAGCATCTTTGGAGATGTGTATTTGCTTGAAGGATCACTTAGAAGCAACCGAACGTATACAAGACTCTTCAAGTCTTGAAGATCCCTTAGAGAGGGTGATTCAACTCATCTTTCTGATACAGAAATCGCTTAAGATAATGAAGTCGTCAAGGCTAGGTCCTCCGTAGATGAAATGGGTTTCGAAGATGATCTCGTTTTGTTAGTTTATGTTTGATGAATAAATCGCTCAAATGTATTAGCTTTGTGTTTCAAGTAATTTATGTTTGATGTATTATGAGTTTATTAAATAAAAGTTGAAGTTTAGTTAGTTTATTGTGTAGAAAACGCGAACAAATTAGAAAAAAAAAATTAAAAATAAAACACCCGAAAATCTGAAAATCTGAACCAACACCCGTTAATAGCTTCAAAAAAGAAAAAAAAATAAATAAAAAAACCGGTTTCTAACCGACCCTAACCGGTTTCCACCAGTTTGGGGTTTTACCCTAAAAACACAAACCGAACCGTAACCGATTTTTGGCAAACCGGATTTTTGACCGTTGATCAAAACCGGTTAAGGAAGAGTTGAGTAAATGAAAAATCCAAAGGAGGTTCAATGTACACGACTAGTGTCGGCTAATAAGGAAGTTAAATAGAATCACTCATGACGTCGGTTGAGAAGTATACACTTAAAGCGCAGTTTGGATGATGGGTGTTGCACTGTTAGACTTGAATGATAGTAAAGTTTGATTGTTTGGTAAGTTAATGTGGGCCTTCAGATTGGCAATCAAAGTTACATATTTGCTATCTACGAATCCAAGCCATAAGGTTTACTCAAATATTACTGACATTTCAGTGTTGTTTTTCAAAAATGAGTGGGCCCTATTTTCACCTTCACCACTTATTCATATTCATTTTTTTTTTCATTTTTGATTTTACTAGACGAGTATCCGTGCATAGCGACGGGATTTTATAGTGACAGATCGTTTAGTGATAAAAAAAGTTTATGGGTTATAAACGAAAAATAATAAAAGTTTGAAGATTTAAAGATTAAACATAATGTTTTGAAACCCGGTTCGACCCGTTCTGGACGAAAAATGGGTCGATTTAAATCGAGTGAACGCGACGGGTTGGGTCGAAAACGGGTCAAATTAAACCGGGTCAACCCGCCGGGTTTGAAGCGTCCCAGTTCAACCCGGTTTTCGATGTGTATTAATAGTTTCATTTTGAAATATATATTTTCGTATGGCTTTTATTAGTTAGACGAACCGGTGGCGACACCGGTTCCCGGTTGAACCCGTTGGTCCGGTTCAGTTTTCAAAACTATATGTACCATCAAATTGTTAGCTTGTATTAAGCTTTGTGTGTTTTATTAATTTGTATAATGTGTAAAATAACATTAGTTAGTGTGTTAATTCTTTTATATTTAGATTATGTTGTAGTTTGTTTAAATTGTACATTGTGAAAATTTTATTGTACTTTTTAGTAAGGAGTGTTTTAATTGGTTGTTTTTAATTTGATATATATACTTTTAATTGGTTGTACAATGTGAATAAATTATTATATTTTAAAATTATGGGGTGTTTTAATAATAGTATTAATTATACTATGCATTTCTCTCACATTTAACTTTCAAGATTTGACCATACATTCTTTATAGCGACAAATAGTTTATTCGACAAATAATTTATTCATCAAAAAAAGTTTATAGGTTATAAATGAAAAATAATTAAAGTTTGAATATTTAGGAATTAAACACAATGTCTTGAAACCCGGTTCGTCTCGGGTGGTTCAACTGGGTGAACCGTTTCGGTCGAAAAATTGGTTGATTTAAACCGGGTCAACTTGCTATATTGGGTCGAAAACAGGTCAAATTAAACCGGTTCAACCCGTCTGGTTTGAAGCGTCCCGGGTCAACCCGGTTTGTGATTTGTATTAATTGGTTGTATTTAATTTGGTAGATATGTTTTTAATTGGTTGTACAATGTGAATAAATCATTATACTTTAAAGTAATGGAGTGTTTTAATAAGAGTATTAATTATATTTCATAATTTCCTTTAATAAGATTTTTCAAGATTTTCACTTTTCAAGATTGACCAATTTTTCAAGATTGACCATTTTTCCTTCATATGTAGTATAGATAATAAAAAGTTTCAATTATAAATTCTATATGTAATTTTATAACAAATAATTATTTAAATGAAATCCGAAAACCCAATTCCTAATTCTAATTTACAAACCAAACGGGCCCTTAAGTTTCTTTCTGAATTGATTCTTCTAAGATTTATTTGGTCATGGAATTAAAAAATGGACAAATATGAGATATAGTGGGATGCGTTGGATTTAATTGCATATGGCTTGATATATTTGGAATTTTGGTTAATGTGGTTTATATACAATTTGTTTGATAAGAGCGGGTGCAATGACTTAAACTAAACTGTCACCTCAGCGTAAGTTTTTCCTCTTTTCATATAACCCACCACCATATTATTAGAGCAGGTTTGCTGAAATATGGATGGCGACATCAGGAGTCCTATGTGATAAGAAAGTCCCTTTTAAGCTAAAGGAAAACTTTTATAGGGTGGCAATTAGACCAGGAATGTTGTACGGGTCAGATTGTACGAATGCTCAAGCGAACAGCTATGTTGGCGAGCGAGTTGGCAAAGGGCTCGGATTGGCGAGGCTCGTTGTTGTCCCAATGCTCTAAGCTCCTACATCCTATTGTCTATTGTTTAGTCAGTATATGGTTTTGTTTGGCAGATTAGGATTATTAGGATTAACAAATTAAGGTTGGCAGTTTACATTTACGATCCAGGTTTTGCATATGTTATTTGGTTGGTATTCTGAATTAGTAAATTAGATTGACGTTTGTTTGGTAGACGTTTTGGTTAAGTTTGATATAGTTGTATGCTACTTGTAAAGATGCATCACAGTTGGACCCATTAATGTTATTATTACAAATAGCCAAAACATTGTTCTTTGTTTATGTTGGATGTTATAGATATGTAATGGAATTAGGATGTTTTCAAAGCATATTTGCACGTCGAATTATTATTTGTAAATGAAATTAAACACACAAATTACAATTTGCTAGAACGACAATCATTTAGTGAAGTTACAGATAGATGAAATAGAGCGAGACACTTTAGTGTCGACATTGCAAATAACCGCCATACCATGGGTAATCAAGTAAAAGCTAATGATGGCCGTCTTCGTGCTTGGCCTTTGGCTTCTTCACTATCATCACGGTGCAATGAGCATGATGTGAAACGGAGTCGCTTACACTTCCCAAAACCGCCCTGTGAAAACCATTTGTGTACTATATTTGAGATGCAGAGATCATAACTTTGTAAGGATAATAGATTCAACAAAATATTACGGAGTACCTTTTAATTGATCCATGACCATGACTACCAACAGCCAGAATGGTAGCATGGTGCCTCTCAACAGCATCACATAAAACATTTCGAGCGTCGCCTTCCACAGTCTCTAATGTTGCACCATTCACCTACGTACATCACAAAACACACACACGTCTTAATCATCACTGAGCTCAAATGGCATCTGAAACATGTGTACGATTTTTTACAGCTAAAAAGAACCTTAAATTACAAACCGATTTAGATATGCAAAGCTCTCTAGCCCGTTCAATAACTCGAGCAGCGATGTTCTTCAAATTTGTGTCCACATGTGAAAAAATATCGACACCTGCAATTTCATCATATTATCAAACATATTATCAACAACCAAATACTAACTGCATAAAAATTTATTGTACTTCCAATATTTTTTCATTGCATACCACATAACTTACTTTTTAGCACCATATATGTCATATAATTACATTTTTGTGCAATTTATATACCACAATTGCACCAAACTGCAACACACTCTCACCAATTTTTTACTAGTTAATGTGACCATATACGTTACATAAACTAAGTTATATGTCATGGTCCACATCTTTAGCGAAGAAGCAACGTAGTATTTTCATCATTTCCATGGCTTCTTTATGGGTGATAATAATGATATGGCGTTATCGAAATAGTGTCATCTTTAACTCTCAATCTATGAGAAAATGCGACATTTTCGATAACATTCGTTTTTTTTTTTTTTTTTTTTTTTTTTTTTTTTTTTTTTTTAAGCTTCTTGGATTGAATTTAGAGGAGGCAAGTTTAGTAGCCGCACTCATTGGTTAAATTTACCTATGTACTTCTAGCTTCCTATTAGTGTTTTTTTTTTTGTTTATATATGTCATGTTTGCTGTTAAAAAAAAAATAAAAAAAAAAAGTTTCTTAAAAGCGGGTATATATATGATACATATAATAGTGTATTATTTACCAGAAATCCCGAAGCCCGTGGAAGAAGAAGGAACAGGTTTGCAGTGAACTATACATAAGTCGAAAGGAGGGTTTGGTGCAGAAGGTACAAAGAAATGATCCAAAGTCCATTCGAGTGCATAAAAACTTGCCTCATTGTCGTCGACTCCCACAACGATCACTGGTTTTGCGGTTGATGTCATGTTTGTGTGTTTTGTTTAGTGTTGTACTGCTTAAGCAATTGTATCACATTTCAGAAATTGGAATTTATATTGAAGGAAAGGGTGACATAGGAACATATATATTCGAGTACATGCAAAAAATATAGAAGCATTTGCTTTATTAGTTTAAATATTCATATTTAAAGACTATAAAAATCATAACTTTTTATTAAGTGTGATATGGTATCAAATAAGCATATAAACAGTCACAATAAAGAGAATTAGTCGGCAAGATTAAATCTAACCGAACGTTTATTGATGAGTTTATGTCTGTGAAATCTAGTTTTAATATTAATAAACTGATTCTATTTATATCTTACTAACACTCACGGATAGTGTACCCGTTCATGATAGTATAGAGTCGGAGTCGATAAAATCGGGTCGTTCGTTGGAGCGAGGGTATCTAAGTGTATCAAAGTAAACTATTTTAACGACAATTGTGCTTTGAATCCACTTGATTATTTGATTAATTAAACTACTAAATTATTAAACGTGTAAATAAATAAAAGACAATTAAACTAATTAAACGAGAAACGATTAGTAGATAAAGATATGCTTCCCTTGCTATTCATCTATTCGATTAACTGCATGATTGCATGTGCAATGTTCATTCAGTTGTGTTGCAGTGAGTCTTATGTAGTACAGGTGTGATTCGTTTGGCACTCCCTATAGTTTCTTTCCATAGATTCTATGCCGATGGTCACAGTTGTAGGTCGATCTATACTCCGAGCAATAAGTTTCTCAACTAATCTATATGACAATGTTATGTGTGTTTACCAAACACTTAATTACTATGTAAATTACCAGTTTACAGTTCATTAAATCTTAAATCACATTATCTGTCACTTTTAACGCTGCTAAGCCAATGGTCATGGTCCTAGCCACTAAGATTACTTGCCCGGTGTCTTATATGATTCAAGTAATTAGATTTTAGATGGTCACCTACTAATAATTACTATCAACATGTAGCCATGGTCTATGCAAGGACATAAGTCTCTACGTACATATAATTCATCCACAATACATCCAAAATAAATTTAACAATCATGTGATTAAAGTAAATATAGTCATAACAAGGTAAGTACTAAAGGCTTAGCCTTCCATTACAAATGATAAGCAAAGATAAATCAGTTTTGAAAGATTAATGAAAGACATAATGATCAAATTGAATATAAACAATGTTTTTGATGTGTAATTCTTTGATCATTTGATGTTTCTAGCCTTGGAACTCGTGTTGCAGCTTTGGGATTCGTCCTATGGAACTTGGGAATGAAAGCGTGACCTAAATTGTGATAGGTCAGGGTATTTATGCAGCTTTGGGATTCGTCCATAATTCTATACATCATATAACTATTGGGCCGTACACACTGTATGGGTCTTGAGAGCATTATCCACATCATCGATTCAGTAATAAGACGTATGCTTCGATTAGGGAATACGTCGTATGGCCTTCAACACTTAGAGATTTTCTTCAAAGTATAATTGTGTACGTCGTATGCCATAGTATGAGCATACAACGTATGGCTTAGCTCGAATATCAACTTCTCCACTTTTTGGCTTCTTTAGCTCGTTTTTCGGTTTTTTAGCGAGAATTGCTCTAATGCTCTAAATAAAAAGTATAATATAGCTATAGCAAAATGATGTGATCAAATATGTATTATATTTATACATCATTTATCTTATGTTTATTGCTCTTTATTATTATTTTATATAAGAATCGTTACTTAAATATTTATTTTGGTGATTCTTAGTGTTTGTTGAGCAATTATGGAAAAGGAGCGTGTTTTGGCATTATTTGGAGCTTAAATGAAGAAATGACAAAGTTAGTGTTGCAAAAAAAGGTCTACAAGGCCGATTAATCGCCGTCTAGGTGTTACAAGGCCACCAACCTTGTTGATTTATTTAACTGGGTCAACAAATAGGTCAACCATGGTCAATGGTGGTCAAACTTATCGAAAACCTGCAAATCTTGCCGGAAGTATCCAAAACTCACCGCAAAATTATTTTGATCAATTGTAGTAACTGTTTAAATCTATTACAAGTTGTTTTTTAGAAAAATCTTTCCAAAAATACCTAAAACTTGCCGAAAATACACAAAGCTTGTCGAAAATACCCAAAATTTGCCAGAAATGCCAATCCGATTAATCACGATTAATCCCGCCTAGACCGATTACAAGCTACAAGGTGGTCGACCGCCTCACTACCGATTCATGATTTTTGCAACCTTGGACAAAGTAAATGAGGAGCAGACATTCAATACGGCGTATCAAAGCCAACTAGATACGTCGTATCATCATACTTATACGAAAAAGGACCTTGCCTGACTTTGAAGCCATACGGCGTATTCCCACATGAACATACGTTGTATACTAAACTTGGTCTATATTTGAAAGAAGAAAGTCAAGAGAAGTATATGGCATATCCAACCTTGGTAATACGCCATATAGATAAAAGTTCCCCTAAGTTGGATCTGTATTGAAGCTGAGAAACTGAGAGGGATACGACGTATATGGTTATGCAATGCGTCGTATTCAATGGCGGCTAAAAAGGATTATTCTATAATATTTAAATAGTGGAGCCACACCAAGTTACTTAATATGTTGTATTGAGGAGATGCATACGTCGTATCAGTCTGCAGACAGAAAACTATAAATAGAGGACTCACACCTCCGGTTTCAACACACTACTACCATTCACCACAGAGCTTTCAGACATTTCTAGGAGGCAAGGAGGGTCAGGAAACACTAGGGCTCGTCAGGAGGGCATCTCGAGTATCCCTTACCTTTATTAATCATTGTTAATCGTATCAATTTCATTATGATTTCTATTCATTTAGCTTTAATTTGATTCAATCATTGTGTATTATTACTGAGATTTTTGGCTAACACCCTTGGGTGTTAGCCATGTTATGACTATTTTGTTATTTTGATTCATTTATTAGATTAATTACATTTTTATTTGATATCTTTTATGTCTATCGTGCTCATTTCCATTCATTTACTTACTTTAAGTGTTGTGGCTATTGTCTAGATTATTTATTATAGATGCAATTCTATGATTTGTAATCCTTATCATAGTGTTAGCCTGGTACGTTTGTGTAATAACATATATAGCTTTATGCGGGGTTGCCATTAGGACTAGCGGCCGACCGTATCTCTAGGTTTGTCATTTCATGCTTAAGGCAAGTAAGTTAGTGTGAGAACCCTTATAGATAACCATTCACGGGGGTTTAGGTGGTTGCACTTGTATGTAATTCCCAAGATATATTACTTTTTATAGTTGAACCACTTTATGCGTGCTTGATGCTTTTTAACATTGTGACCATCGAGTTAGGGGCGGATATGCATAGGGCTAGGTAACCGTGACTATCTGGCTTAGTCTACCATTGATAGGGAGTTTACTCACAAGGCCGAATCCATGCTCCTCGAGTCTCAGTTTACAGAGAGTAGTATTTTAATCCTTGCACATGTAGGCGACCTAATACGATGAACATGGCTAGCACGTTCTCCTATCATAAGATCTAGACCTTACTTTCTATTTGCATTTCATTTCTTAGTTTAATATTATTTTATTAGAATCACTAAATCTCGTGCAAATCTTTTAGATTGAACCCCCTTGCGTTATTCGACTTAGATAATTAGAATACCTTAGATATAGCTTTAGTTATTCTACTCTTTGTGAATGACTCGTGTTTACCATTTACTAGCTACATTGATCGGGTACATTGTCCGTAAGTGTTAGTCTATCGATTAGTCGAAAATTATAAATATTAAAAACTGATATAAATCTTACACCTAGATAGAACACATCACAAAACATCATCATTTCTTATATAAATGCTATTAAAAGAAGCGATATTCATGGGATAATGATGCTAAATATATGATGTATTTGATGTCATCAACTATCTCCCACTTAAACTCTACTTGTCCTCAAGTAGACTTTGAGTTAAACTTACAAAAATACCTTCTAGATATAACCTATAAAATATGAATTTAAATTTGACGTACTTCTAGTCAATTGCTAAACCGAGCACCATGCGAAAAGGGGAAATAAATAACACTCAATCACTCAATAATCTACGTGTTATATTTTCTGATCACTTAAGGGCTTAGTCATGGTGCAATTACTATCATATGCTTGACCAAATTTCAAATCTCCACCACTAGAGTCTACGTTTAATTTTTCAAGAAGGAAAAAATATGGGTGACACATAACATATAGGCGAAAGGGTTTTAAACGAAAAGGGTAGGATATAGACATAGGAACACACTTAATGGGTGTAAAACAAAAATAAACAAGCAAATAGATTAAAGTCCGAACACATCGAATGTCGCTAGCTATTATCTTATCACAAAACCCACAAGACTCTTGTCATGGACTAATACATGCTTTAATACGGAAATGCACGTTTTAGTGATACACGAATTAGACTCAAAGATATCTCGATCATCATCGTCTACATGCCCTAAAACATATTCAGGTGGTTTAAACAAAGACCAACAACAACTCACAATCTTGAAAGTAATATAACAAAGGTGGTTTATTATGACCACTATAACATGAAAACACATAGTTGGTTTATAATGATGACCAACTCAAAATACTATACAAAAAATGATACAACATTGGTTTATATTATGTACCAACACTTAATAATATATAACATTGGTTAAGCGAACCAATAATCACACAACCTCTTTTTCTTTCTTTTTTCTCTCTTTTTTTCAATTTATTATTATTATTATTATTATTATTATTATTATTATTTCTCTCAATTCTTTTGGCTCACAAATCTCACAAAAGCAAACAAAAAAAGCAAAAAACGATTGTACGTAATTTATCATTTCACTAATAAAAATCCATCTAGAATAAACTTGAAACTCAAAAGGACTATGATGACTTCATATAAGTGAAAGTGAAATAAACTCAAAATCACACATACTTTCACATTCTCATTTCAATGTGCAATTCCCGACCAATATCTCTCTAGAAAAAAATTAAAAAATGCACATAAACACAGGAAATACATACCACACAATCCAGTTACTAGCAATCAACAAAGAACTTAATCTATAAAATGTCTTAAAAAGCATACGTTGTATATAGTAGGATTAATTAAATATCATTAAACTTTAAAGTATAGTAAAATATCTAACATCACATATAATATAAAAATAAAGTACATCGAATGTGTGTATTCGGACAAAATATTGGTAGAATAAGATGTAGTTAGGGCTTAACATTTTAAAAGTATTTAATCCACTAACTATCACATATACATACAAATATACTTCAAGTTTTATAAAATTAAATAAGTTTTATAAAATTAAAAATTAAATACTTTAATTTAAAATTAATTACTTTTATAAACTTGAAAAACTATTAAAAAAATAGTTTAATAAAATTAAAAATTAAATACTTTAATTTAAATCAATTACTTTTATTTAATTAAATACTTTTATAAAATTGAAAAATTTTTAAAAAATAGTTTTATAAAATTAAAAATTAAATGCTTTAATTTAAAATTAATTACTTTTATTTAATTAAATTAACGAGCCGAGATGATATGGTTGTTCAAGAGATGTTAAACGAACGAGGCGAGATGCTATGGTTGTACATGAGATGTTAAACCAATGAGCCGAGATGCTATGGTTATACACGAGATGTTAAACGAACGAGCCGAGATGCTACGGTTATACATGAGATGTTAAACGAACGAGCCGAGATGATATAGTTATACATGAGATGTTAAACGGATGAGTCGAGATGCTACGGTTATACACGAGATGTTAAACGAACGAGCCAAGATGATATAGTTGTACATGTGATGTTAAACCAACGAGCCGAAATGCTATGGTTATACATGAGATGTTAAACGAACGAGTTGAGATGCTACGGTTATACATGAGATGTTAAACGAACGAGCCGAAATGATATCGTTATACATGAGATGTTAAACGGATGAGTCGATATGCTACGGTTATACACGAGATGTTAAACGAACGAGCCGAGATGATATGGTTGTACATGAGATGTTAAACCAATGAGCCGAGATGATATGGTTATACATGAGATGTTAAACAGATGAGTCGAGATGCTACGGTTATACACGAGATGTTAAACGAACGAACCGAGATGATATGGTTGTACATGAGTTGTTAAACCAACGAGCCGAGATGCTATGGTTATACATGAGATGTTAAACGAACGAGCCGAGATGCTACGGTTATACATGAGATGTTAAAGGAACGAGCCGAGATGATATCGTTTTGCATGAGATGTTAAACGGATGAGTCGAGATGCTACGGTTATACACGAGATGTTAAACGAATGAGCCGAGATGATATGGTTGTAAATGAGATGTTAAACCAATGAGCCGAGATGCTATGGTTATACACGAGATGTTAAACGAACGAGCCGAGATGATATGGTTGTACACGAGATGTTAAACGAACAAGCCAAGATGGTATCGTCATACATGAGATGTTAAACTGATTAGTCGAGATGCTACGGTTATACACAAGATATTAAACGAACGAGCCGAGATGCTATGGTTATACACGAGAAGTTAAACGAATCAGCCGAGATGCTATGGTTATACATGAGATGTTAAATGAACGAGCTGAGATGCTACGGTTATACACGAGATGTTAAATGAACGAGCCGAGATGATATGGTTGTACATGAGATGTTAAACCAATTAATGAGGCGAAAAATGATCCGTTTTTAGGGGGTCATTTAAGCCCGAATCCGAATTTATTTGATCAAATATTGCCCTAAATCGTTCCTTTTGTGATTTTAGGTGTTTGGAGAGTGAATTCTGGAAAAGAAGCCATTTTGGACGTTTTTGGAGCATAAAAGTGAAGAAAACGGCAAAGTACCAAATTTCCATGCTGAAGATACAAGGTGACGGCGTCAAGACTACCATCTTGACGGCGTCATACATGAGGAATTAAACACCGTGGGTGGTGACGGCGTCAGAAGGCATCATGACGGCGTCAAAGTGGCAAGAATAAAATACCGTGGTCGGTGACGGCGTCACATAGGCCGTCATAAGTGGATCAAGGCCGTCCGAGGAAGTATATGGCGGCGAGGTGACGGCGTCACAAGTAACTCTTGAAGCCGTCAGCCTACTTTTCCTATATATAGTTTTCTAGTTTTTTCATTAAAGGGAGAGAAGTTTTGGTGAAACCCTAAAGACGATTTTGGTGCCTCTTTTACAGGTTTTTCAAGGGTTCCAAACCCTTGAGACCTTTCATTGTAATTGAGATAAGTGTTCTTCCAATTCAATCAATATGTCTATGTGTTGGTTGTTTATATCTTGTTCTTGTCTCAATTCTACTATGCTAGGCTAGATCTCTTTTGTGTTTGCTTAGATCTAATGAAACCTAGATGTTGATTATGTATTGATTACTTGTCTATTCTTGTTTTGGATGAATGATATTATATGTTAGGCTTAAGAAAACTGGCAGATCTCCAAATGGTAACATGCTTGAACGTCTTAAGAAACATGAACCGAAGCGTACTAGGTCTTTATTGGTTGTATTTAATGCATGAGCCACTGTTTACAATCCCTATAGTTGTGCTGGGTCATGGTGTAGGAGGAGATAAGAGCTCATAGAGTTGGGGAGTTATGTATGCCACTCCACGAATGGTATTAAGGAATACAATCCGTCATCCATACAAGTGTAACAAGTAATTAACGTGTAAAAGATATCTAGGGAGTAGTGAAGTATAAGTAAACACAATTTCTCCAATTACTGCTCACAACCTTAGTATAATTTAGTTTAATTTCATTTTTAGTATTTTATTTTGATTGCATCTTAGTTTTGGGTTAGTTGAATAGCAACTAATTCTGCCCACTCTTCCAAAACCCGAGATTTTACTTGCTTTTATAAAAAGTATAAAAATACAAAAATAATCATCTCTCACCTTTAGAACTATTAATTAGGTTTTCTAATCCTAGCGACACTATTCCTAAGCTGAACGATCAATCCCCCGGTACTTGTCACTATACTATACTACAACGATCAGGTACACTGCCTGGTGGGGGTTGTAAGCTTCTCGAGATCCCTCGAGAGGTAAAGCAAGGTGCGATTCCCACGCATCAAGTTTTTGGCGCTGCAGCCCGGGGAATAGTTATTGTCTAGGTTAGGATTTCTTTTTATTAGGTCTACTTGCTAGATTCCTTTCTAGTAAGATTTTTATTTTTATTTTTAGGTCTTCTTTAGTCTATCTTATTTCTTCGTGCCTTTGTTCGTAACTCTTTACCATCCGACATCATGGAAGGTGGTAACATTCGTGAACCCATCAACCCACCGCAACAAAACCACCCACAAAACCTACCACAACCGATCCAACCACCTATAAGGACCATCCGTTTGCCATCCGGCACCGTTCGATTGGTGCAAGACGGGTGTGCATTCTATGGGTACTTCTTCGAAAACCCGACCCAACACCCTGAGAACTACCTAAAAATTACTAATTCTATAGGAATAGGTGTTGATAATCAAGAAGAGGGACTTTTAGCCCTCTTTCAATTCTCTTTACATGGTCGGGCTCTTCAATGGTTATTCCAACTCCCCGAAAGGTCCGTCTCCTCTTGGGACGATCTTGCTTCCTACTTCTTAACTAGATTCATCTTACCCAAAGAAGTTATTTTGCAACATAACCAACTAAAAACGGGAAATGATGAAATAATGAAGGTCAATGAGATGAATGAATGTGAAATCAAGTTGGGGAGTAACACTTGTAGGGAAGGGCCATGGGATGATGATAGAATAATTAGGAACTCCACACCAACCCTTGAGGAATTGAGGTACCATAAGTTCCTTCTAAAATGCCCTTGCCCCGCAAAGTACCGAAAACACCCATGGATTAGGAAACACAATCCTATGAATCTTAAGGTTCCATGCATGATTGGTCATATGTTTAGAGAACACACTTATATCGATTTAAAGGCACCAATGAACATCATGTCTAGGCTTTATTATAATTGGATCATGAATAAAAAGTTGAAACCTAGGCGGGACCCTTACAACCCTAATCGCATGAGTAATTTTGTTGAGCGGGTTCGAGGGTTACATGTTTTCGTTGGAAATTTTGTCTATAGGTGCGACTTTATGATCTTAGAAGATGTTAGGGGGATTATTGATCAATCTTTATGTCAAATTGTTTTAGGAGAACCTTTTGTTAAAGCCTCTAAAATGACTTACAACCATGATGAGGGCATTATCACATTCGCAACCAAAGAGAAGAACATTAGATATAGGATGCCCCATAAAGAAGAGAGGTTTAGAGAGGTTGAGGATCTCGATGTTGACAACATCCATGTAATTGAGGTTAAGAGTGAGGAAGAGAGAGACATTGGAGGTTGCAAAAAGAAAGAGATCTATTACTCGAAATGTTTAGCTTTAGGTCCCGAGTATAGGAAGGATAAGAGACTGGTTAAGATGTTTGAGACCGCATTCATTTTACGGGATAGGAAAACGTAGTAACCCATGACTTTGAGTCTAGCTACAAGACTCGTAAATAAAGAAAAGCGCTTCTTGGGAGGCAACCCATGTTTTGTGTGATTTTATTTTGTTTGATTGTTATTTGCTTCCGAATGCATGTTTTATTTTTATTGTTGGTTAATCATGTTTCTCAACTAAAATGTGGAAATACTTTATTATGTTGTTTGGCCTAGTCTTAACTTCAACCTAAAGGTATTTTTGTAAAAGATAAGTGTAAGGGAAAACCCCAAATATGTTTTTAAGAAAAAAACCGATCATGATTCTCCACAATTTTTAATGAACATGTATATTCGTATTTGTTAGAGTCAAATGCTTGTATTGAGTCATAATGAAGTTTTGCAAGATTTTCCAGGAAGTAGGACAAAGTTTTTCCAGAAATTTTCCGGAAACTTAACATAAGAATTTCTGCAGGTCCATTCTGACGGCGTCAGAGTATTGCTCTTGACGGCGTCAGGAGTTAAAATCTGGAAATTTTACCGGTTTTGTTTTTCTAACGGAGTCTATTGGTTTTTGTGAATTATTAAGTTTTATAATCTCCAGGAAATCTGCAAACTTCATTCCACAAGCATTATATCTTACTTTGTTTTCTAGGATTTAGTAACTTATATAGGATGCCGCCGATTTTATGCGAGGTTGCCTTGTCTATTGTTGTCAGGATTTACAGGTTATTTATGACAAGAAGATGATTTATATTCTGGAAGGGAAGCTTTGATGGTTCGTTTTCTTGGAGGAAGATTTAACCTGGCCAACCTATAATCCATACCGAGCGAATCAGGGGAGTATTTGATTTCATTCTCTTTACCTCTTAACTTTTACATTCTTTACTTGAACATTAGGGACAATGTTCATCCTAAGTGTAAGGGGAGGGTAAAAAGATGATACCTTACATATGCACTTTCGCTTGAGTTTGTTTTGTTTGATAGTAGATGTGTAATAAAACTATGAGAAATACTTGTTAGTGTAATTTTAGCGCCAAATTTAAAATTTTTTACAACATTTAGGAGTGAAACTTTAGCCATAGCAAGCGTCTCATGGATAGGAGATTGTATGACTAGCACATAACCGTATATTCAGAAAAATTTTCCACCCAAAAATGTGAGGTTCGCCTTTAGATTTGATAGGAAAAGCATTTATTATTAGTGCTTATGAGTGTACCGGTAGCATTTAGATTCTAGAACTTGCGTTAGTGATGCATCCCGAGACCGCGAGTGAGACTACATTCGTGTGGTAGGATTTACTACATGATAAGAGGCATTAGGATCACCCTTGTGTTAAACCCGTATCATAATTAGTTGACCATTTAAGTCATATTACTTGGCTAGTTAAGTCAACTAATTTTTCCCACACCCTTAGCGTTGTACTCATTTTTAGTACACGAAACCCCTAGTACACCCCGCCGAGCCTATCTTTTCGTTTCTAACTTTAAGCATTTTACTTAAAGGAAGAATTTGTTACACCCCACTTAAATGTACACCCAAATCGCCTTAGCCTTCCGTGTATGCGCTCATTTTTAGTGCATTATTGTTATTTGTTAAACCCTAAGTTAACTTTCTAATTGATTACATGGTTGCTAAGTCGAGTCATATCCTTGTACATATTGTTTTGGGACGATTGGGACTCATGGGTAAGTACTTATTTTATGAAGTAATGGGGAAGAACATAATATTATTACCCCCATATGTACGTTAATCTTAAAAGTGCTCCAAGTGTTTTAATTTTCTTAATTCGAGTCATTAGATTAGTTTAATGTAAAGTATGTAAAGATTCAAGTGTAAGGGGAACGTTCATACCCCTATTATGTATTATTTTGGATGGTAGGGTAAGAGTGTAAAAAAAAAAAAAAAAAAAAAAAAAAAAAAAAAAAAAAAAAAAAAAAACATACGGACTACCATCCCGTTTTTATTCTATGTTTATTTTATGTTTTTGTTATCTTTCATTTATTAGCTTAAGTCGAGTCTAGTCTTGGCTTAGCAACGCCATCTTGTACATGTAATTGACCAAGATTGTTAACTCGCCACCAGTAAAATTTCCTTTATCCAACAAAACCGTGTAATTCATATCCCTACACCTAACGTTATAACCCTTTAAAAGACCTCTTTGATAGTTTATCCTAGGTGCTTACGCCATGTGGTGGAGGTTTGATCCTTTCTCAAGCCTATGGTAATCTATTTTGCTATGACAGGTAGTGAGAGATATCTTCCATTTCCATAATGTTATATTACTTTATTACACCCGAGAGATGTGAGTATCTAAACACTATTTGTGAGGTGCTAGTGTATGACCTCCGTGCTTGTCTATTGGTCTTTAGTGGAACGATTATTTGTTGTAATTACTTTTATATTAGTGTTAAATGACCCCTAACTTGTCTTTCGAATAGAATAAAAGCGCATTTGCTTGAGGACAAGCAAATCTCAAGTGTAAGGGTATATGATGAGGCGAAAAATGATCCGTTTTTAGGGGGCCATTTAAGCCCGAATCCGAATTTATTTGATCAAATATTGCCCTAAATCTTTCCTTTTGTGATTTTAGGTGTTTGGAGAGTGAATTCTGAAAAAGAAGCCATTTTGGACGTTTTTGGAGCATAAAAGTGAAGAAAACGGCAAAGTACCAAATTTCCATGCTGAAGATACAAGGTGACGGCGTCAAGACTACCATCTTGACGGCGTCAGACATGAGGAATTAAACACCGTGGGTGGTGACGGCGTCAGAAGGCATCATGACGGCGTCAAAGTGGCAAGAATAAAATACCGTGGTCGGTGACGGCGTCACATAGGCCGTCATAAGTGGATCAAGGCCGTCCGAGGAAGTATATGGCGGCGAGGTGACGGCGTCACAAGTAACTCTTGACGCCGTCAGCCTACTTTTCCTATATATAGTTTTCTAGTTTTTTCATTAGAGGGAGAGAAGTTTTGGTGAAACCCTAAAGACGATTTTGGTGCCTCTTTTACAGGTTTTTCAAGGGTTCCAAACCCTTGAAACCTTGCATTGTAATTGAGATAAGTGTTCTTCCAATTCAATCAATATGTCTATGTGTTGGTTGTTTATATCTTGTTCTTGTCTCAATTCTACTATGCTAGGCTAGATCTCTTTTGTGTTTGCTTAGATCTAATGAAACCTAGATGTTGATTATGTGTTGATTACTTGTCTATTCTTGTTTTGGATGAATGATATTATATGTTAGGCTTAAGAAAACTGGCAGATCTCCAAATGGTAACATGCTTGAACGTCTTAAGAAACATGAACCGAGGCGTACTAGGTCTTTATTGGTTATATTTAATGCATGAGCCACTATTTACAATCCCTATAGTTGTGCTGAGTCATGGTGTAGGAGGAGATAAGAGCTCATAGAGTTGGGGAGTTATGTATGCCACTCCACGAATGGTATTAAGGAATACAATCCGTCATCCATACAAGTGTAACAAGTAATTAACGTGTAAAAGATATCTAGGGAGTAGTGAAGTCTAAGTAAACACAATTTCTCCAATTACTGCTCACAACCTTAGTATAATTTAGTTTAATTTCATTTTTAGTATTTTATTTTGATTGCATCTTAGTTTTGGGTTAGTTGAATAGCAACTAATTCAACTAACCCAAAACTAAGAATAGACAAGTAATCAACACAGCTTTCGGGGTGCTACGGGGATTGGTATCCAACACAAGACAATATAGAACGAGATAAAGTAAACATAATAAAAACACAACCAAAACGGGGTTTTAAGGTTTACATTTATCCCAACATCATTCAGAGTCAGGCCCAAAATAAAATAACAATAGGTCCAAATTTAATTATCAGAGTTTAGAAAAATAGATCCATAAACCGTATGCCTTGGCCGAGCCTTCCATTCCAAGCATGCATCTCAACACTTAATTACCTGAGAAAACGTGCTAAAAGTCAGCTTTCGCTGGTGAGATCATAGGTTTAAATTCAATTAATAATATAGTGGACATATACGCAAAACGCTTGCTAGCTAGACTAAGGATTCGCTAAAAGCCTGCGGATACCCTCCGCTCCAATATAACACACGGATACCCTTCCGTACTAACATAACACACGGATACCCTTCCGTACAAACATAGATATTCGGGTAGCCCCCGCAATACCAATAATAACTCGGATAACCTCTGAAGTACAATAACCTATAGGTGCACACTACAGTATCTAAATAAGTCAACCTTGAATAGTACACACAACATATATGTGACTAAAGCTGACAATTCCAAATAACCAAGTAAGTCAACCTTGAATAGTACATACAACCAATATGTGACTAAAGCTGACAATTCACCAATAACCAAATAAGCCAACCTTGAATAGTACACACGACATGTGTGACTAAAGCTGACAATATATCCTAGTCCATACGCATAGCAAGTTTAGAAAGAATATAAAAGCGATAATAGTCCACGTAAAATGATTTGCACGTTTCTCACCCCAATCATTGAAAACATAGTTCAAGAGTAAAAAGTGGGGTTATGACTCACCTCAAGTCCAGAAAATAGCAAGACGAGGTAGGTAGAAATAAGATGTATGATAACTCACGAAACAGCAACTACGGACTTGGCACGACCTAACAATATTAACTCTTTCAGAAATCATTTCCTCAAATATATAATATTCCCAAACCCGGACGAGAATCCATTTTATTTCCGAAAATCCATTTCGTATTAGTTTGGAGTATTTGCGTTTGGTATCCATACGGGTGGTGGGTCGACTCAAAACGAACCAAAAAGATCACATAAAGAAAGATGAAACAAACTATAGATCTAATATTAGCCCAATATATCATTTAAATAAATCGCCAAAGTTTACCAAATCCGTCGATTTGATAATCCTCATATTTATTTACGTAATATACCGTTCCAAGATTACACCCAACCTAAAGCGCATATAAAGCACCTAGCACATAATTACTATATAGTATATATCATAGTTTAATAAATTCCTCATATATATCGTCAAATTGGCCAGATTTCCCGATATATACACTCGCAATCTATTACACTTTACATATACTACAACCTATGGGCGTCGTAGGATACGATGCCCACTAATATATTTATTTCGTATAACCAAACAACCCGGCTCGACCTTACGGTTAAGTGGTTATTTAATTATAGAAAACGTCTATATTAGTCGTCATATATCCGTGACAACACGAACGTCACCAATAGTAACTTACCTGGACCCGAGTGACAACAATTTCGCCAAACTCAATAAGTTTATCCGTTATATATCCAAAGTGACATTTTATTAAACGTTTCATAATTGTCGGGAGTTTCCCGTTTTATAACACAATTTTTATAATAGTAATACGTTTAATAATATTACGCCACTTTTGTAGCCTAATATGTATCTAATCGTATTATTTGTAATACGACTCGTTATTATTATTATTATTAATATACGCGTTTATATAGTTATATATACGTTATTCACGTATATACTTTCATATAAACGTTCATATTATCAATAATTATTATTACGAGTTTTATTATTTCCGTTTCCATTTTAATAGGTATTGAGTTATACGAAATGGTCATATGTCCGAGTCATGACTCTCGGCTCACTGTCCAAGTCCAATAATAAGCAAAAGTCATAAATAACAATTCTCCGTCCAATCACAATCTCAAACCACGGGCTACAACAATAGGGTCCGACTACGGCACCCGACTAACCTATCTCCGTCAATCTAACGACCGTCTCACAATCGGTCCCCAATACCACAATTCGTCAACACATCTTCAATTACCAATAATTATGTCCCATGTCGAGACCACAATGGTCTCGACTCAACCAAAGCATTCAGCCGATAAATGAATACCACAACAATATAACCAAGTTCACAATTATTATTACAAGTATATAACATTAACCAAGTTAATGTGTGGGTCGGTTTACCAAGCCGACCCGAGCCCTCGACTCACTTGAGTCTCGGCTCCGAACCGCGAGTCATTTGGACTCGAACCAAACACACAAGTATCATATAGCTCACTTGAGCTTAACCAAGAAATCATATACTCCATACGACCCAAAGGTCAATTCGGCAGCAAAGTGGTATTCGGCTAAAAGCCGCGACCCAAAAGGGTCGAACCACATTAACCATACGAGCCAATAGGCTCGAACCACACTCAACGAGAACCCCATGAGGGTCTCGGTATGGCCAAAGAGCACAAAAGAAACCCCGAGACCACATGGTCTCGGCTAGCATCGGGTCGAGGTACACAACACTCTCGACAACCAAACAACCAATCAATCTAAGGACCAAAGCCATCAAAGGCTCGAATCAAGAAAATAAGCCGAGAGCTTTGCTCTCGGTTCCGAGTCATCCATACCCAAAACCATGAAACCCGGATACCAAACTAGTTTTTAATCACAAAAACATCATTTCTATTCGAAAACCAATTCGATTCTTCAAAAATTATCCGTGTAGCCACGAAATAAAGCCAATTCGTGGCTCCCAAAACCCTTGAAAAGCTTCTCCTCACCTTCTAAATCCTCCAAACGCTCGGATCTAGAAAACTACCACAACTTCGAATGGATAACTATAGATTTGGTGGTGTTAATGATGGTTTTAGGATGAGTTTCTTATACCAAAAGAAAGAGGGGAAAGAGAGGAACAAAATGGTGGTATTTGTTTTGTTGGGGAGGTCGGTTATACGGCGGTGGTGGCCGGATTTATGTCGGCGGCTAGGGTTTTGGAGTTGGGGAAGAGATAGATGAGAGAGAGATGGAAAATTAGTGCGTGAGTTTGTGTGTGTGTGGGTGAAAAACCGGACCAACAAAACCCTTATATCTCTTTTATTATTTATAATAATAATAATAATAATAATAATAATAATAATAATAATAATAATAATAATAATAATAATAATAATAATAATAATAATAATAATAATAATAATAATAGTATTATTACGGTGGAGCGGGTGACGCGGGTAATTGTAAAAACATATGGCCCGAACCCGAACTCATTTTAAAACTTCAATATCACTCGAGAACCTCTCGTAAATAATTAAAAATATATCGGACTCGTTAAGACGAATCATAAAATTGTCGTTAGGTAATCCTAGTGCCAAAGTCAACGTAGTACCAAGTGAGAATTCAAATATACATCACCGATCATATAATCAAAAATGAATTATGAACATAATTCACGAATTCCATAATGTCATTAAATAAAAATATCCGTAAAATAGGTCTTACAAGTTCGTTGTGAAATGAAAATTTCAAATAAAAATTATAAACAAACTTAAATTGAAATGCGGGTTTTTAAAATAGCTCCCTAAACTGCCGGTTGTCACATCCTCCCCGTCTCAGAAGGAAACCCGTCCCGGGTTTCACTCGGAAAAATTCATCTACGAAGTGAAAAGCTTCGGATATCTCTTCCTGAACTCGTCCTCACGTTCCCACGTAAATTCTGGTCCATGTCGGGAATTCCAACGAACCTTGACGAGCGGAATGCGACTCCTCTTGAGTCGTTTAACTTCACGATCTAAAATCTCAATCGGTTCCTCCACAAAATTCAGTTTCTCATCAACACGAATGTCCCTCATTGGAATGACGGACATTTCATCAGAAAGACATTTCTTCAAATTACTCACGAGAAACACGTCGTGAACTTTACTCAGTTCGGACGGTAATTCCAACCTATAAGCCACGGGCCCAATTCTTTCTAAGATCAAGAATGGTCCAATGTAGCGTGGGTTGAGTTTACCACGTTTCCCGAAACGTATTACACCTTTCCAAGGCGAGACTTTCAGCATTACTTTGTCTCCAACCTGGAACTCTAAAGGTTTACGTCTCTGATCGGCATAGCTCTTCTGCCTATCTCTAGCCGCTTGCAACCGATCACGAATCTGAGTTACTTTCTCGGTAGTTTTCAAAATAAGCTCAGGGCCTGTAAGTTGACTATCTCCAACTTCTGCCCAACCAATAGGCGAATGACACTTTCTGCCATACAAAGCTTCGAATGGTGCAGCCTTAAGACTTGTGTGGTAGCTGTTATTATAGGAGAATTCCGCAAGGGGTAAGTACTTCTCCCAGCCTTTACCAAAGTCTATGATGCATGCACGAAGCATATCCTCTAACGTCTGAATGGTCCTCTCACTTTGACCATCGGTTTGGGGATGATATGCAGTACTCATATCAAGCCTCGTCCCCAAAGTCGTTTGAAGTGATCGCCACAAAGCTGACGTAAAACGACTATCACGATCCGAAATAATAGATATCGGGACTCCATGACGCGAAATAATTTCCTTCACATATAACCTCGCAAGCTTATCCACACTATCATCTTCACTAATAGCTAAGAAATGAGCAGACTTTGTCAGACGATCCACAATTACCCAGATAGCGTCACAACCGCTAGCTGTCCTCGGTAATTTGGTAATGAAGTCCATAGTAATCCGCTCCCATTTCCAGATTGGAAGTTCTGGTTGCGTTAGTAATCCTGACGGTCTTTGGTGTTCAGCCTTAACCTTGGCGCATGTCAAGCACTTACTAACGTACGATGCTATACCTGCTGATTCGCCTCAAACAGTCAGATAATTATTGATCAGCCACTTGTGAATGGCCAACTGTAATAGTCAAACAGCTGAGGCAAATGCTTCCGAGGAATACAGTGTTTTCCCGGGTCGTAATGTCCCAACGAGGTTGTGATGGTATCAAAAACGAATCTGTGATTAGTGAATGTGAACAGGAAAGGGTATAAAGTGTGTGTTTGTGTTTACACTAGGGTTTTATAACTTAAATAAACTATTAGAACAATTACGTAAAACCTAGATATCTAAAACGTATAAACGTACACCAATTTAAAATTCAGACGCGACAAGGGTTAAAACTACAAGGGTTAAAATTGAAAATCCTATAAACTTAAACTTAAAATAAAATTTAATTAAAAAGAAAACTATTTTTTAGATTATTTTATTATTTATTATTAATTATTTAATTAAAAACTATTTAACTATTTAATTAAAACTTAATTTAAATCAAACTAAAAATTATAAATACTACAAATTAAACTAAAAACTTATAAAAATAATTTCTAAAACTTAAAATGAACTTGAAGAAAGTATAAAAAATAAAAATAAATCTTTTTATCTTTTTATGAATTTCTTATTAATTAAAAACTATTTATAGTAATTATACTAATTAAACTATTTTAAATTACAAATAATATTAAACTAACTTAGAAAATTATGGAAAAATTTATAAAACTATTTTATGACTTATAAAAGCTATAAAAAATATAAAAACTAGGTGTTGCTATATAAAAATTAATTATGCTATTTATAACTTAATTATTAATTAATTACTAATAAAACTATTATTAATTCTAATAAATATCAAATGACAATATAAAAATCTAAGAAAATTATTTAAAGTACTTTAACCTATAAGGAAATTAATAAAAATATAAAAACACAAATTACTTAATTAAAATCTAAAAATGAAAATTAAAATTAAATTAAATTAAATAGAAACTATCACTTAATTTTATATTGTTTTTTTCTGGATTTTTATTTTACAAAACTATATTATATATAAAAATAAGTAACTTTTGTAAAAACAACTAATTTCTAGCTTAATATTAAGCACTGTGGAAGCTTATTACTTTCACAGTTGACTTTGGTTGACTAAAATGGTAAATAAGCTCAAATGAGCTTATGTGGGACCCACTTTGGATAATTCTGGTTCTAATAAGGTAGTTAGACTTGTCTAAACTTAATTTGGTCAAATAAGCTCAGTAGATAAGCTAATAAGCTAAAATAAGCTAATCCAAAACTTAATTAGAACACAGAATGGGGACAAGGTTTATGGGCTTATTTAGGTGGGGTCCACTGAAGCACAGGTCAAACAAATGGTCAATCTAAGTTCCTTGGTAGGAAGGGGGTTCAAAGGTACTAAGGTGGAGGTGTGGGGCCCACTGTGGTGGTCACAAAACCACCACAAAGTGGGTGGTGTGACTGTGATGTCTGCTGCACAGGGGAGGTATCTTCCCCTGCAGCTGGTTTTCTAGGCTTGGTGAGGGCAAGGGAAAATTCACAAAAATAAAACAAAAGTTGATTCTTAAATTTAAGCTGAGGCACTTCAATGTGTGAAAAGAACAAAGCTCAATTCCAAACACAAAATTCAAGAATATTCTCTCAAAATTTGAGTTTCTGCATGATGATACTAATTTGACTTTTGCAATGAACTCTTAAGGTTGACTTAGTTGAACTTTGGATGGTTCTAATTAACTGAAAAGGTGATTTTAAGCTATTGTAAGGTTAAATTAGGCTACATTAACAATTATTACAAAGATCTGAAGGGTATGCTAAGTTAAAATCCTAACAGTTATCTAACTAGGTAAGATTACAATTGATTTTGACTTTTCACTGAGTGAGGGTTGGTTTTTATGGTTGTTCTGGTATACTAAGGCCTATGGTAACATGTATCAAGCAAGAATTTCAACAAAGGCTCAGAATATCCCCTGGATATCCACAAATCCAAACAGCCTGATTCACTACTTGATTTTTGGTTTTTAGAACAAATGATTGCCTGAGACTTTGAGATTGCTTCTAAACAACTTATTATGATCCAATAAGCTTACATGAACACAGAAACACATGCTTGAACTGCAATAACCTAAGATACTATGTTATACTAAAATTGGCAGTTGAAATGAGATTTTTAACACAACAAGAAACTCATGAACAAGTATGGGGTATAACACCATAAAATCATTCCCTTATACAAAATAAGCACTTAAAGAACAAGTATAAGCAAAATCAAGCTATTATACAGTTAAAGAAAAAAAATGCATATAAGGCTTACAGATGATGTCCACTGAGAAACAAGTATCCAGGGGGTTCAAGACATAACCTAATACCTCCCATGAGGTGCTACAACCATGGTTATTCCAAAATGAATCCTGCTCCAATCTTCTTTCTCTCTTCTTTTTGATTTTTTATTTTTCACTAATTTGTTTCTATTTTTTTTTATTTTTTTCTTTTTCAATGAGTATTGTTAATTCAGAGTTTTCTAAAAGCTTAACAAGCTTTATCAGGGCTTGTGTGAACTTATTCAGTCCTCAATAACAACAAACAACAATATCAATCTATGAATGAGATTTTGAGTAAATTTGAAAATTTCATAAACTGAGAACCAAATTAAAACTTGAAATTGACTTCAATTAAAGATTGAGATACATGAATTTAACTGAGTACAAGCTTTTTTAAATGAAATTACAACTGAAAATAAAGTTTACACTACCTACGGCTAAACTATTTTAAAGCTACTCTAATAATCTTTCCACTGTGCTTCTTCTTTGATTTATAATGACTTCCAGGGTTTGTGGGACCCACTAGAACATTTCCCACTTGCAATGTTAGCCCTAGGATCACTGCAAATCATCTTGGCCGTTTGAACATCTTTTGGCGCCAAAAGTCCTAGGGGGTAGCGTGGAGTGTTTTCAGGGGTAATTAATGGGTCTTGGGAGGTTGTGGAGGTGGAGGGATAAGGTAGACAGCTGGGGTGTGAGGTGGAGGCAAAACTATGGGTTGAAATGGTGGTATTGGTGTTGCAGTGATAAGGTGGAAGGGATGAGAGGGAAGGGTGATGGGTTGACTGTTTGACCCTGGTATTAAATACCAGGGTGGGTTGGTTTGTTTGTTTGGGCCAAATGAGTATGGGCTGGATTAGGTTTTGTTGGTTTATATAATAACATTAGGTCCGTTTAGTTTATTTAGAAATTACAAGGACCAAATGTGTAATTTATTCAAAGTTAAAGGCTGAATTGGTATTTTCCCAAAGTTTATCATATGGGCCTATCTTGCCAAGTGTGAATAGTAAAAGGGTAATAAATGATAATTCACTAATTTAAAATACCCAGGGACTAAATTTGTCATTTTTGGAAACTTGAGGGACTAAATGTGTAATTTATTCAAAACTTTCACCCAAGGACTAATAGTGACAATTATGAATTCCCTAGGACCCTTAATGATAATTTTCCCATTTTGAACACCCGAGGACTAAAACTGTCAAGTTTGAAACTTTGAGGGACCTGTTTTGCCAAACTGTGAAACTTCAGGGACCAATCATGTAAATTCACCAAACTTCATACCAAGGACCATTCCTGCAAAAGATTATTAGTACAAGGACCAAAATTGATTTTCTCAAAGTTTTTACATCCCAAGGACCATTTCTGACAATTTCCAAAGTACAGGGACTAAACTTGTAATTTTATGAAACTTTGCACCAAAGGACTAAATATGAAATTTTATGATTAAAAAGGACCTTTGGTGACATTTTCATGTTTTTAGAATAACAAGGGACTAGTTTTGCCAATTTATGAAACTTGCGGGACTGAAACTGCCAATTATGCAAACTTTGTACATTTTTCATCTGTTTTTGCATATTTTGCATTTGAAACATATAAAACACACCTTTAAGATATTTTAAGTATTTTGATACATATTTGAGTGTTTTTGTATGTTTTGGCAGTTCAGATTAGTATAAAATGATGAGTATTTAGACACTCATCAATCCCCCACACTAAACTATTGCTAGTCCCTAGCAATCTATTGAGAAAAACTTAATGGATTTGAAAAACTCTTTACCAAAAGCCATCACTTCTGGAGTAGCCAGGTGTAAGAACTGTGGCACACCTGATAACCGTGTGATTTTGAGCAAATCACCAGCTGTCAACGGATTTGATTAGTCTTTACCAAAAGCCGTTTGCTTCTGGACTAGCCAACTCTTGATGGAATAGTCAACATCTTGGTGAGCTGATTACCAATTATGGTTTTTCCACGGCCTTTACCACAAGCCATAATCTTGCGGGCTAGCCAACTCATTAGCTTTTGAGGATAATGGGGAGTTGAGGAACCATACAATTTTTGGCAAATTGCAAGCCATAAACGGGTTTGAGTTATCTTTACCAAGAACCGTTTGCTCCTGGATTAGCCAATCCTGTTGTGGGTTAGACATGGAGGATTGATACCATTTATTGCGTTCTAAGTGAGAAAAAATTTTAAAATTTTGGCTAAAATGGGGGTTCTTGATGGAACATGTGTTTAAATTCGTTAGAATAACGAATCTCCCCCCACACTTAGAACTGAATATTGTCCTCAATATTCAAAATACCGGGTGTTAAACCGAACTTAGAACGTAAGAAGGAAATATTACTAGCCATTATTTTATGTGTATATACATACAATTATTTTTTTTAGATAAAACTTCTTAAATAGAAGCTATCACTATATGTACATTTTTTTTTTTTTTTTTTTTTTTTTTTTTTTTTTGCTATATACAACATGTGGGGTATCTCCCCCACACTAGGGTGGTACACGGGTGAAAACCTATATACATGCTAATGTTTTTGATTACCGAGTCACTAGCTTGACTCGACCCCGTATTTGATTCCTTTTCTCCCAAACTGTCAGGTTTATCACGCAAGCTAACCGCTTGTGAACGGTTAACTGTAATAAAGAGGTCCTGAACAGACCTGGAGAAAAAGCAATTTAAAAATCTATGGGGAAGTAAGTGGAAGAGACAATCTCAATCGGACTTTCATTCAAGATGTTCGGATAAACATTTGAAGCACGTGAAAGTTCCACACCGATGAGACAAGTACCCGGCTCATAATTTATAAACGAGAATGCCGGGGTCAAAGATAATGTCCTCACTCCCGAAAGAGTGAAGAACAGGATAAGGGACAGAATATATGAAGTAAAGAAAGAAAGTCATGATGAAAATCATAACTAACTCCTCATCTTCAATAGGAGAATTCATTGTTTCATGAATCTCCTCTTCTTCAATAGGAGAATTCATTATTTCATGAATCTCCTCTTTTAAGCTCGTTTGATCAAGACATATTATGGGTATGTCTAGATCAAAATAGAAACTATCATACTCCGGAGGAGATATGATATGAGTGAGTTCACCGGAGAACTCCTCAAAGGTGAATGATTCGTATTCGGGATTGATTTGAGTGAGTTCACTGGGGAACTCCTCAAAAGTAAATGATTCATAAACGGGAAGAGAAATATAAGAATGAGAAGTGGTACTGCCACTTATCTTCTCTCCCGAAAGATCAAAATGGAACGTTTGTAAATCCGGAATAGAATCATTGATCAAAATCTCACTATCCTTGACGGGGATAGGAGATGAAATAGGCTTTTCATTAAAAGCCTCGATTCTAGAAATGAGAAGATTAGCATTTAATAATGTAAGACGAAGAGCTTCGTCTTGGATAATTTCTTCATTATTCTCTTCTTCTGAGTTGACAAGCTCAGAAGGTAATTCCCCCACATAACTAATGTCTCCACAAGATAAAGAATAGTTCTCATCAGAATCAGAGAATGTCTCAATATGATCATTTGGAAAGACAAGAGGGGGAGGGATATCACACATATGTTCAAGAATTCCCTGTGACTCACTTGGGATTGGGACAAGGTTCTCAACACTAGACTTTATGAATTCGTCCGATTCCTTTGCAGGAACAGTGTCAAGATGCTCGTCCCCCATGTTCAGAGAGTGAGTGGGAACCTCGGGTGTGATAACATCATACTCAGGGAGATGAGAAGGACTAGCAGTAATGGAGTCTACAAGTTCCATTATTTCTACTGCTGGTGATTCAGTTATATTCTTTTCTCCCTGTATATGCATGGAAGGAATCTCAACTGAAGAACTTGATGAATCTTTTTGAATGATAGCAATGTTATCATCATCATCACTGTCATCATCGTCCTCATAGAAAGCAGCATAGCGAATATTGGCACGTATTTTGGCTACTCTTTGCTCAGCAATTAAATCTTCCATGCTTTTTACGTCTCTAGCTGCATGTTTTTCAGCAAGTAATTCCGCGATAGATTTATCACGAGAATATGGAATGAGTGGAGACTGTGGGGGTGTGGATGTGTGGTATAATCGTTTTAGTATAGTGTTTGTTTTACCGAAGAAATGCTTAGGAAAGTATTTCCCCGGGTCGTATCCCAACGAAAGTTGAATGGAACTTCGAATCCTCGCTTCGGAAAATCGTGTCGTGAAAAGTGGTAAAAAGTGATTTATATGAGATTATGCTAATGATAAAGTAAATAAAGCACAAATAATCAACTAAGTACGTAAATCAAATAAGGAAACTAAAAACGTCACGTAAAATCAAAACCGTAAGCTAAAACGCAAAATAAACGTTAACGCGCGAAATGAAACGTGAATTTTAAGCTACACTACTCCTACGGACTTGGAAATAATTTTTAAAAATTAAAAATGATAAAAGAAAATTTTGAGAAAAAGAAAAATATTTTTTTTTACTTTTTATGAATTTTTTATGAATTAAAAACTAATTTAAACTATTTAATAATTAAAAGAAAATGAAAATAAAGTGAGAAAAATGCAAAATTACTTTCTAAAATTCTAAAATAACTAAAAATAATTTTCTAATATTTTTTTGGATTTTTCTTGGCTTTTTCTGATTTTTTTGGAATTTTCAGCAATTAAAAAGTAATTAAAAATGATTAAAAATGAAAATTAAATAAGAAAAATAGCAAATCAACTCAGAAAAATCTGAAAATTTCAGGGAAAATCTAAAATATTATTCTAAATCTAGGAAAAATATAAAATTGGAAAAATAAGCACTGTAAGTGCTTATTAGCTCAAAACTGCTTATTTAAAAGTGCTTATTGATAAGCAAAACTTGACCAAACTGACCCAAACTTTTACCAATGTAGTTTTAGACTTAAATAAGCTTAATGGAACAGTATTGAAAGCAAATGATCACAGAAACATAGATAATGGTACCAAACAGTCAAATAAGCACTATTGAACAAGCATAAGCCATACAGAATAAGCAGAGAGCAAAGGATCAATTGGAACAGTAACTAGAAGCATTATGGAACTCAAATGAATCACTATACTCAGATTACAAGCATTAAAACACACTAGCAGGCCTATATTAGAAAACAGATATATGGTTAATCACTCAATAAGGTAGACCAATAAGCAGTACAGATAAGCTAAGAATGTAGAACTAATGGGGGGCAATTGATTACCTACACTACTGAGATGCCAAAGGTACCAAAAAATCACACTTAAAAGCTAATTTAATTACCTAATGATGGCCTTAAACTTAGTTGAACACTGATGGTGCAGGGGAAAACATAAGCCAAACAGCCAACTAAACAACAGTATTTCAATAAGCAAACACAATCCAAACAGCAATTTTCTTTTTGATAATTGTTAACCTACTGCCAAACTCTACAAAAATGGTTTTCAAAAGTATTTCCAAATATTATTAAATCCTACAAGTACTTCCAAAGTTACACCAAAATCTGAGTTTCAATTAAGTTTTGACTTTTGAATTGCACCAAGGCTTTGACTAAACCCAAATCGAGCAGCTGAGATCTTATCTTAGGTGTATGCTGATGAGGTTTAACTACTAACAATGCTTATCCAATCATAAAATGCAACTAAGAACTAAGTAGCAAGAACAGATATGAAGTTAGGCAGGTAATAATCAAGTATTAAGCTAACTTTGACTTTTGCTAAGTATCCTATTATTTTTATGCTATTACTAACTTATATAAGCCTAATATGAATTACTGATGCAAAAATTACAGCTAGAAAACACCAAGTCCATAGTGAAATAACCTAATCCAAACACTACTTAAACTGCCTACTAACACTACAGATGTGAAATTATAAGCTAAAACCTATAACTTTAAAGCCTAAGACAGATTATAGATACTCAGTAGAAACTAACTAAGCATTAAAACACAACTAAAAACAACAAGAACTAAGTATGCAGTTTACTCTAAAATATGGCAGTAAGAGAACAAGTATGATCAGATAGAAGCAAACAACAATCTACTTATGAAATAAACTTCTACTAAGCTAAATAATGATGAAGTAACACTACTAAAATAGAAAATAAGTAGATACCACAGATCTAAACTATGAAATAACAGATGCAATTTTAAAAATAAAAATAAAAAGAGAACTCACTATCTTAATCCCAGCTGAACAGGGAATCATTTGATCCGAAGCCTATCTTTAATAGGCTTAAACCATACCATTAACCATCAATTTAATCAACAGAAACCCAGGATTCCAATCATGAAATTCCATTGACTTTTTGTTGACTGAATTTCCCACAAACAGATTTCAAGGAGAGAACTCATAAATAAGTTATCAAAATTTTTATAAGCTACTAAAAATAGTACTATGTAAACTGGAAACAGATTTAGAAATACTAGATTGCTAGGAAAATTTTAAACTGCAAGGAATTAAGATAAAAACTAAAATCCAAAATTTTATTAAAACTGAATTAGATTACAACTTTTGAAAGATGAAATACAATTTAAAAGCTGAGATTACACTAATATTCCATTAAACTACAACTATATTAAACCTACTCCTAACCTAAAATCTAACAGGTTCAACGTGAGTCAGGAGGATGGTATATATAAGCCTTTGTATGTGAGCAGCTAGGGTTTTTAGAAGCCTCTCGATCCTTGAAGCTTAGCCCTTGGATTACCCTTGATGCCCACTCCTTTCAATATAAGCCGTAGGATCATTTTGAGTACAAACACAGCTGGGAAACGTGGTCACGTGTCATTCCTTGTCCTGGAGCTAGTCTTGTCACGATATGATGGGTAATTTATTAGGTACGAGGTTAATTGAGGGTGGGGTAATACTAGGGTTCTAGTAACAGTATTTTCCTGGGTTTGGGGGTGAATTTGGGGGGCGGTAAAAGGGAGTTGGGGTGTTTTTATTATTAAACGGTGTGGATCGGGTATAATGGGATGGATTGGACCGGGTAGCATAAAAGGGATGGGGATAGGCTTTGATATTGTTTGGGCCAAGGGGGAGTTTTGTGGATCAGGTGTGTAAGGTGGTGTTGGATTGTGGACTATAGGATCCGGTTGTGTTGTTGATTTAGTAGTAGGAGTAGTAAAAATCACAAGGACCAATTTTGTATAATTGCAAACCATAGGGACCAAATCTGTAATTTATCCAAAGTTTCACCAAGGACTATTCTTGAAACTTTATGAAACTCCAAGGTTGATTTTGTCTTTTTGAGCTTTGACTTTGACCATTTGGCTTCCCGGCTACGGCTTTTGACACTTTCCATTCTCGTGCTCGTTTTTGTCGGTTTTGCTTTGTTTTTGTCCATTTTTCACATATCCGTACCTGCACATACACAAATACAAAAACACACTATTTCTTGGCATATTTGGTTAGTATTTGGTTATTTTTGGTCTGAAATAAGGCCTAAAAGGATGAGTGATTAAGCACTCATCAAAATCCCCCAGACTAAGGTATTGCCGTGCCCTCACGCAATGTCATCACCTCACGCTTAAGAGATAAATAATTTCAAAACCTCTCTTTACTGACGTTGTAAAGTAGCAATGACTTTCAAAAGAGATAGTAAAATCATTTATTCTCAAAAACGCTCCGTTTTCCGATTTTCATGGATAACAACTACTACTACTACTACTATTTTTGTATTTTTCATTTTTATAGGTGACGGTTTATTTTGACTTTCATTATCAATTCATATCTGTTGATAATTTTCAGGGTCAACGAGTAGAAACACTTCTCACGGAGAAGAGACCATACGGATAAAAATCGTCATCCTTGATTTTTCACAAGCCCCCAAACTAAGCGTAAAATCGAAATCATTGTTTAACTAGAAGTTAGATGCTAACACTGCCCACAAAAGTTACTTGTGTATTACCTCTTGTTCCCAGGTCCTAAGTTTTGTATCTCAAGATTTTAATTTGTGAGAAATGAATTGCTTCATATTTTTCTCGTTTTGATATTTGTCAGTCCGATAAGAGCACAAAATTTGAACGCTAAGTAGTTTCCAAACTTTCCCTCGAAAATCTCTGCATACAAAAGTCGGGTCCACATGAAGGTCTCTGATTTAACACGATTTGTAGGGGCTCCCTTTTTATTTACGACCGAGACATACCATGTTTGATACCCGAAACGGAAGCTTTTTATTAGGGAAACCCCCGGAGTCGAAGCTTGGCATTTTTGCATAACTATAAGCACTTTAATAATATTTCGTCCTCAGTCCTTTATTTCAATTACAATCAACGGTTTTGAGCCGCCAAGATGCAAGAGCTTTATTATGACTTTTGGATTATATCCTTTGCTTTTTATAGCTTTGGATTCCTCTGCCTTTTTATTTGGCTTTGGATTATTATTATTGATATTCATAATCATATGCCAAACCCCAAGTCCTACGGCCTTTACTAAGATCACAACATCGGCTGCGAACCGGCAAGATGCAATAGTCTATTTCACCGTAACACTGGCAGTACCTCAATGTGTACCAAACCCTCATATGCAGAAATTTTGTTGGGAACGAGAAAAAACTAAGTATTGCCCAAACCGTATACACTTAATTAATCCTAGACATCTATTTATATATTGGTGACGTTGCTGATGGGAACAAGGAGGCCACAAGTACCTCTCGTGAGTTTTTTTAAATCCCAAGGTTGAGATCCGTGTATAGCACGAAACTTCTAAATAAACTCTATCATTCCTCGATCTCCGCAAATTTAAAATCCCAAATAATGAGATCCGCGGATGCTTAGCCATAATCTTATGATTACATTGGTTAAGGGAGACGAGCTAGGGCTCAACACGCCCGGTCAAGTCGAAACATTTATTTCTACTCTCGCCGGTAGGAAAGTCAAAACAAGGTGTCAAAACTTATTATTCATATCATATATATATTTTTCTCATTTTTCATTTTTTTTTTTTTTTATTTTTTTTTTTTTTTTTTGCATATAAAAAAATGACAAAATTTAAAATTTTTGGTGGAAAACGGAGTTGCGTAAATTAACAGCTCAGACTATGGTACAGGTCAAATCGAATCGAAGATTCACCCCCCCAGACTAAAGTGAAACATTGTCCTCAATGTTTTAAGGGTAAAGGTAATCCTACGTAAAATCTAAGGCCGTTTATTAAGTATGCCAAGAGATAAACGTTAGTCGATAAGATTTTGGATATGGTGAATTTCCGAAAGAGCAGCGAAGAATGAAACTCGAGTGGAGAGAATGACAAACCACGAGCACGAGAGTCCTCAATCTTCGGAGAAATTCCTGAACATTCACAAACAACCACGAAAACACGAGTTTGGAAAGGGTCGCCCCCCCTCACGTCACGTTATTAGAAATAAGAAAATAAAGAAGATGAAAAGGTAAGCATGGGGTGCCTCCCACGAAGTGCTTGTTTTTGTTCACCGAGTCACATGAGCTTGACTCGATCCCCGAATTAATTTGTCCTTGGGGAGAGCATATGAAACGGACACTCGGCATGATAAACGAAGATGCCGGGGTCAAAAACGGTATCCTCACTCCCGGTGGAGTGGAAAGAAGAAATGATGGGATAAGTATAGAACGGATAAAACACCCGGATGATAAAAGCATAAACATCATCAGAATCATGGGTGGGTTGGGTGGGTAAAATATCAAGCACGGGATCATCATGATCATAAGTTTCGTCCACCACTCCAACAACTTCATTAATATCGAACTCAAAATCTACATCCGGCGGTTTCGCAGGTGGACGAAAAGATGGTAAATCAACGAGAATCGAGTCGGTATTAGGAAGTAAATCATCACGTATTTCTTCAATAAGCACGTTTCTTTGAAAGCCATTCTCGTCATTTTCAATTTCCGGTGGAGAGATAGTATGAGTAAGTTCATCGGAGAACTTCTCGTGAGGAGAATCAATCATATCATGTGAATCCTGGACCTCGGGTTCCATTTCGGACTCATCACAAGAAATATCGAAGATTGGATTATCAAGAGTCAATTCCAAATTGAGATCGAATAACGGATTGGTGATAGTTGTATTGAATGATTCTGAAACCCTTGGAACAAGGTCATCATCATCCTCATCAATATCGTTAGAAATCTCCTCGGACTCACTTGGGATTGGGACGAGGTTCTCAACACTAGACTTATTGAATTCGTCCGATTCCGTTGCCGGAATAGTGTTAAGATGCTCGTCCCCCATTTTTAGAGAGTCCTCGGGTTCTACGGAAGAAGAGATAGATTCATTTTGAGGTTTTAGAGTAATCGTGGAATCATCATCATCATCGTACATACAACACTCACAAAATTGAAATTTTGAAAAACATTTTGAAGAATCCGGAGGTGGGACAAGTGGTGTGCTCTGAGAGCTAGCAATTTCCGCCACTTCCGTTATGGTCTCCGGTTCTTGTTCTCTCATACGAATTACCTCCTTAAAAAGATTTATTGTATTCAGACACAACTCATTAAAGTCATTTTGAGTAGTCATCATTTTAAGAATTTCATTCTGAACCGTGAGAATCGTGTCGTATTGTGGAGGTTGGTCGTGATAATTATTGTCATAAGGAAACGGTTCCCTAGTTTGACAATCGGTGCTAAAGTGTGGACCTCCACAATTCTCACAACCGTTATGTAGTTGTGAGGTCGGTGTATTTTGAAACGATTCATTATTGAAGTACGGACCTTGCTCATATGAATTGTAATCGTTGTGAGAATAATCGGGCTGAGGTGGGTAGTCGGAAAATTTTGGAACGTTGTTGTATGTATTTGAAACACAAAACCAACAACTTCCGTCACGAATATTGTTACCACACCGTCCGCATGTACACCAAACACAAAAATCATCAAAGAACGGTTCTCCACATTTAAAACATATCGAATCCATAAGAATTATCGTTTTAGAAGGTTTAAAGAAGAAGAATTAAATGATAAGAGGATAAGAATATTATTTTTGTTTTTTTAATTTTTGAAAAAGAAAATCAAAGTAGAAAAGGAAAATCTTTTTGTGTTTTTCTTAAAACTTTTATTTTCTTTTGTTTTTCTTTTTCTACGTTACGTTAATTGTAAACCGTTTCCTTCAAAACTACCCGGAAGTAGAATTAAAGTAATCCGATTAACAAGCTTATTTGGTTTACAACGCTCCTCCTTTCGGTCGAGTCGAGGCAATAACTTTATTATTTTTTTTTTTTTTTGTATTTTTGAAAACACTTTAGGAAAAGTGTTTTTGATTTTTCAATATATATATATAATATATACAAAATAGAGGAAGGCTTATCAAAACACAATTTTTTCAAAAACGAATATTCAAAAATTCACTTCAAACCTTCCCCGGCAGCGGCGCCATTTTTTTGGTATAATCGTTTTAGTATAGTGTTTGTTTTACCGAAGAAATGCTTAGGAAAGTATTTCCCCGGGTCGTATCCCAACGAAAGTTGAATGGAACTTCGAATCCTCGCTTCGGAAAATCGTGTCGTGAAAAGTGGTAAAAAGTGATTTATATGAGATTATGCTAATGATAAAGTAAATAAAGCACAAATAATCAACTAAGTACGTAAATCAAATAAGGAAACTAAAAACGTCACGTAAAATCAAAACCGTAAGCTAAAACGCAAAATAAACGTTAACGCGCGAAATGAAACGTGAATTTTAAGCTACACTACTCCTACGGACTTGGAAATAATTTTTAAAAATTAAAAATGATAAAAGAAAATTTTGAGAAAAAGAAAAATATTTTTTTTTACTTTTTATGAATTTTTTATGAATTAAAAACTAATTTAAACTATTTAATAATTAAAAGAAAATGAAAATAAAGTGAGAAAAATGCAAAATTACTTTCTAAAATTCTAAAATAACTAAAAATAATTTTCTAATATTTTTTTGGATTTTTCTTGGCTTTTTCTGATTTTTTTTGGAATTTTCAGCAATTAAAAAGTAATTAAAAATGATTAAAAATGAAAATTAAATAAGAAAAATAGCAAATCAACTCAGAAAAATCTGAAAATTTCAGGGAAAATCTAAAATATTATTCTAAATCTAGGAAAAATATAAAATTGGAAAAATAAGCACTGTAAGTGCTTATTAGCTCAAAACTGCTTATTTAAAAGTGCTTATTGATAAGCAAAACTTGACCAAACTGACCCAAACTTTTACCAATGTAGTTTTAGACTTAAATAAGCTTAATGGAACAGTATTGAAAGCAAATGATCACAGAAACATAGATAATGGTACCAAACAGTCAAATAAGCACTATTGAACAAGCATAAGCCATACAGAATAAGCAGAGAGCAAAGGATCAATTGGAACAGTAACTAGAAGCATTATGGAACTCAAATGAATCACTATACTCAGATTACAAGCATTAAAACACACTAGCAGGCCTATATTAGAAAACAGATATATGGTTAATCACTCAATAAGGTAGACCAATAAGCAGTACAGATAAGCTAAGAATGTAGAACTAATGGGGGGCAATTGATTACCTACACTACTGAGATGCCAAAGGTACCAAAAAATCACACTTAAAAGCTAATTTAATTACCTAATGATGGCCTTAAACTTAGTTGAACACTGATGGTGCAGGGGAAAACATAAGCCAAACAGCCAACTAAACAACAGTATTTCAATAAGCAAACACAATCCAAACAGCAATTTTCTTTTTGATAATTGTTAACCTACTGCCAAACTCTACAAAAATGGTTTTCAAAAGTATTTCCAAATATTATTAAATCCTACAAGTACTTCCAAAGTTACACCAAAATCTGAGTTTCAATTAAGTTTTGACTTTTGAATTGCACCAAGGCTTTGACTAAACCCAAATCGAGCAGCTGAGATCTTATCTTAGGTGTATGCTGATGAGGTTTAACTACTAACAATGCTTATCCAATCATAAAATGCAACTAAGAACTAAGTAGCAAGAACAGATATGAAGTTAGGCAGGTAATAATCAAGTATTAAGCTAACTTTGACTTTTGCTAAGTATCCTATTATTTTTATGCTATTACTAACTTATATAAGCCTAATATGAATTACTGATGCAAAAATTACAGCTAGAAAACACCAAGTCCATAGTGAAATAACCTAATCCAAACACTACTTAAACTGCCTACTAACACTACAGATGTGAAATTATAAGCTAAAACCTATAACTTTAAAGCCTAAGACAGATTATAGATACTCAGTAGAAACTAACTAAGCATTAAAACACAACTAAAAACAACAAGAACTAAGTATGCAGTTTACTCTAAAATATGGCAGTAAGAGAACAAGTATGATCAGATAGAAGCAAACAACAATCTACTTATGAAATAAACTTCTACTAAGCTAAATAATGATGAAGTAACACTACTAAAATAGAAAATAAGTAGATACCACAGATCTAAACTATGAAATAACAGATGCAATTTTAAAAATAAAAATAAAAAGAGAACTCACTATCTTAATCCCAGCTGAACAGGGAATCATTTGATCCGAAGCCTATCTTTAATAGGCTTAAACCATACCATTAACCATCAATTTAATCAACAGAAACCCAGGATTCCAATCATGAAATTCCATTGACTTTTTGTTGACTGAATTTCCCACAAACAGATTTCAAGGAGAGAACTCATAAATAAGTTATCAAAATTTTTATAAGCTACTAAAAATAGTACTATGTAAACTGGAAACAGATTTAGAAATACTAGATTGCTAGGAAAATTTTAAACTGCAAGGAATTAAGATAAAAACTAAAATCCAAAATTTTATTAAAACTGAATTAGATTACAACTTTTGAAAGATGAAATACAATTTAAAAGCTGAGATTACACTAATATTCCATTAAACTACAACTATATTAAACCTACTCCTAACCTAAAATCTAACAGGTTCAACGTGAGTCAGGAGGATGGTATATATAAGCCTTTGTATGTGAGCAGCTAGGGTTTTTAGAAGCCTCTCGATCCTTGAAGCTTAGCCCTTGGATTACCCTTGATGCCCACTCCTTTCAATATAAGCCGTAGGATCATTTTGAGTACAAACACAGCTGGGAAACGTGGTCACGTGTCATTCCTTGTCCTGGAGCTAGTCTTGTCACGATATGATGGGTAATTTATTAGGTACGAGGTTAATTGAGGGTGGGGTAATACTAGGGTTCTAGTAACAGTATTTTCCTGGGTTTGGGGGTGAATTTGGGGGGCGGTAAAAGGGAGTTGGGGTGTTTTTATTATTAAACGGTGTGGATCGGGTATAATGGGATGGATTGGACCGGGTAGCATAAAAGGGATGGGGATGGGCTTTGATATTGTTTGGGCCAAGGGGTAGTTTTGTGGATCAGGTGTGTAAGGTGGTGTTGGATTGTGGACTATAGGATCCGGTTGTGTTGTTGATTTAGTAGTAGGAGTAGTAAAAATCACAAGGACCAATTTTGTATAATTGCAAACCATAGGGACCAAATCTGTAATTTATCCAAAGTTTCACCAAGGACTATTCTTGAAACTTTATGAAACTCCAAGGTTGATTTTGTCTTTTTGAGCTTTGACTTTGACCATTTGGCTTCCCGGCTACGGCTTTTGACACTTTCCATTCTCGTGCTCGTTTTTGTCGGTTTTGCTTTGTTTTTGTCCATTTTTCACATATCCGTACCTGCACATACACAAATACAAAAACACACTATTTCTTGGCATATTTGGTTATTTTTGGTCTGAAATAAGGCCTAAAAGGATGAGTGATTAAGCACTCATCAATGTGTCAAAACCGAAAGGTTGACATTGATCATCATTATGAGGACCCCCACAATATACACAAGAAAAACTTGGTGCATTGTGAGACGACATATTAGCTAACTCCTCCTTAATGTTTTTAAGTTTTTCAAGAACCTCTAGACAAGGATTTTGCTGGTTTTGAGGAGTTGCTTGGTTCATTTGATACTGTGGAGGTGGGTCTTGAAACGAATAGTCGTAATTGTTACAAGGAAATGGATTCCTTGTTTGACAATCAGAGCTAAAGTGTGGACCTCCATAGTACTCACAACAGTAAAACTATTGAGTCTGGCTTGGTGTATTTTGATACGAAGCATCATTGATATTTGGATAATATGATTCTTGCTCGTATGAATGTGATGGGTAGTTTGAAAAATTTGAGGAGTTGTTGAATGAGTTTTGATTAGGATCATAAGCAAATGAATTACTCGATCCACAAAACAAACAACTCCCGTTTTGAATATCATTACCACATTGTTCACATGTACACCAACGACATGGAAAACCGAAAAGCGGCTCACCACAACCGTCACAAGGAATAAAAGCCGGAGGTGGGACAAGTGGTGTGCTCTTAGAGCTAGAAATTTCCACCACTTCCGTTATGGTCTCGGGTTTTGGTTCTTGATAAACGTGAAGGTTAGGTAAGTCGTTCTTTTCAGTAATTGCCCTAAGCTCTGTACGTTTGCTTGACAAACTTTTAACCGTAAACCGTGAAAGATCAGGATTGATTTTTGAAGGTTTAGGAGCATTTGTGAGCTCAGGTTTTTGGACAACCGTGGTTTGGACGTATTTAGCACCTCCATCGTCAGAGGAAAGTACAAGGTCCTTTGTCACCTCGGTTTCATGATCTCTTTCCCTCACCGGAGAGGGAATAGGAATCGAAGGTCCATCATAATCAACATAACATCTCGACATTTTTGACAAGGCCATAAGTTTTTCAACTTAACTTTTACAGGCCCTTTGTTTAAAGAAATCGTCATCGAGAGATGCCATTAGAATTAATTATGGGACAAGTGGAAGAAAGTAGAATCAAAGGGTTTTGGGGATGAGAAATGAAGAATCAAATAGATAGGGGTGTAAAGGTGAATATTTTTGTGTTTTGTTTTATAAAAATATAGATAAAAGATGGTAAATATACAATGGATGTATATACAGATTCACTAATACGCAAAATCGTTAGAATAAGCGCACAACCTCCCCGGCAGCGGCGCCAAATTTTGATTCGCCTCAAACAGTCAGATAATTATTGATCAGCCACTTGTGAATGGCCAACTGTAATAGTCAAACAGCTGAGGCAAATGCTTCCGAGGAATACAGTGTTTTCCCGGGTCGTAATGTCCCAACGAGGTAGTGATGGTATCAAAAACGAATCTGTGATTAGTGAATGTGAACAGGAAAGGGTATAAAGTGTGTGTTTGTGTTTACACTAGGGTTTTATAACTTAAATAAACTATTAGAACAATTACGTAAAACCTAGATATCTAAAACGTATAAACGTACACCAATTTAAAATTCAGACGCGACTGCGTACTGAGAAAAAGGTGAGTTTTAAGAAAAATAAACTACAAGGGTTAAAATTGACAATCCTATAAACTTAAACTTAAAATAAAATTTAATTAAAAAGAAAACTATTTTTTAGATTATTTTATTATTTATTATTAATTATTTAATTAAAAACTATTTAACTATTTAATTAAAACTTAATTTAAATTAAACTAAAAATTATAAATACTATAAATTAAACTAAAAACTTATAAAAATAATTTCTAAAACTTAAAATGAACTTGAAGAAAGTATAAAAAATAAAAATAAATCTTTTTGTCTTTTTATGAATTTCTTATTAATTAAAAACTATTTATAGTAATTATACTAATTAAACTATTTTAAATTACAAATAATATTAAACTAACTTAGAAAATTATGGAAAAATTTATAAAACTATTTTATGACTTATAAAAGCTATAAAAAATATAAAAACTAGGTGTTGCTATATAAAAATTAATTATGCTATTTATAACTTAATTATTAATTAATTACTAATAATATTAATTCTAATAAATATCAAATGACAATATAAAAATCTAAGAAAATTATTTAAAGTACTTTAACCTATAAGGAAATTAATAAAAATATAAAAACACAAATTACTTAATTAAAATCTAAAAATGAAAATTAAAATTAAATTAAATTAAATAGAAACTATCACTTAATTTTATATTGTTTTTTTCTGGATTTTTATTTTACAAAACTATATTATATATAAAAATAAGTAACTTTTGTAAAAACAACTAATTTCTAGCTTAATATTAAGCACTATGGAAGCTTATTACTTCCACAGTTGACTTTGGTTGACTAAAATGGTAAATAAGCTCAAATGAGCTTATGTGGGACCCACTTTGGATAATTCTGGTTCTAATAAGGTAGTTAGACTTGTCTAAACTTAATTTGGTCAAATAAGCTCAGTAGATAAGCTAATAAGCCAAAATAAGCTAATCCAAAACTTAATTAGAACACAGAATGGGGACAAGGTTTATGGGCTTATTTAGGTGGGGTCCACTGAAGCACAGGTCAAACAAATGGTCAATCTAAGTTCCTTGGTAGGAGGGGGGTTCAAAGGTACTAAGGTGGAGGTGTGGGGCCCACTGTGGTGGTCACAAAACCACCACAAAGTGGGTGGTGTGACTGTGATGTCTGCTGCACAGGGGAGGTATCTTCCCCTGCAGCTGGTTTTCTAGGCTTGGTGAGGGCAAGGGAAAATTCACAAAAATAAAACAAAAGTTGATTCTTAAAGTTAAGCTGAGGCACTTCAATGTGTGAAAAGAACAAAGCTCAATTCCAAACACAAAATTCAAGAATATTCTCTCAAAATTTGAGTTTCTGCATGATGATACTAATTTGACTTTTGCAATGAACTCTTAAGGTTGACTTAGTTGAACTTTGGATGGTTCTAATTAACTGAAAAGGTGATTTTAAGCTATTGTAAGGTTAAATTAGGCTACATTAACAATTATTACAAAGATCTGAAGGGTATGCTAAGTTAAAATCCTAACAGTTATCTAACTAGGTAAGATTACAATTGATTTTGACTTTTCACTGAGTGGGGGTTGGTTTTTATGGTTGTTCTGGTATACTAAGGCCTATGGTAACATGTATCAAGCAAGAATTTCAACAAAGGCTCAGAATATCCCCTGGATATCCACAAATCCAAACAGCCTGATTCACTACTTGATTTTTGGTTTTTAGAACAAATGATTGCCTGAGACTTTGAGATTGCTTCTAAACAACTTATTATGATCCAATAAGCTTACATGAACACAGAAACACATGCTTGAACTGCAATAACCTAAGATACTATGTTATACTAAAATTGGCAGTTGAAATGAGATTTTTAACACAACAAGAAACTCATGAACAAGTATGGGGTATAACACCATAAAATCATTCCCTTATACAAAATAAGCACTTAAAGAACAAGTATAAGCAAAATCAAGCTATTATACAGTTAAAGAAAAAAAATGCATATAAGGCTTACAGATGATGTCCACTGAGAAACAAGTATCCAGGGGGTTCAAGACATAACCTAATACCTCCCATGAGGTGCTACAACCATGGTTATTCCAAAATGAATCCTGCTCCAATCTTCTTTCTCTCTTCTTTTTGATTTTTTATTTTTCACTAATTTATTTCTATTTTTTTTTATTTTTTTGTTTTTCAATGAGTATTGTTAATTCAGAGTTTTCTAAAAGCTTAACAAGCTTTATCAGGGCTTGTGTGAACTTATTCAGTCCTCAATAACAACAAACAACAATATCAATCTACGAATGAGATTTTGAGTAAATTTGAAAATTTCATAAACTGAGAACCAAATTAAAACTTGAAATTGACTTCAATTAAAGATTGAGATACATGAATTTAACTGAGTACAAGCTTTTTTAAATGAAATTACAACTGAAAATAAAGTTTACACTACCTACGGCTAAACTATTTTAAAGCTACTCTAATAATCTTTCCACTGTGCTTCTTCTTTGATTTATAATGACTTCCAGGGTTTGTGGGACCCACTAGAACATTTCCCACTTGCAATGTTAGCCCTAGGATCACTGCAAATCATCTTGGCCGTTTGAACATCTTTTGGCGCCAAAAGTCCTAGGGGGTAGCGTGGAGTGTTTTCAGGGGTAATTAATGGGTCTTGGGAGGTTGTGGAGGTGGACGGATAAGGTAGACAGCTGGCGTGTGAGGTGGAGGCAAAACTATGGGTTGAAATGGTGGTATTGGTGTTGCAGTGATAAGGTGGAAGGGATGAGAGGGAAGGGTGATGGGTTGACTGTTTGACCCTGGTATTAAATACCAGGGTGGGTTGGTTTGTTTGTTTGGGCCAAATGAGTATGGGCTGGATTAGGTTTTGTTGGTTTATATAATAACATTAGGTCCGTTTAGTTTATTTAGAAATTACAAGGACCAAATGTGTAATTTATTCAAAGTTAAAGGCTGAATTGGTATTTTCCCAAAGTTTATCATATGGGCCTATCTTGCCAAGTGTGAATAGTAAAAGGGTAATAAATGATAATTCACTAATTTAAAATACCCAGGGACTAAATTTGTCATTTTTGGAAACTTGAGGGACTAAATGTGTAATTTATTCAAAACTTTCACCCAAGGACTAATAGTGACAATTATGAATTCCCTAGGACCCTTAATGATAATTTTCCCATTTTGAACACCCGAGGACTAAAACTGTCAAGTTTGAAACTTTGAGGGACCTGTTTTGCCAAACTGTGAAACTTCAGGGACCAATCATGTAAATTCACCAAACTTCATACCAAGGACCATTCCTGCAAAAGATTATTAGTACAAGGACCAAAATTGATTTTCTCAAAGTTTTTACATCCCAAGGACCATTTCTGTCAATTTCCAAAGTACAGGGACTAAACTTGTAATTTTATGAAACTTTGCACCAAAGGACTAAATATGAAATTTTATGATTAAAAAGGACCTTTGGTGACATTTTCATGTTTTTAGAATAACAAGGGACTAGTTTTGCCAATTTATGAAACTTGAGGGACTGAAACTGCCAATTATGCAAACTTTGTACATTTTTTATCTGTTTTTGCATATTTTGCATTTGAAACATATAAAACACACCTTTAAGATATTTTAAGTATTTTGATACATATTTGAGTGTTTTTGTATGTTTTGGTAGTTCAGATTAGTATAAAATGATGAGTATTTAGACACTCATCACCTGCCTTCATATTTGGCCACCAATAGAACTTCTTAAGATCCTGGTACATTTTATCGGAACCAGGATGAATGGAGTACTTTGACTTATGCGACTCATGCACAATCAATTCTCGAATTTCTCCATATAAAGGTACCCAAATCCGGTCTCCAAAACATAATAATCCATCAGAGCGCTTAACCAATCCTTTCTCATTATCAGCCATCCCAAATATATTCTCGGCAGATCTATTTTCTGCTTTCAACGCTTCCGTTTGAGCTTCAAGTATTTGAGACGGTAATGGCGATACGATAGTCATTCCCAATGACCTAACTCGTAACGGTGGTACTCTTTCCTTTCGACTAAGAGCATCAGCAACAACGTTTGCTTTACCAGGGTGGTAGCGAATTTCACAATCATAATCGCTTAGCAACTCAATCCAACGTCGCTGTCTCATGTTGAGCTCTTTTTGATTCAAGATGTGTTGTAGACTTTTGTGGTCAGTAAACACAACACACTTGGTTCCGTACAAATAATGTCTCCATATTCTTAAAGCAAAAACCACAGCACCGAGCTCCAAATCATGGGTAGTGTAGTTTTTCTCATGCTTTTTGAGCTGTCGGGAAGCATAAGCTATCACTTTCTCTCGTTGCATTAACACGGCTCCTAAACCTTTATGTGAGGCGTCACAATATACGACGAAATCCTCGTTACCTTCTGGTAACGCTAAGATAGGAGCACTACACAACATTTTCTTAAGCAATTGAAACGCTTCCTCTTTTTTATCTCCCCATTCATACGTAACACTCTTTTGAGTCAATTTGGTCAATGGTTTAGCTATCTTCGAAAATCCCTCGATGAATCTTCGGTAATAACCAGCTAAACCCAAAAATTGACGAACTTCGGTCGGGGTTGTAGGTGCAGCCCAATCTTTTATCGCCTCAATCTTAGCAGGATCCACATGGACTCCTTGTCTATCAATCACATGACCCAAAAATTGTACCGTCGGAATCCAAAATTCGCATTTCGAAAACTTGGCATAAAGTTTCTCCTTCCTGAGCAATTCCAAAATGAGTCTTAAATGCTCCTCATGCTCTTCCTCACTCTTCGAATAAATCAGAATGTCATCGATGAATACAATCACGAACTTATCCAAGTAAGGCTTACACACACGATTCATGAGATCCATGAATATTGCTGGTGCGTTAGTCAACCCAAACGGCATCACCTGAAACTCGTAATGCCCGTAACGGGTTCTGAAAGCCGTTTTCGGAATATCTTCCTCACGAACTCGAAGTTGATGATATCCTGATCTCAAATCGATCTTCGAATACACACTCGATCCTTGAAGTTGATCGAACAAGTCATCGATCCTAGGTAACGGGTATCGATTCTTCACTGTTAACTTATTCAACTCCCTATAATCAATACACATACGAAACGATCCATCCTTCTTCTTCACGAATAAGACTGGGGCTCCCCAAGGTGAAGAACTTGGTCTTATGAATCCTTTTTCGGCTAACTCCGCCAATTGTTTCGACAACTCTTCCAGTTCGGTAGGTGCAAGACGATAGGGTGCTCGTGCTACAGGTGCAGCACTAGGTATCAACTCAATCTGAAACTCCACTTGTCGAGTCGGCGGGATTCCCGGCAAATCTTCGGGAAACACATCCGGAAAATCACTAACTATAGGCACATCTCCAATGCACCTTTCCTTTTTCTTCGTCTCTCCCTTCTCAGAAATTTGGGCTAAGAAAAGATAACATCCCTTCTCCATTAGCTTCGGTAACTTTGTGCAAGATATGACTGCTAATCGGGATGGGCTCCTAGAATCCTTTCGGTCTCCTAATATATTTAGGACTTCCTTTCCGTATGGTACACGCACGATCTTCTTGTCGCAAAGTATGTGAGCACGATACTTCGACAACCAATCCATACCAATGATTACATCAAAACTTCCTAACGTGACGGGTAGAAGATCTATGTTGAAAGGATGGTTCAAGAAATTTAACGTACAACCGCGAATGATAGTATTAATCCTTTCTATGTTCCCATTAGCTAACTCAATATCATATCCAATTCCTAAAGCCATCGGGGGTTTCTCTAGTAAGGGTGCAAACGTAGTGGACACAAAACTCCTATCGGCACCAGTATCAAATAGCATGGAAGCATAACGATTATTGAGAAGGAACGTACCAGTAACGACGTTCGGATCTTCTCCTCTCTCGTTCCCGAGTGCATACACTCTTCCCTGAGCAGCTCCAGCTTCCACACGTTGGTCCCCATTATCTTGTCGTCCACGATTTCCTCCAGTTCCACGGTTTCCATAATTGTACCCATTACCACCCGAGCCTTGATTTCCACGGTTCCGCGAGTCTCTACACTCATTCCTATAGTGTCCCTTCTTTCCACACCCATAACAGGTGACATATGCCTTGTTTCTCATTTCAGGAGCAGCTTGAACCATAGCAAGAGGTCGAGCTCTACAGTCCCTAGCTGTGTGTCCTTTCTTTGAGCAATTCTGGCATTTCACACTACACCATCCAGTGTGATGCTGGTGGCAACGATCACACTTGGGTGCATCACCGTGCTGGTTCTTCTTGTCTCCATTCCCAATAGCATAAGCCTTAGCTTGTCTCTTGCTTCGGTGATCATTACTCTTAGAGTGACGGTCTCTCTTTCTCTTTCCATTCTTCTCCTTATCAGCTTCTTCTAACTCCAATGAATCCATAAGTTGTTGAGCAATTGTGATTGCCTCATGGATGTTTGCAGGCCTAGCAGAAATCACATCATTCCTCGTAGCTACAGACAACCCATCCGTATACCTCTCGATCTTTTGAGTCTCAGTTTTCACCATATCTGGGCACAACAAGGCTAACTCCTGGTAACGACGATTGTAAGTCACCATATCATTACCTTTCACCTTGTGGTTCCAAAACTCAATCTCTAGCTTCTTGACCTCATTCCTTGGGCAATAAGTCTGAATCAGCAAGGACTTAAATTGCTCCCAAGTCATAGCATAAGCTACATCACTCCCAACTGCATTTCGGTAGTTGTTCCACCAAGTCAAAGCTTCATCCTTGAAAGTAAAAGAAGCAAACTTTACCTTCGCATTCTCCGCACAACCACTGACATTGAACACAGACTCAGTCTTCTCAATCCATCTGACTAAGTAAACCACTCCTTCAGTTCCACCAAACTCAATGGGTCCACAAATCTTGAACTCCTTGTATTGACATCCATTAGCACGAACAGATGGAAAAGTTCCAGCAGAATTGTTGGAATGATTTGACTCAACTAGTAGTTCAGCAACTCTTTGCTCCACGAGTTGGTTGATCATTGCTTGATCCACAGTAGGTGCATTAAGTGAAACATGATCATTGTCTCCCTGAACATCAATATTTTGATTCCTGTTGTTGCGGTTAGTGGTGTCCAGGTTGTCAGGAGTAGGGGTTTCAACATTTCGAGTAGGACGACATCCTCGGCGACCAGGGATAGTCGCTGCCGTACCAGTTCGGGTAGCTCTGACAGGGTTTCGTCGTACAGCCATTAATATAATTCCAAGACAATATCAACCACGCAAATAGGAACACAATTCTCCATGTACGCCAAAACCGTAGAATATCGTACGAGGTCACCATCATCCATAAGTAGTGATCAATACATCGTTCCATACTACCAACAGGCATAATAGATACTAATTGTTCCATACGAGACGAACGTACAATTCGAATATCATGACATAAGAGATATAATAACTAGCTCTCCTAACCAAATACTCCTTGGCTTATGTAGCGACACAATAACCTGATTCCAAATCGATCTAGCCACGATGCTGGCGTAGACTCCTCAATTCCGATCCCAAACCATCCAAATTCCTCAATAACGATCCCTGCTCAACACGATGTGTATCTCTATCCCTCTTGAGGTTCGCAACCTCCTTTTCTAACATTGTGTTCCTCTGCCACAGCTTGCGATCTCCCTCGCGAGCCGTGAGGAAACCTCTCTGCAGACTCTCTATCTGCTCATGTATCTCTATCATACATGTCCTAATCGCTACCGTCCTGCCCATGACAGTAGTCAAATCAACTCTCAACTCAACAACAAACTCAGCAATAAACTCAGTAATAAACTCAGCAATAAACTCAGCAATAATCCTCTCAAGTCGGTCAGACATCCGCGAGATCCTCTCGCCCTGTGCAGTAATCTGAGCCCACATCCTACCAGTCTCACCTAACTCTGCATGCTCAGCAGAAACCTCAGAAGGTGCATCCGATGCCACAGGACTACTAGGTGGTGTATCAAACGAAAACGGATGATCAGGTGAAACCGGTTCTAACGGATGTATCAGGGAATCGGGCTTCTCAGCCTGAGCTGGTGGTGCTAACACATCATCATCATCATCAGGCATCTCATCCTCCTGAGGGTCATCCTCCTCCTCAGGGTCATCATCATCACCCTGCTCAACCTCCTGAGGGTCATCCTCCTGCTCAGGGTCATCAGCCTCATCCTCACCCTCGTACTCCTCCTCCTCCTCATCGGAAGAGTACCTCATCACTCGTCGTCTCCTACTAGGTGAACCATGTGGAGATGTAGTAGGTGATCTAGGACGACGACGCAATGATGTGGGTGGCGCCTCAGACAGAAGAGAATGAGCATCAATCTGTAAAGGTGATGGAGTAGGGCGTACCGACATGCGTGCCGTAGCTCGGTGGGCAAAGCGTGGTGCCACACGAGCCAAAGCCTGATGAAGAGTAAGCTGCCTCGATGTACCAGGGAGCCCTAGAGAAGATGAGGGTCCCTGCGTAGATGCAGCAGGTAGTGCTGAAGTAGAAGCTGCCTGTGATACAGTAGCTGAAGACATGGCCATCTGGTAAGGGTCATCAGATGCCATAGTGAACTGTGCAGGTAAAACCGGTGCAGTAAGAATATCCTCGACGACATCGGGCATATGGGAGGCCATAGTTTGTGACAACGGCGTAGGGTAGGTGTAAGTGTTTCAAAACAACTTAAATCACAACTCATAAAACCATACCAAAAATACTCATCAAATAGTTCCATATATAATCTCAATAAAAGAATTTCAAACACCGCATTACTAAAATGTTTATAAAACATATAGACCATATAAATCCTCGAGAACGCCATCTTATTACTAAAATCCATAAACCTCAAATCATCTCAATAAATCCCAATTCTAACAATCATCTCAAATATCACATAATACCTCAAATAATAGAAGATGCTTCGGCTTGGCGGGCTGGCGGGCGGTGGTCAAGGATCATTTTCTATAAAAATACGGTTATAGTTTAGGCGTTTATTTACCTAGTTCTCTATAACCTTGGCTCTGATACCAATCTGTAACACCCCCAAAATTTGATACAGCGGAAGACTCAACAAGCTTTCGGGGTGCTACGGGGATTGGTATCCAACACAAGACAATATAGAACGAGATAAAGTAAACATAATAAAAACACAACCAAAACGGGGTTTTAAGGTTTACATTTATCCCAACATCATTCAGAGTCAGGCCCAAAATAAAATAACAATAGGTCCAAATTTAATTATCAGAGTTTAGAAAAATAGATCCATAAACCGTATGCCTTGGCCGAGCCTTCCATTCCAAGCATGCATCTCAACACTTAATTACCTGAGAAAACGTGCTAAAAGTCAGCTTTCGCTGGTGAGATCATAGGTTTAAATTCAACTAATAATATAGTGGACATATACGCAAAACGCTTGCTAGCTAGACTAAGGATTCGCTAAAAGCCTGCGGATACCCTCCGCTCCAATATAACACACGGATACCCTTCCGTACTAACATAACACACGGATACCCTTCCGTACAAACATAGATATTCGGGTAGCCCCCGCAATACCAATAATAACTCGGATAACCTCCGAAGTACAATAACCTATAGGTGCACACTACAGTATCTAAATAAGTCAACCTTGAATAGTACACACAACATATATGTGACTAAAGCTGACAATTCCAAATAACCAAGTAAGTCAACCTTGAATAGTACACACAACCTATATGTGACTAAAGCTGACAATTCACCAATAACCAAATAAGCCAACCTTGAATAGTACACACGACATGTGTGACTAAAGCTGACAATATATCCTAGTCCATACGCATAGCAAGTTTAGAAAGAATATAAAAGCGATAATAGTTCACGTAAAATGATTTGCACGTTTCTCACCCCAATCATTGAAAACATAGTTCAAGAGTAAAAAGTGGGGCTATGACTCACCTCAAGTCCAGAAAATAGCAAGACGAGGTAGGTAGAAATAAGATGTATGATAACTCACGAAACAGCAACTACGGACTTGGCACGACCTAACAATATTAACTCTTTCAGAAATCATTTCCTCAAATATATAATATTCCCAAACCCGGACGAGAATCCGTTTTATTTCCGAAAATCCATTTCGTATTAGTTTGGAGTATTTGCGTTTGGTATCCATACGGGTGGTGGGTCGACTCAAAACGAACCAAAAAGATCACATAAAGAAAGATGAAACAAACTATAGATCTAATATTAGCCCAATATATCATTTAAATAAATCGCCAAAGTTTACCAAATCCGTCGATTTGATAATCCTCATATTTATTTACGTAATATACCGTTCCAAGATTACACCCAACCTAAAGCGCATATAAAGCACCTAGCACATAATTACTATATAGTATATATCATAGTTTAATAAATTCCTCATATATATCGTCAAATTGGCCAGATTTCCCGATATATACACTCGCAATCTATTACACTTTACATATACTACAACCTATGGGCGTCGTAGGATACGATGCCCACTAATATATTTATTTCGTATAACCAAACAACCCGGCTCGACCTTACGGTTAAGTGGTTATTTAATTATAGAAAACGTCTATATTAGTCGTCATATATCCGTGACAACACGAACGTCACCAATAGTAACTTACCTGGACCCGAGTGACAACAATTTCGCCAAACTCAATAAGTTTATCCGTTATATATCCAAAGTGACATTTTATTAAACGTTTCATAATTGTCGGGAGTTTCCCGTTTTATAACACAATTTTTATAATAGTAATACGTTTAATAATATTACGCCACTTTCGTAGCCTAATATATATCTAATCGTATTATTTGTAATACGACTCGTGATTATTATTATTATTAATATACGCGTTTATATAGTTATATATACGTTATTCACGTATATACTTTCATATAAACGTTCATATTATCAATAATTATTATTACGAGTTTTATTATTTCCGTTTCCATTTTAATAGGTATTGAGTTATACGAAATGGTCATATGTCCGAGTCATGACTCTCGGCTCACTGTCCAAGTCCAATAATAAGCAAAAGTCATAAATAACAATTCTCCGTCCAATCACAATCTCAAACCACGGGCTAAAACAATAGGGTCCGACTACGGCACCCGACTAACCTATCTCCGTCATTCTAACGACCGTCTCACAATCGGTCCCCAATACCACAATTCGTCAACACATCTTCAATTACCAATAATTATGTCCCATGTCGAGACCACAATGGTCTCGACTCAACCAAAGCATTCGGCCGATAAATGAATACCACAACAATATAACCAAGTTCACAATTATTATTACAAGTATATAACATTAACCAAGTTAATGTGTGGGTCGGTTTACCAAGCCGACCCGAGCCCTCGACTCACTTGAGTCTCGGCTCCGAACCGCGAGTCATTTGGACTCGAACCAAACACACAAGTATCATATAGCTCACTTGAGCTTAACCAAGAAATCATATACTCCATATGACCCAAAGGTCAATTCGGCAGCAAAGTGGTATTCGGCTAAAAGCCGCGACCCAAAAGGGTCGAACCACATTAACCATACGAGCCAATAGGCTCGAACCACACTCAACGAGAACCCCATGAGGGTCTCGGTATGGCCAAAGAGCACAAAAGAAACCCCGAGACCACATGGTCTCGGCTAGCATCGGGTCGAGGTACACAACACTCTCGACAACCAAACAACCAATCAATCTAAGGACCAAAGCCATCAAAGGCTCGAATCAAGAAAATAAGCCGAGAGCTTTGCTCTCGGTTCCGAGTCATCCATACCCTAAACCATGAAACCCGGATACCAAACTAGTTTTTAATCACAAAAACATCATTTCTATTCGAAAACCAATTCGATTCTTCAAAAATTATCCGTGTAGCCACGAAATAAAGCCAATTCGTGGCTCCCAAAACCCTTGAAAAGCTTCTCCTCACCTTCTAAATCCTCCAAACGCTCGGATCTAGAAAACTACCACAACTTCAAATGGATAACTATAGATTTGGTGGTGTTAATGATGGTTTTAGGATGAGTTTCTTATACCAAAAGAAAGAGGGGAAAGAGAGGAACAAAATGGTGGTATTTGTTTTGTTGGGGAGGTCGGTTATACGGCGGTGGTGGCCGGATTTATGTCGGCGGCTAGGGTTTTGGAGTTGGGGAAGAGATAGATGAGAGAGAGATGGAAAATTAGTGCGTGAGTTTGTGTGTGTGTGGGTGAAAAACCGGACCAACAAAACCCTTATATCTCTTTTATTATTTATAATAATAATAATAATAATAATAATAATAATAATAATAATAATAATAATAATAATAATAATAATAATAATAATAATAATAATAATAATAATAATAGTATTATTACGGTGGAGCGGGTGACGCGGGTAATTGTAAAAACATATGGCCCGAACCCGAACTCATTTTAAAACTTCAATATCACTCGAGAACCTCTCGTAAATAATTAAAAATATATCGGACTCGTTAAGACGAATCATAAAATTGTCGTTAGGTAATCCTAGTGCCAAAGTCAACGTAGTACCAAGTGAGAATTCAAATATACATCACCGATCATATAATCAAAAATGAATTATGAACATAATTCACGAATTCCATAACGTCATTAATTAAAAATATCCGTAAAATAGGTCTTACAAGTTCGTTGTGAAATGAAAATTTCAAATAATAATTATAAACGAACTTAAATTGAAATGCGGGTTTTTAAAATAGCTCCCTAAACTGCCGGTTGTCACAGCCCACTCTTCCAAAACCCGAGATTTTACTTGCTTTTATAAAAAATATAAAAATACAAAAATAATCATCTCTCACCTTTAGAACTATTAATTAGGTTTTCTAATCCTAGCGACACTATTCCTAAGCTGAACGATCAATCCCCCGGTACTTGTCACTATACTATACTACAACGATCAGGTACACTGCCTGGTGGGGGTTGTAAGCTTCTCGAGATCCCTCGAGAGGTAAAGCAAGGTGCGATTCCCACGCATCACCAATGAGCCGAGATGCTATGGTTATACACGAGATGTTAAACGAATGAGTCGAGATGCTACGGTTATACACGAGATGTTAAACGAACGAGTCGAGATGATATGGTTGTACACGCGATGTTAAACGGATGAGCCGAGATGATATGGTTATACAGGAGATGTTAAACGAACGCGTCGAGATGCTATAGTTATAAAGGAGGTGTTAAACAGATGAGTCGAGATGCTACAGTTATACACGAGATGTTAAACGAGCGAGCAGAGAGAATATGGTTGTACATGAGATGTTAAACGAACGAGCCGAGATGATATCGTTATACATGAGATGTTAAACGGATGATTCGAGATGCTACGGTTATACACGAGATGTTAAACAAATGAGCCGAGATGATATGGTTGTACATGAGATGTTAAACCAATGAGCCGAGATGATATGGTTATACATGAGATGTTAAACAGATGAGTCGAGATGCTACGGTTATACACGAGATGTTAAATGAACGAACCGAGATGATATGGTTGTACATGAGATGTTAAACCAACGAGCCGAGATGCTATGGATATACACGAGATGTTAAACGAACGAGCCGAGATGCTACGGTTATACATGAGATGTTAAACGAACGAGCCGAGATGCTACAGTTATACATGAGATGTTAAACGAACGAGCCGATATGCTACGGTTATACATGAGATGTTAAACGAACGAGCCGAGATGATATCGTTATACATGAGATGTTAAACGGATGAGTCGAGATGCTACAGTTATACACGAGATGTTAAACGAACGAGCCGAGATGATATGGTTGTAAATGAGATGTTAAACCAATGAGCCGAGATGCTATGGTTATACACGAGATGTTAAACGAACGAGCCGAGATGATATGGTTTTACACGAGATGTTAAACGAACGAGCCAAGATGATATCGTTATACATGAGATGTTAAACGGAAGAGTCGAGATGCTATGGTTATATATGAGATATTAAATGAACGAGCCGAGATGCTATGGTTATACACGAGAAGTTAAACGAATGAGCCGAGATGCTATGGTTATACATGAGATGTTAAACGAACGAGCCGAGATGCTACGGTTATACACGAGATGTTAAACGAACGAGCCGAGATGATATGGTTGTACATGAGATGTTAAACCAATGAGCCGAGATGCTATTGTTATACACGAGATGTTAAACGAATGAGTCGAGATGCTACGGTTATACACGAGATGTTAAACGAACGAGTCGAGATGATATGGTTGTACACGTGATGTTAAACTGATGAGCCGAGATGATATGGTTATACAGGAGATGTTAAACGAACGAGTCGAGATGCCATAGTTATACATGAGGTGTTAAACAGATGAGTCGAGATGCTACAGTTATACACGAGATGTTAAACGAACAAGCCAAGATGATATGGTTGTACATGAGATATTAAACCAACGAGCCGAGATGCTATGGTTATACACGAGATGTTAAACGAATGAGCCGATATGCTACAGTTATACATGAGATGTTAAACGAACGAGCCGAGATGATATCGTTATACATGAGATGTTAAACGGATGAGTCGAGATGCTACGGTTATACACGAGATGTTAAACAGATGAGTCGACATGCTACGGTTATACACGAGATGTTAAACGAACGAACCGAGGTGATATGGTTGTACATGAGATGTTAAACTAACGAGCCGAGATGCTATGGTCATACACGAGATGTTAAACGAACGAGCCGAGATGTTACGGTTATACATGAGATGTTAAACGAACGAGCCGAGATGATATCGTTATACATGAGATGTTAAACGGATGAGTCGAGATGCTACGGTTATACACGAGATGTTAAACGAACGAGCCGAGATGATATGGTTGTAAATGAGATGTTAAACCAATGAGCCGAGATGCTATGGTTATACACGAGATGTTAAACGAACGAGCCAAGATGATATCGTTATACATGGCCTTGAGATGTTAAACGGATGAGTCGAGATGCTACGGTTATATACGAGATATTAAACGAACGAGCCGAGATGCTATGGTTAAACACGAGAAGTTTAACGAATGAGCCGAGATGCTATGGTTATACATGAGATGTTAAACGAACGAGCCGAGATGCTACAGTTATACACGAGATGTTAAACGAACGAGCCGAGATGATATGGTTGTACATGAGATGTTAAACCAATGAGCCGAGATGCTATGGTTACACACGAGATGTTAAACGAATGAGTCGAGATGCTACGGTTATACACGAGATCTTAAACGAACGAGTCGAGATGATATGATTGTACACGCAATGTTAAACGGATGAGCCGATAGGATATGGTTATACAGGAGATGTTAAACGAACGAGTCAAGATGCTATAGTTATACATGAGGTGTTAAACAGATGAGTCGAGATGCTACAGTTATACACGAGATGTTAAACGAACGAGCCGAGATGATATGGTTGTACATGAGATATTAAACCAACAAGCCGAGATGCTATGGTTATATACGAGATATTAAACGAATAAGCCGAGATGCTACGGTTATACATAAGATGTTAAACGAACGAGCCGAGATGATATCATTATACATGAGATGTTAAACGGATGAGTCGAGATGCTACGGTTATACACAAGATGTTAAATGAACGAGCCGAGATGATATGGTTGTACATGAGATGTTAAACCAATGAGCCGAAGAAGATATGGTTATACATGAGATGTTAAACAGATAAGTCGAGATGCTACGGTTATACACGAGATGTTAAACGAACGAGCCGAGATGATATGGTTGTATATGAGATGTTAAACCAACAAGCCTAGATGATATGGTTATACACGAGATGTTAAACGAACGAGCCGAGATGCTACGATTATACATGAGATGTTAAACGAACATGCCGAGATGATATCGTTATACATGAGATGATAAACGGATGAGTCGAGATGCTACGGTTATACACGAGATGTTAAACAAACGAACCGAGATGATATGGTTGTACATGAGATGTTAAACCAATGAGCCGAGATGCTATAGTTATACATGAGATGTTAAACGAATGAGCCGAGATGATATGGTTATACACGAGAAGTTAAACGAATGAGCCAAGATGCTATGGTTATACTGAGATGTTAAACGAACGAGCCGAGATGCTATGGTTATACACGAGATGTTAAGCAAACGAGCCGAGATGATATGGTTATACACGAGATGTTAAACAAACGAGTCGAGATGCTATGGTTATACACGAGATGTTAAACGAACGAGCCGAGATGATATGGTTATACGCAAGATGTTAAACGAAAGAACTGAGATGCTATGGTTATACACGATTTTGTGCGAATATATCAACAATAACAACAACATACCCAATCCCGCAAGAGCGATTTGTGAGAAAATATATATATATATATATATATATATATATATATATATATATATATATATATATATATATATATATATATATATATATATATATATATATAATTTAAAAAAAATTGGGGAGATAATCCCGTGGACATGTCGCTGGGAAAAAACAGGCGGGAAAAAATCCCGCCATTCTATTGGCCAATATTTTACGATAATTAAGTAGCTACAATTATCCCGTCGACATGTCGACGGGAACGTGAAACCAAACACAGTAATTAACGTTAATCATACATTAATTACTCTTTGATTCGTGATTTATATTATCTCGTCGACATGTCGACGGGAGCGTATTAGCGGGATAATTTCGCACCCAAGTTTGGGCAATTATTGAGGTTGAAAACTTTGACCAATATGTTCCCGTCGACATGTCGACGGGAGCATATCAACCCGAAAAATTCAACGCGTTTGGCCTCGGTCAAACGTTTTTTTTTGTCGTTTTCTGCATATTCCCACGACATTTTGTCGACGGGACGACCTTCGTCTCCTGTTTCTTGTAGTGATATGAGAATCCTATGTGTTTGTTAGTTTTGGCCGACCTAAGCAAAAGGAGGATGAAGGGAGTCCAACTTGTTGACCAAGTTATCTAAGAGATTATATAAGGATTTGATTAGATCATTATTGTAACTCTTGGAAAAACCTAAACACAAGAGACTCTCCCTTCTCCTCTCATTATAACATATCAGCATTCACACCCTCTTAGGGTTTTGGGTCGATCTCCAATCAAGAAATGCGGGTTCACTGCTTTGATCGTGAATACAAGAATTAGCATTCGGGTAATACACTATGACGTGCAGTGTGGACAATTCATAGAGATCACCTATTTTAGTGATTAGGGGTTTGATGAGGCGAAAAATGAACAACTTTTAGGGGGTCATTTAAGCCCGGAATTGAATTTATTTGATCAAATATTGCCCTAAATCGTTCCTTTTGTGATTTTAGGTACTTTGGGAGTGAATTCTGGAAAAGGAAGCATTTTAGACGTTTTTGGAGCATAAAAGTGAAGAAAACGGCAAAGTCTCAATTTTCCTTGCTGGAACAGTACCTGACGGCGTCACCAAGGCCGTCACGTGTGTTGGTGACGGCCCAGAAACTTCCTGAAGGCGTCACGTAGGCCGTCACGTGTAAATTGTCACAACTTGCGCGCGTGGTAGCTGACACCGTTTTGGCCATAACTTTTGCATACGAACTCGGATTTGAGCGATTCAAACAAGAAAACGATCGGGACAAAAAGATCTACGATTTGGTGAAGAAAGATTTTTCATGACGCCGTCATGATCAGGCCGGGCAGAAAATAGCCTATAAATATAACATCATAACCTCACTTTTTGTAAGCCCTAAACCCTAAGGTCGATTCCTGGGTTTAGGTGGGTGTTTTTCCAGCAACTTAGAGGGTTTCAATCACTTCATAAACATCTTGTAATGGTTTGATGATTCTATCTTAATTCATGTCTTCAATTATCATTATTGTTGCTTGTTCTTTATTAACTATGCTTGGCTAATTCACCTTGTGTCTACTTATGATTGTGTGAAACTTGTGTATAATTGTTTAGATCTCATTGATTTCTTGTTGATGTTTGTGTCTATCTCCATCAATGAGGGCTTGTTGATGTGTGTGTCTATTTCCATCAATTAAGGCGTGACAACTTCAATAGATCTAGTTGGTTTAGTTTATATTTCTTGTTTCCTATTGATTCTTGTTTTGATTGAATGTCTCATCAATGTTAGGCTTAAGAAAACTAGCAGACTTCCATAGGGTAACATGCTTGAACGTCTTAAGAAACGTGAACCGATGTGTACTAGGTTTTTATGGTTGTATTTAATGCATGAGCGAATTCTAGTGATCCCATGTTAGGAGCTTCTTAGCCGGCTCGACATAGGAGTGAAGTAGGAGCTTATAGGATTGGGGAAGTAAGTACGCCACCCCATGAAGGGTATTAAGGAATACAACCCGTTAATTAAAACAAGGTGTAACAATTCAATAGGTAGAATTGGATAGCTAGCAAGGAGTAACATATCATAGGTAGACATGCTTCACTTATCTTATAGAACCTTAGTTTATTTTCTTGTTTATTAGTTTAATTAGTAGCTTTTGGGTTAGTTGATTAGCAACTAATTCCGCCCACTCTCCCAATACCCGAGATTTTTACGTGTTTTTCATAAAATATAAAAACATAAAAAGAATCATCCGTCACCTTTAGACCTAGTTAGATTAATTTCAATCCTAACGACACTATTCCTAGCTGAACGATCAATCCCCCGGTACTTGTCACTATACTATACTACAACGATCAGGTACACTGCCTGGTGGGGGTTGTAAGCTTCTCGAGATCCCTCGAGAGGTAAAGCCTGGTGCAATTCCCACGCATCAAGTTTTTGGCGCCGCAGCCCGGGGAATAGTTATTGTTTAGGTTGAATTTAATTTTTATTAGGTCTACTCATTAGATTCCTATCAAGTGAGATTTTTTTTTTTCTTTTGTAGCTTTCTCGTAGTCTATCTTTTCTTTGTGATTTTGTTTGTAATTTGCTTCAAATGGATTTTACACTTAGACTTCTAAGATTGAAAGATAAGGTTGAGTGGCTAGAACACCAAAGATTTCAAAATACCTCATTTAGAGACACCTATGAATCATATGAGCCTTCACCTAGGATAGATTCTTATGAACAACCTCCATGTTTAAGATCTAGTTTTAGTGAGACCAATAGGAAAAGCGACCTAGTTTGCCAAGGAATTGTGGATAGAGCTATAGCAATAAACCATAAGTTGGATGAAGCACTAGGTTTGCTATTATCACTACCTAAGAAAACAATTGAGGAGGATTTAGCCGAGCAAGATCACATTGATCAAAAAGACCTAGGTTTTATGATCGATGATGATGAATCTCAAGAAACAGATGATGAATCTCTTGGGCAATTTGTATATAGCAGTCAGAATATTGAGGATGATCCTTATGATTCGGACATAGAAGTTGAGATGCCTAGAGAAGCACGTGAGATACTTAGGAGAATGCTTAGGATAGATTCTACCAAAACACATGATGAGGATATAGGTGATCTTGACACATGGAATGATGAGGTAAATAACATAAGCCCACAAAATACTCAACCATCATTTGAGGCACACACACCGCCCGTGACTTACCCGGAAGAAGTAGAAGAAACTTTAGGAATTCCGATGGAGGTAGAACCCTTGGACCAGGCACCACATGAGGATATAGGTTTGAATACTTGTAGTGATAACCTTACTCCTAGTTCTAGGGAATTTCCTAGTGTTGATGAACCGGAACCTCAATCTTTACACACCTTTCCATCCTTTGATATATTTCTAGGAGACAAAAGAGGAACCGACCCACCCATCAACCAATATTATCCGGGTAGTTTTAGGATGAAGGAAGTCATTCACTCACCCCCTTCACCTCACGTGGCATATTTCCACCCTAAGGGTGTGTATCGCTACTTCCACCCGCACTTAATTCAAAGTGTAGGGAAAGCCTCCCCTATTTCCATTAAATAAGGGTAGAGTCAGGCTCGTGACTCGAACAAAAACAAGCGCTTATTGGGAGGCAACCCAAGCTTTATTTATTTATTTGTTTGTTTGTTTGTTTGTTTGATTTTATTTGTTTCCGTATGCATGTTTTATTTTTGTTGCTTGTGGCTCATGTTTCAAAATAAATTGTGAAAATGCTTTATTTTGTTTTTAACTTCGTCTTAATTGCATATAAAGGTATTTTGAAAAAGATAAGTGTAAGGGAGATCCAAATTTGTTTATAAGAACGAAATTGAGCATGAACCACAACAATATTAAATGGACATGTGTATTAGTACTTGTTAGAGTCAAATGCTTGTATCGAGTCATAATGATGTTTTGTAGGATTTTCCAGGAAGTAGGACATAAGTTTTTTCAGAAATTTTCTGGAAACTTAACGTAAAGATTTCGGCAGGTCACTTCTGACGGCGTCATGAGTTTACTCTTGACGGCATCATGTGTAAAATTCTGGAAATTTTGCTAGTTTTGTTTATACCGGAATCTTAAAGTTTTTGTTAATTCTTTAGTTTTATAAACTCCAAGAAATCTGCAAACATTCATTCTACAAGCATTATATCTTTAATTGTTTTGTTTCTATTCCTAAGTCTGGAATTACATCTGGTTGTGAGTTTTCTTTGTTCGGATTGATGCTTTGGGTTTTTGTGTTTGTTTTCTCAGGTTTAACAGGTTATGTTTGACAAGAAGATGATTATTATTCTAGAAGGGAAGCTTTGATTGTTCATTTTCTTGGAGAAAGATCTAACCTGGCCACCTTATTATCCATACCGAGTGATCAGGGGAGTATTTGATTTCATTCGTTTTACTTATTTCACTTTTACATTCTTTACTTGAACATTGGGGACAATGTTCATCTTAAGTGTAAGGGGAGGGTAAAATGATGATACCTTACAGATACACTTTCGCTTGAGTTTGTTTGTCTAATAGTAGATGTGTTATAAAACTATGAGAAATACTTGTTAGTGCAATTTTAGCGCCAAATTTAAATTTTTTTACAACATTTAGGAGTGAAACTTTAGCCATAGCAAGCGTCTCATGGATAGGAGATTGTATGACTAGCACATAACCGTATCATTCAGAAAAATTTTCCACCCAAATATGTGAGGTTCGCCTTTAGATTTGATAGGAAAAGCATTTACTATTAGTGCTTATGAGTGTACCGGTAGCATTTAGATTCTAGAACTTGCGTTAGTGATGCATCCCGAGACCGCTAGTGAGACTACATTCGTGTAGTAGGATTTACTACATGATAACAGGCACTAGGATCACCCTTGTGTTAAACCCGTATCATAATTACTTGACCGTTTAAGTCATATTACTTGGCTAGTTAAGTCAACCAATTTTTCCCACACCTTAGCGTTGTACTCATTTTTAGTACACGAAACCCCTAGTACACCCCTCCAAGCCTATCTTTTTGTTTCTAACTTTAAGCATTTTACTTAAAGGAAGAATTTGTTACACCCCACTTAAATGTACACCCAAATCGCCTTAGCCTTCCGTGTATGCACTCATCTTTAGTGCATTATTGTTATTTGTTAAACCCTAAGTTAACTATCTAATTGATTACATGGTTGCTAAGTCGAGTCATATCCTTGTACATATTGTTTTGGGGCGATTGGGACTCATGGGTAAAGTACTTATTTATGGAGTAATGGGGAAGAACATCATATATTACCCTCTTATGTGCGTTAATCTTAAAAGTACTCTAAGTGTTTTGATTTTCTTAATTTGAGTCATTAGATTAGTTTATTGTAAAGTATGTAAAGATTCAAGTGTAAGGGAATGTTCATTCCCTATGATGTATTATTTTGGATGGTAGGGTAAGAGTTTATGCAAAAAAAAAAAAAAAAAAAAAAAAAAAAAAAAAAAAAAAACGGACTACCATCCCTTTTTATTCTATGTTCATTTTATGTTTTTGTTATTTTTCATTTATTAGCTTAAGTCGAATCTAGTCTTGGCTTAGCAACGCCACATTGTACATGTAATTAACCAAGATTGTTAGCTCGCCACCAGTAAAGACTGTCTATATCCAACAAAACCGTGTATTTCATATCCCTATACCTAACGTTACAACCCTTTAAAAGACCTCTTTGATAGTTTATCCTAGGTGCTTACGCCATGTGGTGGAGGTTTGATCCTTTCCCAAGCCTATGGTAATCTATTTTGCTATGACAGGTAGTGAGATATATCTTCCGTTTCCATATTGTAATTTATACTTTATTACACCCGAGAGATATGAGTATCTAAACACTATTTGTGAGGTGCTAGTATATGACCTCCGTGCTTGTCTTTGGTCTTTAGTGGAACGATTATTTGTTGTAATTACTTTTATATTAGTGTTAAATGACCCATAACTTGTATTTTGATTAGAATAAAAGCGCATTTGCTTGAGGACAAGCAAATCTCAAGTATAAGGGTATATGATGAGGCAAAAAATGAACCACTTTTAGGGGGTCATTTAAGTCCAGAATTGAATTTATTTGATAAAATATTGCCCTAAATCATTCCATTTGTGATTTTAGGTACTTTGGGAGTGAATTCTGGAAAAGGAAGCATTTTGGACGTTTTTGGAGCATAAAAGTAAGAAAACAGCAAAGTCTCGATTTTCCTTGCTGGAACAGTACCTGACGGCGTCACCAAGGCCGTCACGTGTGTTGGTGATGGCCCAGAAACTTCATGAAGGCGTCACGTAGGCCGTCACGTGTAAATTGTCACAACTTGCGCGCGCGGTAGCTGACACCGTTTTGGCCATAACTTTTACATACGAACTCGGATTTGAGCGATTCAAAAAAGAAAATGATCGGGACAAAAAGATCTACGATTTGGTGAAGAAAGATTTTTCATGACGCCGTCAAGGTTTGGCTGACGCCGTCATGATCGGGCCGGGCAGAAAATAGCCTATAAATATAACATCATAACTTCACTTTTTGTAAGCCCTAAACCCTAAGGTCGATTCCTGGGTTTAGGTGGGTGTTTTTCCAGCAACTTAGAGGGTTTCAATCACTCCATAAATATCTTGTAATGGTTTGATGATTCTATCTTAATTCATGTCTTCAATTATCATTATTGTTGCTTGTTCTTTATTAATTATGCTTGGCTAATTCACCTTGTGTCTACTTATGATTGTGTGAAACTTGTGTATAATTGATTAGATCTCATTGATTTCTTGTTGATGTTTGTGTCTATCTCCATCAATGAGGGCTTGTTGATGTGTGTGTCTATCTCCATCAGTTAAGGCGTGACAACTTTAATAGATCTAGTTGGTTTAGTTTATAATTCTTGTTTCCTATTGATTCTTGTTTTGATTGAATGTCTCATCAATGTTAGGCTTAAGAAAACTGGCAGACTTCCATAGGGTAACATGCTTGAACGTCTTAAGAAACATGAACCGATGTGTACTAGGTTTTTATGGTTGTATTTAATGCATGAGCGAATTCTAGTGATCCCATGTTAGGAGCTTCTTAGCCGGCTCGACATAGGAGTAAAGTGGGAGCTTATAGGATTGGGGAAGTAAGTACGCCATCCCATGAAGGGTATTAAGGAATACAACCCGTCAATTTAAACAAGGTGTAACAATTCAATAGGTAGAATTGGATAGCTAGCAATGAGTAACATATCATAGGTAGACATGCTTCACTTATCTTATAGAACCTTAGTTTATTTTCTTGTTTATTAGTTTAATTAGTAGCTTTTGGGTTAGTTGATTAGCAACTAATTCCGCCCACTCTCCCAATACCCGAGATTTTTACGTGCTTTTCATAAAATATAAAAACATAAAAAGAATCATCTGTCAGCTTTAGACCTAGTTAGATTAATTTCAATCCTAACGACACTATTCCTAGCTGAACGATCAATCCCCCGGTACTTGTCACTATACTATACTACAACGATCAGGTACACTGCCTGGTGGAGGTTGTAAGCTTCTCGAGATCCCTCGAGAGGTAAAGCCTGGTGCAATTCCCACGCATCAGGGTTATTTGTGGGGTTCAAGTGGTGAACCTAGATCCGTGATTTGCTCCGTGTTTTCCTACTGATTCGTTACAAAATGTTAGTAACGTAGTTATTTGTTTATCGTTATACATCATACGGATCCACCTTTGGGACCTAATCCGCTGCGTAAATTATATGGTATAATTGTTATTAGATTATATAAATCCTAACATTGGCATCACGAGCCATCATATCATATGATTTTTTTTTTGTTATATATTGTACATGTAAAATTGACTAAAACCGCATTTTTACGCATGTTGTTTTATACCAATTTCAAACAGCCCTTGGATATTTTTTTAGAAGATTGGCGTGACGACACTAGCATTGTTTGCACCAAACATCAATTGAACTTGAAACCTCAAAGTTTAATAATGATGTGATGGTCAGATGTCTAAATATCTTAACCTATTATGTCACCCATGGTTATGTATAAAAAATGATGTAAATAGTCAGGTGGCCGGTCTAATGGCAAAAACATTATCATCAACAAGTTGTAGCGTTTCATCTTCCCTCTGTATGTGTTATCGTGTACGTATTTCGATATATCACTCCATTATCTAATATTGGGTTGATGAGTGACCGAGTGTATAGTGACGGAGCTTGAATAAGTTTACATTAGGGGCCAAAATAGAGTTGTTTTATTTTGGAGGGGTCAATCTTTAAAAGTGTTCTTATTTTAGTTTGTTTATAGGTTCGAAATAATGAAATTTACATTTGAAGGTCAAAGGTTTGGGAGGACCACAATCCCATCCAGCCCTACTTATGCTCCGTCCATGCGAGTGTACTGGAAAAGAAAAGAAAGATGAAGTAACAAACCACATCGAGTTAACCAAATATGTCTTTGTATGTTTACCAAAAGACTTGTGTCTTAATCATACCTTATGTTGCATGAAAAACTATCTAACTAAATGATTGTGCTTAAGAGATGTGAGATAAATTTGTGATGGATATATTGTGAAATACTTGATTAGTTGTTAAAAAAAAAAAAAAAAAAAAAAAAAAAAAACTGTCTATTTTTATAATTTTAGCATTTGCATTATCGTAACCTGAAATCAGTGTATGGAAGTTAATTATGAAATGCCATATTTATACTTACGTAGTTTTTATCGATTCAAAATGAAAGACACATTGAAATCAAATTAGTAAATTCACAATATCTGCAAAAAAAGGAAGAATAGCGACAAAGTATATACAACGAGTATGTACTAAAATGGTGAAATGATGATTCATTCTTGTGTGGTTATTCAATTCTCGATATGAAATAAAGACACGTTAAATAACTTAACATCTTAAGCAAATTTATTCGTTTAGAAAAGAGATAAAGATACTGAAAAAATACGATAGTGCTGAATAAAAAGATGCTTGTTGGGTGACAAAAGTTTTTTTTTTTTTTTTTTTTTTTTAATTGGCCGATATAAGAAGATAGATAGAATATAAGAGGGGTTTTTTTTATTAAGCAATCCTACATTCACAAGAAGTTTATAAAATTATACTAACAAAATGATTTGGCATGTGTAACGGTCCAATCATTTTGTATTATAATTTCTCTTTCTTCCTCCGTGCCTTTCACAAGGTTGACAAGTCATGTGTAATGGTTCAATCATTTTGTATTATAATTTATTAAACTTTTTGTGATGTAACATTTCTCTTCTTTATTATCGTCTTGATAAAGACTATGAAGACATGCATGCACTTGCATTCGTACGTAGTTGTGTCCCAAAAAACACTCATGCAACTTGCTCAAATGTCAATCATTTTGGTTTAAGTTTTGGGCTTACTTCTTTAGCCCATCCACTTTTCTGTTTCAAGATTTTAACGAATTTTAATGCATGACTCTGCTCGGTTTGAATTTATGTGGTAGACAAGACTGATACATGCATGGTTACCTGAAACAAAATTCTTAACCTATATTAATCTATTTTTTCCTTGAATATATATTTGTCAAAAGTGGAATCAAACTTAAGCGAGATACATACTTTCAATTCCAAGACATTATTTATAGTGAAACACACAAATTACAATATAATGTAAAGAAAATATAAGATTGTTAAGCAACAACCTCATGGATAGATGTAATTTAGCAAGCATACTGATTTAGATCAAGATCATAGTAGCTGCTAGCAACTAATATCGCTGCTTATTGGACGTCGATTATGTGAAACCTAATGATGATTCTCGTCATGTATTGCCTTCGGTTTCTTCACGACCATCACGGTGCAATGAGCATGGTGTGTAACATAGTCGCTTACACTCCCCAAAACCGCCCTACAGATGGCATTTTGATACCATGTTAAGGTACGTACGAGATCATATCGAGCAATTAGTGTAATTATATTACTTTTTGTACTTAGACATAAATAGATCTCAGCTCACCTTTTAATTGCTCCATAACCATGGCTACCAACAACCAGCATGGTAGCATGGTGCCTCTCCACAGCATCACATAAAACGTTCCGAGCATCCCCTTCCACAGTTTCGATTGTTGCACCATTCACCTGCATAAATTGGTACCTTTATGAGATGGACAATTGACTCACTTCAACATCGGACCAAAAAAAAAAATAATAATAATTCAAACGTAATATACTTTATAACAATTAATTTTTGGAAATGAACAATTATTTTGCGACAATGCTAACAAAAACTAGAGTTACAAACCGATTTAGAAACACAAAGCGCGTTTGCCTTTTCTGTAACTCGGGTAGCGATGTTCTTCAAATCCTCATCAACGTGTGACAATATATCCATACCTACAATTTCATGATATTTAGCAAAAAATTTAATACATGCAGAAAAGAAAATCGTCACCCTTCACCAAGATTGATCGATCGTATCAATTACCGGGAATTGGGAAATTCATAGCAGAAGTTGCAGTAGGTTTCGAGTGAACGATGATCAGTGTGAATGGCGGGTTTGGTGCCGAGGGTACTATAAACCGATCCAATGTCCATTCAAGAGCAAAAAAGCTCTCCTCGCTCTCATCGACTCCAACAACCATCACTGGTTTAACCATTGTCATCATTCTTGTTGTTATTGTTGTTGTTGTTGTGGTTAAGCTGTTGCATCACAATTCAGAAATTGGAGTTTAAATAGAAGGAAAAAGGGAGTTTTAATGCATGCAAATTAAAAAGTACGTACGTAGCTAGTGCATGTATTTTCTTTTTCTTTATCACTTTTTGGCTTGCATATCTTATGTCATTATAAAAACACGTTTTTATAGTCATATTTTAAACTGTCAGTTTATGGATTAAGTTAGTTTTCTAGTAGCTGAATTCAAGAATACTTGCATTTAGTTGCTCATAACTTTAATTTCGAAACCTTCAACATCTTTAAAGAAAGAATATGCCATACTGGCATACTGCTACTATACTATAGTACAATTTACATAACTATTTTGGAAAATGATATTACTAATACAAATAAACGCATAAATACATATTTCTATGTAACGATATTTTTACCTTTTGCTAAGAACAAATATAAAAACACATTTAGTAAAAGTTTAAGTAAGCAATTAATTTTAGACATATATTAATCCTTTGACGAAAATCACTTAAGGTATGTATTTGAATTCCTAAAACTTGAAAGAAAGTTTTATCATATATACAATGCATAAAACACTTGCATCATTTTATAAAAAAATTACATAATTTTGCAAACTTTCATAAAGTTTTATTGATTTTCATTTAAATTAAATGTTTTATAAATATCATTTTGACCAACTAACTAGAATCTGCCCATTTGGATATTAATTCAAATACAATCTATCATTGAAAGATGGATTAGCCATATATGCAAATAATTCAAACCTAAAGAGGAAAGTACCAAATGTGTTTTTGCATAAAAACCATTAATCATTTTAGGTTTGGATCGTAAGCATCAAACATATTTTGCTTCAGCTCTTTCCCATGCATTCTAGATAGGAAATATACCAAACAAAAATTAAATAGCCGTACAAAACGGATTAATTTTTAGTTGATACAGGACCCACGGATCCCTGCATGGATCCATGGTTCCGTAGTGGTCTGTGACCGTGTCATTTTTGCTTATCTAAACAAGCATTTGCTACCATTTTTCCTCAACCCTTGCAAACATCTTTCTAGCATTACATTACATTCTCTTACACATTTTTTTAAATCATTATCTTGTTTTATATTTATTCAAGTGATCAATTTAAGTGATCCATTTCTTTAGCAAAGAAAGAACACATAAAGTTTCCTAGTTTTTGTGTTTTTAGTTGTAGTCTTGTATTTGCAATTTTGTGTTATCATATCCAAAGTTATAAACACCATCATATACCAAACATAGAGAGTTAGGCTAATGTTGTAGAGCTCATAACACATAGAGAGAAATTTTAGTTCTACCTCAATGAGGACTCGATATCTAGCCTTGTATCAGTAAAAGTATAAGCGATATTGTACAGTATTCTCCACTAAGAAATGAGCTTATTGATATAGTGAAGTCAGCCACTATAAATCCCTATTTTTTTTTTTTTTTTTTTTTTTACATTTTATCGTTTATATTATCATTGTTTACACACAATAAGTTTTGAACTAAGTTTTTAAAAGGACAAAACTATTCGACCTCTTCTAGTTTTCGAAAAATATTATCGTTCAAAAATAAAAGCACGTGGTACAATTGATTTTACGTCACTGTTGAACAGTTCGATATGCTTTCTTTTTTTCTTTTCTTTTTTTTTTTTTTTGGTTCTCTTTTTCATTTTATGGAATGATGTCATTGAAATACACCTTGTTTTTGCTCTTTTGTTTTTCTAAGCTAGTCATAATATCATTCTACTCCCTCCGTCCCAAATTTATTGTCCATTATTGACTTTTTTAGTCTTTCTTCTTCAACTTTGACTTTAAATATTTTTGTGGGTGTTATATAATATTTGATACAAAATATATAAATTGATTGGTTTTTAAGTGTACTTTTCAAAGGTATAAATTTTCATCAAGTATTATATAACAAAAAATATATATTTATAGTCAAAGTTTAACTAGTTTGACTTTGAATATTTAAAGTGGACAATAAATTTGGGACGGAGGAAGTACTATAATACTATATCATCAAATACTTGGAGGTTGAATGTAATTAACGAAGTGATTCTTATGTAGGAACATGTCGATCGACACACTAAATAATAGAGTAATAAAAAATTAAACAAGAACATAAATTCGTTTAATATCATTACATGCATGTTTAAGAAAAAGATAAAGAAGCATAACAAAATGTGATAAGGATGAAAGTGGATTTAAAGATGGTTGATGGTGGGCTAATTGGCTAAAAGTTGCTTGTTATTGAGATTGGGATATAAAGAAGAGATAGAATAGAAGCTAGACAGGTGATGATGGTTTTGCATCTTTTTATCTAATTCACAAAGAGGTCAGTCTTTTGGTGTTGTGTACCACTCACTCAGCTCAACTTGACCAAATCTCAAATCCTTAATTTTGCCTCAAACTTTAGGCGTATTTCTTTAGCCCGCGTTTTACACTTGAGTTTAGCCATTCCTGACTATTGAAATCCAAACCCCAATCAGTGACCCTGGACAAAACTCCATTTTTTTAAATGAATTTGATCTCTATAAATTGTGTATGTAGTCTAGTTTAGTTTATTCTAAATGCATCTTGTCACTTTATGTCCTGGTTCCGTCCTTGACCTTGATCATATTCATTGCATTTGATCGAGAGGCCCTCACTTTCCGGGGGGTTCAAGATTATGCAAACTGATTATCTGGTTTGAGAACATATGTGTACGACATTAGTGTTAATACTTGCATGACCAATGAAAATGAAATTGTTTCTAGTAAGCATCACATTCTACCAAAAACAAGAGGAAACATGCCAACTGTACCACATCAACCAAAGCTATAAGACTTGTTTTTATGGCGCTGATGGCTCACCTTTATGGTGTCCATCACGAGCCAGTCAGCCACCACACAAATGTAGAAAAAAAGCTTCTCATTTTGATGAATTGGAAACATCTCTCTTCCATTTCTATCTCCTCTGTCACGCGCAAAACAAGGGGAAAGAGAAGGATAGAGATGATGATGATCACACTTATGTGTGCTAGGCTTTTTTCTCTCTCTTTTTTGGTTTGTGAGTGTGTGTGAAGTATGTTTGTAACATTTATAAAGTAGGATATTTTTATATTTTTTGTTTGGTGGTGATAATGGTGATTGACCATAAAAGATCAAATGTGATGATAGTATATATGTGATGAATGAGATATGACGCTGACAATGTGTTAGATTATGGACATTATTTTAGTAGTCGTATGTTAGGATCGAACTCGAGATCACGGGATTGCACACAATACGTATGAAGAGAAAAAGAAATAATTATTTATAAATGTTATAAGTAATTATTAATAGGCACAAAATAAATAATAGTAATTAGTATTTAATGATTAATGACTAATGGACTATTAAACGAAGATTAGGAAAGTAATACTAAGCAAAATTTGGAAACAAGAGAAGGTTCCGGAATCCCTTGGAGGGACTCCAAACCGATCGGCCATAAGAGGGGGGGGGGGGGATACACCTCCTTTGTGCCTTGTGCTCCAAGTATTGATTAGTATATAAGCAAACCCCAAGATACATGTTTTCTCATAACTTGTACACACACATCTTGGTGTTTTTCTCTCCTCTTTCTTGTTCTAGTCGATCCATAAAACAAACCCATAAGGGTTTCGATTTTCTTCATCTAAACAAAGTTTTGTGTTTAATTACTTGCATAAACTTTTTCTTGAATTAGTACGTGTGTACAAGAACGTGATTCAAATACACTATTGTTTGATTCTTGGATTGAATTACAAAAGAGGTAAGGGGTAATTCTTGTAATCCACATAAACCCTAATTAGGGTTCTTGATTTGAAGATTGCAATTGATTCTTGTTCGAGCTAGAATCATAAAGGTACGTTTACTATTTAATATTGATTAATTAATTACATGTTATATGATCTTGTTATAATTGCTTCCGCTATGCTCACTTGATGTGTTTAGTTTATAATATATGAATGTCATGATATCATAATTCCAACAGTGGCATCTAGAGCCGTTATAATGTGTAATTAATTATCGAAACGCATAAAAATTGGATCTTGATTCGTTTAGTTACATGTTTCTAGGGTTTTTAGATTCCTAACCCTAATTTTTTTTATGGGTCGATTTAGACCTTAAAGGGTTTTAGGGTTTTGGTTTTTGATTTTAATATGATTAGAAACCCTAGGATGTCATGTAATTTGTTATGCGTTTTAGTAAACGATCTTGGTGCAATATGTTAATTTTTAAGCTTAATCCATGAAAAAATGCATATTTGCATGGATTTTATATTGTGTGATAATTTAAATGGTTTAAATTGGATATATAAATATAAATTAATTGTTAAGTTATATCGAAACATGTAAATTTATTAATAGATGTCGAATTGGGGAAGACTCCAATATTAAGTAATCAATTATGTGCTATGTGGTATTTATTTAATTTTGGCTTACGCAATCGATTTATCGATGTATGTGGCTCTTTTTCCTAGAAGAAGAAAGCCTTAATTGAATTAATACGTTGTACACCTAGATTTGATTATTAATAGGACTATTGAATAAGATTTGCATGTGGCTACATGTTTTATACAAATTTAATTGTTATGATTATGTATATTTGTTTATTTGGTTGTTTTATTTTTTATTGTACATTACTTGTTTTGTTTATTAATTGTGTTAGACATGTTTATAAACGAAAAGGGTAATTTTGAATAGTAAAATAACACGGACTAAATAATTGCGAAATTGTTTTGGTTTTTAAAGAGCTTAAATTTCAAAGAATTGGTTGATTGATGTTTTTGTACGTAATGGTTAACTAGGCCCGACCGAAGTTTACACACTATAAGATGGGTATAAGGATGGCTTCGCATTAAATTGTGGCCTTAGACAGACAACATTCTGTCTTAACGCTCGTTTGTGTGTAAATTAGACTTACCGAACAACCATTACATGTACACTGTCATCTTAAAGGTGAATTAACCACAATTCCACAATGATTATCCGAAACACTAAGCTTTCGGGCTTATGCAAAAGTACGATATAGTGGACGATAATTATTGGTAATTCTTTAATTGGTGAACCCGATACCTCAATTAAAACTTTGTTATTTTACTCTTAGCAAATTGGTAATAAAAATGTTTTGAAAAACCAATGTTATGAAGTTGTATGCATGCTTCTTCATACATTATTTTGATTACACGTCAAAATTTAATACCCTTATAATATTAAGTCGAATGCCATCTAATTAAGAACACTTGAAGTTATAATTTACGTCATGTGAGAAATTGGCGAGATTGCAATGGAGAGGTAAATTTCATAAATTCATTGCTAGCAGATCAACTGATGTGATGAATTTATAAGTTTGCAGTTTTTAAGTTAGACAACTTAAATTGAGTAGAAAGTGAGATCTTGGACTCAAGGCATTAAAGATGGGGATCAAACATGCTTACATTACAAAAGTTTTATGATTGTAAATCCCATAAATCTAGGAATTGCAATATGATATTGGCAATTATTGTTCGACAATTACCTTGTTGAATACTATCATTACTAGCAGATCAATTGATGTAATGGTACTATGTCAATTAGGATCCTAGCTTTAAGAAAATACTATGGTTTATATAAATATTTACCAATGGGTATTTTATTTTCTTAAAGATATAATTATCGAAAATACTGAAATTGAATTTTGTAATTCGTTTTAATGTATTAATGCAACGTTCAATCCGTAAACGTATTTTGGGCTTTGGTAAATTGATCTAGTTCTGTTTTCAAACATATGTTTGATTAAGAAATATTTACTTGAAAGACAAAAGAAGTCTCCTTTCTATGAAGGAAGAGTGAGACACAATCCTATTCTTTTTCATGAATGAGAAAGGATAATAGGAATATTAGATATATCTAAATTCTAATATAACTCATAACAAATTTTTAATGGTTAAGAAAATTGCATACATTTTTCATAGGGATTTTATCATCCTCATTCGGTGATCAAATTCTTAGTAACAAATATGATATTTGGTTAACAGAAAATTATGTATGACATTTTATGAGTTATTATAATTAGAAGCTAGACTAATTACAGCAAAATGTTTAAAGACAAACTAATTGTTTTTACTATTTTAAAGGTGCTACATACATTGTAGGATGGTAGACCTATTAAGGAAGAAATTGCATGCTCAATTTTCAAGTTAATAGCATTTGGTGGATAGTCTATCATTTACGTAGTAGAATACACTTTTAGTACATAAGTAATTATTACGTATGGACATTCAAAGGTGTAGGAAAGTTAAAAGCACACTATTTGCTTTCACTGGATAGGAAACATTTACAATGTTGTCAAATTCAGTGGGAGTATTGTGTACTTATCACTGAATAAGGAATTATTGTAACGATCTTTAATTCAGCGGGAGTTACAAGCTTTCATATCTTGGTAGCTAAAGATAATTACTTTCCAAGTGTAGACACTCATACTTTTAAGGATAGTTTTGTACGTTTCCTTACTAGACATTGTTGTTTTACGTATACTTGTTATGCTAAAATCTATGACACAATCATATTGAACACATAAACAAATGCATGGCATGTTGTTTATCAACTATATGAGGTTGTTCCATGCACAAGTGGGAGAAATGTTATCTTTATTGTGTGCAAGAAACAACTCAGAAAGATATGATTCAATGGATTCTCTTGACTACAAGGTAAGAGAATAAGGTTCTAATATTAATTCAAGAAACACTTGGTGTTACAATTTATGTTATGTGAGAGCTTAACTAGATTGCAACAACAAGGTGAATTTCATATTTTCATTACTAGCAGATCAACTGATGTAATTGAACTATGAGAATTTGCAGTCTCTAAATTAGATACCTATTAGAACATGTGTCAATATGATATCAAGACTACTTTAATTTGTATATTTATGAATTCATGGAATGACATAAATTAATAAAGTAATCTAATGCTGCTTCAATCTGAATATTTATGTGTTCTTGGAATGACATAAATAAATGAATAAATAATGTTGTTTACATTATTGTGAAGTAATAAATTAACTTGAAATTACTATTGAAACCAAAAGATGGTGTTCATAATTACTTTAGTTAAACATGTTTATGTTTTATTGTAAAGATATAAACATAAAGTCTTTTAATTGTTACAAGACTTATAATAAAGTAAGACGTTATCTTGTTGTGTCTTTTAATTAAGACATATACATGAAGTTATTAAATTGTTAAATGACTTATAACGTATAGTGGGATTATAACAGTTTATGTTTTCTTGTAAAGACATGAACATGAAGTAACTTTGTAAAAAGTACTTGTGCTATAAAGCATGTAATTGGCTTGAAAATACTATTATACCATTAAAATGACTTAGTTGGTAAATAGACAAGTCAAGAGGAATATGGTTATCTTGAATATTGTTAGATTGTCTTACAATATTAATACTAATGAAATACCAAATGTTTATGGTATGTTCAGTTAGAAAAATCAAACTCTTGTTATATTGTTTGATTAAAGATAACTATGACTTCTTTTCTTTCAAAAGTTATCAAGGTTATAATGTTGAGTATGACTTGGACATATTTAATAAAACTCCAACATAGAAGATTAATAAGACATTTCATATGATGGAATGTGATGAATGTGATGAATCACATTAAGTCTTAAATTGAAGTTCTAAATTTGTTTAACTGCTTATGAAGAGGTTATTAACAAAGTAAAGTCAGAAACTGTCAATATGTATTTGTAATATCCCAAAAGAGAACATTGTATTGTTTCTTTATTTGCTAAGTATTTAAAGATAGTCTTTAAATTACTAAAAGCAAGTGGGAGTTTTGATCTTTAAAAGATAAAATTATAAGATACATAATCTTCTAAAATACACTAGTAAATATCATGATGAAGTTTGACATTTGAATGTTAAATCTCAACATGATAATAAAGTTTGACATTTAAATGTTAAATCTCAAGATAATGAAATTATCAATCATAGAATAGTAATATATCTCAGATATTTGATTAATATGCTGAGGGCTATGATTTACAGGATTATTGTAAACCTGATAATCATTATGATACATTACCAAATATGAAATTAGGTAAAGTAAACATGATATGAATGATTAAGATGCTGTCCATAAAGATAATCAATTTTAGAAACTTGGTTGATCTTAATAGTTAGACTAGAAAATGAGGATGAGTTTCTTCAAAGATAAGATAACCATTGTGGTTTAAATCTTTGTATAGAAATCATATGGACAAAATTGTGCATGTATTTAATATATGTTTTATGACAAGATTATTAATCACACTTAAGCAATTAATTGTGATTGAATATTCTATTCTAAACACATTAAATATATAAAGATCATGATTGTCATTGACAATGGAATATCAAAACTCTTTCTTGAGTGATTACTTGAGTAAGGATGATAAGTAATCAAAAGGAGTTTATGAATTCAAATAAATCTTTGAAAGTGTACATGGTGCAATAATCCATGGATGGATAAATGCATGCATCTAGAAGATTATTTTTATGTTTAATTATTAAATTCATGTTTTGATTTATAATTGAAATAAGATAATTTCTAAGTATTCCTAAAAGCTAGTGGGAGTATTATGTTTAATTTCTTAAATCATATATGTTGTAGAACATATAAAAAGTAACATTCCATATAAGTTAAAAGTTAAGTCTTAGTTTGGAATGAAACTTTACTAGTATGATTTAGGAAATAAGACATACAACCTTGGAATGAATGTTTATTGTTGAAACATGTGCGGTAAATAAATCTAATATATCATGATATATTATTTAGAAAGTCTAAATAGATATGTATGACATGAATAAAATCTAAGTATGACTCATAGATTTTTCATGTATATCATGTTTTGTTGTATCATACTTGATTACAAGATTATTTGGCAATATTAATATCTAATTAAAAGTTATTAGATAACTTGTGTAATATTCTAAAAAGAATATGTTTGATTATAGAATTACATCCTAAATCTGGAAAAGCTTCCAAATTCTATAGATGAACAATTTTTTCAATTGTTGTGAAAATTGTCATAGCCAACAAACTTGAAAGTTTGAAGGGCATCAAACATTACACAATAAATATTATGGTTTACGGAAAGTTTTAATAGCATATTGTTGTTTGCATACAATGATGCTAATAGAATTGAGATGACACTCAATACTAGTTATGGTAAGGATTTCATCCTTGGCTATTACTAGTTATGCTTACTAAAAGCATAGTTGCATTATACATTAAGAGAACAAGAATACTTTAAACTTTAAAATGTTTGGAAGTTTGATTATCATAAATTGGTGGTTAAGGATGTCACACATTTTATGAAATATTATATGGCATTGTCAAAATAGTTGAGTATGCACATACAAGAACTTCACTAGCTGAATTCTTGAAATAAATATTCTCAAAATTCTGATAGATCAAAGTTGAATAATTTATGTCTTGTCAACGAGTATGAATGTCATTACTTGAGACATAATTCATCAACAAGAGTTATCATGCATTGATCTATTTAGTATTTGGATAAGGGATGTTAAACAATTATTATAATAAATTTAAATACATGATATGTTTAATTTATAATATATTGAATCCTGTTTTTGCATGTTTAAATCCATGAATAAAGGTTATTCTAAATTATCCGTTGTCAGTTAATAATATGGGAATATTATTAAATCAAGACAAATATGAAGGTTGGTATAATATACTTAAAGTATATTGATGCGTAGTCATGCCATTTCAGATGATATTCAATGATACCGAATATAGGACTTATCCCAACTACATGATGTTATTTTATGGATTTTGTTATTAAGTAAATCATGAGAAGTTATCCTCAGACTTGAGATGCAAGATAAGTGTCATGAATGTAATACATTTTTGTGGAACGAACAACTTAACGCTATACGTAACTGGTAGTCATAAGGGTTGTTTTCGGAAGTGTTACAAAGTTTGTGGGTTTTGCTTGTATTCAAGATAGAATTTGTTCCTTTAAATTTATTTTTGGAGTTTAATACTGCTGGGCCCCCTCGTAGGGTTAGTAAGATGTATGTGTGGCCACACCCAAAATCTCCCCTGAATATGTTCAGAAGATTTGGTAATCTTGATCAATCACAAACAACGAGAAACAGAATGGTTAATTAAGGAATGACTTTAATCCATATCCTTATTAACATGGTATTAGAAACAAAAGGATAATAATAATGAGAAATCATTAAAAGGTTTTTTCAGGAGCCTTACTCGAGATCGTACTAGAGGCATCGGCGTGTTGCAAGACGCTAACCGATGTGATTACACTATTAAAATATGTCCAAGTGGGAGCTGTTAGATTATGGACATTATTTTAGTAGTCGTATGTTAGGATCGAACTCGAGATCACGGGATTGCACACAATACGTATGAAGAGAAAAAGAAATAATTATTTATAAATGTTATAAGTAATTATTAATAAACACAAAATAAATAATAGTAATTAGTATTTAATGATTAATGACTAATGGACTATTAAACGAAGATTAGGAAAGTAATACTAAGCAAAATTTGGAAACAAGAGAAGGTTCCGGAATCCCTTGGAGGGACTCCAAACCGATCGGCCATAAGGGGGGGGGGGGATACACCTCCTTTGTGCCTTGTGCTCCAAGTATTGATTAGTATAGAAGCAAACCCAAGATACATGTTTTCTCATAACTTGTACACACACATCTTGGTGTTTTTCTCTCCTCTTTCTTGTTCTAGTCGATCCATAAAACAAACCCATAAGGGTTTTGATTTTCTTGATCTAAACAAAGTTTTGTGTTTAATTACTTGCATAAACTTTTTCTTGAATTAGTACGTGTGTACAAGAACGTGATTCAAACACACTATTGTTTGATTCTTGGATTGAATTACAAAAGTGGTAAAGGATAATTCTTGTAATCCACATAAACCCTAATTAGGGTTCTTGATTTGAAGATTGCAATTGATTATTGTTCGGGCTAGAATCACAAAGGTACGTTTACTATTTAATATTGATTAATTAATTACATGTTATATGATCTTGTTATAATTGCTTCCGCTATGCTCACTTGATGTGTTTGGTTTATAATATATGAATGTCATGATATCATTATTCCAACACAATGAAGTGATGGTAATGATCACCATAAAAACCAGCCTAATACAATATTAAATCAACCAATGACTTAATCATGTCTATTTTGGTATAGAAATTAAAGGCTGTCATCAACAATGCTCGTCTTATACATGTTGTCGGGGTACCTGGTAGGCGCAATGGGCAAAATTATTTAAAGTTACGTACATGATGTAACATTGTCGTTTCTTTCATCTAAATTACCTTTAAAAAAAATTAATAGATTTGTTCACGTACGTGAATAAATACTTGTAAGGTATATCTAACCTAGACAAAGTTTTATACGGAATAATATTTATCTAAATAAAATTCACACAATCTCACCCATCTATCTTTTTCATTAAAAAAATTAAAAAAAATAAAAATAAAAATAAGATTATCATCCTTTATTTTAAAATTAAAATATCTCCCAACCCGTTAATCGCTACGAGAAAGTAATTATACCACCGCAATGAGAAGTAAATTGTCTTTCTATAAATATGCATTTTTATATACTTTCGATGAACATTTTTTTCAAAATTTTCGCCCAAAAAAATAATATGTGATTCGGCAAAAATGTGATTTATTACTTTAAAAATCACATGTGACTTGTGAAAAATAACAAATTATAAGTGATTTTACATATCAGAAAATAACAAATTATAAGTGATTTTCTGGGTGGAAATTCTATAAATCTTTTATATAATAAAACAAAACCCCTATTGGGAATTTTTCATTTTAAAAAAATGGATTCATACCTTATTTAGTAATAATTGTATTTAAAAAAATATTTTCTTATTATGTAACATTTTATATTTATCCATAACACAAGTAGAAGATAAATACAAAAAATATAGATAAGATGCAATTAACACAAGTAGAAGATAAATACAAAAAATATAGATAAGATGCAATTAATAATAGAATTAAAATTTTAAAATAATTATCTTTAATAATAAAAAAAACTATAATTAAATATCATAAATTAAACAAAACAAATATTAAATTATTTGTTTTTTAATAAATAAAAATATATGATTAAAAAAATTATTAAAAAAAAACCCTGCGCGTGCGCGGGCATTATATCTAGTTAAAAAAAATATCAAATCACATGTTATTTTTCTGGGAGGAAATTTTAAGAAAGAATAATAATTAAAAAAACCATCGAAAGTATATATAAGTGCATATTTATATAAAGATAATTTAATTCTAATTGCGATTATATATTTTGGATAATTTGAAGATTTACCGTTTGCAAGATACGTTATTTTTTAAAAAATGTGCAAATTAGATGTAAGCTAAATGAAGGGCCACGATTAGTTGATTTTCTTTAGATAATTGGTGATTGTTGCGAATCTTACATCACCTAATCTAAACTCCCTATAATGCATTTTAGACCATTTCTTCTCATTTTTTTTAAGATTTTTAAAAATTAATTTTAAGCATTACAAGTTCTAAAGTTATGTGTATAATTATTTAATACATCAATAAATTTATAAAATACATATAATTAATGTTCTTATTAAAATACTTATTCGTTTAAAAATACAATTAATATACCATATGGTATGTTGATATAAATAATGCGTAAAAACGTTATTGATATTTTTCGATATCCCTATGTTTTGACGATCATAAAATATAAAATCATTAAACATAAAATCATTACGTAAATAAGTATTTAATGACAAAATATCATTATATCCAACTAATTCACTTAAGGTATGAATAAACAAGTGCCTAATACATTTTATGATCAAAGGAATGTTTATTTACTAATTACAAATTATATAAAATGGTATAATCATTTTATATATTTAAGAAAAATATTTTTGGTAATTAAAGGAAAATGTTATTTCATAATAATTAAATGAAGTCAAATTTTTAACCAAAATCAGTTAAATTTTCACCAAATAAACTTTCCTCAGAAAAGACAAAAAATCTGGCCATTTCAATAGGCGGCCCCCTTAATTATAAGGGGCGGCCCTCTTAATTTTAAGGGAGCCGGCACACAATTAAGAGGGCCGGCATACGCTCCTGTGTCAGATTTCTTTGCCTATAAATACTGGTTCAAATCTGAATTTTTTCCTAACCTTTTGCACAAAAACTTTCTGTTCTAATTCTCTCAAATCATCTTCCTAAATTCTTTGATCATAAATATATTAGTTCTTGTTTCAAGTGATCCAATCCTTTATCATTCAAAGTGCAAGAGAAGAATACTCCTCAAACATCTTGTTAAGAAGTATTGTAGGCTTGTATATATTGTAAAGGTGTAGAAGTTGTGTAATAAATAGATCTAGGTGTGTTAGTAGTTGTGAATAGAAGTAGTGAAGAAATAGTTGTGTTGTGAAGAAGAAGTTGTGAAGGTGTGAGAAGTAGTGTAGTTATAGTGGTGTGTATAAGTTGTGAAGAAGGTGTGTAGTGGTGTGAGATTGGTTCTAGCTATTATTAGGACTCGACATTTAGCTTAGTGTCGTAAATTGGTGTAAGCAAAAGTTGTGTAAGGATTTCTCCGCCATAAGGGAGCTTTTTGACGTAGTGAATAAAACTCTCGAGTTAGATGCTCGGAGAGTAGAGTAGGGCGAAGAGGTGCTTCGTAGCCAAACCACTATAAATCCTTTGTCTTGTGGTGCGATCTTTCCATCTCTATCTCTTTACTTATTTACTTATATTGTTGTTATTTCATTTCGTAGATATTAGTATATATAAGTGTTGTTTATTGATCTCACATAAAACTAAAATCGATTATTTTGCAAACAAAGTTTTTATAAAAATAAAATTGAAGGAAAACTATCCCCCCCCCCCTTCTAGTTTTCCACATGGTACATAACAATTAAGCTACGTACTAATCTATTTAATAATCTTAACATATGCAAACTAGCAAGTACCTTTCACCGCCAATCATCACAACTTCGTAATACAACTGGCTACCGTTTTCCTATCGCTATCGCATCGTGATGCATGGGTACTCTACCATTTTTATATGAGATAGCTTATGATAAAGTTATTTTTAAAAACCAGCAGGGTACCCCGCACGTTGCGGCGACGGGTACCCTAAAACTAAAACTTCGTGTGATCAATTACTTTTCAAAAATAAGTTTTTCATCCCGCGCGATGCGGAGGCGGGTACCCTGTGACTAAATTTTTTGCGAGATTTTTCATTAATCTATTTTTTCTAACAATAGCTTTATGTATTTTGATTTCCGGTGAACTACGTATTTTAATTTATTACGATTTTTTTATGATAAATGTACGGATGTCAAGAATTTAATGTCACATTTCAACTCTTTAATCATTGACAATGTTTATTATTATACAATTGCAATAATAAATATTTTAGTAATCAACGATTTTTTCTTGTTCAAAATGACCACATGATTTATATAAGATTATTTTAAGATACCCGCCGCAACGCGCAGGGTACCCTAGCAAAATTTCAGCTTACCTTTCAAAATTCGGATTAAAAAATGATATGTAACTAATTTTTTCTTTTTATAATAACCAATACGTCAAACACAAACTTTCTTATAAAGAAATCAGTCCATGTTAATGATACACAACCCAACTAATAATTAACAAGAGTCCAACCCACAAAATAAAACTTAACCCATTTCATTCACATAAAACAAACCTAATTATCCTCTCAAAAACTTTAGCAGCCACACCTACACAACTGCCAAATACACACGGTAGGTCCTCTTCTATCTAATTGCGTAGAAACCCGTATCACACACAAACTAATCCCGTATTACCTTGTTTACGCGAGCACCAAACAAGACTGAATAACCTTTTTGACCTCTTGGTTTCGAGTAACCCACAAAGAACCCAAACATTTTTTGGCTTCTAGATCCTATAACCGTTTAACATAAAGAAACGTGGCTACCATTATCAACCTTATATCTCCAAAAGAGCGCAACCTATAACCGACCACAACTCAAAACCATACTTCTCATCACACCCGACGAACAAAACACCACCGGAACACCACCACCACCGAACATCACCACGACAGAAACAACACCATCGTGACCAACCGCTTTGAAATGGTTTTTTCAAGTCTAGAGGTATTTTTAATTTTCTAATAGATATTTATATATATTAATAAATTTTTGAGGCTATTTTTTAGATCTATAAATTATATATGTATTTTATTATGTCATAAAGGTTTTTTTTTTTAAATGTAACATTTTTTTAAAATTTTCTATAGATCCGCTGCCAATGACGTCGATGCCATGGTTGTTGCCGGAATGACCGGATCTTCACTGCCAATGTCTAACCTCGGAATTAATATATAGGATGGGTTTTAATTGATAGTTGCAGCTATTGTACATTGTGCTTAAATAGTTGTAATTTTGGGTGAAGGGTTTTTTAATTGCATTTATGGCTGGAAACTATATGGAGGGTTGTACATTATGTTTAAATGATTATATTTATATTGGGTGTATGTGTATTTTTAATGCTATTAATGTATAATTCTAAGGATTTTGGTCTGAATTTTGATTCATGCTTATTTTTTGTTGTACACAATGCTTTACTTGTTGTAATTATGAAAAATCCCTGCTTTAAAGTGTTGTAAACCTTGCATCGTTTTTTGTACATCTTAATTTTTTGGAGAGAGAGTCATTCCTCTATTATAAGTAGTATAGATTCTCGCAGTGCGTAAAGTTATTATCACGATAAACATACAATCTAATAATATTGTTCGTCAAAAATTTTGAATACATCATATCAGGCGTTACAACGCACGGTTACCCTGCTATATATATACTTATATAGTCGATCTCGATTTGAATGAAAGACATAACAATTTCATATCTGCTAAAAGAAGAAGAATATCGACGAAATACGATGAGTACCAAAATGGTGAAATGTTCTTACGTGGTTATTCTCCATATGAAATAAAGAATAAATAACTTAACACCTTAATAAGTAAATTTATTCTTTTAGAAAAGAGATCGATAAAGATACTGAAAAAAATACGATAGTGAAAGCTGAATAAATGATGCTTGTTGGGTGCCAAAAGTTTTATTGTAACTGAGGATATAAAGAAGATAGAAGTTCTTTATTATCGTCTTCATATAAAGACATCACTTGTACGTGGTTCGGTGCAAACACGCATGCAACTTGCTCAAATGTCAATCTTTTTGGTTCAAGATGTAAAATAGAGATATATTTTATTGATCGTGTCATAAATTTAGTTTACAATAAACTATATTTATAAGCTAATATAACCTTAATTAATAAGATACCTAATTCTAGAAAACTAGAAAAACATAAAGATAAACCTTATTATTGTTTAATACTCTTCCATAGTTTGAACGGAAGGCTTTCGAATGAACAAACTAGCATGAATGTTAAATCCATTCACTTTTTGTAACACCCTAGGCAAATCTCATATCGGTTGTGACATGAAGAGATGTTGGGTTTATAAGATAACATTTATCTTACAATGACATAACGCGTTTTGTGGTCTGTTGCGGGTGAAGTTCTTAGGAACTGGCAGTTAAGCGTGCTCATGTGAGAGTAGTACTGGCTTGGTTGTCCTGCCGGGAAGTCTTCAAATGAGGCCACAAATACAAAGCCATAAGTTTGCGGGCAAAGCGGACAATATTATGGTTTGAGTAGGCGGGATGTTACAAGTGGTATCAGAGCCAGGTTCTGGGATGTTCGGGATAGTGGGGGCAAACCTCATCGAGGACGATGAGTCTCTAAGGAGGCGTAATTGTAACACTTTAGGCAAATCCCACATCGATTGTGGCCTGGAGAGATGTTGGGTTCATAAAATAACATTCACCTTACAATAACACAACGCTTTTTGTGGTCTACTGCAGGTGGAGTCCTTAGGAACTGCCAGTTAAGCGTGCTCATGTGAGAGTAGTCTTGTCTTTGGTTACCTGCCTGAAAGTCTTCAAATGAAGCAACAAAAACAAAGTCGTGAGCCTGCGGACAATATTGTGGTTTGAATAGAAGGGATGTTACACTTTTTCTTCTTTTCTTCTTTGTTGTTGGTTTGCACAGATATAGACTTGTATTTGATGACAAATCTGTAAACTGCTTGACAATTTCCTTTTTTTTTTGTTTTGTTTTTTTTTTTTTTTTTCGCGGCGTTTGCTATTTTTGTTTACGTCATGACTTATTTTTGCCTTTAAAAGTGAGCGACAATTTGGTAGTTAACTCTTATCATTGACAACAATGATATTCGGTGACGAAGAAGATAGTATTGACACGGCTATAATTTTGTGTGATAGGGTTTATACGTTCAAACTTCAATATGAGAAAAAAACTATTTAAGGGGGAAAAAATTAAAATGGGATCCCTCAGGATCACTGGCGCGTAGCCGGTGACTCGGAGGATGGCTGATTTTGATGGTAGATTTTACTTAAAGCTTGGATGATATGTAAAATAACAAAGGTATATCTTATTAATTGCGTAATCAACTGAACTTACAATAACCTATATTCATAGGCGAACATGTTCTTGATCAACAAGATAACTAATCTTGTTAATTAGAAAACTAAATAAACATCAAAATAAACCATATACAAATTTTATAAGTCTAATACAAGATTCTAATTTATTTGTTCATATCCACTACAAACACTAACGCAACAACATGCATGCCTTACCCGGTTTTAGTAATTTATGCAGTAGCTAGGTTGTGTCGTAAATTATTTTGTCAAGATGCCAGATACGACCATGATTACTTCACATTCAAGACATTGTTTATAAAGAAACATACATATTTACAAATGCAAGAAAGAAAGATTGCTGAGCTACAACCTTATGGATAGATGAAATTTAGCAAGCATACTAAGATCAAGATCTTAGTAGCTGCTTGCAAATATCGCTTCTTATTTAACATCGATTTTAAAACCTAGTGATGATTCTTGACGTGTTTTGCCTTCGGTGTCTTCACTACCATCACGGTGCAATCAGCATGATGTGTAACATAGTCGCTTACGCTCCCCAAAAGCGCCCTACAAAAGGCATTTTTATACCATGTTTAGATACGAGATTATATCGAGTAATTAATGAGTGGAACAAAATAACATTTTGTTCTTAACATAAATATATTGATCTCACCTTTTTATTGCTCCATATCCATGGCTACCTACAACCAGCATGGTAGCATGGTGCCTCTCCACAGCATCACATAAAACATTTCGAGCATCCCCTTCCACAGTTTCGATTGTTGCATCATTCACCTACGTACAAAAATTCGGTTTAACTCTTTAAGATATGGACGATAGTTGATGCACTTCAACACGTTGGACAAAAAAAGTTCAGACTATTTTAAAACACTTAATGAACTGTTATGTCGGGACATGCATATAATTAGGCACGAGTTGTAATTAGCAAAACACCAGAGTTACAAACCAATTTTGAAACACAAAGCTCGTTTGCCTTTTCCATAACTCGAGAAGCGATGTTCTTCAAATCCTCATCAACGTGCGACAATATATCCATACCTACAATTTCATGATTTTAACGAAAAAATTAATACATGCAGAAAAGAAAATTTTCACCCTTCAATTCACCAAGATTTATCGTATCAATTACCAGGAATAGGGAAATTCTTAGAAGAAGTTGCAGTAGGTTTGGAGTGAACGATGATTAGTGTGAAGGGCGGGTTTGGTGCCGAGGGTACTAAGAACCGATTTAATGTCCATTCAAGAGCAAAAAAGCTCTCCTTGCTCTCATCGATTCCAACAACCATCACTGGTTTAACCACTGTCATCATTATTGTTGTTGTGATTTAAGATATGATGTTGCTTCACATTTCAGAAATCTGAGTTTAAATAGAAGGACAAAAGGAGTTCTGATGCATGCATGCAAAAAGTACGTACGCGCGTAGTGTATTTTCTTTTTGTTTTATGCTTTTTGCTTTGCATGTTTATGTTATTTTTAAAACACGTTATACTAGTCATAGTTTAGACTCTGATCCATCAGTTAATCGAGTACATTAGTTTTGTATGATATATTGTTTAATCATTGCTCAAAGTTTCTAGTTGAATTCAAGATTTTTTTTTTTTTTTTTTTTTTTTTTTTTTTTTTTTTTTTTATAAGATTCGTATTATCTTTGAATCCTACTTTACATCGACAATACATCAACACGTTTTAAAACATAATTAAGCCATATACTGTTACAATAATACTATAGTACAATTTATTGAATATTTTGGAAAATGATATTATATATAGTTCAAAACACAAAAATACAAGCACGTGATACAACTGATGTTATGTCATTGTTAAACAGATCGATAAGCTTTTTTGTTTCTCTTTATTTATCATCGTATGGTATGTGTATTATAAAGTGTACGGTAGAGAGAAAATACACGAATACTCATCAAACACGTGGATATATGTCCATTTGAACTGTCGACACAATGTTACACATGACATTAAGTTTTGTTTATGTTTTTATACGGTTACAAGAAAAAGATAAAGACGCCAACAAAAATGTGATAACGAAATTGGATTAAAAGATGCTTGATGGTGGGCTAAAAAGTAGCATTGTGAATTGCAATTGGATTAAAAGATGCTTGATGTGATGATGTTTATTGGTTTCTTCTTGTCGACTTCAAAAGACGCTAGTCTTTTTGTATTGTATACTTGTATCCCACTCACTCAGCTCAACTTGACCAAATCTCAATCTTTTTGTTCATTTTGGGCTTTTATTTCTTTAGCCCACGATTTACACTTCAGAGTTTAGCCATTCTTAACTATGTAAATCAAAACCCCGATTAGTGACAGAATTAGGTGAGTCTAAGAGGATCCCGGGACACTCACTAGTTTTGTGTCGTAGTTTTAATTTTGTTAATAAGTTGATTTTTCTTAAATGCATCTGATCTTTAAACATTATGTTTGTATTTTTGTTTAGTTTATTTTAAATGTATCTGATCACTTTGTGTCCTGGTTCTGTCCATGACCCCTGATCACAACCATTGTGTTATCGCATTGCTTGAGAGGCCCTCACTTTTGGGGAACTGATTTGATTCAGGAATATGAAAACTGATCATCGGGTTTAAGAGCATATGTGTTCGACAATAGTAGTGGTACTTGCATGATTGATCAAAATGAATAGTTTTAGTAAGGGTGTGTTTGTTTTTACCAAAAACGTCTGAACTCGCTTATGACATCTTACCCAGTCAGACACGATCATACATGGATTTGTGTTTTCTTTCTCTATGAGTCAGACGTGGTTAGATGTAAACATCTTACCGAGTAAGAATTAATACTATGTTTTACAGAATTGATAAATGTTAAATTATTAAAATGTAACAAAGATTTAATACTATGATTATCTATGTGCACCGGGAGGGATATAGAAACTGGTATTTAGAAACGCCAATATTCCAAAATTCTAGAAATAGGTACGCCCAGAAACGTTTGTGTATTATATATATATATTTATTAATAAAATAAATAAACATCAAACATCCAATATCAAATTATTATCACCAAAATGCAAAAGAGTTGTCAACCATGAAACTGTCATTAAGAAAACACATAGTAATAACATATCAAATAGTCGTATGTAGTGCTATTGAGAAACCAGTTCTTCAAGAAGCGAATTGGGGGAGAAGCTGTAAGAAAGTAACTCATCGAATCACAATCAAGTCTTAATTGTGTAGTAGCTATATTTTTTGAATTGTCTCAACTTTTCCAAAATTAATATCCAATAAGAATCATTTATGATATTCTAGTGAAACCAATGGCTTTCATTAGCAATAGCCGCCTAGGGGTGTAAACGAGCCGAGACAACTCGCGAGCAACTCGAGATCGACTCGAAAAATACTCGATTCGACTCGATTTTAAACGAGCCGAGACAACTCGCGAGCTACTCGACTCGACTCGATTACACATTTACACCCCAATATATATATATATATATATAGGGAAGGGATCCAATAAGAAGAATAATTAAAATAAGAAGGGTAAGAAGTAATTCTAGCCACACATTTTAATGTGGGAGGGAAAATTTGAATGAAGATGCATCCATTTTTGTAGGTGCATCTAGAATGTGTGGTTATAGTTACTTTCTATCCTTCATATTTTTATTATTCTTCTTATTTGATCCTATATATATATATATATATATATATATATATATATATATATATATATATATATATATATATATATATATATATATATATATGTGGGTGTAATCGAGCCGAGACAACTCGAGATCGACTCGAAAAATACTCGACTCGACTCGATTTTAAACGAGCCGAGCTCGAGCATGTCAATACTCGGCTCGACTCGGCTCGTTTACACCCCTAGGCCGCCAATACCCGTCTTATACATGTTGTCGGGGTAGTAGCTACTAGCTAGGTACAATGGGCAAGGGGGTATGGTTGTTTAAAGTGTGTCAAGAGTTACGTACATGATGTAACATTGTTGTTTCTTTTGACTAATTTACCTTTAAAAATTTTAATATATTTGTACGTTCTAGTGGCTCGACTGAGATGTGAAAAAAATACTTGTAATGTGTATACTATTTCCAACACACAGTTTTGCAAAAGTCACGACCTCTCGCCTGTATAATGATATGTATTCTACGTTGCTAATACTTATTGCTTGCACAACTTGTGTTAATGGAAATAAAAGATTCGTGTGATCTATTCTAATACGTACCTTACGAAGAATAGGTCCTAATCAAGGACGCCCAATCGACTAAGTAAAGATGAATGAATATTCTCTCACTGGCTAAACAAGATCGACAAATTCCTCATTTTGATTATGGTTTGAATATTATATCTAGTCATGCTTAAGATTGAACCAAATCTCATATACCTTTTTTAAGATAAGGGTTAAAGGACGCCCACTCGACTAATTAAGTAAAGAGAAATGAATATATTCCCTCTCGTTGGCCAAATGAGATTGACAGGTTCCTCATTCGTCCGATTATGGTTTAGATAGTTCATTCAATTCCAATATGATAACCAAACAAGACAACAGAATCGCAATAACTCATTCTATTACATCGTTTATTTTTTTACATCGTCCAACACAATAAGTCATCAATCAGTTACGGTTAACCAAGCAAACCCTAAAAAGAAAACCTCAATATGATTATGAAAAGTACCGTTAATCTGACAAAAGACTCAACAATTTCTCTAAATAACTTCGACAGATATCTCTAAAGAAGAAAACATGTTGATAATAACATTGCCAATTGCCTTTAAAAAATAATATAGAAATAAGCTTCAACCGTCCCCAGATAACCTCTAACAGCCCACAATAACTATGTTTCTATTGGTAGCGACGATGTCTGACTTTTTTTAGATAAACTTTTCACAAATCACAAGTCACAACCATCAATTTATTTAATGTAAACATTATATTCCACCCAAGAGTTACATGACATAAAGTACTTATCATTTAAAGTTTTTTTATGAGTAAATTATTTGCTTTCACTTTTGACTTTGATCATAATCTAACTTAAACAATTAAAAGAAGAATCTAGTTCTTTAGAAGGGGAAAACTTTTGAAAAACATATAAGCTTAAGATGACAAAATTCAATATATTAACATAAATAATCTTTTTCAGGAAACTACTGAGATATCACAAAAGATAAAAGAATGCGATAAAAATTATCCTTTCGCGGATATATCGTGTAAAATATATGGCCAAAAAGTTGTAGAAAACCATACCTTCATGATAGCTTTCGTTAGACTTTTAATGTATTATTAAAAATGGTTCATGCTAATAGTTTTTGAGGAGAATCGTTTGTATCAAAATGTTTAAACTATATCAACTATTTTGCAGTCTGCTATTGTTAATGATTTACCGTTATAAAATAACAACTTTGCATTTTTCTTTTTCCGATATACACGATATGTTAGTGACTCTAAATGCACATGTTATATTGCTATGGACTTGGGGATGACGTTGGTGTTGGTAAGCATTCCCATAGTAGCCAGGTTTTTATTTTTTTCTTCCGGTAATTATGATGTTTGATCTTTTTGGTCGATTAATCCACGAGGTTTGAACCTATCGCTACACAGACTCAAACTGGGTAAAGCCATCATTTTTAAGAGGTTGGCGTGACCAATTTAAGTTGTTTGCAGCTAGCAGGAATTAAATTGATAGCTACAAGTCCTTTTGTCACTAGACCGTTGACGTTGGGCATTGGCGTTGTAGACGTAGGGCTTTGTCAATCGTTTTGTTCCAGAATAAGAAATTAGTGTCGATGCTAAAACTATAAACGATGAATATAGAACAATTTGGAAAATGGAGATAAAGGCTGAGCATTCGGTACCGACAATAATAGGCGCGTTATTGCCCTATAACGCGACCCTATGCCACTAGCCCATACTATACCAGTATACCTTAAGTTATAATGTTCGGAATCCAAATTCACAAGCAAAGTTATAAGGCTTTTACTTTTTTATTTCATTTTATTATTTATGTTTTATTTTAAAAAGTCTGAGCCCGAGGATGTCTTATAACTTGAATGATGAAAGAAATACGTTTTTGACTTAAGTTATAGATTCTCAGTTATGAGAGAAAAAATGATATAACAGCAGATAACCGTCAGATAACACCGACCTAGTGCTCTCATGCAAATAGTAGTGGTTGCTCAAACAGTTAAGAAAAAGATATATAGAACGTTTGCGAAAAATATCTTCCTGAGCAACAAGACGCAGTTGTAAACGTCAAGGTTTAAAGTGTATATTGAAGACACAAGCTGTCATGCACTAATGCTAGTTGTATACATTCATTTGTCAAAAAGTATAGCTTTGTTCCTAACTTCTATAGAGAAATTATTACTATCATAAAAATTTATGCCAAATTATCCGATTATTATAGGCAGACAATTAAAGTGTGAGAAGCACACTTGTTTTCTTAAGTTCTTGATGTGAAAAAGCTACGATTTATAGTCGTTCAAAATGGCCACCATCACTCAAGTGGGTTGGTGAAATCATTTCTCCCACATAGTTATTTAAGATTAAATATATTAGTAACTTCTTTTTCATGTGTATTGATTCAAGTTTTTTGTAGCGCGCTAAAAATAATTAGTTCCCCATAACTTTAACAGTTTATTATTAAGTTTTATATGAACATTTCTTACACAATACGCGTAGTGTGTTTTCGTTTCGTGTATGTAAAATGTGATGACGTACGTTTTGGGACTTGACCAAACTATTAAATAAGTTAATAAACAAAGAGATTGTGACGTTCACCAAAAAGGCAAAACGGATAAGCATATAACATCATGTCTACATTTAAGTAAATCTTGGTATAGATTCACATGAATGACTCGGAAAAGGCATACAACTACAATATGTAGATGTTGGTATAGGTTAGCTGATTTAAACAAGTTAGTATGTCAACCGACATAACTTGTTTGTTACACGAGTTAGATAGGTTATGTAATTTTCGGCCATGTAAATTTATGAAAGGTTTTATTAAATAGTACATAGTAGCAGGTAGTCCGTGCCATATGATGACATTAGAGAAGGGGAAAGAAATAGTGGTGAAATAGTATGATGAATGATGATGCACGTCGCTAGATTTTTTGTGTTAAGAGAAGACATAAAGAACATAATTTCTTATTGATACAAAATTGTTGATTTCTGTAGCATGGTTCTGTAAGGAGTAAACTCGACAACTCAAGTTGATACTTAAAGTTGATATTTAAGTCACTGTTAGATTTTTTAAAATAAGTTTAAATATCTCGCAAACAGTTAATCGCTACGTGAAAATAATCATATCATCACGACGAGAATTAAATCATCTATCTTATACTTTCGAGTAACTTTTTTTCGACATTTTTTTGTAAGTGTTAAAATTTACGTCTAGATAAATCACATTTGATTTGCTATTTTTTCAAATCACATGTGATTTTATAAAATCACATGTGATTCATGAAATCACAAGTGATTCCTAACATACAAATCACATGTGATTTTTCAATACACAAATTTTAATACCAAAACAAAACTCGAAAAACAAAAAGTTCATCGAAAGTATATCGAATTGCCCGTCTACTGAAAGATAAAAAAATCTCGCGGCGATGGTGTATTTTTCGTCGTTTAACGATTTACAGTTTGTAAGATATTTTATTTTAAAAAAAGGGTTATGGTACACGGAGGTCACTAAAGTTTCACCGAAATTTGTCCTAAGGAAACAAAGTTTCATTTTGTACTTCTAGGTTCCTAATGTAAACGGGTTTGTTAATTTGGTCATCATACGTATAAATTTGCGACACTAAGGTCATTTTGTGGAAGGGTTACCGATTGTTTACCCTTCACCCATGCCAACTTGTCATCCACCTCACCAACTGGTCCTCCACGTTGGCTTTCCACTATCTATATTAAATAATTAAACACACCCCTTTTATAACCACACTTTTAATAATCTCTTCCACAATAATCCCCCCAAATCACTTCTAGGGTTTGAGAAACCACATCTTACACAGTGAATGTGCTATGTGGTTGTGGTGAAGTTGCTAGGCTTCGAACATCTTGGACACAGCATAACCCTGCAAGAAGGTTTCTTGAATGCCCCAATTACTTGGATTCGACACAAATTGCAACTTTTTTCAATGGGTTAATGCTCCATTACCAAATCGTTGGTATCAAGCAAGAATGTATGAGATGCATTTGAATGTGATTAATGCTTAACAAGAGATTGCTCAAGCTAACAATCAACTGTCTCGATCTACTTTCTACAATCGGATTTTGATTGTGTTGATTGTTAGCATATTGGTCATTAGGTTTATAAGCTAGTTATGGCAGGTTAGGTGTATGATGCTTTTGGTTTAGATGTTAGTTTGGTAGGTTGTGGTATGATATGGTATAAGGTTCTTTTGGTTTGTGGTATCGTGTAATGTAGGTTGCATATAGTATGATGTAATGTTGGTATCAAGTTATGGCTTTAGCAAAGTAATGAAAATGTTGTTTTGTTATGGTTTAATAAGTCTTGTTATTTAGATATTATGTAATGTGTTGTTTACTGCATTCTTTACAGTTGTAATACCTGAACATGTAACATAAAATAACACAAGTTAACATAACATAACCTGGATCATATTCATCCATTACTAGTCATACATAGTTCAAGTGGTTACACAAAATAACTGATAGATGGCAGATGTACAAAATTGCCACACATTTGGCAAGCCATTCTAAATCAGTTATGCAAAGTAATCAACAAGCATCCTAAGTCAGTTCTACCAAGTATCATTTTACATAACATAGTTTTACCACTGAAGTAAATTGGCAGCTGTACAAAAGTGCCTAACATGTGGCCTGCCAATATAAGTCATATCTAACAACTATTCAACTGAAATAGCATCACTTGGATCCAATCCAAGTCCAGGTGGTAGTGGCTTGTTGAACAGGATTTGCTTGATCCTTTCAGATCTTCTAACATGAGGTGGTGTGACTGGTCCTTCATCAGAATCATCATTTGCTTGTTCTTGCACATATGGACTCAATTGTGGTTCTTGCACAGCCTGTTGTTGCTTAACTTGATCTTGCACAACTTGTTCTTGGGAGGGCAGTGGGTGTGACTGGGTTAATTGAATCTCAGATTGTGCCTCAGCCTGAGCATGAATGATGCAATCCTCTGGTGTTATTCCTAATGGCCATGCAGGCTTAGGAAGACCCATTGTGTCCTGCTAAATAAATAAATAAATAAATAAATAAATAAATAAACGAAAAATAGGTAACATTAGTATAATACAAACCAAATATGCATTGTGTATAAAATTTTATACTAATATTTACTCCTAACATAGGCTCTCCATCAATTGGATCCCAAGACACTCCAAATCCAATTGGTTTTATTCCACCAAGATGCATTCTTGCTTTTGATCCATCACCTCTCCCTCTACTTCTGACAACCTTGCCATTCACACACCTTAATTGGCTCTTATCAACAAGACTGACATAGTGTGCTTCAGATGCTATTTCTTTTCCCCTAAGACTGACACCACCACCCCTCATCCTTACACCACCTCCTCTAATCCTTACACCACCACCACTTGGTGTTGAAATTTTTGGTGCAAACAGCTCAAAACCTTTTTTTTTTTTGGGTAAAAGGTCAGCGACTCGGTAAATGTATTACTCCAAAAAACGTTTAAGTACAATGGATTTGGGTGAATCCCAAATCTCAGCCCGTTACATAGGCGAGAGCTTACATAACAAGATACTTCCTATTTTCTAAAAAAGAAAACGAACCACTACTCACATGATAACACACTACATTGACAAAGATGAAAAACTACTTCCTACGAGCTTGGAGTTTAGTGCCATACATGGCATTAAAAGCATCCAAATTCCCTGGGAGATCATAAACTTGCTTAGAATAATCATCATAGTCATCATACTCATCCTCACGGTCATGACCACCACCAAATAGGTTTCCTGTCTCATCGAACATGTCCACAACCTCCTCGTCTTCACTATCGGATACCACAACCTTTGATTGTGTCCAGTTTGGTGACATAGTGTGCAATGGTTGGTTTGTCTAGTGATCACCTATCTTATCATTATCCTATGAACTCTTTTGACTAGCAGCTACCTCATCTTCCTCAACATACTCATCCCTAGGTAACCCATTGTATAACCTACTCAGAAAGTTAGCATCAAACATTTTTTTTACTTCTAGGTTTAGGTCCAGAGTCTGCTTTGTTAGTCCTAGTATCATAAATTTCCTCTTCAACATCAGATAAATGATCAACTGATGCAGTGTCACTCTCATCAGAACTATCATACTTAAATACATTATAATCACCCTCTAAATCACTGTCACTATCATCATTTTGTTGTACATTTTGATCTTGACTAGTGGAAGTAGCATCATGTAAAGCAAACACATAGTGAGACACATAAATATGTATGACATTATCATTTTTTGCATCTAATTCAGCATGCTGAGCTAAGTCAACATCATTTTTTTAAGGATTTCAGACCTAACTCTAAGTCAACTCCTGGAAGACAATAAAAAGTCTGTTTGATGTCACATGAAGTACATTCACTTACTAACAACTTAACCAAACCAACAAATCCCAAATTAAGCAAATTTACATTTGGAATTTCATTCAAGATTTCGAAGTCATAAGAAAGGTTAGGATCCCTTACAAAGACACCACTACGGTGAAATTTTATGAGAAACGTGGAAGATTATGATGAAGCTGCCATCTGAAACAAGATAATTCAATAACAAGTGTTAATTTCACAAAACCCTAATTTTTTAGACCTTAATTGGAGTTACTAAACAATTAAAAGGATTAATTACGGTGTAGATTTTACCTTGTTGGGAAGATGACAACCCTGATTCGAAGTCAATTTGGAAAAACAAGTTGATATTATGGTTGATTGGTTTGGGGGGAGGAGAAGATGCGTTTAGGGTTTTTAGATTATCAAATAAACTTTGGGATTGACCCGAGATTATAATAAGGGGATGGGTCATTGTTTTTTAATTAAAATACTATATGTATGCCACGTTGGATTGTTGATGAGTGTGTAAATACTCATCATTTTTACCATTTCTGAGCTGCCAAAACATCCAAAAACACTCAATAATGAATCAAAATAGTGAAAATATCCCAGGAAAGTGTTTTACATGTCTCAAATGCAAAAATACCAAAAACAGATGAAAAACGCACAAAGTTTGCATAATTGGCAGTTTCAGTCCCCCAACTTTCAAAAGTTGTCAAATCTAGTCCCTGGTCATTTCTAAAAACTTGAAAAAGTCACCAAAGGCCCTTATAAATCAAAAAGTTACATAAATAGTCCTTTGGTGAAAAGTTTCACAAAATGTCAAGTTTAGTCCCTGAACTTTGAAAATTGTCAAAAATGGTCCCTGGGATATGAAAAACTTTGAGAAAAACAAATTTTGTCCTTGCACTAACCTTTTATGACAGGATTGGTCCTTGGTGAAAAGTTTGGTGAAAATTACACAAATGGTCCCTGAAGTTTGAAAGTTTGACGATTTCAGTCCCTGGTGAAAAATAAATTGAAAAATCACCAAAGAACCTTGTACTATTCATGATGTGGCATTATACACCCTTGAAAAATATTTTGGAAACATGCCAAGATTACACCCTCAACTTTCCCATAATTGCAAAAATAGTCCTTGTGGAAATAAACCTAAACCGGATCCAAAATAAACTAAACCAAATCCAATCCAATACCTAAGCCTAGTCCACCCTATTTTCCTTGGGCCCAAAATTCACCCAGTCCACCCCTTAGCCCATTGCACCCTTAATATTAACCCAGGTCAACCTTTGACTTGGTCAATACCAGTCAAACACAACCAAACCACCCTTCTTCCCCATTTCCCTCTCACCCCGAATACCACCATACCACCCCTGGTTTTGCAGCTCCACCACCTCCCTACACCTACCCAAGCCACCCACATTTAATGCTTCTCCCCCAATACACTCAATCAGGGAGCAATTTGCAAATAGTCATTTTGGCGCCAAAATACGTGGCAGCTTATTAGTGGACCAATTTTATCAGAAAAAGGTGGGAAATGATGAGGATGCACCCAAAAGACCTAAGGGATGGCTATAAAAGGAGAAGATGCAAGGAATGAAGCTGTGTAGTTTTTAGTAGTTTTTATTTTGTGTCAAATTTAAATTAACTCTCAAATTAGTGTAAACCTTTCAATTTCCAGCATTGTAATAGTTTAAGTATTGTATCTCAACTCTTTTTAAGCTATAAAATCATAAATTTCAGTTTGTTTCAAGTTTGTGCAATTTATTCCAATTTTCAAATTCTCATTTAGTTCAATGGTGTCTTAAAGCAAGATTAATGGACTGAGAATAGGTCACATAGGTTCCAAGAAGTTTGTTAAAGCTTTAGAGACATCTAAAATTTAGTATAATAGAAGAAAACTAAAAAATCAAAAAAGTCAACTATAGTCAACTGTGTTGTTTGATTTTTGATTTCAGGTTTGAAGAGGTAATTGGTGATCAATCTTGGAGCTGGATTGGCCTATCTAAAGATAGGCAACTGTGGAAAATCCCTTGTTCATGCTAGGGATGGTTTTGTAAGCTTGTTCTTATTTCAAAATTCCACTAAAAAGTCTAAGTTTGAGTAGCTTCTGTTTGATTACTTCTCTTATTGCTAATCTGTGTTTGCTTATGCTATTTGTTGTTGTTTGAGTAATTTGTGGCTTTACATTCATCACTTGTTAGTTAGAATACAATAGTTATTGTGATTCTTGGTTTACTAGTTATAAACAGTCAAGTGGCATACTTAAGTGTTCATGGTTGATTTTTGTTCCTAGGCTGTCATTTAGATCTAATATCTCACTAAAAGCTGAGTTGGAACAAGCTCATAAGCTTTCACAACCCTTAGCTACTTAAAACTTGAATCAGTCAATCTTAAGGGAGTGTTTGGTTTTGAGTGATCCAAGGTGTTGTAGTGTTTAAGAGTTGTGGTTTCTGGTTGATACAAGTTACTTAGGTTATTATTAACTCAGAACATCAATAAAATCAGGTCTTGTTTTAACCAAAAGTCAAAATCTCAATTTTCTAACTCTCACAGTTAACTGTGAGAGTTTTAGTTATCTAAATCTTACTCATTAGGTACATTAGTGTTTAATATAGTGTAAACTAATCCTAATATAGCTTATAACCTAGTTGGTAATCAGTAAAAGCTAATAGAAATTCATAAAAGTCAAAACTTGTGAATTCTCTAAAAGTCAAAACTTCATACTCTCAGATTTTTGCTAAATTTCCAAATTAAATTGTGAGTTGTGTGATGGAAGTTAAGGTTTGAAATTTGTTGTGGTTAGAGTCTATCAGCTGATCTATTAGATCAAATTTTTGCTTAATTTTTGTGGTAGTCTATGTGGGTCCCACAGACCCTCAAACTCACTTGCAGGGCAAAGGTGTGCCCTGCTCATTCAGACCCAGTCCATCACCACCACTTTGGTGGTGATTTCTGACCAACTCAGTGGGCCCCAGACATCCTAATTAGCTTTTCCCAACCCCCCTCCTACCAGGGAGTGTGGATTGACCCTTGGGTTGACCTAGGACCCAGTGGACCCCACATAAAATTGCCCACAAAGTCTGTCCCAGGTCTGAGTCATTTGTGAAAGTGCAAAGTGCTTATTTCTCTTCATTCAGCTTAATTGTGCTTATTGCTTGCTATTTCTGGCTTATCTGAGTGTGTTCAACTTGTTTGTACCCATTTTGACCATTGTGGACCCCACCCAAAGCCATTTGACCTAAATTGACCACACAGTCAACATAAGTCAACTGTGTAAGCCAAGGGGGTGCTTATAGCTTATTTATAAGCTATTTGAAAAGTGTTTTCACAAAAGTTCTTTATTTTCAGTAGTAAAATAAGTTTGTAAAAGAAAAATCCAAAAAATTCAAAGTTAAAATAAGTGATAGTTTCTATTTAATTCAATTTAATTTTAATTTTCATTTTTAGATTTTAATTAAGTACCTAGTGTTTTTATATTTTTATTAAATACCTTATATAGTAAAGTAATTTTGATAATTTTTTCAGATTTTTATTCTGTCATTTAGTACTAATTAGATTTAATTTTAATTTTATTAATAATTAATTAATATTAAGTATTAAATAGCTTATTTAGTTTTTATAAGGTAAAACTTAGTTTTTATATTTTTCCTAGCTCTAATATAGTATAATAGATTTTTAGAAAATATAATTTTGAATTCTACTGTTCATTTTCCATTTTTCTTATTTTATTTGTTTAAAATAGACTTAAGTTAATTAAAAGGTAAATAATTAGTTGTTTAATCTTAAAACATAATTTTTAGAGTTTTTATAATTTTGTAGGATTCCAGTGATGGTTAAGTAATTTTATAAATTTTCTTGTAATTTTCTAAGTTAATTTAGTATTAATATTAATTAAAAGTAGCTTAATTAGTTTAATTAAGTTAAATAGTTTTCAATTTATAAAAAACCCATAAAAAGACAAAAATATTTATTTTTATTTTTTATACTTTCTTCAAGTTCTAATTTAGGTTTAGAAAATATTTTTGCAACTTTTTAGTTTAATTTGTAATAGTTATAATTTTTAGTTAATTTAAATTAGATTTTAATTTAGATTTTAAATAGTTTAATTAATTAAATAAAATTTAAATAGTATTTTAATCATTTTCATAATTTCATTTTCATTTTTTAATTTTAAAGTTTGAAAAAGTGTCAAAAGCACCCCCTGTAGTTGTTAAATACCAAAATCCACTTTTTCAGTCCGATTGCGTAAATTTGAATTGTGAATACGTGCATATATCTGTTATCTGATTTTTGTGAATATTATATATGTGTACAAATACCATCATAACAGTAGCAATACCAATCCCACATCATCTGGCTACTGTCCTCAGTGCCACTTTCTCATAAACGATTCCAAAAGCACCATTTCAATCTCGCTGGGACTTTAACGACCCGGGAAAACACTACACTATCACCGGAGTATTGATTCTAGGCTGTCTTTGACTTATTGACCTTGGTCAATAATAATCTGACGGTTTAGACCCAATCAATTGTAACTGGCTACCATGAGTTACAAAATAATGGGTAACATAAAGAACCGGTAACATTAACATTAGTAACCTAGAAGTATAAAATGAAACTTTGTTTCCTTAGGACAAATTTCGGTGAAACTTTAGTGACCTCTGTGTACCATAACCCTAAAAAAATTGTGAAAATAATTTTTTATTAATTTTGATGAAAAATGAATGAGTAAGATAATTAGATTTATGAAGAATATGTGATCTATATTGATCCAACTCATGGTTGCTCACGTTATGTAAGAAATTTCCTAACAAAACGGTTATACGTTCAAATTCTGCTTAAGACATGTGATATATATTTGTGATGATGCATATACCTTGAAATAAATATTGCGTTAAATGAAATAGAATGCGGGATACTGAAATACTCACTCAATTCAAAAAAATTTGTCCATTTTTTTTTCCAAATTAATTGTCAACTACTAAAAGTAGAAAGAAAATTTTGATCGAGTATACCATATTACCCTCACTTGAGTTTGTTATTATAAATTTTAATAATCGATTATTCATACCTCTAAATAGATTATAATAGATTATGGCACCATCCTCTTTTTTCTTTTCTTCTTTTTTTTCTAATTTTGCTTTTATTATAAAACTACGGAACTAAAAATACAAAACAGAAAATAGTTTAATAAGTTAAAAAGTATTAAAAGACAGAAGATACAGAACATAAGATGATAAAAAATGTACTCCGTCCGTCCTATTTTATAAGTTCATTTTGTCAATTTGGGTTGTCTCAAATTATATGTCCACTTTTAATTTCAACCAATGAGAATGCTTGTAAGTGGGTGAGAATGAATTTTTATTGGTTAGTATTGTAACGGCCCAACTTTTCTTAAATTTTATGAAATATAAAAGTGAACTTTTAATTTGAGAAGAAGGGAGTATTATACTGTTGGTAAAAGTGCGATGAAAAGGAGGTGTCACTATCACTACAAGGTGTACCAATAACACGGCCTTAAATTTTAACAAGCTAAAGAAGAAGAATAATGAATGAAAAAAAAAAAAAAAAAAAAAAAAAAAAAAAAAAATTAACAATCTTTTTCTTAAACTTTTTTATTTTGTCGACGGACAATTATAACCCAACCAATTAATCCAAGTCAAACATATTAATTATTTGTCGTGTCTACTAATTAAATACCTTAATCTAAACACAGAATAAAACACAAACATTAAATATTTATTTAGTTACTTGACCACTTCACACTTCTCATAGTTATCAAACCTTCGACACGCCATTGCCACCTGTACACACACCATTCTTCATACACAAATACACATACAATCTCCATAACCACATTCACATTCACATTCACATTCACTTTCAAAAAAAAAAAAAAAAAAATGAAGTTTTGTAAAAAATATGAAGAATACATGCAAACGCAAGATCAAAAGAAGCTACCGGGTGTCGGGTTTAAAAATCTGAAGAAGATATTGAAACGGTGTCGTAATGATCATGATTCATCATTGATGAATGTTGTTAATGATGATGATGATGGTGGTGATAGTAGTAATGTTTCTGGGAGTTGCTCTGATCAGGAGTGTCCTGGTATGTTTTATTTTTATTTTATACTTTGGTTAAGCCGCGTATATCTGAGTCAAAAACTCGCTCTCTCCGGATAACCTGTACATGGAAAACCTAATTGCTTACTGATGTAAAGAAAGTGTGTGTGGTTTTTTTTTTTTTTTTTTTTTTTTTTTTTCAAGTTTTCAATGCATGAATACAGTGATTTTAAAGCATGTGTTGAAGAAATATGGAATTATGGTGTTGTTTTTTTTGTATATATGGAATTGCCCCTTTAAAAAAAGATATGTAATTTTGATTAGTTGGTTGTTAATTGAGGTTACTTTGATTTAAAGTGGTTATCTTTTTGGTGGAGTTTTGATTTTGTATATAAGGGGTGTTTGTTTCGGCTTATAGCTTATTTGGTTTTGGGATTATGTTTCATAAGCTCACTTTTTGTGGCTTATTTTGACATTTTCCGGCTTATATAAGTTCTTTCTGATATAATGAACTTAAGTGTCAAAATAAGCCACAAAAAGTGGGTTTATGAAACATAAGCTCAAAACCGACTAAGCCATAAGTCGAAACAAACACCCCCAAAGTTTTTTTTTTTTTTTTTATGTAGTCATTTTAATAAGTTTTAAAATTTTTAACTACTGATAAACCCATGGGACAAATTTCTCTATTAAAATAAGGTAATTAGGATTAGTTAGTTATTATTATTATTAAATAAATATTTGAAGTAATGTCTCAAACTCTCAAAGTATGTGTTTTTTTTTATGTTTTTGTAATTTTATGGAGTATATAAGTTTTTTTTTTTTTTTTTTTAACCACCTGCCTAGCGCAGTTGGCCACCAGCTACCGTAGCTTAGAAGCCTGGCCAGCCATGTGATGTCTTGATCCAACAAAGGATGCGAGTTCGAATCCGTTCCGCAGCATGTTGGGTATTGGGTGGAGGTATTTCACAGGCATCAAATCTTTGTTGGGTAGGGTTGATGGGTATCATTATGGTACACAGGGTTGAGGTGTCCCTGCCAATCTACACTTTTTTATCTAAGTTTTTTTTTTTTTTTTTTTTTTTAAACTAGAATGATAAACCCATATGACTAATTAATTTGTGAAAGAGGAGTGTGCAAAATTGAGCATTGATTGGCATGCCTAATTGGTATGCCTAATCTACGTGGCAGCATACTACTGGTGACTGGAGAGGGACCCGCTTTCATACAACCCAATAAACCATTGCCACATCAATTTAGGCACACAATGACACAATTAGTCATATTTTTAGGCATCCAAATCATTTCTCTACAAAATTACCTAAGCTAATGTGGAAGTGTACTTTACTCTGTACTTGGTGTTTTTTAACTTCAAAAATAAAACAATGTTGGTTTGATGAAAAATTAGGCATTAAAACTCTAGCTCGAAAGTTTGAATCCATTTGAATACGTAGGCTTAAATTCACTAGCCCAAAGTTTATGGTTCAGGGTACGAACTGGTTACATACCGTTGCACACTGTTATGGCCTTGCACGTAGTTCATATCAATAAGAAATTCGATCAAATCACTGGTTACTTAGTACTCGTAGTATTTATTAGCATCATTACTTTCTTATGTCAAGTAGACCAAAGATGTAACATACTTTTACCGGTTTTCCGATGTATAAAACTTACATATGTATTGTTTGCATTTTACTATTGTGCTATTATATGTAAAATCGTTACATGAAATGGTAAAACTATAAAAGTATGTTGCATTTTGGTGTAAATATGTTGCATATACAATTGCACTGTGATATACGTAGTAAGTTTTTTTATATAGAATGGTAAAAAAGTGAAAGTAACATTTTGGTGCTCTTAACATTTCTTTCAGCCGACGATATTTCATGTGATAAAAAAATAACAATATTTTAATGATCTTTATGTAGTCTGTGATGGAAGTTTCTTTCCTTCCCTGATGAAAGAAATGTCTATGGTGGTTGGAACTTTTAACGAGCGTGCACAAAAGGTGCTTGATGTTCATCTAGCAACAGGGTTCCGCAAGTACTTTGTGTGGTGCAAAGACTCGTTCAAGGGGAACCATGGTGCTTTCATACAAGAAGGCAAAGACCTTGTTGGTTATGCAATTATCAATGCCATTGCTATGCGGAAAATCCTAAAGAAATACGATAAGGTTTGTTTGTTCCTCAAGAATAAAAGAATTCTTGTATTTCATCTTAGTCCTGCAAATCTTTTACTAGGTGGTGCGGGTTAGGTAAAGGGTCAATGCTGGTTGGTTGAAACTGGTCACTTTCTAGTATGGCTAGTTTGGGTCGACCCGCCGCACTGTCTGTCCCTTTTTCTAATCGTTCTTATAGATAATGAATATGCTGATTATAATTACAAAATAACAATATTACCAAATTAATAAGTATTTCGAAAAAATTATATAGGTGGTTGCATGCATTAGGGCGACTGTTAACTTATATGACGTATTTGACCATTTCCTTTTTTTTTTTTTTTTTTTTTTTTTTTTTTTTTTTTTGGTTTAATTTCTCATAATCATGAGTAAATAGGTCGAATATGTAGGCTCTAACTTTTACTTTGAATCAGGTACATGACTCTAAGCAAGGCCAAGCATTCAGATCACAAGTCCAGAGCATGCACATGGAAATCCTTCAGTCTCCATGGCTTTGTGAGCTTATTGCCTTTCACATTAACTTAAGGGAAACCAAAACAGATATGGCAAAGGGTTCTGCATTATTCCAGGGCTGTTCTCTCGTTTTTAGTGATGGCAAACCTTCGCTTACTTGTGAGCTCTGTGATAATGTCAAGCTTGAGATAGACTTGACTTGCTCCATATGTTTGGTCAGTTCGTAACACTTTTTTTTAAGAACTTAGCTATTTTGATCATGGCTTAGATTTTCCCAATTGACTCCGACCACTTAAAATAACCCAGGTGGACCTTATTCTATTCAAATAGAGATAGCAAAATGCTTGGGGGTTGCTAAAAACGGTTAAATCCATTTTGCCTAAATCCCATATTAACCAGTTTTGAGCCATTAACTAAGCCATATGGTTACTCATACTTGAATAGAATAACGGGTCAAAACATCTACATTCTAAACAGGTCGGGCTGAATAACTAACGTACTAACATTTTGTTGTCTCTTTCTTTAAAGCATATAAATACACTTTAGGCGACTCTCAGCATATTCAACATTTTTTACCCTACTTCATTGTTATAAAATACGAAATTAATTTTATCCACATCGACCCATCTTTTAGATAAATGGGTCAAATCTGCCACTTTTCTATTCATGCATCAGCTTTATGCATGCACATTTATAAAAAGATGAATCATTTGTAATTTTGTCTGTTTTGTTGTATTTGTTTGAACAGGATACTGTATTTGATCCTGTGTATTTGACTTGTGGACACATCTTCTGCTTCATGTGTGCTTGCAAGTCCGGATCAGTAACAATTGTTGATGGACTGAAGGCAACAAAGCCTACAGAAAAGTGTCCTCTCTGTCGAGAGGTATGTGCTTTCTTTCGCCCGTTTTTTTTGCTTTAATTTCCCATTGTAACTAGCATTTGATGAAATATTTTGGTTGTTTTACAGGCAGGAGTTTACCAGGGATCTCTCCACTTGGATGAGCTTAACATTTTACTAAGTCGAAGGTAAACTTTTTATGTGGCAAACATACTTTTACTTGTCTCCAAAATTACCAATTGTAGTGGCATAGTTGGCTTTATCAATCTATTTATTAAAAAAATGGGTCGAAAGGGATAATTATCAAAATAGACCGGGCAACCAAGGGCAATTCGGTTCCTAACCCGGGATCCAAAAATGTCCTTTTTAGACCAGGGCAACTCGTACAATTGGGCAACTGACGAAGTATCACTTTTCTGCAAGTGACAAGTGTCGCTTGTCTGTTAGTTTTTTTGGCAACTTGTGTATTTTTTGTGCAACAGCCGCCATTTTTTGGGCAACTGGAGACACGTTTCATCATATGGGTCAAGTTGCTTAGTTGCCTGGTCTATAAAAGACATTTTTGGATCCCAGGTTAGGAACCGAATTCCCCTCGTTGCCCGGTCTATTTTGGTAATTATCCCTAATTATTATAATCCAATAGTTTGGTATTGATAGCAAGTCTACTAATTATATATAAACTTCAAAATGCACAAAACATGTGTTGACCTACACTTAAAATTATTAATTGGGATGAACCTGTTTGACCCATTACAAAACTCATCTGACCTGCCCATTTTGCCACCTTGCAGTACATTAACAAATTATATGAACTTGCGCAGTTGTCCTGAATACTGGGAGGAAAGGCTTCAAACTGAGAGACACGAAAGGGTTCGGCTGACGAAGGAGCACTGGGAAGCACAATCCCGAGCATTCTTGGGGATCTAAACAGACTGTTCTCTTTGAAACCATGTATACATTATGATTTTACAATCAAGTAAGATGTTTAAATAAGTTGTTGTAGCTTGGGTTTGGTCTAATTTATTTATATTGATACCTAGATCATGGTTCATTTTTTATGTAACAAACAATTTCATTTTGAGAAATTATGCAAGTAACATTAATGTCATACACTCATACACTGTTTATAAACCAGATGATCGGTTTGCATATTCCTGAACCAGTGCCCCAAAAAGTGAGGGCCTCTCGATCAAACGTGAAGGTTTGTCAAATTCTTTTGCATATCCTGTTACAACACATAAGCATTATAAGTTAGTGGTTAGTTGACGTTAAAGTAACATAACCTTATCTCAATTAGGTTTAGGTTCTGAAACCAATGAAAACACTATCACTGTCTCGCTATTAAAATGGTAGAAGTAGCAATTTCGACCATTTAGCCGTGTGCTTATGAGGTGGGTTGCTTCAGGTTATAATTAACTTCAAATCTACTAAATTTGAAATGCTCCAAATAGGACAAGTGTTGCCCATAGTGTATTTTAATACATAAAAGGCTTTAATTTTTGAAATATTTGGTTACTATTGAAAGAATAATAATATCAGGGACACTTAGTTATATTAAAAAATATGCAGACTTAAAGAGAAATAATGTCTCAGTTCAACCTGACCCGGTCTACCAAAAACACCGCAACCCCATATTGACCTGCCTATTTTCAACATACAAAATGATAAAAATTACCTGCATCAATGACAAGAACCCGATCACAGTCCATAACAGTTGGAATCCTGTGAGCAATGCTAACGATGGTGCAATCAGCGAAGTCTTTGCGTATGATTTTCTGAATTACAGCATCGGTTTGTGAGTCAACAGAAGCCGTTGCTTCATCCATGAACAATAACCTGCTGTGCTTCAGCAAGACCCTTCCCAGACAAAGAAGTTGTCTCTGTCCCACACTCCAGTTATCGCCATTATCAACAACTACAAGCATACCCGAAAAATATAAGTAAAAGAGATGGGTACTGTCTTCGTTGTTTACAGAAAACAGTCCGAGTGTCCATTTGTAAGTACCTGCAGAATCAAGTTTTCCAGGTTTTGCAGCTACAACATCATTAAGTTGGCATCTCTCGAGAGACTACAAAATAGGTTCTCAAGTTAGGTAAATGAAATGAAGTATGGTCGATAAGGGTTATGCTTTATCTGTAACACGTTGTCAATCCTACAAAATTGTCGTAAGAAAAAATAGACCTCACTTACCCTCCATATCTCTTCATCAGAATGTTGGCCAATCGGGTCAATGTTGCTCCTCACCGTGCCTTCAAAAAGGATTGGTTCTTGAGGAATGATGCCAAACCGGGATCTCAGATCATGAAGTCCGAGAGTCGAGATGTCGATACCATCAATAATAATACTTCCTCCAGTGGGTTCGACCAACCTAAACAAAACTTGAATCAAAGTTGATTTCCCACCACCTGTTCTACCAACAACACCTATCTTTTGCCCTCCTTGAATATTTAGAGTAATCCCTTTAAGCACCAGAGGGGTGTTTGGACGGTATCTAACCTGCTCACAAGCAAATATTCATGTGCTTAAGATCAGTTTGGAATATATACCAGATATGTACATGAGCGAGCTGATAACGGGTCAAGGAGTCGGGCAACCTTGAAAACTGTTGTCCATATTTCAATTAATTGTTTCGGTTTAAGCAATTTACAAGGTTGTATACTTGCTTAAATTTTTATTACAGTACTTGTTTTGGTTTTAGCTTTTATTTTGTATGTTTTACCCAAAGCAACCATTCCTACTCCAAGTAAAATGGATTGAAATACCAAAAATACCTGCAAGTCTCTGAGCTCCAAACTCCCATGATCGGGCCAATTTGGAGGAGGGGGATTGTCTTTCTTGACCCATTCAGCTTCTGATGGTATGTTGGTGAACTGTTTTATCCTCTCGACTGAAACCATGCGGTTTTCAACATAGCAACTCGTAAATAAAGCCCAGAAAAGCAGACCGTTGAGTGACAATCCGTACGAAAGTGACAATCCAACATCCTCTGTAATCATATGAATGCCCATTACTACGTTAGAATATCTCTCTCTAGAAGTGGCAAAATAGGTCAAATTTAATACCTAAATTGACATGTCCATAAGGAAATGGTGTAAAATTACCTGGTTTAATGACGTTGCTGGGTAAGAGGATCATGAAAATGGTGGAAACGCAAAGGAACAAGCTTCCAAGAAACTCCATACGAAATCCTAACCACCCATTGGATCCATTATTGTGGAAATCCATTCGTAGATTTCCATCCACACGTTCAACATTTTCTTGAATAAACCTGTCTTGTTTTCTAAAACACCGGATCGTCATAACTCCTGAGATACTCTCTGAGAAGTGGTGAATGACAGGTGCTTTTGTAATTGAGTCGAGTCGTGTTATTTCACGAGATGTTGCAAGGTAATAACCCTGAAAAGATCAAGCAAAAACATCAATATCTCCGTAACCACGTTACACTGTAATGACGTCTAAACACACATACCCGATACCAGAAATTGAGCCAACCAAGTGGAACGAGCAGGAAGACCGTCGGCCAAGCATATTGACATGTTATGATGATAACACTAATCACAGACATGTATAATACAAGGCTTAGGTGCATCATGAACGGTAGAAGAGTATCGATATTGGTTTGGTCACTTGATGCCTGAAAAACATTATAGATATAGCATAAGATCTTTTTGATTCTATGTAGAAGTGGTTAAATTATTTCTTAGAACGGGTTGGAGCATTTCCCAGGAAAAAGAAAACGTACCCGACTAAGAATTCTTCCTGAAGGGGTGGTGTCAAAAAACGACATTGGAGCATGAAGTATGCTATGAAGAATTTGCTTAAAAAATGTTTGTGCGGTTGCGAGCCCAAGGTACATAGTGAAAATGATTCTTCCAATAATTATGACAAACGCAGCGCCTGCAATTATTGCATAGACTCCAATAAACACAACAGGGTCAAAAGAATCCGCTCGATCCTCTGAAGTTTCGTATGCCAACCAGTAATCGCTAGCCATTTGTGTTGCTTGCCACAAAACCGACAACAGTAAAACTAGAATCACACCATACCACCCAAAAGCCTCGGTTGCATACACTTTATAGACATGTAAACTGACTCTTCCTGTCTCTCGCTCCTCATCTTCAATCAGTTTTGATGTTCCTATCTTAGAACTCGATTGGGATCGGTCTAAAGCTTTAGTAGTATCATTGTTATTTTCTTTTGTATTACCGGTAGGAGATTTTGTTATGGTTTCTGGTTCCGTTGACTCTGCTTGTACTAGTTGCATTGAGGTCTCATGAGCAGATACTAAGGCTTGAAAATCGAGTCCGGATTGAACCAGTTCATCGTACTTTCCTGATTGAACAATCATCCCATCGCGCATCACCTGCAAGAGTTTAAGTTCAGTTTAGAGGTTTCGGAATGGTGAATTTTACTTAAATGGGTCAAAAGATAAATTGTTTAATTAGCTGGGTTGGGTTGGGTTAAAGGGTGAAAAGGTCAGTCCCACTGACAAATCTAAAAACTGTAAATAGAAAAGCCAAGGCCTTTGGCTTAGTGGTACGTGAGTGTGCCTCATTGGAGAAAAAATGTTGCTAAAAATTGCGGATAGAAGATATCATTGCATGTGTTACTAGCAAGTTTGGAGAAAAATGTTTCTCACATATATGTCCAAGCATGTTACCATAACATTTCGTCTCACTTAGATCTTACCGACAACCGACTTTTGTATGCAAGTAAAATCCAAATAATTACAAACCTGGTCCTGACCCAAAAACAGAACCACATCACTTACTAGGATAAGATCAACATTGTGGAGAAAATCGACTTGATGAGTAACGAGTAAGATCGTCTTGTCTCTTAGGACTCCCCTCACACATTCCTGCAATCAAAGACAAATGCCATGTGTTATAGGAATTTTGTTAATTTCACAGGATAGTAACAACTTATTACTTGGTTGCAACTTGGTAATCAACTATTTCTTTGATACCTCAGTTATAGAACTATCACTTTTCGCTATATGATTTACGAAATATTGACATTTGGACTTGTTTAAAACTAGAGTAAATTACAGTAATGATTCATGTAGTTTGTAGAAAATTACATTATTGTATTAGTAATTATGAATATAATTAGAGAAATTGTTTGCTTTCATGTATGACCTTTTGTCCTTTATAAGACTAAATGTGAGAGCAAACGAGTTTCTATGTTCATATGCGCAATTAGTATCGCCAAGGAACCAATACTGTAATTCTGAGCAAACTACAGGACAATAACAACAACAATGTTTATGATAGTCTTTGAGTTTATTGCTATACCTTGAATATATCTGAACCGGTATGAGCATCCACAGCACTAAAGACATCATCAAGAAGATATATATCGGAATCTTGATAAACAGCTCGAGCAAGCTGAATCCGCTGTTTTTGGCCTCCGCTGAGATTGATCCCACGCTCCCCAATTTCGGTTTGATCCCCAAATTCCATCATTTCTAAGTCTTTTTCCAAACAACATGATCGTATTACGTTCTTGTACTTGTGTCGATCCATTGGTGAACCAAACAAAATGTTTTCTTGAATAGTTGAATTCTGTATCCATGATGTTTGTGCAACATATGCCGTGCTCCCGGTAACTGTCACCTTACCAGAATTTTTATGCATTTCTCCAATAACGGATGCTAATAGTGACGATTTCCCCGATCCTACTGTCCCAACAATCGCTGCTAGTTCGCCTTTTTTGATCTCGAAATTCAAGTTTTTTAAGGTCTCTCCTTCTGAAGCGTCTTCATCATCATTCCAGCTAAACGACCCGTTTTGGACAGAGACGGCCGTCATATCATCGCAATTTGCATGTCTCTCTATGGAACCCTCTTCTAACTCCTTACTATTCATATACTCATCCAATCGCCCCAACGAAATCATAGCTTGAGACAACGAAATCATTGATTGTGGAAAGCTCCAAATTGGTTCTTGCAAATTTTTGAACAATGAAGTTGCGGTAAAAACTGTCCCTGCGTCGAGGTTTACACCAAGCAAAATCCCACTCCCGAATGTGACTGTCGAGATAAACAAAGGCGTACTCCATAACATGATCATGTTCCCACCAATCGAGTACATAAACTTACAAAGCCAACCGTATTCTGACTCACGAAACGATTGTATCCTGTCATTAAAATGCTGTTCCCATGCTTGAAACTTGATCACTCTCATGTAACTAAGCATCTCGTTCGTCGCTTTCATCCTCGAGTCACGGCTCGTCATTATGTTAAATTGGTACCTGTTGTTTCGTTTTGTCCCCACGAAAACTAGCAACAAAATTAGCAAGACGGCAAGTAGTGTCACTACAATCGATGGGCCGAGGTACATGTAAAGTATGGCTAACGCAACCGCAACTTGAAGTGGCATAAGCCAAATCGCGTGTAACTGAACCATTATATCAGATAGTTGTTGCGTGTCTACAGCCATATAGTTCACAATCTGTCCTACACCGTGAGATTGCCGAGCTGAACACGAGAGGCGTAAACCCTTCTTGTAAAGCGACGTTATCAGGGTCGAACGAATTAACATCCCGAGCTTTTGCGAGTGGAAATTGAAATGGTGCGATGTCAAAACTTCGAGAAATTTCGAAACTAGAAGGATTAGTACTAAATAATATCCTTCGTATGGCGAACTTCTTTTCCCGGATGTGAAATCGACAAATCTTTGTATTAGTAACGGCCCGACATACGCTACACCAAGCTTTATTACCGCTAAACACCCGGTGAATGTGACATCTTTCCAGAAACAACGGATTAATGTTGTCCTAACAGGATGTCTTGACTTCTCTTCAGGTTTGGGCCAGTTTTTTTCGAAAATTAGCGACAGTTTTTCGGCTCGGTGTTCTGGTGAAAGTGTAGGGATATCATCGATTATTAACGGGGTTTTGTACCCTTTCTTTAACAAAGGATTCAGCCATAACCAAAATGTTTTCGATAAGATGGAAGCAGATGCCCATCCGCTTACATTCGACGATTTGTTTAATTCGTCGGGTTTTGATTCTGGTGTCACTCTTATGCCGGTTGAACCGGTTACTGACACGATCACTAAGAAAGCAGAAAAGGGTAGTGAAATGGATGAAATTAAGTCACTGGATTTTGATAACGGGGTGTTGGAAATAAGACGGGTGATACTCGAAGAAACAATCAGTGCAATTGCGACGAAATTTACTACCCAAAATACACGTAGAGAGATCGGATGATTTACTGACTGAAATCTCTTTTCGTGGCTGATCAAAATAGTGACCAAAATGAACGATATCGCTTGAACTAGCCAACATACTCCATCGATCAACTTCCATGACGTCTCAGTGTTTTGCATAAACCCCAAAACCGATAGAACAGTAGCTAAAACAGCTAAAGTGACTGAAACAGTTAGTGACAGTTTGAACCATAGACTCGTTTGGACAAAACCTGTGGTTTTAGTGACTAGAGGTTCATTAACATCGGATTCACGATTGTTGCTGGAAGTGCTTCTTGAATAAAGCTTTTGAACTGCGAAAACAAAGACAGCGAATAGAAATACGATATCAACGGAAGCTAAGAGTAGCTTCTGTGGGCATGGAGATAGTAAAATGAATGAGACTGTCGAAGAGTTTAGTGATACAGAAGTCATCTTTGGTCACTAAAAGATGTTCAAGTTCTCTGACTCATGCATGTATAGCAGTCTGCAAAATAAAAACAAGAGCAAAGATTTGGATTATATATAAAAATATAATAAGATTGAGAATGACTTAATATGAGCTGCATGTAGCAGATACGATGGTCATATCAGAGAGGTGCAGGTACTGTTAATTCCAGACATGCAAATCCAATTATGATACAAAATATAAAAATATATATTTCTTTTAAACAAAAAAATAATCTTGCTTTTGCAATACTGTTAATTCCAGGCCTGCAAATCCAATTATGCTACAAAATATAAAAATATATCACCTTTAAACAAAAAAATATTACCTTGCTTTTGGTGTCACGTGTATTTTTTACTGAATAAAAATGTGTGAGGCAAAACTCCTACAAAAACAACTAAACCAACCATGGTTTACATACTTGGATTTAGGGGCTGCAATTTCTGACCCGACACGAAACTCGATCTGAAACCAACATGAAAATTAACAGGTTTGGGTTGAGTCTAAATAGATTTCGGGTCAGGTTTGGGTCAACCTATCTGACCTGTTTATTAAACAGGTCAGGTCCGGGTTGAGAATAAATTAATTGGGTCGACCCCGCCAACCCGTTTAAGATTTTTTTCTTATAAAAATTATTTATACTTTATTATACAGGTTAAATGGGTTAAACAGGTCGACTCGCGAACCCGTTTAACCTGTTTAACTCGTGTTATGTGGCAACTTTTGTATATAAAACGGGTTAAATAGGTCAATACTGAAACCCGCTTAACCTATTCAACATGCGTAACCTATTTAACCCGTCAACCCAAGTATATATACGGTTAAATGGGTCAGGTTCGGGTTAGGGATGACATAGCTGACCCGATGATTTAAATGAGTCAACCCGAACCCGACCCGAATTGCCACCACTACTTGGATTTTCATGTGATTTATTAAAGTTCACATGAAAAACTAGTTTCTTTTTTCTTATTTATCAAAATGGTTCAAAGTTTACAATCAAAACCTCATGTCAAATGTGATCGATCGGAATCATTGAAGCCTGAAAATTTTGTAATGCGTATATTTTAAGATATCAAAGTTGATCACATTAATTGGATGAAACCGACTATACATGTGAATAAGAAAATATCATTTTTCATGTGACATAAGTTGATCACATTAATTGGGTGAAACTGACTGTTATGTAATTTTGTTTTCCTCCTATATTTTGTGTATTTTTGTAAATTGTTGTGGTTCACATGAATCATATATTTTTGTCTAAACATGTGAATAAGAAAATATCATTTTTCATGTGACATAAGTTGATCACATTAATCGAGTAAAACTGACTGTCTTATGTAATTGTGTTTTCATGCTATCTTTTGTGTATATTTGTAAATTGTTGTGGTTCACATGAATCATATATTTTTGTCTAAACTGTGCCATGGTGACACAAGTTTTTAATCATTCAATAAATAAAAATTACCATATTTACATATTATTCTCTCCATCTCATAAAAAATGTACACGTTACTTTCTATGTTTGTTCATAAATAAGTGTTCAGTTTAGTTTTTATATATTGACAGTTATTATGACCGATAATTAATTATTGGTTTTTCTACTTTACCTTTATAATCAAAACTTGCATTAATTACTCATTTTTAATTTCTATATTAACTGTGAGGGTAAAAATGACTTTTTATCAATAAAAACTATCATCAATTACACATATTATAATTTGTCAATTTTTATTTATTTATTTTTTCTTTACTTTTTGAAACGAATGGAGTAGTTGATATTAATAGTTTTCTAAATTTGTGATGGTTACCAAATTTATCACTATTTTATATAGAAATAAAATTATTTAAAGAAGCAAATGTGTGTTCATTTAATTTTCTAAACTTATGCCGCACAAGTTAGAAAAACCCATGATTAATTTATAGTAGAAATAAAATTATTTAAAGAAGCAAATGTGTGTTGATTTAATTTTCTAAACTTATTCCTTCCAGTAGAAAGATAAGATAACTTTCTATGCCATGTGTTAATGCTAATAAAAGAATATCTCACTATTTAGTAAACACTTAATTATGAGATTCGCCAGTAGTAAACTCATGGGTTTTGTTCAAGCTTAACTTATTTAAAAATATTTTTAAATATGAACTAACTTTATATAAATACTTACTTTTCTGAAACTTTTTTACCTTTACCAATAGGGAGGTGATTTGTACACCACTAAAATTGGTGTGTACACCACTAAGTATGAAGTATATAGTTGTACTATATGCATTATCAACACAATTTAGTGGTGTGCACACCAATTTTAGTAGTGTAAAAATCACCTCCTTTACCAATATGTGTTAAAATCGTGTATTCATAAAAATTGAGTTTTATTTTGCAAAAAAAGTTAAGAGATACACTTTAACAAAACCATGTTGTCAGTAAATTCCAACATTTAAATACTAATGTGTCGCGTTTCAGTGCAAGTTGAAGAAGAAATAGACCATGGGGAAATCTTTGTCATGTCTATAATGAGATTGTTTTACACGAATTAGAAAGATTGAAAAATATAAAATTCTTCAAGGACGTTTGGTGAAATGTTTACATCTATAGATGTATCTATGATTTTATTTGGAATTTTCAATTTGCAAAGGTTAGGTTGAGCTATTCGTTTCCTTGACATGTTTATCCGAAGTTTATATAAAAAATCTATAGTTAATGTACTAATATCAGTAGCAAAGCTAGAAAATCTATGAAAAAGAAAAAGCGCAAAATGCGCTACCATGCTTGAATCCATAACTCATGTATCGATTCAAAGAACAGTTATAGTCATATAGATGATGCAAATTAAAATGGTTGTACAGTGAATAAAGTTGTGTCTAACCTTTTGTTTATGGAGGAAGATGCATGAACTCAAATAACCCTTGCTATGTTGCTTCTAGCAAATAAACTGAATCAAAGCACACACAGACCAAAATTAAAACACACCCTATATAAGTCAGCAAGAGGCTTTAATGCATACCACCATTGGTTCGTGGGCCATGTGGTTCTTAAAATCAACCAACTTACTTTCCTTCCAACTTCGAAATATTAAGAAAACCATTTGCAAAATTGTGATTATCGTTTGGTATAGGGGTGTGGGAATGAGGGTATGAGTTTGATACCATTTGGGGTTATTTGGTTGATGGGTTTTGCCAAATAATTCCTGTGGGTCTTACGGATGAAACCCATAGATCCATACCAGTTGGAGTTGGTGGATTTTGTCAAACCATTCATGTGGGCCATATTTCACTACTAATTTCACTCACCCCACTCTATTTCTTCATATTTACCAAACAACATTTTTTGAACTATCAAACTCAATCCCATACCACCATATTATCATACCAATATCCATTGTGATTTCTATAAGCAAACCAAACGCACCCTAAATGTTTCATGCATGGAATTAATAAATACAGTATGTATTTTTTATGAGTAGTCACTGACAGTATAAATATTAGAAGGAATAAGGAGTATGGATTAGGGGTAGTGTAGTAATTTCATATTTCTCATTTTAAGAGTTTTTAAGCAAATGTATTTTCTTTTGGGGCAATTTCATATCTCTCATTCTTTTAGTTAGAAATTTCATATATAACTAAACATGCATTAAAAACATTGTACATTATGTATTCAATAATTACACTTTTGGTATATATGAAATAATCATAAAAGTAAGGTGATATATGAAATTTATCATTTTCTCTTTATATATATAGCTGAGATAATTAGAAGAAAATATACTTATACATGTCATATATGTGTGTGCATACACGTTGGCTGTTAAATATGTCACAAGTCCTTCTCGATAAGAATGTGATTGTCTACATCATACATTCTTCATACTCACTCGGGCTAGATTGTGTATTGTTGTTGTATCTAGATGAAAACATAACGTGTTTCATTTCTATCAAAACTATGTGACCTGTAACAAATTATGGGCATTTCTAAACCCATCAAACAAGCTAAAAGCACAAATTATGAGACAAATTTCAACATATTATCAACAAAATGTATATGAAAAAAAGTTACATGTACCCTCGATGAGGCATCCACCCCAGAAGGAGTCAACTTGAGTACTTTGACACAAGAGTCATTGTGACAACCGTCTAAACTTAGGACATAATTTATAACTTCTTTGGCTTAAACTATGCTTAATGAGCTAGTCTTGTGTCAATCGGGTCATTCATTTTCATGCTTTGTGTTCATTTTCTTTAGGCACCCTCGCATTATGAACGTTCCCTCAACCTACGATTTCATTTAACGTCAACTAGATATCAATGATATGCTCAAGTTATTTTAAAATAGTTAATGTGACACACACTTAAAAACTTTGTCCATATTTATGTTCATATGTCTTTTTAGGTATAACCCGGTATTGCACCTGCGCGTTTATTTGTTTACAATCTAAATTTACCCACTAAAATCAAGATAATACACCTCTTAGCATATCCATTTGGACGCACTCCCCCTCACTAACACATGATACTTGTTAAATCTACATACACATGTTAAGTCTAACATACACTTGTCACAACCTCACCATATATAGTTAAATCTCACAACACTCATTTCTCTCATTTGATACTAACATTTTCACACACACAACTAGCTAAACCTCTCATTTCTCTCCTTTTTTGGACGTGCAACACACCAACACCGTCATTAACGAATTAGCTAACATCAAGAACTTACAACTAAACATCATATCTACAAACCCTAACTTTTGCTCCAACATTTTCACCAATCATTTCCATACCAAGAACCTTGTTAAACATCATCAAGAACCTAAGTAGCATAGGCTCAGAAATCATAAAATTCAAGTAGAAAAGGTAGGTGTTTGATATAAGAAGACTTGGTGTTAAAACTTGTACTAAAAACCCTAGTTTTATTATATTCAGTCTTTTTAAGCACGCTTATTAAAAGAGTACTCCCCTCATTTCATAAAAATTATCCACCTTACTATTTATATTTGTCTTAAGAAAAGTGTACAGTTTTTATATATGGACACTAATTATGATTCATAATTACTGGTTTTCCTATATTACCCTTATAGTCAAAACTTGCAGTAATTACTCATTTCTAAATTCTAAATTAACTATGAGTGTAAAATAACTTTTTATAAATCAAAACTAATATTAATTACGCATATCATAATTTGTCCATTTTTTGTTTGTGGACATTCTTTTTGAGACGGAAGGAGTATTAGATTTACTTGAGTTTTGTTATTTCATCTTTAAAACACTCTTAAAAGGTTGTTATAATGATTTCGAGTCTTGGTTGTTTTGATTTTTGTGTTTGGTTTAAGAAAAAGGCTTGTGGATGAATAGATTGGATACAATTTTTGTCCATAAATTATGGTCGATTTTGGAAGGCCATAACTCCCTCATTCCACTACCTCAAGTCTTTTTTTTTTATACTAAGATTTAGAGTTTAGAGTTATTTCAAACCCATGTTGTTACATGCAAAGATATAGAGTTTTGGACAAGGTGTAAAACCGACATGTTTGAACAGTTTTCTTTATCCCACTTTGCATGGCCATAAAAACATGGTAAAAGTTAGAAATTCCACTTCTAGAACTTTATTGTACGAGTTAGCTTTCAATTCCAGACATGCAAATCAAATTATGCTACAAAATATAAAAATATATCACATTTAAACAAAAAAAGAGTATCTTGCTTTTGATGTCACATGTATTTTTTGCTGAATAAAAATGTGTTAGGCAACCTACAAAAACAACTAAACCAACCATGATTTTCATACTTAGATTTTCATGTGATTGACTAAAGTTCACAAGAAAAACTAGTTTCTTTTTTCTTATTTATCAAAATGGTTCAAAGTTTACAATCAAAACCTCATGTCAAGTGTGATCAATCGGAACCATTGAAGCCTGAAAATTTTGTAATGCATATATTTTAAGATATCAAAGTTTGCTTCATCGGCAACATTTTTTTTCTCTGCCCTGTTTATACATGTGAAAAAGAAAATATCATTTTTCATGTGACATAAGTTGATCGCATTAATCGAGTAAAACTGACTGTGTTATGTAACTGTCTTTTCCTGCTACATTTTTTGTATCTTTGTAAATTGTTGTGGTTCACATGAATCATATATTTTTATCTAAACATGTGAATAAGAAAATATTATTTTTCATGTGACATAAGTTGATCACATTAATTGGGTGAAACTGACTCCTATATGTAATTGTGTTTTCAGGCTATATTTTGTGTATCTTTGTAAATTGTTGTGGTTCACATGAATCATTTTTTTTTGTATATATTTTTGTCTAAATTGTGCCATGATGACAAGTTTTTAATCATTCAACAAATGAATTACTATATTTACATATTACTCTTTCCATCTCATAAGAAATGTACATGTTACTATTTATGTTTTGTCAATAAATAAGTGTCCAGTTTTTATATATGGACAGTTATTATGACTCGGTTTTTCTACTTTACCTTTATAATCAAAAATTGTATTAATTACTCATTTTTAATTTCTATATTAACTATGAGGGTAAAAATGACTTTTTAACAATCAAAACTATCATTAATTATAGATATCATAATTTGTCAATTTTTTGTTTATGGACACTCTTTTTAAGACGGAGGGGTAATTGATATTAATAGTTTTCTAAATTTGTGATGGTTACCAAACTTATCACTATTTCATACAGAAATTAAATTATTTAAGGAATCAAATGTGTTCATTTAATTTTCTAAACTTATGTCGCACACGTTAGAAAAACCATGATCATAGTAGAAAATGATTCCTTCCGGTATAAAGAGAAGATAACTTTCTATGCCATGTGTTAATGCTAATAAAAGAATATCTCACTATTTAGTAAACGCTTAATTATGAGATTCGCCAGTAGCAAACTCATGGGTTTTGTTCAAGCTTAACTAATTTAAAAATATTTTTAGATATGAACTCACTTTTATATAAATACTTACCTTATTGAAACTTTTTTCCTTAACAAAATATGTTAAAATCATATAAAAATGATGAGTTTTATTTTGCAAAAAAGTAAGAGATGGGAGGTGATTTGTGCATCATGTTTTGTTGCCATTCACCACTAAATTATGCATAGCGGTGTTGTACTGTATGCATTAGTGGTGTGATTTAGTTGTGTATAGCCTAAAAAAAATGGTGTACAAATCATTTCCCTTAAGAGATACTTAAACAAAACCATAGTTTTAGTTTCCAGTAAATTCCAACATTTAAATGCTAATGTGTCGCGTTTCAGTGCAAGTTAAAGAAGAAATAGACTATGGGGAAATCTGTGTCATGTCTATAATGAGATTGTTATACACGAATTAGAAAGATTGAAAAAGATAAAATTCTTCAAGGTTTGGTGAAATGTTTACATCTATAAAAAAAAAAATCTATAGTTAATGTACTACTATCAGTAGCAAAGCTAGAAAAACTATGAAAATAAGAAAGTTTAAAATTTAAGTATACTTTTTGCATTGAAAATGAGAAAATTCAAACACCTTAGTTAACTAAGAGCAGAATAATGTGCTACCATGCTTGAATCCATAACTCGTGTATCGATTCAAAGAACAGTTATAGTCTTATAGATGATGCAAAGTAAAATGGTTGTACAATGAAGAAAGTTGTTCTAACCTTTTGTTTATGGAGGAAGATGCATGAACTCAAATAACCATTTGCTATGGTGCTTCTAGCAATCAAACTGAATCAAAGCACACAAACACCATAATAAAAACACACCCTTTTATAAGCTAGAGGCTTTAATGCATACTATCAGTCTATCATGGTTCAATTCGTGGGCCTAACCATTTGGACCCATGTGGTTCTTAAAATCAACCAAGCTACTTTCCTTCCAGCTTCAGACTGTGTTTTGACTTTTGAATATAGATGTTGACTATTTTACTGTATTATTTTATTTACTAGGCGAGTACCGCATGTAACGACAAAAAAATATAAAGCTATTTGTAGAATTGTGATTAAATGTTTCATGTATGAAATTAATAAATACTTATTATTTATGAGTAGTTATTGAAAGAGTATATAAATGTAAACTATAAGGGTCCGTTTAGTATAAAGTGTGAGAATGAGGGTATGAGTTTGATACAATTTGCATTTATTTGTTTGAGAGTTTTGGCAAACCATTTATGTGGGACTTACATATAGAAACCCATAGATCTATACAACTTGGACTTGGTGAATTTTACCAAACCATTCTTGTGGGCCCTATTTCACCACTAATTTCACTCACACCACTTTTTTTCTTCATATTTATCAAATAATATTCAAATCCAAATATATAAACCAAAAAATATTTTTTGAACTATCAAACTCATTCCTATACCACCATATTATCATACCAATATTCATTGTGATTCCTATAAGCAAACCAAACGGACCCTAAATATTAGAAGGAATAAAGAGTATGGAGCAGGGGTAGTGTAGTAATTTCACATTTCTCATTTTAAGAGTTTTTAAGCAAATTATTTTCTCTTTACTAGACGAGTACATGTGTATAGCAACGAGATTTTCTAGCAGCAGATAGTTATAGTGATATTTTGGTTACACAAAACACTTAACCAAAATCTCATTATAACTATATGCCGCTATAAAATTCGGTACAGGTATTCATCTAGTAAATACCAATATATTAATATTTTTTCTCACCATAACTGATCGAATATTTTTGGGATGCAAAAACATAAATTTACATCATAATAAGCGTGCATGATAGTGATCAATAAATCTTTTTAGATGCATGTTTGTTTTTTGTTTTATTTCAAAAACAAAATAATGATGTATGGCTTAATTACCTTCTTTTATTTAGGGCATCCATTATGGTGGTTTATAAAAATATTTATAAAAAGATGAAGAGGTCCATAATATTGTTAACCATAGTGGACATCAATTTCATGCTTACATGGCATGAAGAGGTCTAATATCTTAGACTTTTTCACAATTTAATGCATTGAGTTATGTTATATAGTTATAAAGCTTTAACAAGTTTATCTATAATGGAAATAGGTTTATAAATCTAAAAGGTTTATGTATTTATGATGTGGCATAATTATAAACCTTTGTAAAGGTAAGATAACGAGACAGCTGCGTTAACTCTTAATGCACCACCCTTAACGTGGTGCGTTACCTTACCGGCTCCCAAAGGCAAGAGATGCGTTAACGTGCTCGGGCAAGCACTTAACGTGCGTTAAAGTGTATTGTTTGTAAAAAAAAAAAAAAAAAAAAAAAAAAGTAACGTCTATATTTTGAATGGAATAAAAAAAATCATTTTGTCCCCTATATTTCTAACCATTTGTAAACGGCTATATAGCTTCTTTAAAAAAAAAAAAAAAAAAAAAAAAAAAAAAAAAAAAAAAAAAAACACTTTTTCAAATCTATTTTCTTACCACTATAAATACCCACCTCATACACATTTTATTTTCACACTTACACAACTCAAATTCAACCTACATACTTCCTTACTATTATAAAAAAAATCAACCAAAACTTTCATTTTCACAATGGATCCGAATCAAAATAATGAAGAACAAAGGAGTTTCTCCGATATTGATGATGAACTCGGCACGGAGTTTATGATATCCGCGTTCGAATGTCATCAACATTTGGTATAACAAGAAGCACCAGCAGCAGAATTAGCTTGACAACGCATCGCGCGTTCACATGTCCATCGTGAGTTCGAGGTTGCCGAGGAACGTTTGCGTCACGACTACTTTTATCAAGGGTGTAAGTATACGAACCGGCAATTTCGAAGAAGGTTTCGTATGAGCCGGAAACTATTTGTAGAAATAGTAGAAGGTATTCAATCTTACTATTCCGATCCACTTCCAGATCATTTCAAATTCATGAACAAAGGACCCGATTGTACAGGTCGACAAAGTATTAGTACACTCATGAGGTGTACAGCTGCCATACGCCAATTGGTATACGGCAACGCACCTGATGCGTTTGATGAGTATTTGCAAATGGGTGACCGTACTGGACGTGACAGTCTTGATAATTTTAACAAATGCGTTATTGACTTGTTTATGCCGGAGTTTCTAAGGAAACCGACATGGTCCGACGTTCAGGCTATTTATGAGAAACATGAGCGTGAACATGGTTTTCTGGGCATGCTTGGTAGCATTGATTGCATGCATTGGGAGTGGAAAAATTGTCCGGTTGCGTGGCAAGGGCAATATGGTGGTGGTTTTAAAAAAATACCCAACCTTAATGCTTGAAGTTGTTGCTTCGCAAGATTTATGGATTTGGCATGCATTTTTTGGAATGGCGGGGGCGAATAACGGTATCAATGTTTTAGATAACTCTCCGTTATTCGACGACATTCTTGCTAACGAAGCCCCAAGAGCACCGTATATGATAAATGGACATCGGTATGAACGGGGTTATTACTTAGCTGACGGAATTTACCCATGGTGGTCAACTTTCGTCAAGTCTTACTCGGTAACCACTGACGAGAAACATGCTTATTTTAAAAGGAAGCAAGAAAGTGCATGAAAGGATATCGAATGTGCTTTTTGGGTGCTTCAAGGACGTTGGGGGTATACTACGACAACCGGCACGTGCACCGGAAGTTGTCAAGTTACGAAGAATAATGTATACTTGCATAATTTTGCATAACATGATCTTAAAAGATCAAAAGTTTGCACTACGTGAGTATCCGGAAATGTGGGTGGATCTGACACCACGGTTTAGCCTAGATAGGTGGATCGACAGATGTGATTCACAGCGTCGCATACATAGAGAACTACACGACGTTGATATGCATAATCAACTCCGACAAGATCTTATGGAGCATGTTTGGGTAAGACGTTTTGAATATGAGAATGAAGAAGAAGATTCCGACAACGATGATTAAATGTTTGTAATATTTATGTTTTAAAATTTTTTATATGTTTCGTAATGTAATATTTATGTTTTAATTTCGTATTGTAATATGTTTAAGAATTTATGTTATGTTTTAAATAAATGAAGTGTTTGTTAAAAATTAGGGTTGAAATTGAAAATATTTGGGGTGGAGGTGAGTTAAGGTGAGTTATGTTACCGGGGTGAAAAGTCAAGAGTTAAAGTTAAAAGGAAAAAGCTGACGTGGCGCTTAGGTGGCAGTGCGTTAACTCTTAACCTCAAGTCACCTTACCACATGCTCTTATAATGATGCATTTACAATTAATTATGCATTTATTTTCTTTTATAGATGCATGAATGAACACCTAAGTTGCAATAATTTCATAAGTTAACCAGCCATGTATTATAGAGTTGCCATATATAAATAAAGTGCTCATGAAATTTGAAATTGCAAGAAACCGTGTATTTTTTTATTTTTTAACAGCAAAAGATATATATATATATATATATATATATATATATATATATATATATATATATATATAGGGTAAGGATCCAGTGAGAAGAAAACTTAAAATGAGAAGGATGAGAAATAATTATAGCCACACATTTTAGATGCATCGACTTGATTTAGATGCATCTCTATTCATTTAGATGCATCCCAATTAGTTTTGAAAGTGATTTTGAAGTAAAAACGGTGCAAAGTAGTACTAACAACAAATTTGACCTACAGAGGACGAAAAATGTATAGGATTCGTCTAACTTGATGAAATGCATCTAATATACGTATATGCATCTAATTTTTTGCTAAAAAATATATTATGGTGCATCTAAAAGACTAGGGATGCATCTAATTCAAGTCGATGCATCTCAAATATATAGTTATAATTATTTCTCATCTTTCTCATTTTAAGTTTTCTTCTCATTTGATCCTTAGTATATATATATATATATATATATATATATATATATATATATATATAAAGAATCAACTTGCAAGGCGCTAGAAGCCAAATAGCAAAACATATCTAGAAATAAAACAAACATCACATCCTAGATACTACCCGAGGCTTTAACTGCGAGGGTTAATAAAAAGAGATGAAAAAACTCTTATCATTTACAGAGAACTAAGACAAGAGAAAAATCCTCACCCACAGAGGCTAAGCCACCGGTTTTCACTCTGGGTATTTTTTATATTGCCCCAAACAAGCCCCTGAGAAAAGAAACAAAAAAAAATAAAGATAATCAAAACTCCTATCACAACACGAAGCACTCCGTAGCATTATCGCAGTTAATACTCGAAAGCAGCAGTGGAGAATAAGAAACCGCGTATTAGTTAGTATTACAAAATTGCCAAAGATAGATTAATTAAGGGTAATTGAGGCAAAACATTAATTTAAACTATTTCCAAAATTGTTATTAAATGTTTCATGTATGAAATTAATAAATACGTATTGTTTATGAGCATTGAAAGAAAATATATAAATGTAAAGTATAAATATTATAAGGAATAAGGAGTATGGAGTTGGCGTACGTAGTGTAGTAATTTCACATTTCTCATTTTAAGAGTTTTTAAGCAAATGTATTTTCTCTTTATATATAGTTGAGATAATTAGAAGAAAAGTGTTAGAAATGAAGCTGAGTGATATTTACGTGAATTGGAGTAGACAACTAGTATGCGTATAACGCAGGGACTACTAATGTAGTAATGTAATAGTTGTATTATGTTTGCCCTATATAAACCCCTCAAGATTTCACTTGAAGGGTGTGAGTGTGTAACCATTTTACTCTTAATAATATTATCCTTTGTTTCACCTCACATTCTCTATACTTTCTCTCTCTAAAAACTAACATGGATTTCATATACTTTGATCAACCTTGACCTCCCGAACCACATAAATCATTGTATACTTTCGGTCCTAGAATTGGCACCAGAGCAACGGTGTTGTTATATCATTGATTTTTGTGGTTCGTATCTTTTTACAAGTTTTATACTCAATTTTTTCTAAAAATTTTCTTGTTTTTCTTGTTTTTCTTGAGTTTTAGCACTTCTTTGTTTACAAATAAGCGTTAGACACCTTGTAGAACAAGAAAGTTTCAAGCTTTTTAGTGAAAAATTGATTTCAAAAATTCGTACTTGTTATTGTACTTGTTTTCGAAAATTTAAAAACTTTCATAAAAATCATCAAGTTTGCTACTTTCTTCAAGATTTGGTGTTTTTAAGGCTAAAAGTATAAGAATCTTGGAATACAAACTTCATTTGGGTGTGCTTTATGCAAAATCAAAATCTGCCAAAATTTTCGAGAACACAATTGTACTAATTTTCGAGACTAATAAACCCCAATTTATCGAGAATACTCCATGTTGATCCTGAAGGGTTACCGTTGCTTACTCAGTGCTTCTCTTGCTTGTATAAGTGAGAAAACACTTCGACTCGTGGGATAGTCTCTAAATTGTATAATTTAGAAAGTTTTGGGTGATAATTTTCGAGAATTGATTTTCGAGAATTGTTTTTCGAGAACACTTCTAGATAATTTTATCGAGAACACTTCTAGATAATTTTATCGAGAACACTTCTACATAATTTTTTTGGTGGAATTTCTCTAAGGCAATATTTTCGAAAATTTTTGGTGGACAAAGTTTTGAAAACTCAGAAAGTTACGGAAAGTGGAATTTTGTTGACTTCGTGCACCTTAAAGTTGACTTTTAACGACTAAACTTCAAACGGCTAAAGTTTCAACATTATCGAAATGTGACTACGGGGATTATTTGTTTATTACTTATTTGAGCTTGAAGTGACGTTTCACGGGTGCGTGTTCGGTGTTCTTAGCATCTCAAGGTCTAGGGGTTGGTTGGATGCAAGACTTTTGAATATCCTTGTTTGAGCATTTATAGAATAGAGATTAAGACTTGGACATCTAGTTATGTGTGAGATCTATAAACGCGTAAGTTGGTTCTTAATGCTCACAATAGCTATCACTTTAAGGAGTTACGTTGTAGTGCTCAGTGTCACAAGAAGTTGTGGATTGTTAAAGAAGCGGATATACAGTAACGAATGGATGGATGGGTATATGCCACTACCTATATTGTAAAGAGTAACGTTGTTGTGCTCAGTATAGGTTCTTAATCAGGATAGTACAAGCGTAAGTCACAAGTCTGGGGAATTTTACTTCATTCTCAAGTTTGTCATATCAGGTTGTCTCCATACGTGGTCACTTACTATTAGCCAGTGGAAGTGAAAGAGGTTTGACAAGAGGTTGATCTGAGGAGAATTGTAGAGAGAATAGTTATTGACATCCACTCATGGGGTATTGATTTGTATGTTGCTTGCAGTTGATATTTCTATGTACACATATTTATGATGATTCTGAAAGATCGTCATCATCCTGGAGGGAGAAATGTGTACATCGGGGCTTTTATTGAAGATCTAGAAGCATTCGAAGTGAGTTGAAGATGTCGATATGATGCTCCCCAAACAAACCTGTGAAGAAGTTACAAATTATCAATCTATGATCCATTTTTCTGTTCTGCATGACAAGATAAGAGACTGAAGACAATTTAGGCAGAATTCAGAGAAACTTCTTCTACAAGCATCAAAGTTATATCAAACAGGTTGTCAATTTGGGAGGGAGCATGTAAAAGAAAAGGGCTTACTAATTGGGAGGGAGTAATAACCCAATTAGATTAGCACATGATTCGTCTGCAAATAAAGAAAGATTGTTGGGGATATTTATGAAGATAATGAGCTATGAAGTCTTCCTCAACATTGTTGCACTTACTTTGATTGTTTTATTTTACTTGTTAGGAATCATTATAACCAATTCACGTATATCTCCAGCTGGAGGGAGATTGTTAGAAATGGAGCTGAGCGATATTTACGTGAATTGGAGTATACAACTAGTATGTGTATAACGCATGGACTATTAATGTAATAATGTAATAGTTGTCTTACGTTTGCCCTATATAAACCCCTCAAGACTTTACTTGAGGAGTGTGAGTGTGTAACTATTTTGCTTAATAATAATATTATCTTTGTTTCACCTCTCCCTCTATCTACTTTCTCTCTCTAAAAAATAACATGGATTTCATATACTTTGATCAACCTCGACCCCCCGAACCACATAAATCATGTATACTTTCGGTCCTACAAAAAGATACTTATACATGTCATATATGTGTGCATACACATTGGTAGTTAAATATGTCACAAGTCCTTCTCGATAAGACTGTGATTGTCTACAACATACATTCTTCATACTCACTCGGGCTAAATTGTGTATTGTTGTTGTATCTAGAAGAAAACATAAAATGTTTCTTTTCTATCCAAACTATGTGACCTGTAACCAATTATGGGCATTTCTAAACCCAACAAACAATCTGAAAGGACAAAAACAAGATAAAAGGACAAATTACGGGACAAATTTCAATATATTATCAAAAAAATGTATATGAACAAAAAAAAAGTTACATTTACACTCAATGGGGCATCCATCCCAGAAGGATGGTCAACTTGAGTACTTTGATCACAAGAGTCGCGAACATCAACGCATCATTAAATAAAGTACAAAGATTGAAGCATAAACATGACCCTAGTCTCTACGAGCAGGACTCAGGTCATATATACCGGTAGGGGTGTCATAAAAGCAAACCCGATTCGAATCCGAACACGAATATGGATATTCAGGTCGGGTCAATCTTATTCCAAATTTATATTCGGGTCAATTGGGTTGTTAGGTCACCATATTGATTTCACACAAACAAGAATGAGATAGATATAAGGATGGGATGAATATTTGAATAAGAGAATAATAAGAGCAAGAGTTTCCTTATGATTTCAAATAAACAACCAAGTTTTACATTAGCCTAATACTTGTATTTATAGGTGAGGAGCTAGGGCAACACTCCTAGTCCTCCCTTCATGGATTTCATATGGGCTTTAAGGCCCATGGACTCAATATCTTAAGCCTAGTAAACTTATAACATAACATAAATGAAAGTAACTAATTACTTAAGCAACCTATTATTACAAATGACCGAGACTTGATAAAATAGTAAAAACTATGATCCCAACAATCTCCCCCTAAGGGTCGGTCATCACGGTTGCTTGACGTCTTTGTCATTTCTTCATCTATGACTTTCATAGCTTGAGACGTCTTTCAATAATCATGAGTTAAGAATCATTCATCGTTCTTTGTTCTTTGTTGTTGTGATAGTGATCAAATAATGAAGTTGTCTGCCTTTCGTCACTTCCGCGTCTGTGGTGGTAGTCTGCCATTCCAACATGCTCATACATCTTTGAATTCTGACTTATACATGCACGTAGTCCCTTTCATTCACTTAAGATCTTTAGTCTTTATACTCTGTAGATTCTTCTTTTTGGCGTAGAATCTTTCTTTGAACTCTGTGTTGCTTTGATCTTTGAGGGAGCTTTTGATGACTTCAAGATGCATGTATGAGCATGTGGAATCCGTCGCCATGGAGATAATGTAACCCTGCATGTAAACAGTTAGCAATAAAACATCCGGTACTTACAGATAAGGAATTAGAGATCGTCAACAGCATAGTGTGAAGACTCCTTCTAACCCTTATCAAGGCCGTTCCCATATCAGATACTCCCGAGGGAGCTTACAAGACCTACTAAGTAGCTCAATGACTGGGTGAGTCGCTGGGGATCACTCCAAGACTGTAGACCGCAAAGAAACCACCGCAAACACTAAGCGTAACCCGCAAGGAGTTACCGAAGTGACCTGCTGTCAGGGCTGTTTGATGTTGACCTTGGCAGGATTTCCGTTCAATCATTGAGAAATACTTATGTATATTCTCTCATAAACGTTCTCGGCAGATTGCTAAGATCTGCGAAGGACTCGATAATTTACTGCTGATGACCATTGATGTAGAACACCAGTTGTAGAATTACTAAGTGTTCCTAAGAGATCTTTGATGTATCTCATGGCTCTAGACTCGGAAAGTGCACACTTAGGTTTCCTATGCGGAGACTAGGGAGGGGTCTCCTGCTTCAATATCAACCATCTCTAATAGATTAGTCGATAGATTACATCGGTTCCCCGTGAGAATGAAACAAGCTCTTTTAAGAGAACTTGAGTGGCTAGAAGGTTTAGTGCATAGCGTCACTGGGTCCATGACGACTTTATCTTCAATACCGGCGTCGTCTTAGCAACAACCAGTAGCATATGAATTGAACCCGGTGTCTGCCCTAAGGTTGAACATATGGAGGGCTATTTCTTTTCACCCTTTTCTTTACTTTTCTTTTTAGTTCTTCAACTCCTTCTTTCCCTTTCATTCTTTTCTCCTTTTATCGTATCGTACCTAAGGACTTCTAATTCTAACTATTGGTGATGTCCTTGGGTAGATCCCTCCGGCTCTGGCGGATCATAGGACTGAATTTCCTATCTTAATCACCTTATAACTCCATGATTATCCGACAATAGCCAAGAAACCTTTGAAAATCTCTCAAAGTGTTTGTGAATTTCAAACATTATGTTTAACACTTTGAGAGTTTTGTGTATACTTATGAAGGGCTCCCCCTTCACATGTGCTCATAAGTGTTTTAAATAAATTTGCACATGCGGGAGGAACAAACACTTTTTGAATTGATCCACTTTCAGTGAACCTGACCGATTCGAGACACGCTTACATCACTAGTTAGACTAGCTTGAAATTATTACCCGGCCTGGTCAAATCCACAGAAAATTTCTCGAAAAGGTACATTTCTACTAAGACAAATCCTTTTCGAGACACGCTTACGTGGCTAGTTAAAGAGTTCCATTGTCAGCTTTTAGGTGACAACTAGCTCTAGTAACTAACTTGATGTTATTACCCGTCGAGGATAAGTCTTTTCAAGATTACTAACTTTTATGTTTCGTCAATTCTTGGGTCAATTCTGAGTCTAGCTCGCACAAGATACAACTTTAGCAACTTTGAACTTTCATATTTTAATCACATTCACTTTTTTCTCCCCCTCAAAAATAGCATATGAGATGTTGTTTTTGTTAAACTTTTGATTAAAATATGCTTTTTGAGTCTTATGGGGAGATATCAACAAGAACTTTTAGTTTTACAAACGATGAATTTTTCAAGTGCTCCCCCTCAACAAGTGAATACTCATTGAGGTGAAATACTTGTCTTTTGAGCAGAATTATGAAAATCAGAAAATGTTTGATCAATTCTACTCAAAAGTAAGAAGCCTTTGCTCCTTATATAAGGATTGAAGCACTGAAGCGTACCTCAGGGTCCTTTCTTTATAAGAACGGGTTGTGCACTGTTATGTGTGCACAAGCCATAATGAAAAATAATTCAATCAAATGAAATAATTGATATTGAAAAATGAATGACCAAATGTACCAAGTTAATCTTCGTCAGGAAGTGGAGCATCAAAGTTAGTGAACTTAGGTTCTGGTCTTTCGAAGAGTCTGATAGGAAACGATGGTCTGACACTGATATAGCTTTCCAGTCGTCTGATCTGTTCCCGTCGAAACAACCTTTCTTAAATCTTTAAGACAAAGTTACGAACTTGTCTTCTTGAGCTGGATTTCCATCTAGGTTGTTCCCCCTTTGCTATCTTTCGGCGATCATCATTCAACCTTTTGACAAGCCCATCACGAACGGATTTGAGTGTAACATCACAAAATTTGTGTATCTCATCGAACCTCATGAAAATTTGTAGCTTTTTGCTGTTGATGTAGGTGACACCAAATGCAGGGTCTTGGATGAGAGTGAACTGTGACGTTTGATAGATTCCATCAAATCTGAATTGCGGCTTGGTCAAATTGATCTTCTGTTGGTAACTTTCCACTCCAATCTGAAGATCTTCCACTCTTTCTTGAACTATCAATCGTCGGATGAATAGAAGTAGTGATGCCATGAAGTTGTACTGAACTTCTCTATCGAATCCACGCATTTTTCCTTTAACCTTTTCGAGATACATATCTTCGATGTCATTAAGATTAAGGTCTGGAAAGTCTGCTTCGGAGAACTTGTACTTCTTTTCATCTTGTCGTTTAACAACAATCTCACGCATGAATATGTAGTTAAACCGTTGCGACTCTTGAATCTCCAAGATAGCGATGATCTTAGATTTATGCTTCACATTTTTCAATGATTTCTCTGCTAATTTGCTGGTATAACCGAGACGACGACGTTCTGGCCAGTGTTGAATCCCGTTTAGAGCATCTCTGTCGTAAGCTACGATGGAGTTGCTGAAAACTCGAGTAGTTTCTTCAATAGCAGGAATTTCGTATCTTGCGGCTGGTACTGAGATTGTGAGTGAGGAAGCATATTTCTTCTTGGAAGTCTCTTGGGTGAGTTGGATGTTACGAAGATCTTTGTTGAAGAAGTAGCTGTAAGGTAACTTGGGTTTATCTGTAAATCCTATCAACGGTAATGGTTTAGTCCAGTCAGTGAAGTAAGGCTTTTCATGGTTTTTGGAACTGAGATCGATGTTCATTTCAGGATTTAGCCAGTCAAACTCGACAGACATTGCACTGGCTATATTCTGCATATGATACTCATATTCCACTTTGTTTCCAGATCTGGACTTAAGGAATTCCTGTGCATCCCTATTGATTCTTCTTAGCTCCGTCTTCGTGAGTTTGTTAATCTGAAGATCCTTCATAATGACTTGGGTGAACTGTAGAGTATTACCAGGAAGGAGTTCTTCATCTTCGAGAGGAGGTTGTGCTTGAACCATTTCTGTCAACCAATCGTTCTGAGGTGTGTCATCATTGTCGAGCCATGAATAACGTCTTCTCTTCTTTAATTTCTTAGACTTAGATGTAGCATCCTTGTCTTTAGCCTTGGATGGTGACGATGGTCCAGCGTGAGGATCGGGTATAGGGGAGGCACGGTATTCGGTGTCAGGTTGACCTTGGTAGTCATCAGTGGGTTCCATGAAAGTTTCTTCCTCTTCGGTTTGACCTTGACCGACAGCTGAGGTGTGTTGTTGATTTCCTGGAGTAGTGGAGTCCTTTTGTGGTTGTTGAGAAGATGAGAGACCGGTTCCAGACTTGTGTTTCTTACCTTTTGAATTCGGGTCCGGGTCGTCATCTTTCCTTGACCTCTTTAAGGTTCCAGCAGCATCTTTGCATGACTCTTTTGACAAGTTAACAGATATAGCATCCACAAGTGCCTTTTCTTCTGGAGTCTGTGTGGTTTTGTAGGCTACTTTGTCATAGAGTTGAGCAAGCAGGTCATCGAACGATAATTCAGGGACGGTTGGAGTTGCAGTAGAAGCTTTTGCAGTGTGAAGCGTGAATGGTGTTGTTGACAACATTTTCCTAACAACACTTCTAATTCTGTGATCCAAGCTGTCCTTGATTGGTTCAAGAAGATTTGCTACTTCAGGAGTGACAATCTCAACAAGATTTTCAGTAAGATAATCTTGTGTGACCGTCCTAATAAATCCTGTGTAATCAGAGTGCAAGAACTTATCGATCAACTGCTTTGACTCCTGAAAATCTTTAACTTGTTTGGCAAGACCGGTAACCATGGTGGTAAGTTTGTTGACTTGCTCCTGAAGATCAACTGGTTGACTCGGTTCATTGATTGAATGTTGCTTTGATGCGGTTTCAGAAGGTGTGGGAGATGAATGCTCAGGTGATGATTCGGATGACGACTCGTTGTGAGAGTTAGAAGAAGAAGCAGGAGGAGTCGGATCCTTTGGTGGAGAGTCTTGAGGAGGTGGAGGTTGTGCTGAGGAAGTCTGCTGAGAAGATGACTTAAGAAATATGTTGTTGTCGAACGCGTTATTCTCTTCATTTTCTTTTCTACGACGTTCCTCTGCTTCCTCTGCTTCTCGTGCAAGAAACTCTGGAGTAATGAGGTATTCATGTTCCTGATCCGTAGCAATATTCTCTTGTCCGCCAACATTCTCCTCTACATTAGCAGTCTTAGTCATAGTGATATCTCCTGTATAATCTGTATCTTTAACAATATCATCAGGCTGTGGAGCTGATTCTAAAGTAGTGGACACAACGGGAGGAATCATGCTGCTTGTAGCTCCTTCATGTTTTGACTGATCCGCAGGTGGTGGTGTTGAAGGTTGAGACATAAGTCGGCTTTCGAGAGCCGCTTTCCTTTGTTCTTTGCGAAGTTGCTTTTCTTCAGCTCGAGTGTCGACAACTATACTTTTCAGTTTGCGTTTATCGACCAATGGTTCAACGATTGGTTCGTCTTCATCATCATCATTAGGCTCATTAATAGTGATCCCTTTCCTTTTTCTTGTCTCTGCTTCATAAGTTTCAAGACTTTGTTGTATGGCGATCTCCATTGCAGGAAATGTTTCTTCAGGTACTCTAACTCTTCTTTCAAAGTCATGTTCTTCTTCTTTTGATTCCGTGTCGAACTCTGATTCGTTGTCAGAAGGTGGAGGTGTAGGTTCATCACGAAGAATGTACTCAGGAGTTACCTTCTTCTTTGGTTTGGTAGCAGGCTTAGGTTTGGATGTTGGTTTAGGTTTGGCGGAAGTCTTGGGTTCAGTAGATGGTTTTGTCTTGGGAGCAGCCTTAGACTTAGTCTGAGGTGAGCCAGTGGTGCTTGTAGTACTCCCAGACTTCACACCTCCTTTGCTTCGAGTCTGTATAGTAGCTTCTTCCTGTACCCCTTTGTAAGCATTATCATACAATTTGTAGTTCAGACTTTTCTTGATTTTGTCATCAAGAAGGTATTCGGGAAGCCTCATTCCTTTGATCTTGGTAGAGGAAGTGGTCGTCTTGATGAATGAGGTGGTGAAGTCGTCCTCGAAGAGGTGCTTCGGCTCATTAGGATCTATCATCCTCTTGATAAATTCTAGTGTGTCTTTGCAGAAATGTTCTATGAGAAGCTTGGTGAATCTTGTGAATGGGATCATAGTCTTTACACGTTCGGTTTGAATGCTGTAGACTATATCGTTCATGATTGGAACTGCAAAGTCAATAGGTTTCAAAGTCACCATTCCCCAAAATGTTTGCAAATGTTCAAGCCTAGGATGTTCATGACCATTTTTTCTTCCTGATATCGATCTTACAACCAACAGACAGAATGTTCTCCAGGGCTGAGGGATATTCTTGGTATTCAATTGGGAATGTTTGACTAGAGGTACGTCATCATCAACATCATATCCTAACTCAACAAAGAAGTCAAGAAGGTCCAGTTCAGGTAGTATTGGAGCAAATTCGTTGTCAGTTTGAGGCAGGAGAAGGACTGTACGAAGAACGTCGTGATCTACAGTGTAGACTTGGCGATCCAATGTAACAGTAAAAGACTCATCATCCAAATTAGCCTTAGCCGTAAGCCAGAACTGATGAAGGTAAAACAGAGGTACTGAAGTAGAACAGATGAGCAGATGTTTGCAAGGATGAGCAAGTAGAATATCTTTGACAATCCTGCATGAGTTCTCAGTAATTCTTAATTTGTCGAAATCAACTCGTGGATTGTTGTTGCCAATCGTAACATTGTAGTTAGCGGGAGTGATATCATCCATGGTGAGTAATGGAAGAGCTTGTTCAGGGACATTCTCGTTGTGTTCAGCCATATTATTCTGAAAGGCATTATCATAAATAAAACATCGAGATTTGTTACTAGTTAGCACGATTGCAATGTTTGATTATGAAAAAGCATTTAGAATCATGTAATCACGTATGGTTCAATAATTGCATGTATATTGATAAGTGACGTGTACTAAGAAAAACATATGCACAAGGAATTAACACGTATCACATCATATTATACATGACTAGAATCCATTATCACATTGTCACATAAAACACGTTTTCGAAATTACATTATCACAGTGTTTGCAAAATTGAAGTACAAGATACAATATAGTTAGTAATTTCGAAAACAATGCACATCTGGCCAATTTTTCGCAAACCCAGTCGCAAGTGCCAATAATTTCGAAAAACAGTCATAAAGTAGCAATTTTTTGCAATCCTGTATAATAAGTATTTTCGAAAAAAATTCAAGTGTGTTCTCGATAAAAAGTTTATCGAGAACAGACCACTAAAAAGAAAATTTTCGAGAATACATATTATAAGGGATTTCGAAAGTTACAGTTATGATGATTTCGAAAAAATATGGCCATGAATGAAATAATTTCGCAAACACTCAAACTTTTTCGAGAAGATGACAAAATGAGTGTTTTCGAAAAAATACAACATTATGAGATTTCTCGAAAACTTGTGTTTGCGAAAAGATTCAACCATGATTGCGAAAAAGTTTTCTCGAAAATTCTTATACAAGAATTTCGAAACTATGCCACGTACGTATGTTGTGAGAGCAATAATGATCCAAATGATGTATCCTGTAAAGAATGATAATATGCAATGATTAGAAACAAGCTACACACTCGTATAATGTGATTTCGAAAAAGGTATCAAGAACGTGTTCTCGATAAAAGATCAAAATCAAGAGTCAAGTGACAATAACAGGTTCTAGTTCATTCTAAACACACAATAGAAGCATGTTTGCATAACAAGTTAGCTCAAATAAACACAAGACGAGAGAACCCACAAAGAACGAAACCCTATATTATCGAGAATCATGCGTACTTGGACGTTGTTCAAATTAAGAGGCATAAATTTGATTCATATACACATGAGACCATATCCCACCAAGAATAATAACAAAAACATCAACAAATCAAGAAAACCCAATTCGTACCAAACCCTAGGTTTCGAAAATCACACAATCGTGTGTTAAAATGAGATTAAACGTGATAGAAAGGATAAAAACATGTTATGGCACAAAAGCCCTATCATTAATTAACCTTCTAAACACATATTGCATGATCCTGAAATTATATAAACCCTAACTTTTAAATCAAAAATTCGTGACATCTAGCCATTAACTTTGTGATTAAACAAAAACCAATGTTAGAAATCATCTAAGAATCATGTAAAAACTTACGTATTGAAGATCACAAGCACGGATTACTCGAAAGAATTAGAGCCGTGGATATGGGAGAAAGGGTTTAAGGGTTTTTAGAAATAAAAGTGGGGATTTAGAGAAAAACATGGGGTGTGGATTTGTGTTATTTTTGAAACTTTTGATATTTGTCACATATGGTCCCCTAACTACAATAATTACAAGACAAGTCCTAAAAATTTTAGAAATAAGTAAAGACACAAAGATATACTAACTTACGATACCATATTGAGACAAAGAAACGATATATGAGATAACTTATGAAATCGCGAAACAACGCATCAAAGGTAATATGCAAGTATATCATTTTTGAAAATTTTATAAAATTTAAACGAATCTCCCCCTCAACACTTGTAAAATGACAAGATGTTGAAAAGAAAAAAGAGCGATATACTTGCAGGTTTTTTTTTTTTTTTTTTTTTTTTTTTTTTTTTTTTTTTTTTTTAAGGTTTAATAAAAAATAAGAAGAAACATTTATTTTACAAAGATAGTAAAATAATTGATGTTTGACACTTTACTTTTGTTTTAAAAACTTTTGTAAGTCAAATGGTGTCAAACATCGCATACCAATTTGGTGAACTAAACTTGCAAACCTTGATGGAGCTAAGGGTTTTGTAAGTAAGTCCGCTAATTGGTACTCAGTGCCCACAAAATATAACTCAACTGTACCCTTCTTGACATGCTCTTTGATGAAATGGTATCGGAGATCAATGTGTTTTGATTTGCAATGATGAACTGTGTTGCAGGAGATTGCAATGGCACTCTTAGAATCGCAGTAAATCGGAATCTTGTTGAATAAGTAGCCATAGTCTTTAAGTTGTGATCTCATCCAAATGACTTGAGCGCAACAAGCAGACATAGCTACGTATTCAGATTCGGTAGATGATAGTGATGTGCAATCCTGCTTCTTTGATTGCCAAGACACAAGTTTATCTCCAAGAAACTGTAAGCCACCTGATGTACTTTTTCGCGAGTCTAAGCATCCTGCATGGTCAGCGTCTGAAAAAGCTATTAGTTCAAAACCAGAATCCTTCGGATACCAGATCCCCAAGTGGATGGTTCCCTTTATGTATCGAAGGATTCTTTTTGCCTCATTGAGGTTATTTTCAGTTGGATTAGCCTGATAGCGAGAACACATAAACACAACAAATACAATATCAGGTCTACTGGATGTGAGATACATGAGGGACCCAATAATACTTCGGTATTTGGTAGGGTCAACTTGAGTCCCATGTAAATCAGCATCTAGTTTAGTAGAGTTGGCCATCGGTGTATTCATAGTATCACTACTTTGCATACCATGTTTCTTTAAAATCTCAAGAGCATATTTGGACTGATTTAGAAAAATTCCACGGGGTGATTGATGAACTTGTAGTCCTAGAAAGAACGTAAGTTCACCCATCATGGACATTTCAAAGTTATCTGTCATTAATTTTGCAAAATCCATTGAGTAATTTTTGTTGGTCGAAGCAAAAATAATGTCATCGACATAAACTTGAACAATTAATAAGTCCATCCTGTAGGTTTTTGTAAACAGTGTTGGATCCACCGAGCCTAGAGTAAAATCATTAGCCAACAGAAATTTAGAAAGCTTGTCATACCACGCCCTGGGGGATTGCTTAAGACCGTAGAGAGACTTCTTAAGCTTGTAGACATGATTGGGACGTTCTGGATCAATGAATCCTTCAGGTTGACTGACATGAACCACTTCTCGGAGTTGACCGTTCAGAAAGACCGTTTTCACGTCCATTAGGTAAACAATCATATTCCGATGAGCAGCAAATGCTAAGAACATCCGCACAGCTTCAAGTCTAGCCACAGGAGCAAATGATTCTTCAAAATCGATACCTTCTTCTTGAGAATAACCTTTTGCTACCAAGCGTGATTTGTTGCGTATGACTGTGCCTTCTGCATCCAATTTGTTTTTCCAGATCCATTTTAAACCAATGACGATGATGCCTTCAGGTTTTTCAACCAATTCCCATACTTCTAATCTTTGAAAGGTTTCAAATTCTTCTTGCATAGACTCAATCCAGTTTTCATAAGTCATTGCTTCTTTGACATTTTTGGGTACGGTTTCACAAACTGTGAGTGCATAAATGCAAGTTTCACCGTCTGTGTGAAGGCGTTGTCTTGTCATGATAGGTGCATCTGGATGGCTAATAATTTGAACTAAGGGGTGATCTCTAGTCCATTTATGTGTTGAAGGATGAAGTTGATAAGAATCTCGCAAGTAAGCAGGACCCAAATTGCGTGTGGATGACTCAGCAATGTCGAGGACAAGTTGAGCATTTGCAAATGGATTAATGAATGGTTCTGGGTCATTCTCTGCGGGTTGTGGAACTGATAAAGGTATGGAATCTCCAGCTGATTGTCGTGAGTTGGACCCGGTTTGTTCTGTTGTTCTAGGAGATATGACTGGAGGACCGTCTCTTCCAACAGAAGTTGTTGTTTGTTGAGGTGTATCAGGTACTTGATGTTGATCAAGGTTTGTAGCGGAATTTGGTGTGGCCTCAGGTGGACGGTTAATAGGCGTATCATCAAACAATGGAGCAAACAAGGTTTCCACTTCTTTACGAGAAAGTGACAATGGTTCAGCCGAAGAGACCGGAAAATTAAGACGGTTGGTTGCGGGTCCTAAGCCGTGTTGCTCATAAGCCATTTGAGTGAGTTCATCGAAATTAGCATGGATAGTTTCTTGAATTTCCCGAGTACGACGATTCCAGATCCGATAGCCTTTTGAATTTTCGCAGTAACCTATGAATACTCCAATGTCAGCCTTTGCTTTAAGTTTACCTAGATCATCACGATCATTGACAGGGTAGCATAAAGCACCGAATACGTGAAAGTGACTGATGTTTGGTTTCCTTTTGTGAACAATCTGATATGGGGTTTTGTTGTGGCGTTTTGTGATCATGCAACGGTTTTGAGTGTAACAGGCGGTTGAAACAGCTTCTGCCCATAAGTAATCTGGTAATTGAGCGTTGATTAACATCGTTCGAGCAGCTTCCACTAACGTTCTGTTGCATCTTTCGACTACTCCATTCTGTTCGGGTGTGCGTAGAATAGATGTTTGATGTTCAATTCCCACTTTCTCAAAATACGACCGTAGAGTCTGATTCTTAAATTTTGTGCCATTGTCAGTTCGAACAATTCTGACTGTATTGTGAAGCTGAACTTGTATTTTAGTGAGAAAGGTGATGATCATTTGAGGAGCTTGATCTTTACTTCGAAGAAAATAAACCCAAGTCCGGCGAGAGTAATCATCAACAATTACTAAAATGTAGCGTTTACCATTGATTGTTTGAACACGCATCAGACCACACAAAATCCATATGAAGTAATTGTAAAACATGATTAGTACTGTGTTCAGGTTTTGAGGGAAAATGAGCACGAGTACTTTTTCCTTGTTCACAGGCTGGACATAGATGATCTTTGGCATATCGGAATCTTGGAAAGCCTTCAACTAATTTGTGACGAGCGAGATCAGTCATCGTTTTGAAATTCAAATGAGAAAGGCGTTTGTGCCATAACCAAGATTTAGTTGATTCAGCTTTGGATAGAAGACAAATTGGAGATGAAGCAATTATATCTGACATAGAAATAGTATAAAGGTTAGTGCCACGTTTGCCAGACATCAAATCATTTCCTTGTAGATCACGAACAAAGCAGGTTTTCTCACGAAATGCTACTTCTAAATCTCCATCACAAAATTGACCGACTGAGAAGAGGTTGTGACCCAAGCCTTCAACATAATAAACTCTGCTAATTTCAATGTTCCCATGCATGTAGTCTCCGTAACCCATGATTAAAGCGTATTGATCATTCCCGAATCTGACAGTTCCAATAAACTTTGAGACAAAGTTCTTTAACAGTTTGAGATTGCCTGTCATATGTCGGGTGCAACCGCTATCAACAATCCAGAGAACGATCTGAACCACCTGCATCAAAAGAAGACGACAGAGATGGAACAGAAGTAAGGGTGGAACCCGAGGAAATAGTGGGTTCCTGTTGGTTAGAAATGCAAATATTTAACAATTTAGGAATCCATTTAAAATTTGGTTTGTATTGTAACCAACGTTGCCAATTCCAACAAGTTTTTGCTTTGTTCTTAGTGAATGCACTAGCTTTGGGCGGGTTCCTAGAATTGTTGATTGCTGCTTGTGGGTTGACTACAACATCTTTAGAAACTGTAGTAGGCGTTTTTCTTAAGGTAGACATAGAAGCATTAGTGGACCTAGAAGAAGAGCCGGATCTACGTTTCTTTTTGCGGTGTAAGAGATTATTAGCTACACATTTGGTATGATCACCAGATAACACACTTTTACTACAAAACACACAAGATGCATTAATATTCAAAACATTTGAAGGTTCAGCATTCGTTACATTAAGACTTGGATTACAATTTGCCTGATTAGAATCTAAATCAGATGCAACATTAGTTTTATTCGAGTTCCTAAGGTGATCTTCTACTTCTTGCACTTCTAGTGTTCCACTTTTATGTTGCGAGAGCCTACTCTTTTTAGTCTTCTTAACTCTTTTTGGCTTTGGGCTTCTAACGCTCTTAGGGGAAACTAGACCTGTGGAAGTGAAAGAGCTAACATTAGAACTCTTAGCATGCTTAGCCTTATCTGTTATGTCTATTTGAAACATTCCTGGTGCAATCACAGTGGTGTCAATGAACTTTCCTTTTTGAAGTAGCTTAATTTTCTCTTTCAAATCAATGATGATGTGTTTTTTGTCCTGAATATCAGACTCAAGTAAACCATTGCAATAACGAATGTCATCGCGGTTTTGTTGCCATTCGGCGTTTTCAATTTTTAACTCCGCAATTTCATTTTTTAACTCCGCAATTTCATTTTTACGTAGACGACCTTTGTTTTTACGAGACTCATGATTAGCACATAATTGCAATTCAGTTTCCATACTTTGAGCTTGACACCAATCAATCTTATGTTTAAGTTGACAAATTTCGTTTGAAAGTTTGTTTATCACATCATCACTGTTTTGACGCAATGTTTCATTTTGATGTTTCAATGATTCATTTTGTGACCTCAACGAAACAAGTTCAGCACAGTACTCAGCAAATAATTCAGTATTGCTGGAAAAATGGAGTTCATTCATGAGAGAACTATGAAAATCAGCCTGAAGAAGTTATTCCAAGAGTCGATCAGTATCTTCTTTCAAAAATTGGTTTTTGCTTTGTTGAACCAAAATTGCATTTTCATTAATTGCGAAAATTTCTTTCATATCTTTAACTTCCTTTTGGAGTTCCTGTTCCCAACGAGTATCACAATAACGCAAATTTTGAACTAAAGGCAGAATTTGTTTTGAAAAATATCTCGCTTTTCCCGCTCATAAGCTGATTGAAAAGTATGAATTGTAATTTCTGAATGTTGTTCAATGACGTTTTCCAAAGTATCGATGCCTTTCATGAATGTTTGAAAATATTCTAAAACTTTACAGCGTGTTGGTAATGGTGTCACATGACCAGAAGAAGGTAATGGACCATTTACTTGTGCCACGGGTTTGACAGGAGCTCCATTGGAAGATGAAACATAAGACTCAGTAACATACCATGATTTCTCAGGGATTTCTCTTGATTGAACAAAAGATTTTGAAATGTGAGGAGCTTTTGAGTAATCATATGGTTTGCAAAATTCAACATGACTCATTTTTTATCGACTCTACTCTTCAAGTTCGTATTCTTCCTCAGTATCATGTACAATAACACGCACAACATTATTATCCATCAATTGGTCCATACTGTACAGTTTAGGATTTTTTTCGAACACAGTGCGAAGAAAAGAGGATCTGTAATCGCCGAGACCAAAACCTTTACCTGGTCTTGGTTTTAAAGAAAACTTTTGAATTGTCGTTACAAATTCCCCATGTTTATAAACGATGTTTTGAAAAGCTTTAATTTGACTTTTGAGAGCGATATTATCGTCAAGTAAAGAACTCACTTTTTCTCGTTTTTGCACTTTATGTTCATAAAATTCCTGTTGGCAAGTTATCACCTCTTTTCGTGTTTTTGAAAGTTCCTGTTGGAGTTGAACAACTTGTGTTTGAAGATCATGTTTTTCATTTTCCAGTTTGGAAATGATTTTACCGTTTGACTCAACAATGTCATACACTTGTTTTTGAAGATTTTGTTCTTTGACATATGATTCTTGAAATGACTTTTCAAAGCTTTGTTCACGATGAACGACATATTGAAAGCTTGAAAGTTGCTTTTTATAACATTCAATGTCTTTTTTTAACTTGGCATTTTCTTTCAAAACTTCAGTTTGCACGTCCGTTATGTGATTAGAAAGAAGTTGATTATTAAGTTGTATGGCCGTAACTGTACAGTCAGGAGCTGGATCAGAAGGAGGTTCATGTTGTTCACTAAAGTCATTTTTGTCTTGCGCAATAGGATCATCAAATGAGACGACAGTGTCATCATCAAATAGTTCATCCTCTTGAGAAGAAAAAATGTTTCAGAAGGAACAACTTGCGCCTGATCTGATTCAGAAACATAGGGTGATGCATTAATTTGTATGGAGCTTATGGTTAGGTCATTTACCTGAGACAAGCCATCAGTGGAGAACACTGGGCCTGAATCATTCAATTGATGTTCCTGCATGTTGGCCATAAGCATCACAGCTGCATTGGCTTCAAGATCTTCCATTTCATCATCATTGTAAGCATTAGCAAAGAAACTGTTCTCATGAGCATTGAAAGTTCCTTCCTTTTCATCTTTGAGAGCCATAAGTAATGCCTGCTTATGAAACTGACTACCTTTTCTTGGGTGAGGGCATGCAGTTGCAATATGACCTTTTTCGTTGCAGTTGTAGCACCATATCGCATTCCCAGAGACTGTGTTATTACTAGCAGCATTGTCATTACTTCGCTGAGGAGCACCTGGATTGTTTCTGAATCCCCCATTGTTGTTAATTCTTTGTCCATATCCAGAATTTCCAGTATACCCACCTGAACGTCCTGAATTACGATTCTGAATCTCAACTCGACCATCTTGAATGACAGCTTGGTTTCTTGTATTTGATGAAGAACGAAGACGGTTGTTGGTTTTGTTGGAGAATTTGCTAAAAGCACAAGCAACAAGAGCAAGTCCTTGATTCAACGTATTGACGTCATCATCATCATCTTCAAACTGATTAGAGTAATACATGCTATCATTGTTGTCATATGGAGCAAGTTGATTAGAAGCGTGTTGAGAAGCAGGAGGATGCTGGTGACTGAAATAATTCTGTTCCTGATCATAAGCATGATTAGACATCGGAGGATGTGAAGCAGGAGTTTGAGCAACGAGTGCAAGGGGATTAGAGGTAGGTGGTGATGTGTATCCTCCTCGGGCGAGTTTGTCTTTTTCAACTTCAGACTCATAGTGCTTGAGATAGTCGTACAACAATCCATATGGATCCCTGTGAAGATTCTTGGCTTGTCTCACAAATGTCACATACTTTTGCCACTCAGGACCCAGACTACTAACAAACTTTGTATTGACAGCGATTCTTGGAAGAGTTATATCATGTCTCTCTAAATCATTGACGACATTAGTGAAACGATGAAAGTAAGACTCAAGAGATTCCCCTGGTTCGATCACGATGTTAGTGTATTCCAAGTAAAGTTTAGATTCCATGTCTTCCTTGTTCAGTTGTGTGCCTTGCATCAGTAGATGGACGTGCTCCCACATAGCTTTTGCAGTTGTTTGAGCATCAACACTTATGAATATGATATTTGGTATTCCTTGAAGTATGTAAGACATAGCATATTCATCTGCTTCACGATGGTGTTTTTGTTCCTCAGTAAGTTGAGACTCAGGAACACGCACAACAGTTGGAGCTACCGGAGGATCAGCCTGTAGGTCACCGCCAACGTAGTTAACAGGCCAAGGAAATGGTCCTTCAAGGATAACTTGTTTCATGTACTTACCATTGGGTTTCTTGAGCTCAATAAACCTTAAGAATCGACTTGCCCATTGAACATAATTACCTGGTGTTAGCATTGGTGGGGTGTCAGGAGAGCCTGCTTCGTGTCTGGATTGTTGAGTTGAAATGACTTCACACATCCTGTCAAACTAGTGAGTAGGTTTTGGTGGAAGTTGGCTTTGTTGTTGTGACATCGGATAAGATTGTTGTATTGGAACCATTTGTTGCATGAAGTTATGTTGTTGTGAGTAAACCGGTTGATGATAATATTGTGGTGATTGTTGATACTGTTGCTGTTGCTGATGTTGCTGATGATACTGTTGATACTGATGTTGCTGAGGATTGTTAAAGTTGTAATACGGTGGTTGAGACATTATGAAACACTGGTGTGAAAAGATGGATCTTGTAGAAGGTATAGTTTTGCCAAATCTCAAAAAGTATGCCCAAGTAGATGTTTTCGAAACTTTGTCACAGAACTGGAGATTGCGAAAACTAGACTTATAAGGATTGCAAAAAAATTATAGCTCAAGGATTTCGAAATATTTAGTTTTCGAAAGTTTTGAGATTTCGAAATAAAATTTCTCGAAACTTATAAATATTTTCGAAAATCTTAGATATTTCGAAAAACCAAAGAAATTTTCGAAAAACTATGGTGATTTCGAAAATTTGTGAACTTTTCGAGAACACAAAGAACACTTTTCAAAATTATACAATTTTGAAAGTTAACCAAAACTCGAAGTACTTTTCTTCCTTATACAAGAGAGAAAAGACTGAGTACACGATCCGTAAGTCGTATTATGCCAATTCACAGGATTTTCGAAATTGGTGCAGTTTAGAGATTGCGAAATTTGGGTACTTTTTGTTTTCAAAGAAAGCTAGTCAAAAACTTGTTTCTATTGCAAGAGTCTTGTACTTTTAGGTATAAAATGATGAGATCTTTAAGAAAGTTGAAAACTTTATAAACTTTTTCAAAACTACAAAAAATTTCAAAAACAAGTACAAGCCCCCAAATCGTATTTTTTTTATAAAAGTTTGGAACTTTTTTGTTTGTTTTGATTTGTAGCACAAGTTTGTAAGCAAATATGTGATAAAAATCAAGAAACAAGCAAGAAAGTACTAAAATTTTAGCAAAAAAAAAACGATTTAAATGACAAGTTTAAGATTGAAATCAATGAAAAACAAAAGCTACACCTTCATATGGCGAATGATACCACTTGTTAGGTCACCATATTGATTTCACACAAACAAGAATGAGATAGATATAAGGATGGGATGAATATTTGAATAAGAGAATAATAAGAGCAAGAGTTTCCTTATGATTTCAAATAAACAACCAAGTTTTACATTAGCCTAAGACTTGTATTTATAGGTGAGGAGCTAGGGCAACACTCCTAGTCCTCCCTTCATGGATTTCGTATGGGCTTTAAGGCCCATGGACTCAATATCTTAATCCTAGTAAACTTATAACATAACATAAATGAAAGTAACTAATAACTTAAGCAACCTATTATTACAAATGACCGAGACTTGATAAAATAGTAAAAACTATGATCCCAACACGGGTCAACCCGAATTGGCTCGAGTTCTAAACAAGGTTAGGTTCGGATTTAATATATGTATTTTACTCGGGTTCGGGTCAACCCGAGTGACCCGAGTTTGATTTTTTTCTATCTTTCTAATTTTTATGTATTTCAAGTTTGAACACCAAAACTATATCATTTTTAAACGGCCTATACCCGAACCCGAGTTGACCGACCTGAATTGACCCGACCCGAATTCACCCGACCTGAGTGATCCGAGTCGAGTGACCCGAGTTCTAAACAAGGTCGGTTTCAAGTATGTTTTTTTAGCCTTGACCCGAATTGACCCCACCCGATTGACCCGAACCCAACCAGATCAACCCGAATAACACCCTTATATACCAGTCATATTTTATGTTATCATTTCTACTTTTCTAGTAAGTATTCATACATGCTCATGCTTCTTATTGTGAAGAAAAACTTGTTTGTACCGAATGAGTAATAACGGGTTCCAATCCCACCAACCCCTACTACAGAATTGGACATGAGAGTTTCTTCTCACCCAGCTCCTCGCGATTGACCCTTCTATAAATTTAACGTACTCTAGAACACTTTGGCTCTAAGTAATGGTAAAAAAATCAGTAATGGTAAAATACGAAAATAAAAATAAAAAAGAAAAAAATGAAATTTACTTTGATTAAACTTGACAAATCTTTTTCTACTCTTATCTTTGATATATCTATACTACTTATAATGGAGGAATGAATCTCTCTCCAAAAAATTCATATGTACAAAAAATGATACATGGTTTACAACACTTTAAAGCAAGCAATTTTCATAATTACAACAACCAAAGCATTGTGTACAACAAAAACTAGCATGAATCGAAATTCAGACCACTTTCCTTAGAATTCTACATTAATAGTATTAAAAACACCCCTACACCCAATATTACAATCATTTAAACACAATGTACAAGCCTCATTCTACATTAATACATTAAAAACACCCCTTCACCCAATATTACAATCATTTAAACACAAGGTACAACCCTCATTCTACATTAATAGCATTAAAAACACTCATACACCCAATATTAAAACACAATGTACAACCCTCATTATACATTAATAGCATTAAAACAACCTTACACCCAATATTACAATCATTTAAACACGATGTACAACCCTCATTCTACATTAATATCATTAAAAACACCCCTACACCCAATATTACAATCATTTAAACACAATACAACCCTCCATCTTAACCTAGACACGAACCTGTTACCAAGACTCGACTCAATAAAACTCGAATCGATACACAAGGCTGTGAGCTCAAGCTCACGGCATCCCTTGTTTTCGCGATTCAATAACAACGACAACAACAAAAAGAAAGAAAATGATACCAAACAATTAGTTAGCTTCATATCTATTAATTTTAATCTTTATTTAATCAAAAACTCTTGAAAATTCATGTATTTATCCCCCACCGTCGCTAGAACGACAAAAAAGGTGGTGGGTTTTCCTGCCTTCGACCGCCGGTATCAACAAAACGAGAGAGAGATGGTTTTGGTGATGAACTCGAGCTGTGGTGGTGTTAATCGTGGTGTTTGGAGGTGTTTCTAGGCACGTGATGTACGTCAAAATGATGGGGAGGTTGTAAGGAGTGTGGTGGTGGTGGTGGTGAGTTTAAGTAGCCGGCAGTGGTGTTTGTTGGGCTGGAAAAACGACTGGAGAAGAAGAAGAAATAGGGTGCGGCTGGTTTGAGAGAGAAAGGGTGTCAAACCCTAAGTGAGGGTATAATGAAGTTTGTATAGGAAAGTGTTTTGGACCTTGTGTGAACCCTATTGCACCCTGAGGGACTAAGATTGTAAATATATGCTAGGGTGGGAAGTTTAGTTTACCAAATCTTTTAGTATTTCGTTCTCGAGGCAAATTTAGGTGTCGGAATGACTTCCCGTAACATTTTTATTAATTCCATCAAAAAAATTTATTTCAGGGTACCCGCCGCTGCAACGCGTGGGTACCCTGCTAGTGTACTATCATTCATTATGACATTTGGCTCTAAGTGCATCTATACTACATATAATAGACAAACGACTCTCTCTCCAAAAATTTCAAATGTACAAAAAATTATGCAATGTTTACAACACTTTAAAGCAAGGATTTTTCATAAGTACAACAAGCAAAGCATTATGTACAACCAAAACAAGCATAACTTGAAATTCAAACCAAAATCTTAGAATTATACATTAAATACCATTAAAAACACCCCTAAACATAATATTACAATTATTAGAACATAATGTACAACCCTCTATATATTTCTCAGCCATAAATGCAAACACCAAACACCAAACCTATATCAAAATCCAATCCGAGACACATCCACATCCAAATAGAAGCCTCGACATGACCAAACCCACTAGGCCGTGAGTTCTAAACTCACGGCATACTCTATACGCGACACAACAACAACAAGGACCAACCGGAAATGATACCAAACTTATCATTAATCTCATTTTTACAAGTTTTTAATCATTATTAACCCGAAACCATCGAATGTGTTACAAACCCTAACCCACTGTCGTGAATACGACACAAAAATGGTGGGTTCTTCTTACCTTTGATCTCCGGTGAGCAAAGAAGCAAAAGGATGGTGGCTTGGAGTCGATTTGCAGCTGAGATTGTGTCAAATGTGATGTTTGGTGGTGTTATATGGCGCGTAAAGTACACTAGGATGAAGAGAACATGATTGTGGTCAAGGTGGTGGTGGCGGTGTGATGTTGTGTATGGTGGTGGTCGGTTTTTGGCCGAAATGTCGTCGGAAATGGTTGTGGGCATCGCGGCTACAAGAAGAAGAAGAATGGGTGAAAACCCTAGGTTTTTTTATTAGTGTGGTATTTATAAGGTCACATGGGACTAGCAACAAACCCTAGTACGCCCTCAGGGACCATTTCTGCCATTTTAACTATATTTTTAACGAAACTTTAATGGAACAAATTAAACGCGTTATAATTATTTCCCGAACACCCGAAACTATTACCATTAATCTTAGAATCGTTTTCTGTAACTTTTGACTATAAATACTAATATTTTTATTTTTTGTCGTTTGTTTAACTGAATATCCACGTTTTCATTTATTTATATGCAAAGACTCGCAATGGTACATACTAGACCATGGGGAATGCTTACGAATTATGAATAGAAATATATGAAATAGAATCAATAGTAACCTCTAAAAGTCATAAACTTAGAAATAACTGTTACTCTAAAACTTAAAATAAAATTTTAAGCAAATATAAGTAAATAAGCATAATTTACAAGTATTTAAAGAACCAAAAAAAAAAAAAAAAAACACTATTCAACACATACAATTAATACACTATTTAAATCCCCCGTCCACCAAAATATACAATCATTTAACCACAATGTACAATCTAATCATGCTACTAAAGCAATTACTTAAAAATAAAGCTATTAGGCTGCTCGCAGTGGTCGGTTGACCGGTTCGGTCGCCGCCATTATAGCATGAGCGTCGAACTGGGTCGGTCGGCTTCAAAATTTACGAAGGGTCCGTCCTTTCGACCGATATAGTCACAGGATACCCGTCGCCGCATCAAGCGGGTACCCTGCTAGTACACTATAATGAATCTTTAAAAAGGTTCATATAATTAATTCATTATTAACTTATAAAGTTTTTCATATTATAAACCTATTAGTGTTTCAAAAAGCTTTTTATACAATAAAACACAATCAAGTAATCAACATTTAAAAAAATAAAAATAAAATTAAAAAATAGTTTAAACCTTTCCAATATCTTATACCTTTTCATTCCATCTAGAATTAAAATGGTTGCTTACTATGGTTCATAAATTTATAGATCTCTTCAAAAAAAATTAGGGAAATATATACACACCCTAAACCTCCTAATACACATCCTGTTATGCATAGCGGAGTTGTACTGTATGGATAACAGTGTTATACTGTGTGTATAGTGGTTTGTATTGTGTATTATAAGGGTGTTGTTATAGCAACTCGTAAAAAAATTTAGACCTATTCATCAACCATGATAGTGGATGATTTAAGTCACTATCCTATGCTCGGTCAAACTTGACATATACACCAAACAATTCTTTTTATTTAAAGTTGATGTAACCTAACACTTTCAAGAAAAATGGGATCCCAATTTGTTTTTTTACCAAATTTGAATTATATGAATCAAAAGATCCAATTGAGATTACACATGAAAGGTTCTAACATGAGCTAAATACTAATTAGCAATTACGTGACCATAACCATAAAAGCATGACCAAGAAACATTGTGACATAAAATATTTGTCACTATGTGTTAGTGGAATGGTTGCCAATTTGGATCTTCCATCTATATATATATATATAGTAATAGTGCTTCTTAGAAAATCAACATTCTTGGATATATATATATATATATATATATATATATATATATATATATATATATATATATATATATACACACACACACAGGTAGGGTACATGCGCGTTGTTGCGACGGGTATCTTAAAATAAATGGTAATTGTGTCAAAAGTCAAAAGTGTTGGATAAGAGTTGTATGCTTGAGTTATGTTTATATAATTGTCTTTTAAGTACTTGGTTTTTGGCCCGTTTCTTTTTACTGCTAATTCAAGTGTTTTACATTGTAGTGCAAGTTTCTCTCATTAAAAAAAATGTTATTGCAACAGAATCCATACCTTGGTGGAATGACCAGCCTAACAAACAAAAAACCCAAATCCAATTCAAATAAACATAATACCGACTTATATTTTCACTTCCCTAACCCTTATTTTCTTTTTGCACACACAATCACAAACAATGCTCTCTTAACCTAAATTTTTTTAACTCAGCCGCAACTTTTAATCTAAAACAATTACACTCTTTTAACTTAAGTTAATAACCAAATCCTTTTCAATCTTGCTGTTATGTTTGACGAATCACCACCACAACCTCTTGAAGATATTCGGCTAAAGATATTTTCCAAAAAGGGTTTTGGGTAGGGTGAATGTGTTTGTATCTGGTTTTGTAAATCGAAGCATAAGATAGAATGAAACAGTTTTAGGCTCTTAGCTTTGTTCTTTCTTTAAAAGTTTCATATATTTAAAAAACGAAGTGATGCTTCGTATAGATCTATGATGTTATGAGTTCAAACACATGAGATCTTTATATATCCGTAAATATTTGAATGTGTTTTGAACAAATATGAGATCTTTGTTTGTTTTTGTGTCTTGTTTTAAATTAGATATAGATGAGAGTTGATTGAGTGATGGTGGCAGACAGATAAATGGCACTAACTTTATCACAGTAGACAAGGGTGGAAGACGACAAAGGGAGTGTAACTCACGAAGCAAGTTACGGAGACATACGGTCTCAGCCAAAACGTTAGCAACCCCCGATATTCTACGTCGGCACTAGAACAAGAAATGGTGTGTTGACGCTTGGATGACCAAGTTAATAAATTATCACCTAGAAAAACACAATAACCTGAAATAAACCATCGTGTAGAAGGCAACCTGCCTAATCAACATCTGTATAGCCAACAATGGATGTAGTGGAAGATGAATATAAGTGTAGGAAAAAATGAGCTCTTAGGGGTCATGCATATAAAGACAGATATGTTGTACTACATAAGACACATCTGGACGTGTAAACGTGAGATACTGAAGCCCACCTGCAAGATGCAATACAAAGTAGGATCCTGAACAGGAAAACCTTCGGGATCAAGTTTAGACTCTGTATCAACTGAAGTCCGAGAAGGGTTACAATTAGCCATGTAAGCCCGCTCAAGAAGCTAAGAAGCATACTTCCGTTGAGACAAAAACAATCTTGTAGAATGACGAACATCAGAGATACAAAGAAAAGAGTTAAGTGCCCTAAGATCAGTCATATCAAACTCACTATGTAAGGAAAGCAATAATCCGATGTAGAAGAGCAGTAGAAGAAGCCATAAGAATAATGTCATCCACATATATAAGTAATTAAGCAACCTCATAGCCTTGTCGATAAATAAACAATGTAGAATCACATCGACTGTGGTAAAATCTGACCCGTGTGGCATAACCTGCGAACCTTTGAAACCAAACACAGGTGCTTGTTTCAGATCATATAAAGATCTTTGCAAAAGACAAACATGTTGAAGATACCGAGGATCAACAAAACCATGAGGCTGATGCATGTAGACAGTCTCAAATAAATCACCATTAAGAAATGCATTCTTAACATCAAGCTGGTGAACTGGCCAGTTGCGAGAGACCGCAAGGCTAAGAACAGTACGAATGGTAGCTCGTTTAACAATCGGGCTAAATGTCTCATCCACATCAACACATAGTTGCTGACTACTTCCATTAGCAACCAAACGAGCTTTATAGCGGATCGAAGTCCCATCAGCATGAAACTTATACTTAAATAACGACATAGAATGAACCATATTAACACATGTGAGCTTTGGTACAAGAATCCAAGTGCCATTTATAACCAACTCATTATAATCATCATCATCATTGTTGCCAAAATCGGTTTAGGCGACCGATTCATCGACGATTAATCATTAGGCGGGGATTAACCGTCCCAATTTTCACTAATCGCCCCTATTAATTGGTTTGGTCAAAATCGGTCAACATACCGATTAATCGGATAAAAATGGCCAAACTGGGCATAAATCGGTCATATCGGATAAATCAGCCAACTCGGTTACGAATAGAAATTGGCAAATCAGGCAAAAATTGGAAAAAATCGGCTAAATCGAAAAAATCGGGCATATAGTTTCAAAATGTTATAATTTTATATATAAAAAATTCAATCCGATTAATCCCCGCCTAACCAATTTGTGGAAAACTAGAAGGGGGGTTGAATAGTTTACCGGTTTTAACTTGATTTTCTTTTAATACTTTTACGTGTAATTAACAATTAAGACTTATCAAACAATAAATAATATGCAAGAATAAAAGTAAGAAACGATCAAACTATAACACGATAGTTTATCGTGGTTCAGCTACAAGGACTCTTTTTCCTTGCCCTACTCCACGCCCCGAGTATCCAACTCGAGAGTTTTCTTGCACTAGTCAACAAGCTCCTTTATCCGGCAGAGAAAACCTTACACGTCGCTTACACACTATTTCCGACACTAAGCTAGATGTCGAGTTCTTTCACAAGGGTACAACCACTCCCGATAGTTCTTTTACAAGGGTACAACAACTCTTGATACTCTAAGTATTTCGAGGACTAAAATACTAACCGATTACTACAAATTGATACAATACAATGATGTATAAACTTTACTAGTTTACACTATGCTATGCTTGACAAGTCTTGCAACGTTGTGTTGAAGCTTGTAAGTTCGTGATCTCCTTGCTACAAAGAAAGACTCACAAATAAGAAAGTGTACTGAGTTAGAAATGAAGTATATGCAGTATATTATGATAGTGAGTGATGAGAAAAACTCAAGGAGTGGGTTGCTATTTATAGGCCAACCCACGGATACGGCGGAACCAATACTTTGGTTCCGTCCGTTGTCCCTGAAGGTTCCGGCAGACGCCCTGACAGAATCCTGCATAAGATATTAGAAAATCTAACACAATATTCTCAAGATCTCACAAAGTCAACTTTGAGATCTTGAGTATGAATCTATACAAAATAAAACATGTTTCTTACACACATGTTTCCTTGAAGGGACATGTGTGATGCAAGTGATGATATAAGTAACATTATATTTCTAATTTTAGATATTCTTAAAAAGGAAAGTATACTTGTAAAAATAGTTTATGTATAGAATCAAACATGTTTGTTTGAGATGTTTAGCAAGTGAATGATTTACTAAAAAGAGTTTGCTTGCTTATATCCTAATATGACATACTATTTAGTAAACTTGCTAAGTATACATAAGAGACATTTTTAACACATGTACTTAAACTAAAGTATACTTGATTAGAAATCACTTTGTGAAAACATGTAAATGTAGTTTGAGTGAAGTTAAGTAAAAGATTTTTAAACTATATTTATGATTTGCCAAAAATAAACTTTACCTTTTGTAGTTAACAAAACTAAGAAATATCGTAAAATATAAATAACGTTTTTAGGCGATATTTGTATTAACACAATTAATCGCTAGGCGCTACCCAGCCGCCCAGCTACCGCCTAGCGATTTTTGCAACCTTGATCACCAGACATAGCATTACGCCATTGAAGGTCTTTTAAGGTGTGAAACAGCGACTTAGGCATAGGAGAGACAGAGAAAGTGTTTAAAAACAAGCTATCAATAGGTTTGACAATGCCTGATTGAGATCATGTGACCATGGGGTGAGTACGAGGTGGCTCATTTGGGATAATGGAGGGATCGATATTGGGCTGTGTAAGCGATGGGTCAGTGTTGGGTTGTGGAGTATGCGGGTCGAAGGGTTGTTAGGGATGCAGTGGTATTGGGTTGTGTTGTTGGGTTGGCGAAAAGGAGGTGTTTGGGCTGTGGTTATTGGGCTGAGTGTTGTCTAGGTTAGTAGTTTAGGCAGCGGTAAAATTGAGTTGGGCTTGGTAAGGCGTACGGGTTGGTGTGTGTTTATTTGGTTGTGTGAGATTCTAGACTAATAATGACGGGCTAGATTTCCACAAACATAAGTGGGCCTTATACAAAATAAACAACTATCAATACACAAATGCATATATCGACTGATAATGGGATTAAGGTCGTGTTTCTTTTTTTTTCTCTTAACTAAGTGGTAAGCGGGTCTCATGTGGGTCCACATCTTTTAACATGTCTTAATGGGGAAGGATCCATATTTCTTACCTTGTAGATATAGATGAAACAAGGGAAATAAATGTGTCTCACTTAAAAAATAAATAATATTAAATAATTTAGTTGAGTTTAGTGAGTCCATGTCCTTAGCTAAGAGAAAAAAGAAATAATACCTAAGTCGTAGAATAACAATTTACTTTTCAAAGTATCTCGTTTTAGTACGCGTACTTTTTTTAAGTTTTAGAATAACAATGTACTTTTCAAAATGTTACGTTCTGGTGCATGTACTTTTTTTAAGTTGTATAACAGAAATGTACTTTATATAAGTGTTCCAATTTAGTACGTCATCTAACGTACCAAACTAGAACACTTATGGAAAGTAAATTGCTATTTTACGACTTAAAAAAAGTACGCGTACCAAATTGGAACAATTATAAAAGTACATTGCTATTCTAAAATTAATAATAATAATAATAATAATAATAATAATAATAATAATAATAATAATAATAATAATAAAAGTGTTGGTTATAATAAAATAATAATAATAATAATAATAATAATAATAATAATAATAATAATAATAATAATAATAATAATACATGTACCTAAACGGGACATTTTAAAAAATACATTGCTATTTTACGACTTAATCGCATAATATATCGACTAATAAATTATGACCATTCAAACTAGGGGCGGACGTATGTATTAGGTACGGGGTGGCGGCGCCCCTCATGGTTAGCCAAAAAAATTGCGATGTTAGTGTAATTTTTTTATTTTTATTTTAAATTTTTTACCTTTTTATGAATGTGCACCTCACTCAAAACTCAAATTGCACCTCACAAACAAACTAAAACACAACATTCAACAATTTAAAACTTTTTAAATCCTCAATCTCTAAGCAATAATTAATACTTGATTTATCATTTTAAATTTAATTTTTTCATCCGCATTTTATTGCTATCACGAAAAAAAATAATAATAATAATAATAAAGATAAATAAATAAATTTCCTCCACATCGGATTTTTCTGAGTCCGTCACTGATTCAAACGTATTGATTTATTCACGTACTATTTCATAGTGGACGTTCACTTTATCCTTTTCATAATCCTTGGTATGAAATTACTAAAATAAGTTTTTAAAAAGTGCCTTATTTACTTAACTGAAAAAAATGGCTTTCTTTGCTTCTTTTAACTCGTTAAAAGGCGTGTCTGGCTCTGGTACCATGCTTTTTTAAAACTTTTTTGACCTAGTAACTTTTTATTTTGATAGAAAAAGTTTACTAAAAAAGATTTTGTTTGGATGTATGGAAAAGTGAAAAACTAACAATTTTATAATAATAATAATAATAATAATAAAACTCTCGTCTATGAAGCATTTTATTATTATTCTTTTAAAAAATAATAAAAAAAACGAAAGCTTTGGAAAGTTGTTGAATCTAAGACCATTGAACTACGTCTCCTAAAAAGAGGGGTCGTTAATGTGGGGATTTTGGATGCTATCCACCAGCGACCAAGCAACCGAAACAAATGCAAAGCCATCGAGCATGCCAAAAAAAATGGTTACGGGTTTCAACGCCAATCCCACAATTCGGACATAAAGTACATGGAATATCAAAGCCTCTACAGGAGAGATTAGTCCTAGTAGGGAGTTTGTCGAGGAACATACGCTACAAAAAAACATTAAGCTTAGTGGGGAGAACCTTGGACCATCGTGTAGGGGAGAAGGATATAAGAAGCACATGTTTGTCGATCACTTCTCTAGCCGACTTCATAGAAAAAACACCATACCCATCTAGAGTCCAAGTCCAACAGTCGCTAGCAAAGGACAAAACTACCAAGGAGAGTAACTGAGAGTCTGAAAGAGCTCAAGAAATTGAGATTCTTCAATACCAGATCATGGGCGTCTACTAAACAAGAAAGCAAAGTCGGGATTTTGAAGCTTAAAAGCAACTGAAGCATCCTTTTGAAGCTCAAGTTAAAACACCTGGAACTTGTCTTTGAAACAAACATCTTCATACCATTTGTCATGCCAAAATTTAAAATTGTTACCATTGCCAATCACTATTTTGCATAACCACATTAAATGAACACTTAGATTTACGCTTGGCAATAACTTTAAGCACCCTATCTAAACCGAGAATAATTTATTACTCGTGTATTATGTCATTTTAAGTTTTCTATTTGTTTATTGTTATATATTTTGAGCTATGTTATACAAACTCTTCTTATATTGTCATATCAGGGGTTGATCAAACCGTACAACGCACGATGCACACCATACAATCCGGTGATGCATCAAATGATTAGATACCCTCTTTATGAGAGAGTGTGAGAATGTGTTATACATACCCTCTTTATGTTGTTACATCATAAAAGGTTTGGTCAAACTATACAATTTATAATGCATATCATACAAGTCAGCGATGCATCAAATTGTCCCTATTTTGTGATTTCTTACATGCTTACAGCTGCTATGTACATCATTATTTTACTTGATAACTTTAACAACATTTTTACCTCATTGATCGTGGATATTCTTTTTAACTGATACTATGATACATGTTTCACATGTTCAAATGATGCCGAGTCCTCACACACACATTGCAATCTAATTTGCCTAAGAAATATTATAATTTGTATAGTGTCCCTGTAATAATGTTGTGGGTTAACATTTCAGAAAATTAAATGGTTTGAATTTGATCACTATAGGTCCTTGTTCACAGACATCGGTCCACCCACAATAAATACCTCAATCAAAATAGTTGAAAACTTTTTAAGTCATGATTGATATGTTTTAGAAAATATTAACTTAGATTCGTAGAAATGAATGACGACAAGTATAAAGATTTTTTCATGTCACAAATCAATACGTTATCTTGTTATGAGAGGATAAAAAAAATAGGCAAAATGAAACATTTTTCATGTACGAATCGAATCAATATTGCATATTATCAGTGTTTTTCAAAAAGAAATTCTTTTGATAAAATAAAAAAGTTAACGCATGATCATGTTGTGAGAGGGATAAAAAAAAGTTAACGCATCATGAAACGAATTTTGGGTCACAAATAATATTTGATCTCGATGTCACTATACAAAACATCAACTACGATGTTCCCTTATTTGTTTACCAGTAAATTGCAAAAACTGTTCATGATATCTCCGTGAAATCTTTCTTTTTTTATTGCTTGCTTTCTTCTGTATGTTCGCATCTCATGTGCAATCCTTAGCTTTTCGAAGTGCATGCATGTGTTGTCCTCTTGAAAACTTTTGGTGGGGGATATTGTCTTTGCATGAAAATGAAAAAATGCTTTTTTCCTTCATTCAATCCAGACTTCTTCATTTTACGACATTTTTAGTCATTTCACTTTGGGACATAGACAATATCCGCGCTAGAAGTTTCTCACGTAAATGATGCTTGCATATATTGTTTAAAAGGTAAGAATTGCGTCTTCAATTTTAACATAACACATGGTTAGTTTTTGCAATTTACTCTTTGTTTCTCGAAAATTTGTTTTGTCCGTGATCTTTTGTCTTGTATAGAGTCGTGCGTAGATTTTACTATTTTCCTTTTTCACAGATGACAAATTATCTGAATAATTAAGCACACTTAGAAGTTCTGAAATGCCCTTTTGTCTGTTTAGTCATATATATTCATTCGTATGTTGCATCTAGATGACAAAGTATCATAATACGGAGTAGTAACTGAATAAGCACAAGTACACATTTTTAAATGCACTATTGTTATGTCGATTATCAAATGTACTCAAATATTCAAATATTTGAGTAGGTGGGAAATAAAGACCTGAAAATAACAACCAATAATGTACAGTAGAACGATAACTCAATATCGAGGATGAGCATTTATTGAGTGCTTTAAAAACGTATACTTAAGATACAGGGAGATTACAGTCTCTTGACAATAATCACTAAGCACAATAATGTAAACTTGAGATATTTGCACTCTAGTCAGTTAGTACATGAATATAAATAAAAATATATATAACCAAAAGCTAATTATGTAAACCATAAGAGCATTTGGTATCATCACGCATGAGCTGCGTTAAAGGTTCACTTACCTGCGTTAACATAGCGTTAACCACACCAAGGATCCAAGTGATGGCTGCGTTAACGTGGGGCGTTAAGTGGGTAACGCGGCGTTAAAAGGTATAAAGCAATAATAATAATAATAATAATAATAATAATAATAATAATAAATCACTTTACTCTCCTAAAACGGCCAAAGTAGCCGTTGTGGTAAAAAAAACAAAAAAAAGTTTCAATCCCATAACGTTAAACTAATGGATATTTTGCCTAAATATATAAATAAAATAAATAGATAAAAAAAATCAAAACCATTTTTCTACCACTATAAATACCAACTAAACACAATTTTTTTTTTCACACTTCAACTACTCAATCTCAAGCTTATATACTTCCTCTAAAAAAAAAAAAAAAAAACTTGTTCATTCACAATGGATCCGAATAAAAGTGACGAATTACCTCGGCACTGGTCAAACGTAGATGGCGAAACTGACTTTTATTTTAATGATGGTCGCGTATGAATATCAGCAACACTTAGAACAAGAAGTAGTTCAACCTCACGTAACTCGTACCCCGATATTTCGTGAACATGAGCTTGCCGAAAAACGTTTGCTTAACGACTATTTCATTCAAGGTTGTAAGTATACGCACCGGAATTTTCGTAGAAGGTTTCATTTTAGCCGGAAACTATTTCTAGAAATAGTCAAAGGTATTGAATCTTATACATCCGATCCTCTTCCAAATCATTTAAATTCTTTAATGTAGGACTCGACGCTACGGGTCGAATGAGTATGAGTGTTCTTATTAAGTATACATCTGCCAGACGCCAATTGACGTACGGCAGCTCACCCGATGCGTTTGATGAGAATTTGCAAATGGGCGAGCGTACTTCACGTGATTATCTTGATAATTTTAATAAGTGCGTTAAGGATTTGTTTATGCCGGAGTATTTAAGAAAACCAACATGGTCCGACATTCAATGTATTTACGAAAAACATGAGCATGAACATGGTTTTCCGGGAATGCTTGGTAGCATTGATTGCATGCATTGGGCGTGAAAAAATTGTCCGGTGCCTTGGCAAGGGCAATTTGGTAGGGGTGATAAAAAAAACCCAACAATAATGCTTGAAGCTGTTGTTTCGTAAGATTAATGGATTTTTGGCATGCATTTTTTGAGATGACAAGGGCAAATAACGATATTAATGTTTTACATAACTCTCCTTTATTCGATGACATTCTTGCTAACGAAGCCCAAAGAGCACCTTATATGGTAAATGAAACCAGGTACGAACAGGGATATTACTTAGCTGACGGAATTTACCCATAGTGGGCAACTTTCGTCAAATCCTTCTCTGCAACAACTGACGAAAAACATGGTTATTTTAAAAGGAAACAAGAAAGTGCACGAAAGGATGTTGAACGTGCTTTTGGTGTGCTTCAAGGACATTTGGGTATATTACAACAACCGGCACGTCAACATGAACTTGTCATGATAAGTAGAATCATGTATTCTTGCATTATTTTGCATAACATGATTTTAAAATATCAAAAATTTGCACTACATGAATATGAAGAAATGTGGGTGGATCCGTCACCACGTATGAGGCAAGAAAGATGGGTCGACAGATGTGATACCCATCATCACAAGGCAAGGGAAATACGCGACCAAGAAACACATACTCAACTCCAACGAGACCTTATGGAGCATGTTTGGCAGAAACATCTTCAACGACAACAACAACAACAACAAGAAGATTTCGAAGACGACGAATAAGTATTTGTAATTCGTATGGTTTTAAATTTCCTATGTTTCAGTTTTTTCTTTAATCCTTGTAATTTTTATTTTAAGTTTATATATATATATATATATATATATATATATATATATATATATATATATATATATATATATATATATATATTCGTATTGTAATGTTTAAGATTTAGGGCCCGCTTGGTTCAAAGTGGGGAAAGGGAAAGGGAAAGGGAAAGGGAAAGGAATGCAAAAGAATGAGTGGGGTGGGTAATCAATACCTTACCCCCCAATTTACTCTATAATGGTTGATTACCCACTACCGGGTAATCAATCCCATTACCTACACTAACCAAGCACCAAAACACTATAATAGTGGGCCCTACTAAATACCTTACCCTTTCCCCACCCCTCTTAACCCCCATACCAAGCACCCCCTTAATGTTATGTGGTTTATTAAATGAATTATTAGTTTTGTTTATGGGTTGAATTTGAAAATAGTTGAGTTAAGGTTGAGTGATGATAGTAGGTGTTTTTGTTTAGTTAAGTTGACAAGGTTAAAGCTGACGTGACGCTGACGTGACACTGAGTTAAAGTTTAACATAAGCGACGATACCAAATGCTCTAAGGACTTAACATGATTATCATTTGATAAAGTACTAGTCTATGTAAAAGGATAAATAGACCTTATATATATTTATACTATCTATAAAATAAAAATTGTTGAAGTAAAAAATGAAAAGTTAAGAAAGTAAAATGTGAAAAAAAACAATTAAAAAGAAAATATAGAAACAATTAATTATGAGTTATTTCAACTATTAATATATATATTTCAAAAAGAAACTATTAATACACATCAAAACCCAGGTTGACTCGGATTACTTTGACCTTTTTTTACCCAACTCGTCGGGTTGACCCGTTTTTCAATCGAAATGATTCAACCGGTTGAACCACCTGGGTCGAACTGGATTTCACAACATTATGTTTAACCTCAAATCATCAAAAAAAATTATCACAAAAACTATCTGTCATTATAAAATCTCGTTGTTATACACTAGTACTCGACTAGGTAAAGTAATTTGGAGAGGCTGAGTTTTAATTCAGATATACACGACTTAATCAAGATATTCATGCGACCGATTTCGATTCTTTTTTTGACCACCAACAAATATATACATGGCGAGCTTTAAGCTTTAGACCTCCTGTAAAAAAATGGTTTACTCCTAGGTCACAATGATGAAGGACTTAGTCTATGTAAGATGGTATGTATATATAGGACCTAAGCTTGGTCCAACTAATCATGATCACGCGACATGTCTTTTCTCCCTAACATATAAAATATAGTTTGTATAAATATTAATGCTCGACATAGGATTCACGAACAACCGATCATGATCTTAATTATACGATCATAGATGATAGTGTCTAGCATCTAGCATAAAAGATTATAGTAAATTGCAAAATCCCTCTCCGTGTTCAGGTCAAATCATAGGCATACTCTTTACAACTTTGAAAGTGTAGACTCAGTCCATGCATGAAACTTTAGTGTGCAATTATTGTCCTTGACAATGACTGCAATGTTAGTAGATTTATTATTGATCTAGGCCCACTGTTTGTATTAGGAGGCCTAGGCCTTCTATAGTGTTATTTACATTAGGGAAAATTCCATAAATACCCCAAAAGTACAAGGGTCTTCACCCTAAATAATTCACAAAATCTTGTTTTCTTCAAATACCCCAACGGGAGAAGACCGCCTCCAAAATTTGGGCGGATGGTGTAATATAGTGACATGTGTCTCTATACATGGCCCCACCTTATACCTTCATGGTACAACTATCAAAGTGTACTTCTTGGGCGACTGGGACCCACATTTCTTGGGCGACCTGATTATTTTGTCTTTTTCCGAAAATTTATGGTCTTTTTTTATTAATTAATAGTACAATAAACTTGGGCGACTGGGTCTCACTTATCTTTATTCTTGGGCGACTTGGTAGGTATAGAGTACACTTTTACAATACTTTATTTACCAAAGTACATGTATTTTATTTTAAAACTTTTTATACAACAATATTAACTTTATACCACACACACTTATACCACACACACTTTTATACTTTATTTACTTATACACTTACTACCACACACACTTATACCACACACACTTTTACAATAGTTCATCATCTTATCCTCAAACAATAGTTCGACACAAGCACATCTTATCCTCAAACGACACCGGCAGATCTAACATTAACGAAGGGTAGGCACCACCACCAGCAGCAGATCTAACATTAGTTCGAAGCAGATCTAACATTAGTTTTCCATATACACCCCATCCGCCCAAGTTAGACACCAGCAGATCTAAGTTTTTAAAAAACCATGTTTTATAGGGTATGTTGTTTCGTGTTATAATTAACGTCTGGTTAAGCGAAAGTCTACATTTTGATTGCTTATTTTAGTTCACTTAGATTTAGACCATTTGCATAATCTGTTTCGTGTTCTAATTAACCATGTTTTATAAGCCTTCGACCATTTGCATAATCTGTTTTATGTAGACATAATTGTTGTTTATTGCTTATTTTAGTTCACTTAGATTTTAGGATTGGTTCTTTAATGACAAAACAGGTCCACATTAGGGAGTGTTTGGAACAGGTGTGTTTCCTGTGTTTTAGCTGTTTTTCTGTGTTACAATTTGTTTACATAAGTCACATTAGTTCCTAATAGGTTAAGTAAACAATAAAAACAGGTGTTCTCTTAATGAGAGTAAGAGTCTGTTAATCGATAGCCATATGAAGCTGATAACCAAATGCAGATGCTCTTAATTGAAATAAATTGATTATTGTGATTACATGTCTCAGTTGAAATTAAAAATTTATAGATTCATAATCTAATCAGACTTATTTGTGGATTTCATTCATGCACGATGCTCATGTAATGTCATTGAATATACATAATTAATATGTATGTTATGGACATTTAAGTGAGCTATATCAAACAATGTCTATACAAATGTTTCGTAAGAACATGCTCAATTATCAGGGGGAGATGTATGTAACGTTGTAGACGGGTTACATTCGTTAATTTGAACACCGTCTAGTACCCTTTGTGGGTGGGATCAATAGTCACACGTTTTCGCTCTTAAATAGCCAAAGCATGTGGTAAAGATCAAGCTCACAAAGGGTACTAGACGGTGCCAAAATAACAAAGGAATGGAACACATGTGCGACGTAACATATATCTGCCCGTATAATTCAAACGATTCCTGTTACTTACACTCTACTGTAGACTTAACATTTGTATCATATTTTATAACCAAATTTAAATAGTTAAGTATGTTATAAGTGTTGTGTTACGTGTAAGATGAAAATTTGTATCAAATTCCTGTTACTTACAGTCTAAGATGGTTTTATTTTTTATTTTTTTTCTTAAAAGGACTATGAAGCGAAAGTTGGATTTAGGTTTATTGATGCCTTTCGTGGCTATATTGTGTTAATTTCTGACAGATTTAGGTTATTTGTGACTATCTGTTAGTGTAAATTTGTAAATTGATTTATATCTTGTCCATATCTGTTAGTGTAAATTGGTGGATTTAGGTTTATTTGATGCCTATGGTTTATTTGATGTTTTTCAGAGATGATAGATCTCTTTTTAATATACCTAAGTATGATTAAAATATTTTTGGGAGATGTTAGATGCCTACAGTTTTTAGAAAGAATTGTGAAGTTTTGTTGCTTTGCAAACCTTTGTGTTTGTCTTTGTGATGACGATCTAAGTAGTAGCTGGTCCCGGTGGTAACCGGCTTTTCTATGGGAACCTTAGATGGTAACAAGGCCGGGGGAGCTTGAACCATAGATGGTCGGTTGACTTAACCCGGTAGAGTTGTGCTCAGATATCGGGCCTCGGACTATATACATCCTGCTTATACACGGCGGGAAATAGTTTGTACTCCCGATCAGGTTCAAACTACTCGGGCAACTGTTTTGGCTACTTACTTATGATTGTTATTGCGAAGATTTGAATACATTGGTAGTGCGCACATACTTGTAAATTCTTTTTAAAAACTTTTAACTTAGTTGGTAAATAACATAAGGAATAGTTAATCGGATTGCTTATTGCTTATTTGGTGCTTATTTCTTGTGCTTATTGTGCTCTATTGTAGACTTAACATTTGTATCATATTTTATAACCAAATTTAAATAGTTAAGTATGTTATAAGTGTTGTGTTACGTGTAAGATGAAAATTTGTATCAAATTCCTGTTACTTACAGTCTAAGATGGTTTTATTTTTTATTTTTTTTCTTAAAAGGACTATGAAGCGAAAGTTGGATTTAGGTTTATTGATGCCTTTCGTGGCTATATTGTGTTAATTTCTGACAGATTTAGGTTATTTGTGACTATCTGTTAGTGTAAATTTGTAAATTGATTTATATCTTGTCCATATCTGTTAGTGTAAATTGGTGGATTTAGGTTTATTTGATGCCTATGGTTTATTTGATGTTTTTCAGAGATGATAGATCTCTTTTTAATATACCTAAGTATGATTAAAATATTTTTGGGAGATGTTAGATGCCTACAGTTTTTAGAAAGAATTGTGAAGTTTTGTTGCTTTGCAAACCTTTGTGTTTGTCTTTGTGATGACGATCTAAGTAGTAGCTGGTCCCGGTGGTAACCGGCTTTTCTATGGGAACCTTAGATGGTAACAAGGCCGGGGGAGCTTGAACCATAGATGGTCGGTTGACTTAACCCGGTAGAGTTGTGCTCAGATATCGGGCCTCGGACTATATACATCCTGCTTATACACGGCGGGAAATAGTTTGTACTCCCGATCAGGTTCAAACTACTCGGGCAACTGTTTTGGCTACTTACTTATGATTGTTATTGCGAAGATTTGAATACATTGGTAGTGCGCACATACTTGTAAATTCTTTTTAAAAACTTTTAACTTAGTTGGTAAATAACATAAGGAATAGTTAATCGGATTGCTTATTGCTTATTTGGTGCTTATTTCTTGTGCTTATTGTGCTCTATTGTAGACTTAACATTTGTATCATATTTTATAACCAAATTTAAATAGTTAAGTATGTTATAAGTGTTGTGTTACGTGTAAGATGAAAATTTGTATCATATTCCTGTTACTTACAGTCTAAGATGGTTTTTTTTTGTTTTTTTTTTTGTTTTTTTTGTTTTTTTTGTTTTTTGTTTTTTTTTTTTTTTTCTTAAAAGGACTATGAAGCGAAAGTCATTGTTAGGAGTAAACTGAAATACTTTTCCTTAATTAGAGAAAAGTTGAATGAAAAACGGCGGAATTTATTTAGGTCTACATGTTTTGGACGATGGTTGGATATTTTCTTTTTTGACCATGAATCACAAATGGTATATTATATACTACAAAAACAAGGTTATGTAGATGATGCACACTTTGACATGCCCCTCATATATCATGTCGACGTTCGTAGTTTACATTTTGGTCGTCCCGAGTTTGGTTTAATCACAGGGTTTCATTTTGGTAAGTTTGTTAGGCCTCAGTTATATAGTTCAGGGGATATCAAATTTAAGGCTAGGGTATTTCCAAAAAAAAAATAGGGAAAAACTTTCAAACTTAGATCTTATTGGTGTTATTGAGGATGAAGAGTTATTCGGTACTTTATCTTATGAAGACGCAGTCCGTGTGTGTCTACTGTTAGTGTTAGAGGTCGTTTTTATGGGTCGGTTGTTGGATGAACAAGTGGATGATAAACTCCTACGTTTGGTTGAAGACCTTGAAACATGGAATTCGTTTCCATGGGGGGGGAGCACATTTGGAGGCAATTGTACAACCAGCTACTGAATGTCGTATCCAAACATAGGTGGAAACACCTTAAAAGCCTAGAAGTATCTCGTAAGTATGTTCCAACATATACACTATTTGGATTTGTTTGGGCTTTCAAGGTTATTGTTTTATTTATTTCTTATGATCGTATGAGTTTTCATTTTTTTGATTATATGTGATAGACTAACATAGTAGTTAATTTCATAGATATGGATTCTTGAGTCGTTTGAAAGAAGCAATAATTGGTGGAAGAAAGTCCCAGATGTCATACCAAGGGGTGTAGCCTGGTCAAAGAAAGAAGTTTTTACAAAATCGGATTATGGATTACTATTTGGCGAGGTAAACTTTTATATATGTTGGTCTTTGAAATCTTTTAGGTTCCATTAATCTTGCTTGCTTTGATTTTCTCGGGCTGATGATATTTGTAGGACTCGAAGATACATTTTGATTTGAAAGCCACACTATTGGAGCAGCAGTCCGATTGGTATATCCAATCTCAGGGGTTTATGTTGGGGTACATACCAAAGACACGTAAACAAAGAGCACCGGATGAATACGATGTGTTTTTACAGAAGTTGGAAGCAGCCCGGAAACGTAGGAGGACAGAAATACAGTATTTACCACTTGTTCCTAGGATTGACGCCAGTAGTCTTATTACAGAAATCGGCCTTAAGGATCGTGTGATTCAGGAGTTGAATTCTCGGGTTTTTAAGCTTGAGTCTATTATTCAGGTGATTTGCGCTATAAAGTAATATAATGCATGTTACAAATGAATGTCTAATTATATGTTTTTAAATATACTTTGTAGGTTCTTGCATGTGAACGAACTTGCGGATATCGGGTATCATTTTGTTTTCCGATAGCTTAATTTTCCTTTTTTCTTAAACAATTACTCGTTTTATTTATTCGGGTAACCATATACAGGAGACATTGGACTTTAGCCGATCATTTTCTCATCTAAGCCCTCAATTCCGAGAACAACTGAATCGTGAATTCTTTGGAACGGTTGACACTCTGATTTCTAATAGTTGTTCAGCCCAGATAGATGTCAACTTAGATGATGATATTGTACAGGTAATGTGCTTGTCCCAGTAATATGACAACATACGTTTTTTACCCTTTATCAGCACATACATTTTTTTTCTCAGGAGTATCTTTTACAAGAGGAATTAATGTTGAGGAATCAAGAGGAAGAAAGGTGGAAGGTTGAAGAATTAAAAGCCAAGGAAAATTTGTTTATGAACGCGTTGCTACAGGAGATTGACCACAGGGTGGAAAGAGAAAAGTTGTTGAATGAAGCTAAGGAGAGAAAAAAAAGTATTTTTGCATTTCATAAATCAGAACACTGGAAAAGGGCAAAGGCAGCCCAAGCTAAACCCGAAAAGAGAACTCAGAAAGATGGTTCAGAGTCATTGTATTACTGGTCCCCAAATTTCTTAGAAGCTGAAAAAAAGGAACACCTCCTATTGGATGTCGGGATCCAGATATGACTCGCTTTTTAAAAGATGTTAAACATTGGGTGGAGGTATGAACTTATTTTAATTTTTTTTAAATCATCATACAAGTAACATGTAATGTTATTTTTCCTAATGTAGCGACCATGTGTTTGTAGAATCTTGGTCGCTTGAACAAAGCTATCGACAAAGTAAATATTTATAATGAGTACGACGAATTCATTGGAAAGCCGGGTCCCCTACGTTGTATCTTTCCATGGTCAAAGGAACCAGTACGTGTGGATCGGAGGTTTTGGGAAACCTCAGTTTGTTTAGATCCGTGGAAAAAAGGATGGCTCATGGATGAGGTAAATGTTAACCAAATTACTGTTATTTTATGTACATCAATAGTTTTTCATTTCTTCTTGTTGTCTCATGAACTATGTTTTGCGTTTATGTTGACAGCATATTGACCTATGGGTCGAGTACATGCTGCACTTCAGACCTGATGACGCAGATTGGGCTATGGTTACTGGTTACTTTGTTCAACTACTTTTGCAAGATTCAATTCCAATATGGTATGCTAACGGAGATAAGTACCAAATTTCATGGGCCGATGTTGAGCAGGTTTTTATGCCTATCAACGAAAAAGAAAAACATTGGTTTCCAGCACAGTTCGAAATCAGGACAGGGATTGTAACGTTTTATGACAGTGCTCACCAGCAAGAAAAAAAGAGGGGTTCTAACGATGAACAAGAGCAGCATCCTTGGTATGTGAATATTCGTGCATGTTTACAGGTAATTAATAATTTTTCTAAAAATACTTGTTCTTAAAGATCAACCTCTATATGGCCTAAAAATACATTTGATAAAAATACATTGTTATTAGTATACATGTGCTGAAAATACATTTGCTAACAATACCATGTGATAAAAATACTCTTTGAAACTATAACTTAAGTACAAAAACCATAAATTACATAGGCTTTTAAGTACATATAACCTTCTTGTCAACAAAGTCAACCCCTAAATGTGTAAATTTAGTCTTAAAATATTTCTCACAAGTACAATTAAGTACAAAGCAACAATAACTTAGGTTTATGTGGTTAGGTTTGTAGTAAATGTATTTGTAATATATATACTCTTCCTCTCCCCATTGTTCTACAACCACACTAGCCAAAAACTTTCTTTCACCAGCCCAAAATTTCCATCATGTCTGATAACATTCCGGTTGAAGTTCACATGAACATTGTTAGAAGGCTTCCTGTCAAGCAATTACTACAATGTCGAACTGTCTCCAAGAGTTGGAAGGCTCATATAGACACTTTGCACTTCACAGCTAGTTATGGTGTAAAGGTTCCAAATGTTCCATCTCTTGTGTTGTGCTATCGGCAAAGGTATAAAGGGTACATGTGTTTTTTAGATCAAAATTTATCTCGCACAAATGTGCCTACAAACCTGTCTTATTCTGATATGATACCTGTTGGTTACTCCCATGGAGTATTGGGTTTTTCTTATGGTCCAATTATAGCTGACTTCTTGGCTGTTGTGTGGAACACATCGATCAGAAGGTCGGTTACAGCATATGTGTCTTATGCCACACAATCCCAAGAATTTGAAAAGCGACTATTGGCTTTTGGGGTAAGGCCTGACAACCTTGACCCAATTTTTCTAAAGATTTCATATCCTTTCAATCCTGAAGATCATGAATGGTCTGTCTTGCTTTTCTCATTTTCTTCTAGAGAATGGAACACTTTAGAAAGTCAATTTTTGCCTCGTCAGTCAATTAGACTAAAAAAGGCAAGTCAATGTGTCGTTGGTGGCCATATCTTCTGGTGTGGATATGAGAAATTTTATTCTAATGATGGTAGCATATACAAAAACTACATGATGGTGTCGTTCGACTTGGTTACCCACCTTTTCCAAGAGTTATACATACCAGATGAGTTGTTAGTGAATCTTCCCAAACCATTCTTTGTTTCTAACTTAAGAGACAACATTGTTATTTCTGGAAACTTAATTTATGATGACTTCTACGTTTTCGTGATTTGGCTGATAATGATTGCTGGTGGAAGCATTGCATCTTTTCAGTGTCTACTTAACATACCCACTCCTTGTAAATTGAAATTAATTGGTTTCAATCCTAACAATGACCCCATACTTGAGGTTCAGAACCCGGAAGGATTTGCTACGACTCTTGGAACTCACAACATAGCTTCTGGTACCTTTGTCAGTATGGGAATTGAAGGAGATGGTGGTTCCTTTTACATCGCCCCCTATTGTGAATCAGCTATTCTGCAAACTCATGTTGATCGAACGGATTATGGTCTACGTAATCTGTTACTGTATGGTCATGTTTAGTATCTTTTGTAATAGGCATCTTGTCATGTTTAGTATCTTTTGTAATAGGGTCGTACGGTCATGTCGCTAGTCTTTAGCCTTCTGGTCAGTTATGTTTAGTATCTTTTGTAATAGGGTCTTATGAAGTCAATAGGTTATCTACCATTGTAGTTGGGTAGTTATGTAATGACTCTTATCTTTTGTACTAGGATTATGTATGAAATGAAGTTATTGTTATCTTATTATTTTATGTAGCTTATACTTGTATATATCGCTTATTATAAATTTTTTTTATTTTTTTATTTTTTTATTTTTTATTATTATTATTATTATTTTAATTTTTAAATACTGAATTTATGTTTATATTATTGCGTCAGCTTCAAAATGTAGGCTTGGTTAATTTTTAGTGTAATCTTGTTTATTTTCTTGTAATCTTGTTTTTAAATACTTAATTTTTAGTGTAATCTTGTTTATTTATTATTTATTATTTATTTTATTATTTTTTTTATCCTATTATTTTTAAATACTTAATTTTTAGTGTAATCTTGTTTATTTTCTTTAATATGTTTCCTTTTGCCTACAGGCTGGACTTCTGATTATTTTAGAACAAGCCAAAGTGTTTGATAAGAAACGTATAAATCCTGCCAATTATGCCATCACATTCAAGAATGCACACAACATTCCATCACAAGGAGGCTTGTTTGGTGATTGCGGTATTTGGGTATGCATATGGTTATATCGCTTGGCATATGGAAAGTCGTTGGCAGTGGATAATCCGGTTCAGGCTGCTCTTGCTTACCGTGAGCGTATGGCTGACTTCTATTTCACACACAAAGTGCATAGTTGGTAGGGTTGTCGGGCTGACAACATTTTTTGTAATTCGGGTACTTGGTTTTATGTATTACTATAAACTATATTATGCCACATGTTTTTAACGTTTATCGTTTGTTTCATTTTAATTATAATGATGGTCACTTTTTAAAAATTTTTTTTTCCAGCATTCTTGAAGGTTTAACACGATTTCACATACGAAGTGGACATGGTTTCATGGGAAGTTGTTCCACTTGTTCAGGTACACGTTATCATTTGCTACTACCTATGACAATATGCCAAACAGTTTTGCACATAAGGCATTACACATAATATCGTTCACAAATAAAAACAATATGCCATAAAGTTTAGCACATAATAATTAAACATAAGACTAGAAATCATTTAAATGATACGCATTAGATGATTCCGGGTAGGAATTTAAGTTGAAGGCAGTATTGGATGGTTGACCACCCCATAACGCATCACCCTGGTAAAGGTTGTTCGAGGTTTGGCCGATGCTAGGATATGACTGTTGACCACCCCAAAATAAATCACCCTGGTAAAGGTTGTTCGAGGTTTGCCCGATGCTAGGATATGAAGGTTGATGATGAGGCGAAAAATGATCCGTTTTTAGGGGGTCATTTAAGCCCGAATCCGAATTTATTTGATCAAATATTGCCCTAAATCGTTCCTTTTGTGATTTTAGGTGTTTGGAGAGTGAATTCTGGAAAAGAAGCCATTTTGGACGTTTTTGGAGCATAAAAGTGAAGAAAACGGCAAAGTACCAAATTTCCATGCTGAAGATACAAGGTGACGGCGTCAAGACTACCATCTTGACGGCGTCAGACATGAGGAATTAAACACCGTAGGTGGTGACGGCGTCAGAAGGCATCATGACGGCGTCAAAGTGGCAAGAATAAAATACCGTGGTCAGTGACGGCGTCACATAGGCCGTCATAAGTAGATCAAGGCCGTCCGAGGAAGTATATGGCGGCGAGGTGACGGCGTCACAAGTAACTCTTGACGCCGTCAGCCTACTTTTCCTATATATAGTTTTCTAGTTTTTTCATTAAAAAGAGAGAAGTTTTGGTGAAACCCTAAAGACGATTTTGGTGCCTCTTTTACAGGCTTTCAAGGGTTCCAAACCCTTGAGACCTTGCATTGTAATTGAGATAAGTGTACTTTCAATTCAATCAATATGTCTATGTGTTGGTTGTTTATCTCTTGTTCTTGTCTCAATTCTACTATGCTAGGCTAGATCTCTTTTGTGTTTGCTTAGATCTAATGAAACCTAGATGTTGATTATGTGTTGATTACTTGTCTATTCTTGTTTTGGATGAATGATATTATATGTTAGGCTTAAGAAAACTGGCAGATCTCCAAATGGTAACATGCTTGAACGTCTTAAGAAACATGAACCGAGGCGTACTAGGTCTTTATTGGTTGTATTTAATGCATGAGCCACTGTTTACAATCCCTATAGTTGTGCTGGGTCATGGTGTAGGAGGAGATAAGAGCTCATAGAGTTGGGGAGTTATGTATGCCACCCCACGAATGGTATTAAGGAATACAATCCGTCATCCATACAAGTGTAACAAGTAATTAACGTGTAAAAGATATCTAGGGAGTAATGAAGTCTAAGTAAACACAATTTCTCCAACCACTGCTCACAACCTTAGTATAATTAGTTTATTTTTATTTTTATTATTTTATTTTGATTGCATCTTAGCTTTGGGTTAGTTGAATAGCAACTAATTCCGCCCACTCTTCCAAAACCCGAGATTTTACTTGCTTTTATAAAAATATAAAAAATACAAAAATAACCATCTCTCATCTTTAGAACTATTAATTAGGTTTTCTAATCCTAGCGACACTATTCCTAAGCTGAACGATCAATCCCCCGGTACTTGTCACTATACTATACTACAACGATCAGGTACACTGCCTGGTGGGGGTTGTAAGCTTCTCGAGATCCCTCGAGAGGTAAAGCAAGGTGCGATTCCCACGCATCAAGTTTTTGGCGCCGCAGCCCGGGGAATAGTTATTGTCTAGGTTAGAATTTCTTTTTATTAGGTCTACTTGCTAGATTCCTTTCTAGTAAGATTTTATTTTTATTTTTAGGTCTTCTTTAGTCTATCTATTTCTTTGTGCCCTTTGTTTGTAAAACCATTTTCATTTGTCTTCATGGCGGATGAGATTCCATTTGGATCATTAACAGTAGAGGAACAATTAGTTTACTCAGATAGATTTGATTCCTGTTGTTCCAATGAATTTTTAAGTGATCTTAACTATATACAAGAGGAAATGGGTGTAAAGTTTGATAGGTTTGATGAGTTATGCGCATGTGTGGCCTATATTAAACTATCATTGTTAGGATCAATTCCTTTTAGTAAGACCCTTTGGAAAAATTTTGAGGAAAGCCTCCTAACCGTGAACCATGAGGTCAATGAATTGATGGGTTTGTATACATCACAACTTGAGGAAACAATTAAGGAGGATTTAGCCGAACATGAACATATTGAGCAAAAAGATGAATCCTTTAGGCAAATTAAACATTGTAATCAAGTTATTGGGGAAGGTTCTTATGAATCAGACTTAGAACTTGAAATGGCTAGAGAAGGATTTGAGATACTTAGCAACATGTTTAGGATAGATTCTACTAAAACACGTGATGAGGATATAGGTGATGTTGAGAAAAGGAAGGATGAGGTAAATAACACAAACCTACAAAGTACCCCACAACTCCCACCATCACTTGAGGAATACACACCACCCGTGACTTACCCGGAAGAAGTAGAAGAGACTATAGGAGCCCCAATAGAGGTAGAACCCTTGTACCAAACACCACTAGAGGATATAGGTTTGAATACTTGTAGTGATAACCTTACTCTTAGTTCTAGGGAATTACCTAGTGTTGATGAACCGGGACCTCAATCTTCACACAACTTTCCATCCTTAGATATACATCTAGGAGACAAAAGAGGAGCCGACCCAGCCATCAACCCATGTAGTCCGGGTAGTCTTAGGATAAAGGTAGTGGACTCTAAGCCTTGTAGAGAGGAAGCCAATATAGGAGTGGAACATAACCTTACATGCTTACATCACCCATTCATGATTGATCACAAAACACATTATGGGTTTAAACCGGGTTTATTAGGTCAAGATGGATTCCCAACTAGGAGTCTCTCAAAATTGATAGAAGATGATCCCTTTCTAAGAGAAAATCTTAATTCACCCACTAACCCAATTGAATTAGGTAAGGATATGATGATAGGATCCCGCATCTTTGAGCATACAATTCATCCACCACTCTTTCCTCACGAGGCATATTTACACCCTAAGGGTGTGTATCGCTACTTTCACCCGCACTTAATCCTAAGTGTAGGGAAAACCTCACCTTTATTCGTGAAATAAGGGTAGAGTCAGGCTCGCGACTCAAACAAAAACAAGCGCTTATTGGGAGGCAACCCAAGCTTTATTTATTTATTTGTTTGTTTGTTTATGTGTTTGTTATTTGCTTCCGTATGCATGTTTTATTTTTATTGTTGGTTGATCATGTTTCTCAATTAAAATGTGGAAATACTTTACTATGTTGTTTGGCCTAGTCTTAACTCCAACCTAAAGGTATTTTTGCAAAAGATAAGTGTAAGGGGAAAACCCCAAATATGTTTTTAAGAAACAAACCGATCATGATTCTCCACAATATTTAATGAACATGTATATTCGTATTTGTTAGAGTCAAATGCTTGTATTGAGTCATAATGAAGTTTTGCAAGATTTTCCAGGAAGTAGGACAAAGTTTTTCCAGAAATTTTCCGGAAACTTAACATAAGAATTTCTGCAGGTCCATTCTGATGGCGTCAGAGTATTGCTCTTGACGGCGTCAGGAATTAAAATCTGGAAATTTTACCGGTTTTGTTTTTCTAACGGAGTCTTATGGTTTTTGTGAATTATTAAGTTTTATAATCTCCAGGAAATCTGCAAACTTCATTCCACAAGCATTATATCTTACTTTGTTTTCTAGGATTTAGTAACTTATATAGGATGCCGCCGATTTTACGCGAGGTTGCCTTGTCTATTGTTGTCAGGATTTACAGGTTATTTATGACAAGAAGATGATTTATATTCTGGAAGGGAAGCTTTGATGGTTCGTTTTCTTGGAGGAAGATTTAACCTGGCCAATCTATAATCCATACCGAGCGAATCAGGGGAGTATTTGATTTCATTCTCTTTACTTTTTCACTTTTACATTCTTTACTTGAACATTGGGGACAATGTTCATCCTAAGTGTAAGGGGAGGGTAAAAAGATGATACCTTACGTATGCACTTTCGCTTGAGTTTGTTTTGTTTGATAGTAGATGTGTAATAAAACTATGAGAAATACTTGTTAGTGTAATTTTAGCGCCAAATTTAAAATTTTTTACAACATTTAGGAGTGAAACTTTAGCCCTAGCAAGCGTCTCATGGATAGGAGATTGTATGACTAGCACATAACCGTATATTCAGAAAAATTTTCCACCCAAAAATGTGAGGTTCGCCTTTAGAATAGTTTAATGTAAAGTATGTAAAGATTCAAGTGTAAGGGGAATGCTCAAACCCCTATGATGTATTATTTTGGATGGTAGGGTAAGAGTGTATGCAAAAAAAAAAAAAAAAAAAAAAAAAAAAAAAAAAAATCGAAATAATTAAAAAAAAAAAAAAAAAAAAAAAAAAAAAAAAAAAACGGACTACCATCCCGTTTTCATTCTATGTTCATTTTATGTTTTAGTTACTTTACATTTATTAGCTTAAGTCGAGTCTAGTCTTGGCTTAGCAACGCCATCTTGTACATGTAATTGACCAAGATTGTTAACTCGCCACCAGTAAAATTTCCTTTATCCAACAAAACCGTGTAATTCATATCCCTACACCTAACGTTATAACTTTTTAAAAGACCTCTTTGATAGTTTATCCTAGGTGCTTACGCCATGTGGTGGAGGTTTGATCCTTTCCCAAGCCTATGGTAATCTATTTTGCTATGACAGGTAGTGAGAGATATCTTCCATTTCCATAATGTTATATTACTTTATAACACCCGAGAGATGTGAGTATCTAAACACTATTTGTGAGGTGCTAGTGTATGACCTCCGTGCTTGTCTATTGGTCTTTAGTGGAACGATTATTTGTTGTAATTACTTTTATATTAGTGTTAAATGACCCCTAACTTGTCTTTCAAGTAGAATAAAAGCGCATTTGCTTGAGGACAAGCAAATCTCAAGTGTAAGGGTATATGATGAGGCGAAAAATGATCCGTTTTTAGGGGGTCATTTAAGCCCGAATCCGAATTTATTTGATCAAATATTGCCCTAAATCGTTCCTTTTGTGATTTTAGGTGTTTGGAGAGTGAATTATGGAAAAGAAGCCATTTTGGACGTTTTTGGAGCATAAAAGTGTAGAAAACGGCAAAGTACCAAATTTCCATGCTGAAGATACAAGGTGACGGCGTCAAGACTACCATCTCGACGGCGTCAGACATGAGGAATTAAACACCGTAGGTGGTGACGGCGTCAGAAGGCATCATGACGGCGTCAAAGTGGCAAGAATAAAATACCGTGGTCGGTGACGGCGTCACATAGGCCGTCATAAGTAGATCAAGGCCGTCCGAGAAAGTATATGGCGGCGAGGTGACGGCGTCACAAGTAACTCTTGACGCCGTCAGCCTACTTTTCCTATATATAGTTTTCTAGTTTTTTCATTAAAAAGAGAGAAGTTTTGGTGAAACCCTAAAGACGATTTTGGTGCCTCTTTTACAGGTTTTCAAGGGTTCCAAACCCTTGAGACCTTGCATTGTAATTGAGATAAGTGTACTTTCAATTCAATCAATATGTCTATGTGTTGGTTGTTTATCTCTTGTTCTTGTCTCAATTCTACTATGCTAGGCTAGATCTCTTTTGTGTTTGCTTAGATCTAATGAAACCTAGATGTTGATTATGTGTTGATTACTTGTCTATTCTTGTTTTGGATGAATGATATTATATGTTAGGCTTAAGAAAACTGGCAGATCTCCAAATGGTAACATGCTTGAACGTCTTAAGAAACATGAACCGAGGCGTACTAGGTCTTTATTGGTTGTATTTAATGCATGAGCCACTGTTTACAATCCCTATAGTTGTGCTGGGTCATGGTGTAGGAGGAGATAAGAGCTCATAGAGTTGGGGAGTTATGTATGCCACCCCACGAATGGTATTAAGGAATACAATCCGTCATCCATACAAGTGTAACAAGTAATTAACGTGTAAAAGATATCTAGGGAGTAATGAAGTCTAAGTAAACACAATTTCTCCAACCACTGCTCACAACCTTAGTATAATTAGTTTATTTTTATTTTTATTATTTTATTTTGATTGCATCTTAGCTTTGGGTTAGTTGAATAGCAACTAATTCCGCCCACTCTTCCAAAACCCGAGATTTTACTTGCTTTTATAAAAATATAAAAAATACAAAAATAACCATCTCTCATCTTTAGAACTATTAATTAGGTTTTCTAATCCTAGCGACACTATTCCTAAGCTGAACGATCAATCCCCCGGTACTTGTCACTATACTATACTACAACGATCAGGTACACTGCCTGGTGGGGGTTGTAAGCTTCTCGAGATCCCTCGAGAGGTAAAGCAAGGTGCGATTCCCACGCATCAGTTGAACACCCCAAAACAAATCACCCTGGTAAAGGTTGTTGGACGGTTGCCCGATGACATCATTAGATGCCTCACCCATCCGACTCAGCTTATCCCAATCCTGGTAAATTCTTCCATTCTGAAAATAGTCCTCGTACACATCTGTTGTCGGTTCGACTATTACCTCTCTTTCAGTACCTGTCTTACGTTTGAGATTTCCACTCATATCCAACAACACGGTTCTACTCGCCTGTTCTATCACAGGTTCCTGCAACACTGATTTTCCCTTGTTTGATGCTCTTTTGGTGGTTGTACTTTGCTGCACGCATACTAACTTTATGACCAAAATGCACATATATATATATATATATATATATATATATATATATATATATATATATATATATATATATATATATATATATATATATGTATGTATAAAAAATAATAATAATAATAATAACTAACTTTGCTGCACACATACATATCTAAATTTTTGTCATGTTACAAACTTACCTCTATTCTTGGCAATGGTTGCATACATGATTCACGTGTGTGGCCTTTGTTGCCACACCTGCCACACTTATTTTCTTTCGGTTCTTCATTTTTTAATCGAATACGGTCTTTGTTTTTTGGTCTTCCCGATTGTCGTTTAACCATTACCGGAGGCAAAACCTTTTGCAGGTTACCGGGATTAACCCAATCGGCTTCATCTGCCAGTGGAAAGACCAGTTCATTGTATGTGCCTTTAAGGTTGGTTTTTGTGAACCATGGTAGCGCCCATTGGTTACAGTCGGTCAAAGCTTCTGCCCTACACACAGCACACACATGACCACACGGTATACCCGAAAGTTGCCATTGCCTGAAATTGCATGAAATTACATATATGCAAGTCAGAAAGAAAAAATAATAAAATGTAATCAACTTGTATATATAATAAACATGTTGGTAATACATACTTGCAAGTGCATTCTCTTTTTATGAAATCGACTATATGAGAATTATAAGTGTCTAACACTTGGTACACAGCACACATGGCAATGCCTCTAACTTCCCAGTTAGCACTCTTTAGCATTCTGAATTGCACCTTTGCTGCTGCCCATTCTCCAAGTTCAAATTCTGGTGCGTCTACATAATTATAAAGAAAAAAAATTGTGATTATTTCACTGTAAAAAAATGTACCATGCAAAAATTATTTTATTAGTAATTCAGATTATAGAAACACCAAATATTTACCTTGATATTTTTCTCGTCGTTCAAAATACCAGTTTTGTAACAACTTTCTGTAATACTCCAGGAGATGTGTTATTGGAACCTTTCGCACTAGTCTCGTTAAACAGTTAATTGATTCTGCACTATTAGACGTCAAGTAATTGTATCTATTTCCTTCACAATATGCCCGTGACCACTTTTCAAAACCTGCTTCTTCCAGTTTTTTTACTGCTTCTGGTCTAACAGCGCGAAGCTCTTCGATTGCTTTGTGAAAGTTTTCGACTGTATAAGATTTGCACGCCTTCCAGTATATATACTTATCCCTATCGCTGCTCAAATTGCAATTCATTTGCAAGTAACGGCAACAATTGCCATGAAAGCAATCTGGGAAAACTTTATTACACGCTTGGATAATCGATTGATGTCTGTCAAAAATAATTGCCAATCCAGGAACTACACCGATGCTCTCTTTCAACTTGGTCAAAAATACTGTCCATGCTTCACCTGTCTCTCCTTGTGCCACACCTGTAGCAATTGGTATGATTTGGTTGTTACCATCTATACCAACAGCAAGCAAGTTGGTACCTTTGTATTTTCCTTTAAGATGCGCCGCATCAATAATCAACAACGGCCGCATGAAGGCTATGAAACTCTGAACCTAAATGAGTAACCATGTATTAGTTTCGATTAATGTAAAAGGAACAAACTTTAAACTAAATTATTAAAAAGTATATAAATATTTAACTTTATATTCTATATAAAAGCAACTCTTACCGCAACACCAAATGCTATAAACACCGACTTAAATCTTCCTGCCTTGTCTGTTTCAATGTGTGTTACCGTCCCCTTGTTTGCTATCTTTAAATTGTGACAATAATACGGAAGCTGCTCAAACGAATCCTTAGGTGTCCCATTTAACAACTCAAACGTTAAATTCCTTCCTCCCCATACTCGTTTGTAAGAAAGGTCTACTTTCCAATCAACCTTAATATCTTTTTGTATATCCCTCACCTTGTATGTTCTGCTATTATCTTTCATTTTTTCGTAAAGTAAATGACTTAATAATTTCATTGTATCATTACGATGATTAGGACATAGTTTAGTTCGTGAACATGTGTGCACGTCATTTACGGTGGATACATAGAATTTACTACCCACTTTTATTTTGCGAGTGTATATACACCAGTGGCAACCATCGTTTCTGCATTTCACGCTGTACCTCGTGCTTTTAGATTTAATAACTACATATTCAAAACTTTCAAGTAATGATTTCTTGCCTATAGCAAACATGCATTCTTGCTTATTATAAAGTTCCCGAAACTTGTAATATCTAGTATCACTTGTAAATGATTTTATATGAGGCTGGATTTGTTTAATAATTGGAGTCGGGGCCTTGGGTGGAATGGGAATATTTTTAAATGAGTTCTTTTGCCATATCGGAACCGAATCAGGTTTGGTGTGAAATGAAAAATCTTCAACTTTTTGGGTGGGATGATGTAATTGTATAGGTAACAATGGAACATTAAGATCGAATGATATATTATTAGAAGCATAAGATGATTTTACCTCCGTTGGTTGTTCCGTGATTGATATGAATAATTTATGAGTCTGGTCGTTTTTAGAACAAACATCATGTATGAAATATTGGACATCATCATCGTCAACAATGTCCAATGACATGGAACCATCCTTGTAAAACAACTTTACATCACAAGTTCCTATCGCCTTGGCAGCGTCCACCTTTTTCTTGATGTAGGCCACAAGGTTATTGTAACTGATGTCTTTATGTAGTTTAACAGCATGCTTTGACCCTGGATGTACTAAAACCACCTTAAACTTAGACGTGTCTTCATTACTCGTTTTTACTATTTTTTTTTTAATTTCCAGAAAAGAAACATGAACTATTTGCTAATGCATTCAGTTTTTATTTAGTTATCAATATACATTAGAACATTAGGGAATTAGATTGTAAGAAACCCCATTTTGTACTTGTTCATTTATGTCATTGTACTTAAATGTGTCTAGTTACAAAGTCGCCCAAAGACCATAAAATTGGTTAACTTTCAAGTCGCCCAGATTACCCATCTTATGTACTTGTACATTTACGAAAATTGTACTTTTTAGCCTAACTGGTACATGTACATTAATACAAGTCAATTTTACTCCAAGTCGCCCAAGTTACCAACTTTATGTAATTGTATATTAATATCATTCGTATACTTTATCAGTCATCCACTAATCTAACATTTTTTTTTTAATTTTTATTTTTTTAGGTATGGACAAAAGCATCTTCGAAACACGTCGTTGGATATGAAGTCGTGGTGGAAAGATTTGGTAACATTGCGGTTAAAACAGTTTCACAGCACACTTGTAAGGAATGTTTATGTAAAATGGCATGATAATACTCTAGTAGGTCGCCCAAAAAAAGTTAATTGAATTAGCTACCATTTGTACTTGTTCATTTACTATGATCAACCATATCATGTACTTTGTATTTAAGGATATTTATTTTTGAATATAAGTACTTTCCCAGATTTCCTTTTCATTGTAGAAAAACAATTCAGGAAAAGCATTCATGTCTTACTCTTCTAGTAGGTCTTACAATAGGAATCAGTACCAATTCCAAGATGTCGCTAACATGACGCATTGCAACTGTCGGCCTTCTTATCCACTACCTGTCAAAGTTTCTTGGTCACAAAAAAACCCAGGAAGAAGGTACAAAGCATGTCCGGCGAATATATGTAAGGTTTATGGTTTTTTAGACCCCGAGCTCCCGTCACAATACTACAAAGACTTGTTTTGGCGAGAGCATGAAGAGAAAAACTCACTAATAAATCAACAGGGAAGTTTTGTGGCGAACTCGGAAGATTCAATACAACAACTGATTGGCATGTTCGAAAAAGAGATGAAGGAAGTGAAGGCTAAGACAAAAGTTCATGAAATAATTATGTTAATGTTAGGTTTGGTAGTTGTAATCCTTTTCATTGTGTTGTGTTTGTTAGAGTAGGTTTAATGATTCTCATGAACTCAAGTCATGTTTTCAATGTTATGATATGTATGCTTTTGGAAATAAACAACTTTGTAACTTATATGATAATAACTGGTAATCTACCATTAAATAACTAAACAACCTCCACATTATCCACAATAATATCATGTTACATTCATATCCTACAAATTTACTATGGGGAATATTGCACCTTGTATTTCCAGAAGTAGTCCGCCATTCGCTCACGATAGGCTATAGCTGCTAGTGTAGGGTTGGCCAATTCTAATGACATATTATTGGCCAAACGATAAAGGATTATACATACCCATACTCCGCAGTCACCGTATAAACATTCTTGTTTTGGGACATCCTTGCAGTCTTTCCAGGTTATCTCATAACCGTCAACATCTATTCCTTTTGCATCCAATACTCCTTGTTCTTTAAGATAATTTGCCAAATTATTTGCAAATGCCTGTGGTATGGTCTTCTTCCACCATTCTCTTCTTCTAGAATATTTAGGAAGCGTGTCGTATAGTGTTATAACACCTGTACGTATATGAAGTTCCCCCATCACCCAGTGAGAACTGGGCTCATTAATTGGAAATAGAACCTACATTTTAGCATTAAAACAGTTTACAGTAGTAAGAATATAGGAATTAAAATTAGAAATAAAAAAATGCTAAAAACATAAAATTATTAAGACCTTTTCCACATCAGACCAAGGCACTGGATATTTACAACCATTCGCCCAATAGCTTCGTATGCTATTGTCCATGACTTGTGGACTGAAAAAAGAACCGGCAATTGCCCAATCAGCATCATGTGGTCGGAATGTCCACATCAAGTCAACCCATACGTCTATGTGCTGTTTTTTTAAAAAGAACCGGCAATTGCCCAATAAGCCATCTTCAGTGAATACCATATCAAACAATGTACATACAAAATTTACGTACCCCGTACCGAAACCATCCATCGCTGCACTCATCTAAAGCTAATAGAGATTTCCAAAAATAGATATCAGCAAACGTGTCTTCGTTACCCCAAGGGAAAATGAACTTAATATCAATGTCGTTCTCAAGAAACTTTTTAATCGAAGGCAGTACAATACAATTGCTTTTCTGTTTCCTCCCCCTCGCATATCTTACCAGGTTCTGAAAATGAATACATAAATATCACATTACGATACTAATGATGAAATGATGACATAATTTAGCAAATAAGCAGTCTGGGTGCTCAGCATGCACTCAGAATGGGAAAAACAAAAATGGAGCATGCAGCCCTATGAAACAAGATCTAATCTAGCAAATAAGCACTGTTCCTTAAAGCGACGCTTATTGGCTTTCCAATAAGCCAAGATTCAGGTTGTGGGCCCCACTATGGAAGCCAGGATATGCAATTGAAAATTGGTGTTTTGATCAAGGTTTGTGTTGCAGGGCAACCCTTTGCCCTGCAGCCCACTTTAAGCTAGCAAGTAAGCAAGAAATAAAAATCTAAAAAATAAGAACAAAGCTAATTCCTAAAGTTGAGGTGGGGGATTATATCATGTAAAAATCTCAAGGTCTGAATCCTTACAGAAAAATCACTAAAATTCCCACAAAATTGGGTATGTCGCTAAATGGTGAATTTTGACTCTTTAGAATTTTTAGTAAAGTTGACTAATTTCAGATTTGGTTCATCCTAGATGATTGAATAAGTTATGCTATCCCTAAATGACCCTAAATTAACCACCATAAACTACTTTTGATTCAATTTAAAGTTTTTGACTCCCCAAAATTTCAACAGTTAAGCTGATGTGGGATTTGTATGCAATTTTGAATTTTCCTATAAAAGTGACCAAGGCAATAGTTTTTCTGAGCTATAAAAGTGACCAAGGCAATTTTGACTTTTCCTACAAATAACAACTACCAGCAAATCAAAGTAATTCCAAACACCCCTTATGTTTTCATGATAAATGTGGTAATTAAACTTGTATATACCTCTACAAATGGTTCCAATGGTGGTAGTTGCAAAGCATCACCGAAATCAGGAGGGGATATGTTTTCACGATTAATTCTTTGTGAAAGCCTTCTCACGACTCTTGGAGTAGTGTCTGGAGGTGATGTATAAGGGGACCTGTTAAATTTGCCTGGGTTCCTCTTTCGTTTCAATCGGTTGAAGATAGATCTTACATCATTAACTAGTACAACGTTGATGTCAGACAACAACATATTTTGTGCCTGAAATAATTTACAATATAATCAACACATGAATAAAGTATTTGTTGTAAAGAATCTAGCGAGTGTGAAGACTATACAATCGTTTTCAATGGTACTCATTTAACAATAACATTACCTGACTGGTATGCTTGTCAACATCCACATCAATGTAAATAACTTCGGCTGCATTGTCACCACCATTTCCCCCGTCCCCTTGTGGTTCTCCTGGTTCCTCACCCACATTCCCAGCCCCCTCCTTTTCAACGCCGTCCTCCTTAGCCGTTGCTTCTCTCATTTCAACCCCCACCTTTTCAACATCCTCAGTTTCGTTTTTATCAACATCCATATCCATCAAATCCTAGAGAATAAATAAAATAATCACAGCCGCTTAAAAATGAAGTAATACTTGATACGTCGGAATCGCACCAGGCTTTACCTCTCAAGGGATCTTGAGAAGCTTACAACCCCCACCAGGCAGTGTACCTGATCGTTGTAGTATAGTATAGTGACAAGTACCGGGGGATTGATCGTTCAGCTCAGGAATAGTATCGCTAGGATTAGAAAACCTAAATACTAGTTCTAAAGGTGAGGGATGATTATTTTTGTATTTTATATTTTTTAGAAAGCAAGTAAAAATCTCGGGTTTGAATGATTTGGGCGGAATTAGTTGCTAATCAACTGACCTAATACTAAAGATGCAATCAAAATAAAATACTAGAAATAAAAATAAACTAAATTATACTAAAGTTGTGAGCAATAAGTGGAGAAAATGTGTTTACTTAGATTTCACTACTCCCTAGACATCTTTTACACGTTAATTACTTGTTATAATTGCATGGATGACGGATCGTATTCCTTAATACCATTCATGGGGTGGTACACTTAACTCCCCAATTCTATGAGCTCTTATCTCCTCCTACACCATGCCCAGCACAACTATAGGGATTTTAAACAGTGGCTCATGCATTAAATATAACCAATAAAGACCTAGTGCGCGTCGGTTCATGTTTCCTAAGACGTTCAAGCATGTTACCAATTGGAGATCTGCCAGTTTTCTTAAGTCTAACATATAAATCATTCATCCAACACAAGTATAAACAAGTAATCAACACATAATTAATATCTAGGTTTCATTAGATCCAAGCAAACACAAGATAGATCTAGCCTAGCATGATGGAATTAAGACAAGAACAAGATATAGACAACCAACACATAGACATATTGATTGAATTAAAAGAACACTTATCTCAATTACACATGAAAGGTATCAAGGGCTTGGAACCCTTGAAAAACCTGTAAAATTCGCACCAAGTTCGTACTTAGGGTTTCTCCAAAACTTCTCCCTTTTTAATGTGAAAATCAGAAAACTATATATAGGAAAAGGGGTCTGATGGCGTCAAGACCAAGCTTGTAACGCCGTCACCTTGCCGCCAAAACTTTTCTCGGACTGCCTTGATCTACATTTGACGCCGTCAAGTAATAATCATTTCCAGGCCGTCATGACTTTTACTCTTGACGCCCTACTTCGTGACGCCGTCAATTCTCTACTGGACCGTCATGGAATTTTGGTCATGACGCCGTCAGGAAGTTACTCTTGACGCCGTCACCTACTGTTCCCAGCATGGAAAATTAAGACTTTGGCGTTTTCTTCACTTTTATGCTCCAAAAACGTCCGAATTACTTCCTTTTCCAGATTTCTCTCCCAAAGTACCTAAAATCACAAAAGGAACGATTTAGGGCAATATTTGATCAAATAAATTCGAATTCGGGCTTAAATGACCCCCTAAAAATGGATCATTTTTCGCCTCATCATATACCCTTACACTTGAGATTTGCTTGTCCTCAAGCAAATGCGCTTTTATTCTACTCAAAAGACAAGTTAGGGGTCATTTAACTCTAATATAAAAGTAATTACAACAAATAATCATTCCACTAAAGACCAATAGACAAGCACGGAGGTCATATACAAGCACCTCACAAATAGTGTTTAGATACTCACATCTCTCGGGTGTAATAAAGTGTAAATTACAATATGAAAACGGAAGATATCTCTCACTACCTGTCATAGCAAAATAGATTACCATAGGCTTGGGAAAGGATCAAACCTCCACCACATGGCGTAAGCACCTAGGATAAACTATCAAAAAGGTCTTTTAAAGGGTTGTAACGTTAGGTGTAGGGATATGAAATACACGGTTTTATTGGATAAAGGAAGTTTTACTGGTGGCGAGTTAACAATCTTAGTTAATTACATGTACAATATGGCGTTGCTAAGCCAAGACTAGACTCGACTTATGCTAATAAATGAAAAATAAAAAAAATATAAAATGAACATAGAATAAAAAGGGATGGTAGTCCGTATGTTTTTTCTCTTTTTCCTTTTTCTAATTTTTTTTTTTTTTTTTTTTTTTTTTTTTTTTTTTTTTTTTGCATACACTCTTACCCTACCATCCAAAATAATACATCATAGGGAATGAACATTACCCTTACACTTGAATCTTTACATACTTTACATTAAACTAATCTAATGACTCGAATTGAGAAAAATCAAAACACTTGGAGCACTTTTAAGATTAACGTATATATGGGGGTAATATATGTTGTTCTTCCCCATTACTCCATAAAATAAGTACTTACCCATGAGTCCCAATCGTCCCAAAACAATATGTACAAAGATATGACTCGACTTAGCAACCATGTAATCAATTAGATAGTTAACTTAGGGTTTAACAAATAACAATAATGCACTAAAAATGAGCGCATACACGGAAGGCTAAGGCGATTTGGTTGTACATTTAAGTGGGGTGTAACAAATTCTTCCTTTAAGTAAGATGCTTAAAGTTAGAAACGAAAAGATAGGCTCAGAGGGGTGTACTAGGGGTTTCGTGTACTAAAAATGAGTACAATGCTAAGGGTGTGGGAAAAATTAGTTGACTTAACTAGCCAAGTAATATGACTTAAATGGTCAAGTAATTATGATACGGGTTTAACACAAGGGTGATCCTAATGCCTCTTATCATGTAGTAAATCCTACTACACGAATGTAGTCTTACTAGCGGTCTCGGGATGCATCACTAACGCAAGTTCTAGAATCTAAATGCTACCGGTACATTCATAAGCACTAATAATAAATGCTTTTCCTATCAAATCTAAAGGCGAACCTCACATATTTGGGTGGAAAATTTTTCTGAAAGTACGGTTATGTGCTAGTCATACAATCTCCTATCCATGAGACGCTTGCTATGGCTAAAGTTTCACTCCTAAATGTTGTAAAAAAATTTTAAATTTGGCGCTAAAATTACACTAACAAGTATTTCTCATAGTTTTATTACACATCTACCATTAAACAAAACAAACTCAAGCGAAAGTGCATATGTAAGGTATCATCTTTTTACCTTCCCCTTACACTTAAGATGAACATTGTCCCCAATGTTCAAGTAAAGAATGTAAAAGTGAAAAAGTAAAGAGAATGAAATCAAATACTCCCCTGATTCGCTCGGTATGGATAATAAGATGGCCAGGTTAAATCTTCTCCAAGAAAATGAACAATCAAAGCTTCCCTTCCAGAAAAATAAATCATCTTCTTGTCATACATAACCTGTAAATCCTGATAAAATAGACAAGACAACCTCGCGTAAAATCGGCGGCATCCTATATAAGTTACTAAATCCTAGAAAACAAGATAAGATATAATGCTTGTGGAATGAAGTTTGCAGATTTCCTGGAGATTATAAAACTTAATAATTCACAAAAACCATAAGACTCCGTTAGAAAAACAAAACTGGTAAAATTTCCAGATTTTTACACTTGACGCCGTCAGAAGTGACCTGCAGAAATTCTTATGTTAAGTTTCCGGAAAATTTCTGGAAAAACTTGGTCCTACTTCCTGGAAAATCCTGCAAAACTTCATTATGACTCAATACAAGCATTTGACTCTAACAAATACGAATATACATGTTCATTTAATATTGTGGAGAATCATGATCGGTTTGTTTCTTGAAAACATATTTGGGGTTTCCCCTTACACTTATCTTTTGCAAAAATACCTTTAGGTGGAGTTAAGACTAGGCCAAAACAACAAAGTAAAGTATTTCCACTATTTAGTTTAGAAACATGATCTACCAACAATAAAAATTAAGCATGCATACGGAAGCAAATAACAGACAAACAAAATAAAATCACACAAAACATGGGTTGCCTCCCAAGAAGCGCTTTTCTTTATTTACGAGTCTTGTAGCTAGACTCAAGGTCATGGGTTAATGTGTATCGCTTATGCTCACATAACCAAGTGTGAGCCATCTAATAGTCGCCTCATCTTTCTCATATTCGTCTCCTAACTCTAAGCATCCGCGATAGTATCTTTTATTCTTTTCATGCATGTACTTAAGTCCTTTTTTCTTATCATTCTCACTTAACATTTCCATGGGCGGATACTTACTACACTTTTCCATGGAAAAATCTTTGAACCTAGGGTGTGTGCGGGGCATTTGATAGACAAAATCTTCATCCCCATCCGAGAATGTAATTAGCCCTTCTATGAGTTTTTCATCGAGGTTGGTCAACCGTTTGAAGGGTTTTCCAAACACAACTTGGGTCAACTTATTATCAATAAACTCTCCTAGATTCTCCATAACCATGAACTCAACAAGATAAACCAAGCTTCCTACAAACACATGCAATGGTATTGCCTTAGCAATAATGTTTTCTCCTTTGTATTCTAACTCATCTACCATGATTTTATTGTATTCATTACGTGAGATTATGTTCATTGGAAGAGATGAGTTGAGATAGGCGTTAAAGCTCTTAAATCTGATCTTACAAGGGAATTGCATGTTAAATGAACTATCACACACAATCCTAGTTCTAGGGTCAACATACACAAGAGGGTTTATTTCTTCTTCCATCCTATTCTCATTAATCACATCACCATCATCAAGATCCTCATCGGAGTCTGAATAGTAGAAAGGACTAGCCCTACGGTCATCATCATGATCAGACTCTTCTAACTCAGAATTATTGTCAAAGTGGTGGTTGGGTGAGAGGTTAGGTGGGTTCTCATTTTCTGCTAAAGGAAGTGGGGCGGGCATTTGGAAGATCCTACGACGAAAAACACGAATAACAGTAATCAACCGATCAATGTTATTGTGATCCATCGAAATATTTTACGAACAAAGACACAAAGAAATAAGATAGACTAAAGAGAACCTAAAAAAAAAAAAAAAAAAAAAAAAAAAAAAAAAAAAAAAAAAAATCTTACTAGAAAGGAATCTAGCAAGTAGACCTAATAAAAAGAAATTCTAACCTAGACAATAACTATTCCCCAGGCTGCGGCGCCAAAAACTTGATACGTGGGAATCGCACCAGGCTTTACCTCTCAAGGGATCTTGAGAAGCTTACAACCCCCACCAGGCAGTGTGCCTGATCGTTGTAGTATAGTATAGTGACAAGTACCGGGGGATTGATCGTTCAGCTTAGGAATAGTGTCGCTAGGATTAGAAAACCTAAATACTAGTTCTAAAGGTGAGGGATGATTATTTTTGTATTTTATATTTTTTAGAAAGCAAGTAAAAATCTCGGGTTTGAATGATTTGGGCGGAATTAGTTGCTAATCAACTAACCCAATACTAAAGATGCAATCAAAATAAAATACTAGAAATAAAAATAAACTAAATTATACTAAAGTTGTGAGCAATAAGTGGAGAAAATGTGTCTACTTAGATTTCACTACTCCCTAGACATCTTTTACATGTTAATTACTTGTTATAATTGCATGGATGACGGATCGTATTCCTTAATACCATTCATGGGGTGGCACACTTAACTCCCCAATTCTATGAGCTCTTATCTCCTCCTACACCATGCCCAGCACAACTATAGGGATTTTAAACAGTGGCTCATGCATTAAATACAACCAATAAAGACCTAGTGCGCGTCGGTTTATGTTTCTTAAGACGTTCAAGCATGTTACCAATTGGAGATCTGCCAGTTTTCTTAAGCCTAACATATAAATCATTCATCCAAGACAAGTATAAACAAGTAATCAACACATAATTAATATCTAGGTTTCATTAGATCCAAGCAAACACAAGATAGATCTAGCCTAGCATGATGGAATTAAGACAAGAACAAGATATAGACAACCAACACATAGACATATTGATTGAATTAAAAGAACACTTATCTCAATTACACATGAAAGGTATCAAGGGCTTGGAACCCTTGAAAAAGCTGTAAAATTCGCACCAAGTTCGTACTTAGGGTTTCTCCAAAACTTCTCCCTTTTTAATGTGAAAATTAGAAAACTATATATAGGAAAAGGGGTCTGACGGCGTCAAGACCAAGCTTGTGACGCCGTCACCTCGCCGCCAAAACTTTTCTCGGACTGCCTTGATCTACATTTGACGCCGTCAAGTGATAATCATTTCCAGGCCGTCATGACTTTTACTCTTGACGCCCTACTTCGTGACGCCGTCAATTCTCTACTGGACCGTCATGGAATTTTGCTCTTGACGCCGTCAGGAAGTTACTCTTGACGCCGTCACCTACTGTTCCCAGCATGGAAAATTAAGACTTTGGCGTTTTCTTCACTTTTATGCTCCAAAAACGTCCGAATTGCTTCCTTTTCCAGATTTCTCTCCCAAAGTACCTAAAATCACAAAAGGAACGATTTAGGGCAATATTTGATCAAATAAATTCGAATTCGGGCTTAAATGACCCCCTAAAAACGGATCATTTTTCGCCTCATCAATACTCTAAATAAATACCTACTGTAACTATGCAGTGAATGTATTTTAGTTAATTAAATAATATAAATACATACATAATGTCCTGTTTCAACTATGTCCTCAGCCGGTTGTTGTTGTGTACTAGCGGTTGTAGGTTCCAATTCTGACCCATCCTTTGTATCCTAAAAAAATTACAAAATGAAAAACAAAATAGTCTCAATACGAGTAAAACAATATAATACAATAGTAAATAAATTTGGTAATATTGTAAATAGATACTTACTTCATGAGGTGTTAGTTCAAATTCGGAGAAGGCAGCATTCAAATTCGGTAAGGAAAAAAAATCAAACCTACTGTTAGTGTCAACTTGCATAAACTCGGTACAACGATCAGTAGACGATTGGAACGTGGCTTTCATAAGTTGTGTCATTGGTCCTTGAAATGCTTCTGTATCCGTATAAAACAACTTATGATCATCATCTTGAACAACACTGGGCTTATTTGATGTGTCGCCATCCACATCTGGGAGAAGAGTCTGAAATACAAAGATAAGGAGACAATAAATTGCACACAAGCGTTATTCATACCAATTACGCTACTATAAAGAAAAGGAATTAAATATAATTTGTATTCATACCTTATTGTCACATACAACATCTTGGGTCTTTTCATCACGGACTTCCAAACCAGTTGTGTCGGCATGCACATCTTCGGACTTTTCATCACAGACTTCCAAAGTTGGTGTGTCGGCATGCACATCTTGGGACTTGTCATCACAGACTACCGAATTTTGTTCAAATCTCACTCCTAACACATCCTCAAGCACCCCGATCCTTTTTTTAACAATATCTAGCTGAACTAATAGGTTTTAGACATCAACGTCTCCAACACGTTCTTCAATGCCTCCTACTGTAGACTTAATAGACTTAAGCTCACTTTCAATTTGATCTCTATCCAACCTTTATGACAATTCATCCTGTACATGATGTTCATTAGGACCCACTTCATCCTTGTCGACTGTTTCACCCTCAACATGATGTTCATTCGGTCCCACTTCATCCTTGCCGGAAACAGTTTCAATCTCTATATGATGTTCATTCGGACCCACTTCATCCTTACCGGAAACAGTTTCAACATAACCATCAGAAATATCAGTTTTTGGGCATGTTTGCCCAATCTCATGATGAATACAATCCTCTTGAAACACTCCTGATCCACCACCATCTCCAGTAGCATCTACACTCCCACCAACGCCTGCACCACTTTCATTTCCTTCTCCACCATGGTCATCAATGTTTACATCAGCTTGAGTACCAACCTCTGTTGCAGCATCATCATCAGCATTACTAGAATCGTTGGGCATGTTAACGTAACCTTCATCAGCATCACCATCAACATCAGGTTGTACAACTGTCACTGGCTCAACTGACATGTTTGTTGCATGAACAAGTGTAACTTGCAGCTTTAGTCCTCGGATATATATTCCATGCTACGAATGTACCATGGACGGAATGCCTCATCGTTTCTTGGAATCCATTGCTTTATTGGTTTAAAAGCCTACATGATAAAATAAGGTATGAATACAAATTAAAGGCAATATAAAGAAATATACATAACAAATGAGCGGGTTTATACAGGGTTTGTTTACCGGATCAAATAGCATCTGGTAGTGTTTTTTTTCAAAGGTTTTAAATCTTGACCATGCTAGAACACGTGGGATTTTTTTAGAATCTTTGCTCCACCATTGCATGCTATTAGGGAATGTTTCCAAAATCCATATCTGAAAAAAGGATCAAGGCCACAAAAAAAAAAAAAAAAAAAAAAAAAAAAAAAAAAAAAAAAAAAGAAAAAAAAAGCGTTAAGGCAAACCTAAATAAGCATTAACGCAAACCTAACAAAACGTTAACGCAAACCTAAATAAGAATTAACGCAAACCTAACAAAACATTAAGCAAACCCAAACACTGAGAAACAAACAGTCCAAACAGATTCGCTTGTGAAGCAACTTCTTAATTTAAGCCATGAAAACATCAAATTTATTTGTATGCTGATGTAATATACTTAATTAAACACAGAAACTCAAGCATGAACACCAACAACCCAAAATCCACAAGATGATATAGTAAAACTAATAGGCTAAGTTACACAGATTAAAACTAATAAGCTAAGTTACACAAGATGATATAGCAATCCCATACTCACCACAGGCCAAAGGAAGGACTTGCAGCCCACTGTGGGGCCCACAAGTATAATCAGGGATCTAATATGAAGGTTGATCCTAAAGGTTGGACTGATAAGCTTCAAAATAAGCTAATGTTCATCAACTGGGGCCCACTAATGAGGTCTGTTATAAGCCTCTCCTTTATTTTCACATGTTCATAGAAAGCCGTAGCTCTTGTCTGTGTTGGTTCATAATAGGCGCTCACTTATGGTATCTTTCAGTTATAATCTTACGAAAGCATTGTGCTGATATGAATTAATAAACGCGAGGTTGATGCAGTGGCGGCTTGCAAAGGTTGGGCTCAAGTGAGATTGAAACGTCCCAATCAAGCTGACTAATAAAAAATTTAGGAACCGGTGAGACCTATAATATGTAGTCAGCATATTGGCCTATGATGCGTGGGAATCGCAACACGCTTTACCTCTCGAGGGATCTCGAGAAGCTTACAACCCCCACCAGGCAGTGTACCTGATCGTTGTAGTATAGTATAGTGACAAGTACCGGGGGATTGATCGTTCAGCTTAGGAATAGTGTCGCTAGGATTAGAAAACCTAATTACTAGTTCTAAAGATGAGGGATGATTATTTTTGTATTTTTTATGTTTTTTAGAAAGCAAGTAAAATCTCGGGTTTTGGAAGAGTGGGCGGAATTAGTTGCTATTCAACTAACCCAAAACTAAGATATAATCAAAATAAAATACTGAAAATGAAAATAAACTAATTTATACTAAAGTTGTGAGCAGTAATTGGAGAAAATGTGTTTACTTAGACTTCACTACTCCCTAGATATCTTTTACACGTTAATTACTTGTTATAATTGTATGGATGACGGATTGTATTCCTTAATACCATTCATGGGGTGGCATACATAACTCCCCAATTCTATGAGCTCTTATCTCCTCCTACACCATGACCCAGCACAACTATAGGGATTGTAAACAGTGGCTCATGCATTAAATACAACCCATAAAGACCTAGTACGCCTCGGTTCATGTTTCTTAAGACGTTCAAGCATGTTACCATTTGGAGATCTACCAGTTTTCTTAAGCTTAACATATAAAATCATTCATCCAAGACAAGAATAAACAAGTAATCAACACATAATCAATATCTAGGTTTCATTAGATCTAAGCAAACACAAAAGAGGTCTAGCCTAGCATAATGGAATTGAGACAAGAACAAGATATAGACAACCAACACATAGACATATTGATTGAATTAGAAGAACACTTATCTCAATTACAATGCATGGTATCAAGGGTTTAGAATCCTTGAAAAACCTGTAAAAGTTGCACCAAATTCGTCTTTAGGGTTTCACCAAAACTTCTCCTTTTTTTTTAATGAAAAAACTAGAAAACTATATATAGGAAAACTGGGGTGACGGCGTCAAGAGCAAGGGTGTGACGCCGTCATCTCGCCGCCAAATACTTCCTCGGACGGCCTTGATCTACTTCTGACGGCCTATGTGACGCCGTCATCAACTACGGTATTTTATTCTTGGGACTCTGACGCCGTCAAGAGCAAATTTTGACGCCTTCATGCACTGTTCCCAGCATAGAAATTTGAGACTTTTCCGTTTTCTTCACTTTTATGCTCCAAAAACGTCCGAAATGGCTTCTTTTCCAGAATTCACTCTCCAAGTACCTAAAATCACAAAAGGAACGATTTAGGGCAATATTTGATCAAATAAAGTCGGATTCGGGCTTAAATGACCCCCTAAAAACGGATCATTTTTCGCCTCATCATATACCCTTACACTTGAGATTTGCTTGTCCTCAAGCAAATGCGCTTTTATTCTACTCAAAAGACAAGTTAGGGGCCATTTAACACTAATATAAAAGTAATTACAACAAATAATCGTTCCACTAAAGACCAATAGACAAGCACGGAGGTCATACACAAGCACCTCACAAATAGTGTTTAGATACTCACATCTCTCGGGTGTAATAAAGTAATATAACATTATGGAAATGGAAGATATCTCTCACTACCTGTCATAGCAAAATAGATTACCATAGGCTTGGGAAAGGATCAAACCTCCACCACATGGCGTAAGCACCTAGGATAAACTATCAAAGAGGTCTTTTAAAGGGTTGTAACGTTAGGTTTAGGGATATGAATTACACGGTTTTGTTGGATAAAGGAAGTTTTACTGGTGGCGAGTTAACAATCTTGGTTAATTACATGTACAAAATGGCGTTGCTAAGCCAAGACTAGACTCGACTTAAGCTAACAAATGAAAAAATAACTAAAAACATAAAATGAACACAGAATGAAACGGGATGGTAGTCCGTATGTTTTTTTTCTCTTTTTTTTTTTCTTTTCTCTTTTTTTTTTTTCTTTTCTTTTTTTTTTTTTTTGCATACACTCTTACCCTACCATCCAAAATAATACATCATAGGGGTATGAACATTCCCCTTACACTTGAATCTTTACATACTTTACATTAAACTATTCTAATGACTCGAATTAAGAAAATTAAAACACTTGGAGTACTTTTAAGATTAACGTACATATGTGGGTAATAATATTGTGTTCTTCCCCATTACTCCATAAAATAAGTACTTACCCATGAGTCCCAATCGTCCAAAAACAATATGTACAAGGATATGACTCGACTTAGCAACCATGTAATCAATTAGAAAGTTAACTTAGGGTTTAACAAATAACAATAATGCACTAAAAATGAGTGCATACACGGAAGGCTAAGGCGATTTGGGTGTACATTTAAGTGGGGTGTAACAAATTCTTCCTTTAATTAAGATGCTTAAAGTTAGAAACGAAAAGATAGGCTCGGAGGGGTGTACTAGGGGTTTCGTGTACTAAAAATGAGTACAACGCTAAGGGTGTGGGAAAAATTAGTTGACTTAACTAGCCAAGTAATATGACTTAAATAGTCAAGTAATTATGATACGGGTTTAACACAAGGGTAATCCTAATGCCTCTTATCCTGTAGTAAATCCTTCTACACGAATGTAGTCTCACTAGCGGTCTCGGGATGCATCACTAACGCAAGTTCTAGAATCTAAATGCTACCGGTACACTCATAAGCACTAATAGTAAATGCTTTTCCTTTCAAATCTAAAGGCGAACCTCACATATTTGGGTGGAAAATTTTTCTGAATATACGGTTATGTGCTAGTCATACAACCTCCTATCCATGAGATGCTTGCTATGGCTAAAGTTTCACTCCTAAATGTTGTAAAAAATTTTAAATTTGGCGCTAAAATTGCACTAACAAGTATTTCTCATAGTTTTATTACACATCTACTATCAAACAAAACAAACTCAAGCGAAAGTGCATATGTAAGGTATCATCTTTTTACCCTCCCCTTACACTTAAGATGAACATTGTCCCCAATGTTCAAGTAAAGAATGTAAAAGTGAAAAAGTAAAGAGAATGAAATCAAATACTCCCCTGATTCGCTCGGTATGGATTATAGGTTGGCCAGGTTAAATCTTCCTCCAAGGAAACGAACAATCAAAGCTTCCATTCCATAATATAAATCATCTCCTTGTCGAACATAACCTGTAAATCCTGACAACAATAGACAAGACAACCTCGCGTAAAATCGGCGGCATCCTATATAAGTTACTAAATCCTAGAAAACAAAGTAAGATATAATGCTTGTGGAATGAAGTTTGCAGATTTCCTGGAGATTATAAAACTTAATAATTCACAAAAACCATAAGACTCCGTTAGAAAAACAAAACCGGTAAAATTTCCAGATTTTAACTCCTGACGCCGTCAAGAGTAATACTCTGACGCCGTCAGAATGGACCTGCAGAAATTCTTATGTTAAGTTTCCGGAAAATTTCTGGGAAAACTTCGTCCTACTTCCTGGAAAATCCTGCAAAACTTCATTATGACTCAATACAAGCATTTGACTCTAACAAATACGAATATACATGCTCATTTAATATTGTGGAGAATCATGACCGGTTTGTTTCTTGAAAACATATTTGGGGTTTCCCCTTACACTTATCTTTTGCAAAAATACTTTTAGGTTGGAGTTAAGACTAGGCCAAACAACATAGTAAAGTATTTCCACATTTTAATTTAGAAACATGATCAACCAACAATAAAAATAAAACATGCATACGGAAGCAAATAACAATCAAACAAAATAAAATCACACAAAACATTGGTTGCCTCCCAAGAAGCGCTTTTCTTTATTTACGAGTCTTGTAGCTAGACTCAAGGTCATGGGTTACTACGTGACTTCATCATCAAACGTCACATCCTCCTCACTAATCATTTCATTGTTATTTTCTTGGTAGTGTTTTACGCGTTGTATGTTAACCGTGAATTCCCTACCTTCATCATCAATTAACACTACTGCTCCAAATTTAGAATAATTCTTTACCGTGAACGGCCCATACCATCTAGACTTAAGTTTTCCCGGTAATAATCTCAACCGAGAATTGTACAATAGGACCTTGTCTCCTTCTGAAAATTCTTTGGGTTTTTTAATTCTTTGATCATGCCATCTTTTAGCTCTTTCTTTATATGTGATGGAGGATTCGTAGGCTTCTAGTCTAAGCTCATCAAGCTCGTGTAATTGCAAAAACCTATTATTCCCAGCAGTTGTGTAATCTAAGTTGCATGCCTTAAGCGCCCAATAAGACTTGTGTTCTAATTCTACCGGTAAGTGACATGCCTTACCATACACCATGCGGAATGGGGTCGTTCCAATAGGTGTTTTGTAAGCGGTTCGGAATGCCCATAAGGCTTCGTCGAGTTTGAATGACCAGTCTTTTCTGTTTTGACTAACCGTTTTTTCAAGTATTCTTTTAATAGCTCTATTGGTGTTTTCGACTTGGCCATTGGTCTGTGGATGATAGGCGGTGGAGAATCGATGGGGTACTCCATACCTCTTCATGACCTTTTCCATTTGTGCATTGCAAAAATGTGTCCCCCTATCACTGATGAGAGCTTTCGGAATCCCGAATCTTGCAAAAAGCTTTTTCAGGAAATGAATGACTACTCTTGCATCATTGGTCCTAAGGGCTTGTGCCTCAACCCACTTGGAATCATAGTCAATGGCGACTAAGATGTACTCGTTTCCCCCTGAGGATGGAAAGGGTCCCATGAAGTCAATCCCCCAAACATCGAATACCTCACAAACTTGTATAAAGTTCTGAGGTGCCTCATCCCTATGTGATATATTTCCGGCTCGTTGACATGCATCGCACGCCTGCACCATTTCTTTTACATCACGGAAAATTGTGGGCCAATAGAATCCTGCATCGAGAATCTTTCGGGCGGTAACGTTTATCCCATGATGCCCTCCAGAGGGACCGGAGTGACATTCCCTCATAATTTTTACTGCCTCATTCTCCAAAACACAACGCCTTATAATGTGGTCAGGACACCTTCGGAATAAAAAAGGTTCATCCCAGAAGTAATATTTTAGCTGGGAAAAGAACCTCTTTCTCTCGTACTTAGTCAGGTGTTCAGGAACAAGTCTACATCTACTTGCGAAGTAATTTGCAAAGTCAGCGTACCATGGCTCCGAATTAATCATTGACATCAGTTGTTTGTCAGGAAACGAATCTCTAATCTCGCTTCTATCGTGCTTATCCAAGGGGTTTTCAAGACGAGATAGATGATCTGCGGCTAGATTCTCTGCCCCCCCTCTTATCGCGAATCTCAACATCGAATTCTTGTAACAACAAGATCCACCGAATTAGTCGCGGCTTGGCATCCTGTTTCGCAAACAGATATCGAAGAGCTGAGTGATCAGTGAAGACGACTATCTTTGAAAGGACAAGATATTGTCAGAATTTGTCGAAGGCAAACACTACGGCTAGTAATTCTTTTTCGGTGGTGGAGTAGTTCTCTTGAGCGGGATTCATGGTTTTGCTAGCGTAGTAAATAGGTTGGAAAAGCTTATCACGTCGTTGACCTAATACAGCCCCGACAGCGAAGTCGCTAGCGTCACACATGATTTCAAATGGTAACTCCCAGTTGGGTGTGATCATGATTGGAGCTTGAGTGAGTTCCCTTTTTAAGAGATCGAAAGCATCTTTGCATTCTTGGGAAAAATCGAACGGAGCATCCTTCACAAGCAATTGAGTCATTGGCCGGGCAATTTTGGAGAAGTCTTTGATGAATCTCCGATAAAATCCGGCGTGCCCCAAAAAGCTGCGTATTGCCTTAACAGTCGTGGGGTATGGTAACTTAGATATAGCTTCAACTTTAGCTTGGTCCACTTCTATTCCATTCCCTGAGATCTTATGCCCTAACACAATTCCTTCCTTTACCATGAAATGACACTTTTCCCAGTTTAACACCAAGTTGGTTTCCTCACAACGTTTAAGCATCTTTTCTAAATTAGCAAGACAGCGGTCGAAGGAGTTTTCGAAGACTGAAAAGTCATCCATGAACACTTCCATGCTGTCTTCCATGAGTTCGTGAAAGATTGCGGTCATGCAACGTTGGAAAGTGGCGGGGGCATTACATAGCCCAAAAGGCATCCTTTTGTAGGCAAATGTTCCATAGGGGCAAGTAAACGTGGTCTTTTCTTGGTCCTCGGGTGCTATGGGGATTTGAAAATATCCAGAGAATCCATCCAAGAAGCAATAGTACTCGTGTCCAGATAATCTCTCTAACATCTGATCAATGAATGATAAGGGAAAGTAGAGCTTTCGATAGTCAATGCATACCCGCCATCCAGTGACAGTTCTCTGGGGCACCATCTCACCCTTGTCATTTTTTACTACAGTCATTCCACCCTTTTTGGGTACAACCTGCACAGAACTGACCCAGGGGCTATCCGAGATCGGGTAAATCAATCCTGCATCAAAAAGTTTTATGACTTCTTTCTTCACTACTTCTTTAATGTTAGGGTTCACGCGCCTCTGGGGTTGCACGGTAGGTTTATAATCTTCTTCCATGAGAATCTTATGTGTGCAAAAAGTCGAGTCAATCCCCTTAATGTCGGCTACACTCCACGCAAGCACCCCTTTGTATTTCTTTAGGACCTCTAAGAGTTTAACTTTTTATTCATGTTCCAAGGAGGAGTTTATGATTACCGGGAGTTGACCTTCTCCCTGAAGAAAGGCATATTCCAAATGATTAGGGAGCTCTTTAAGATCTACGTCAGGGGGCTCGATAATAGAAGGTTTGAGCTTGTTTTCGGGCTTTCGGAGCTCGAGATGCTCCGTTGCCTCTTGTCTGGGGTAGAAGGAGACTACATTAACATCCTCCGTCTTTTCCACCTCTAGCAAAGGCAGAAAAGTCTCGTCCCGTAGCCAGCCTTCATCGATTTGTTCATCGATGCAATTATCAATGACATCTGTGAGTTCATCTACTTCCCCGATAAAGTAGAGCCGGTTGGCTGCTTCGAGGGAGAGGTCCATAGAATCCTTAATGTCGAAGGTTGTGCTATCGTCTCCCACTCGTAAGGTCAATTTGCCATCGTAGACATCGATGACTGTACGAGCGGTAGCAAGAAATGGTCTACCTAAGATGATAGGTACCAAGTCATCCTCCTCCATATCTAGGATTACGAAGTCGACAGGGAATTTGAATTTCCTAACTTTGACTAGCACATTCTCGCATATCCCTACGGGGTACTTGACTGATCTATCGGCTAGTTGGATGTTCATACGGGTAGGCTTCAATCCGGAATATCCTAGTTTACGGAACATAGAGTGAGGCATGAGATTGATACTCGCTCCCAAATCGGCAAGAGCATTCTTGATTGATAGAGGTCCTATGGAGCCGGGCAAGGTGAAACTGCCCGGATCGTCTACCTTCTTTGGTAGCCCTCGATGGGTTACCACTGAACATTCTTCCCCCAGGGTCACGAGACCCTCGAGTTTCTTCCTGTTAGCGAGAAGCTTTTTGAAGTATGTGTTATACTTTGGCATGTGATAGCAAGCATCAAGGAGAGGTATGGTGACAACTGAGTCTTTTAGGTATGACAAGAACCTCTTGTTATCATTCTCAGTTTTCTGGTTTCTTAATCGGGACGGAAATGGGATTCTCACAGGTTGGTTAGGCAAGGCCGATGGGGAAGGGATCGTTACGGGCGGTTGGTCTGGGGTGTCAATGCCGACATCCTGCTCCTCCTCCTCAGGTTTGTCTGGATCGAGGGTGACGGGGGACGAGTTTGGGTAAGGAGGGTCCTTGGTTGTCGTTCCAGCTCGTGTGGTTATCGCGAGCATGGGGTCCCTTTTTCTTTCTAATGGCGTTTGGAGGTGATCTAGGGCTGAGTTAAGCTTGTTGAAAAATTCTCAAATATCCTCCTGCTGCTCGTCAAAAAGCTCATTAAGCCCTTTCATTTGCAAGTCTTTTTCTTGAGTGAAGTGACCAAGGTCACCTTCGAAATTGCTCCTAATTTTGAATTCAGGGCCTTCCTCCTCTTCTCTTCTCTTTACCAGATTTCCCCAAAGGGTGTAATCGTCATTTTGGTAGAAAGGCAAAAGGGAGGGATCAGCATAAATGTCCCCTCCTGACAAGCACGCATGTTCAGTTGTGGCTACTCCTCCGCATTCCTCTACCTCATGCGGGCCTCCACAGTAATCGCAGATCAAGTAAGGATTCGACAATAGTTTAGGCGATGGCGATCCAGCCAGGTAATCCATTCTTTTGTGAATTTTGCTCAACCGATCCGAAGTGATCTCAGCAATGCTGACAGTCGACTCAGGTTCATCCCAAGTGTCATCCTGGTCTTGAGCATATTCTTCAATCCTATCCCATCCTTCCTCGACACTAAGATTGGCCAATCTTCCTTTCCTAGATTGGTTAATTCCGTTCCGGTCATTAGAGGAGATATTTTCGTAAAAGATTTGGACCAAGAGCCAAAGTTCAATGCCATGATGTGGAACTTGTCTTATTAAATCTTTGAATCTAGTCCACGATTTATAGAAGGGTTCATCCTTCCCCTTTCGGAAATGAAGGATCCTATCTCTAAATGCTGAGGTTTTTCCAGGTGGAAAGAACTTCTCATAGAACTTGGATATGAGTTGCTCCCATGTGAAAATAGATTCGGAAGGGAGTTTGTCATACCATTCTTGGGCTTTTTCGTATAAGGTGAAAGGAAAGAATCGCAATCGGGATGTGTTTCTAGTAGCCCCATCCGTATGGATGGTGTCCACTATTTTTAGGAAGTCCTTGATGTGTTGGATTGGATTTTCCTCATCAAGTCCGTGGAACTTACACACACTTTTGACAAGCCAAACATCGTTAGCATGTAAGACCTCATTGGTGTGTTCGTTTGGGTAAACAATGGCATTAGAAAAGCCACGAGGAGTTGGGGAAGAGTAGTCCTTGAGACGCTTAGGAGGAGGTATTATAGGGGTACTCATCTCGTTGTGGGAGCTAGGGGTTGTGATGTGATTTTCTGAATTTTCCTCAGAAAGAGGTGCATCAAAGTCGATAGCAATGCTGGATGGTTCAGGAGTTGAGTGAGTTCGTCTTAACCTACACATTTCTCTTTCGGGTTCTGCATAAGGCAAGACAAGGTCTTTAGTGGTACTACGACTTCTAGTGATCCTAAGGTTGGAGAATTCGTTGGTTGCCATGATGGCGGACGGTGAAGAGTTACGAACAAAGGCACGAAGAAATAAGATAGACTAAAGAAGACCTAAAAATAAAAATAAAAATCTTACTAGAAAGGAATCTAGCAAGTAGACCTAATAAAAAGAAATCCTAACCTAGACAATAACTATTCCCCGGCAACGGCGCCAAAAACTTGATGCGTGGGAATCGCAACAGGCTTTACCTCTCGAGGGATCTCGAGAAGCTTACAACCCCCACCAGGCAGTGTACCTGATCGTTGTAGTATAGTATAGTGACAAGTACCGGGGGATTGATCGTTCAGCTTAGGAATAGTGTCGCTAGGATTAGAAAACCTAATTACTAGTTCTAAAGATGAGGGATGATTATTTTTGTATTTTTTATGTTTTTTAGAAAGCAAGTAAAATCTCGGGTTTTGGAAGAGTGGGCGGAATTAGTTGCTATTCAACTAACCCAAAACTAAGATATAATCAAAATAAAATACTGAAAATGAAAATAAACTAATTTATACTAAAGTTGTGAGCAGTAATTGGAGAAAATGTGTTTACTTAGACTTCACTACTCCCTAGATATCTTTTACACGTTAATTACTTGTTATAATTGTATGGATGACGGATTGTATTCCTTAATACCATTCATGGGGTGGCATACATAACTCCCCAATTCTATGAGCTCTTATCTCCTCCTACACCATGACCCAGCACAACTATAGGGATTGTAAACAGTGGCTCATGCATTAAATACAACCCATAAAGACCTAGTACGCCTCGGTTCATGTTTCTTAAGACGTTCAAGCATGTTACCATTTGGAGATCTGCCAGTTTTCTTAAGCCTAACATATAAAATCATTCATCCAAGACAAGAATAAACAAGTAATCAACACATAATCAATATCTAGGTTTCATTAGATCTAAGCAAACACAAAAGAGGTCTAGTCTAGCATAATGGAATTGAGACAAGAACAAGATATAGACAACCAACACATAGACATATTGATTGAATTAGAAGAACACTTATCTCAATTACAATGCAAGGTATCAAGGGTTTAGAACCCTTGAAAAACCTGTAAAAGTTGCACCAAATTCGTCTTTAGGGTTTCACCAAAACTTCTCCTTTTTTTTTAATGAAAAAACTAGAAAACTATATATAGGAAAACTGGGGTGACGGCTTCAAGAGCAAGGGTGTGACGCCGTCATCTCGCCGCCAAATACTTCCTCGGACGGCCTTGATCTACTTCTGACGGCCTATGTGACGCCGTCATCAACTACGGTATTTTATTCTTGGGACTCTGACGCCGTCAAGAGCAAATTTTGACGCCTTCATGCACTGTTCCCAGCATAGAAATTTGAGACTTTGCCGTTTTCTTCACTTTTATGCTCCAAAAACGTCCGAAATGGCTTCTTTTCCATAATTCACTCTCCAAGTACCTAAAATCACAAAAGGAACGATTTAGGGCAATATTTGATCAAATAAAGTCGGATTCGGGCTTAAATGACCCCCTAAAAACGGATCATTTTTCGCCTCATCAGCCTACCAAGAGACATGTACAACACAGTTGATGTGCATTATTAAAGTAAGTATAATGCCCATTAGATTAAGATCTATTCATTGCAACGGAATGTGAATGAAGTTTCAAAACCTTGGATGGATGCAAGGTAGCATACTCATCAGTCGTTATGAGCTGCCAAGTTATTATAGTGGGGAAATGATTTGAAGACAGTGCAAACTATTAAGGAACTTAAGGTACTAAAGTACTAAGAAACTCTCTCTCATTAGGATACTGGCATTTAGAAAAAAGGACACTATGTTATCCAAGAGGGAAACACTGAATATATGGAATGCGCATAACTCTAGCCCTATCTATACGAACCTTAGTCCTTAGCATAAGGAGTATCTAATAGCAATCACACAAATGAGCTATGTTCAGAATATTGTTTATACAATCAGCGAAGCAGGTGTTATAGAACCCAGAGATGTGTTCATGTGTGTGAAGTAGGGATCGAGTTACATTAACAACACAATGATTGTGTGCATTAAAGGAAAGCCAACAAAGTAAGACGGAATGCAGTTCATAGAGTTTATCTGTTTATAGCAGACACATTGCTAAGAGGTGCTGAAGTAAATCGACCATGTACAGACATTGAAGCTCAAGGGAAATAAAAAAAATCTAGTTCAATAGTCTACTGGTGTGACCTTATATGCAACAAGAATGATGGTATGAAGCGGCAGGACACAACATATTGGTATGCATACAGAAGAACTAAAATAAAGGGCTAAAAACTTTACACTCACTCTTATGGAATGAGAGATTGATGGTCTCCACACGTGATGTGCATCTAAATGCCCCAAGTAAATTACTCTTAAGGAATGAGAGATTGAAATAGTAGAAAAGCTTTAGCGAATATCAACTCGACATTTTGATTTGATCGAAATAGTTATGACCATTCCGTTGCAGCTTCTCCCAATATTTTATGATGTTACCACTTACATAATTTGTGATGGATAAAACAGAAGAAAAGAGAAAAACATAAGGAGATGCAATTTGGCAAATAGTTATTCTGTGTAACCTCATCAAATTGAGACAGTTGGGAGAGCTGGTGGTGCAGGGGAGGTTACTTCCCCTGCAAGTGTGTTTGGGGCAATGTAGGGCCCATACAAAAAATTCTAAAAAATACAATGACAATGGAACTACAAAGTTTACCTGGCATATTTTACACACAAGAAGTTTCAAACCCTAAAACCTAACACAAAATTCTTGCAATTTTTGGAAAATCTGAGATATGCAAATTTGACTTTTAACATAAACTGCTTGGTTTGACTTTGATGAACTTTAAACTTAATCTAATGACTTAAAATGAAGTTTTAGGCTAAAATGAAACTAAATTAAGCTAAAGTAACTACATTTGAATGGATTTGACAAGATAAGATCCTAAAAATCCTGACAGTGCATTCCTAAGGTGGGATTTAGAGTGACTTTGACTTTTTACACTAAAACCTTTAAATTTTATGTTTAATTTACACTACTTTGACCTAATATAAGCTGTTTAAACCAAGAGTTACCCCTGGAACACAGGATACAGTGGTCAAAACCACTAATCCAAACACTCTCTTAATGATATGAAATTGTGATAATCAAGGGTTGTACCACCCTCTTTGTGTTGTGACACGAAAATTACAATTGTAAAAGTGTCTCCTGCTTGCATAGGGCATCATCTAATAGATACTTCATTGGTAAATTAGGCTGTGTTTTTTGCCCAGGTTTTAGGAGTACGACCCCTTTATCTTGTGACACGGGTTCATGAAACAGGGTTGTAAACTAGCCAAGTGAGCATGAGTAAGGCTCGAGCTCGGCTTGCTTCAAGCCTTAATGTGTACAGCTCAAGCTAGGCATGTGAGTAATTCTATAGCCTTATGTGTCAAGCTTGACCTTGGCTACACCACCACTGTCTTGTACCTTTTCATGATTGCTGTATCGCGCGTGTTTACTTCTAGATTAAATAAAAAGGTTTTTAGGTCAGGCCTATTTTTTGACCCTACAGATAAGCACAACAAATATGTATGCAGTTTTGAATTCCATAAATCACACTAGAAAACCGACATTAACATCATTCAAATAAAAATTGTGAAATTGTGATATGGAACATAGGATACAGTGGTCAAAACCACTAATCCAAACACTCCCTTAATGATATGAAATTGTGATAATCAAGGGTATTTACTCATTCAGGTCATGTTTTTCACACATAAGGTTATGTAATAGGCTAAGTTACACAGATTAAAACAAATTTTGCTTGTAAGCAATAATTAATCTTAAACTAAATATGTTATAAGGAATCGTACACAACAATTTAAATATCAATGACTAGATATGTTAAGCATTTCTCACCTTGAGTGCCCATACAAAGCCATACAAATTGTAAGTTTGCTCTTTCTTTGGGGATTTTTTTACGGCCTTCTTTGTTTGAGGCATATCAGCCTTTTTGGCTTCAGCAGCGATATGCTTCTGTACAACATTCACCGTTCTTTTGTACAAGTGTGCCCACATATACTCCCCCCACGGATACGAATTCCAAATAGAAAAGTCCTCAACCATTGCCAACAAATGGTCCGGGATGTAATACCTTAATTCACGCCCAATGAATACACTCGTTGCAATGACCAACAAACACACCCTAACTGCATCCTCATCCGATAATGCATCCCATTCTTCACCAGGTTTCAACATTGCAAACAGCTGCTCACCCTTTATTTTCTTAGTCCTACGGGATTTGTTTTGAGGAAACAATCTATCATAGAATGGACTATGTGGTAAACCATGAACATTAATAAAATGTTCACTAGGGACATGCCCAAAAACAAACCCAGTTATCATACAAAATTGTTCACGGCCAAATTCAAGCACGTTATCACCTATTTTAAAACTAAGGGAAGGGCAATCCTCACTTTCATCAACACTAACCTGATTTTGATAAAAATAATTTAGCAAATGGGTATTAGCAGAAAAGGGGGGGGGGGATGTCTAACCATGGCCCAAATACAGTGGCCCGAAACAAGATTGCCCTATTAGTATTCAACAACCCTCTAATTATTGTAATATAATCTAATCTAGATCTAACTGTTACCTTTGCGTCAGCCATTAGAATATGGTATCAAGTAGGGTTTGAGTTGCAGGTATGGCGAGGGGTTTTAATTGTGGGCGAGATGGTTTCTTATAAAATGTGGGCGAGATGGGTTGCATTCCTCAAAGATGAAAGGGAACGATCAAAGGGATGATCGTATGAGTGATTTTGTGTGTAACCGAAAGATGAAACGGATGATTTTAGTGTTTATGTGTGTGTGTGTGATAGTGTGTGTAAATCAAGTATAAAAGTGTATTTTTAAAAAGTTAAATCAAGTATAAATCATGTATAAAAGTGTATTTAAAAGTGTATTTTTATAAAAGTGTACTATTATTTAATAAAAAAAAGATTAGTGGGACCAAGTCGTCCAAGAATAAAGATAAGTGGGACCCAGTCGCCCAAGTTTATTGTACTATTAATTAATAAAAAAAGACCATAAATTTTCGGAAAAAGACAAAATAATTAGGTCGCCCAAGAAATGTGGGTCTCAGTCGCCCAAGAAGTACACTTTGATAATTGTACCATGAAGGTACAAGGTGGGGTCATGTATAGGGACACATGTCACTATATTACACTATCCGCCCAAATTTTGGAGGCGACCTTCTCCCGTTAGGGTATTTGGAGAAAACAAGATTTTGTGGGTTATTTAGGGTGGAGACCCTTGTACTTTTGGGGTATTTATGAAATTTTCCCTTTACATTATATTATATCATTATGTAATCAATCAATGGATTATTCACCCTAATAATCAATGAATTATTCATCCATGTCCTCTCTTTTTCCGTCGACAATCTTTTTTAACAACCTTATTCAATCTTTTATACACAAACAATCATGAGTGGTTCCATCTTGTACATGTCAAATTAGATGTTGACAAACTAAATTATTTCTCTTGGTGCTATTTTTTAAAAAATTATTTTTGAAGGTTTTGAAGTCATCAAACATATTAAAGGTGAATCTACAAATGGAGCAGCTGCAGCCCATCTCATTGCTGACTGCTTCATCTACAACTTTTTTACAGTAGATTATTTTGTCTCTTCATCTGGAGTTTTCTATGACCAATCTTTGACAGCTTAATTATTTTCTTGGTGTTTCTTTGACTCGCTCTTCTATTGGGATGTTTTTTGTCCCGATGGAAGTATGTGTATAAGATTATCAAGCGTGCTTATATGGCGGGTGTAACCCCCGGTACTTTTCCTGAAACTATTTTACAAGTCAAAACCTTTACTTTTGATTTTCATTAACTTTCAAACTTCTTTGAACTTGTTTGGGTTTGAAAAATTGTTGATATTTTGTTTAACCTGAGCGATGCTCCTTTATCGAGCCGTCACTACTTAGAAAACTCGAATCATAGTTCTTTTATCAAATTATTTGAATTATTTGAGTTTGAGAAAAAATCTGAAGTTTATGCTTGATTTTATTGGAAAAATTATTTTGTGAACAATGACGCAAGTTTCGTAATTTTTCGAGTTCGTTTGCTATGTCGTTTGGAACCCGAAGAGTTTATCGTGGGAAGTTTATTACGTTGACAGTTTTGGTCCCTTAACTTACTTTTTATTTCACACCTTACACTTCCATTAATAACATTCCTACCCTACACTTTTTTAATATAAATACCCATTTTATTTATTTTAACCATTAATAAACACACATACACCACCAACTCCTTCTCTATTCTCTCTCTCGATTTCACCGGCGACACATGCTGGAAAAGTTTTCCGGCCACCAGAGTATTTTTTCGGCCATCTGTTTTATTTACACCGATTGATAGATCGGTTGATTCCCGTCCGCCCCGTACCACTTACACCCCCCATAAACACCCCGTACGCGCTCACGTGCCACCCACCTTGCTGCCGTCGCCACCGCCGCAACATCACCACCTCCTTCCACCTTGTTATCGACGGTAAACCACGCAAGCGCCTTCCCTTCTCCTCCTTTTTCATTATTTTCGAAACCCTAGTTTTTATAAATTTTAATAAAACCGATTTTATTTGTTAATCTTTTAGTAAAACTCTTTTTATAAATGTTTTAACGTTAAAAACGTGTGGATCTATTTTCTTTGACCCGACTCGGCCGTGACTCGGTCTCGACTCACCGAGTCAACTCGCGACTCGGTGAGGACTTTGAAGTATTTGTTGTTGTTTGTTGCTGGTAACGAAGGGAGTATATATCTTTCTTGGGTTTGATTTTATTTGAGGGTCCGTTTGGTTTGGTTTGTACTCGGCAGCCGCATATATGCCAAGCCGTGACTCGAGGCGAGTCACGGCAAGGCGAGGTGTTGTAGATTTAGGATTGTGGTGATGTTTTGGAGTTGTGTTTGGAATTGGATTGTGTTTTAGTTCGAACCCGAGAGCCACAACGGCTAGGGTAGGAGTGAGCCGTGACTCGGGTGAGTCACGGCAAGTATTGTTTTGGTTATTTTGTTATTTCACTTATTGGGTTCGTTAGATATGGTTTCGGCAAGTGTTTGGAATTGGAAAACTTAATAGATAATATAAACTTGACTAATAAATTATGAAACTGGTACGTGGGAATTGCACCAGGCTTTACCTCTCGAGGGATCTCGAGAAGCTTACAACCCCCACCAGGCAGTGTACCTGATCGATGTAGTATAGTATAATGACAAGTACCGGGGGATTGATCGTTCAGCTAGGAATAGTGTCGCTAGGATTAGAAAACCTAAATACTAGGTCTAGAGATGAGGGGTGATTCTTTTTGTATTTTTTTATTTTTTATAAAAGCAAGTAAAAATCTCAGTTTTGAAGGAGTTGGGCGGAATTAGTTGCTAGTCAACTAACCCAATTACTAAGATGCAATCAAAATAAAATACTAGAAATGAAAATAAACTAAATTATACTAAAGGTGTGAGCAATATATGGGAGAATTGTGTTTACTTAGATTTCACTACTCCATAGATATCTTTTACAGGTTAATTACTTGTTACAGTTGCGTGGATGACGGGTTGTATTCATTAATACCATTCATGGGGTGGCGTACTTACTTCCCCAATCCTATAAGCGCCTACTTCACTCCTATGTCGAGCCGGCTAAGAAGCTCCTAACATGGGATCACTAGAATTTGCTCATGCATTAAATACAACCAATAAAACCTAGTACACATCGGTTCATGTTTCTTAAGACGTTCAAGCATGTTACACAATGGAGATCTGCCAGTTTTCTTAAGTCTAACATTGAAATCATTCATCCAATACAACTATAAACAAGCAATCAACATATAATTAACATATAGGTTTCATTACATCTAAGCAAACACAAGATAGATCTAGCCTAGCATGTTGAAATCAAGACAAGCATAAGATATATTCAAACAACACATAGACATATTGAATGAATTAAGAGAAGACTTATCTCAATTGAACATGAAAGGATTCAAGGGGTGAAAACCCTTGAAAATACTGTAAAATACGACCTAGGGTTTATAAAGTTCGACCCTAGTATTCTCCACACAAGTTCCTCTCTAACGAATGAAAAATAGAAAAGTATATATAGATTCTGATAGGTGACGGCGTCAAGAACAAAGTTCTGACGCCATCATCTAGCTGCCAAATAATTTCTCGGACTGCCTAGATCTGGGTTTGACGCCGTCATGTGTACTCCTTATGCAGGCCGTCACCAAAAATACTCTTGACGCCCTTGTTGTGACGCCTTCAGGTTTTCACTGGGTCGTCACGGATTTTACTCTTGACGCCGTCAGGTACTGTTCTCAGCTTGGAAAATTAAGTCTTTGTCGTTTTCTTCACTTTTATGCTCCAAAAACGTCCAAATTGCTTCCTTTTCCAGAATTCACTCCCAAAGTACCTAAAATCACAAAAGGAACGATTTAGGGCAATATTTGATCAAATAAATTCAATTCCGGGCTTAAATGACCCCCTAAAAATGGTTCATTTTTCGCCTCATCATATACCCTTACACTTGAGATTTGCTTGTTCTCAAGCAAATGCGCTTTTATTCTAATCAAAATACAAGTTAAGGGTCATTTAACACTAATATAAAAGTAATTATAACAAATAATCGTTCCACTAAAGACCAAAGACAAGCACGGAGGTCATACACTAGCACCTCACAAATAGTGTTTAGATACTCACATCTCTCGGGTGTAATATAGTATATATCACAATATGGAAATGGAAAACATCTCTCACTACCTGTCATAGCAAAATAGATTACCATAGGCTTGGGAAAGGATCAAACCTCCACCACATGGCGTAAGCACCTACGATAAACTATCAAAGAGCTCTTTTAAAGGGTTGTAACGTTAGGTGTAGGGATATAGAATACACGGTTTTGTTGGATATAGGCAGTCTTTATTGGTGGCGAGTTAACAATCTTGGTTAATTACATGTACAATATGGCGTTGCTAAGCCAAGACTAGACTCGACTTAAGCTAATAAATGAAAAATAACAAAAATATAAAATGAACATAGAATGAAAAGGGATGGTAGTCCGTTTGCTTTATAACAATTGAAAGTTACTATTACTAACTTCATTTAAAATACTGTTAATAATAACGATTTAAACACCAAAATGTAGCTTATACAAACTAAATGGCACAATTCTGGAGTTGACACTGAGATGGTTTATAATATTGCTAGTCTATATTTAAAAATTATTGTTCCAATCTTAAAATGTGAGATGATTTGCACGCTCTAATGTACAAATAGTTAAAACACAATATTACTATTGTACAAGTATATAATGCATGCATTGTAGTGTCCCAATCAATATTTAATGTGTGCAAATCTATTCCTTATAATTTTGAATGGAAGTAAGACATAACTAAGAGAAAAGTGCAAAATACATTCCTGTGGTATGCCAAATGACCGATTTACATCATTTTTCTTTTTTTCCTCAAAATTCATCCCTCCGTTAGTAACTTTGGAACAAATACATCCCCCAGTTAGTAATATCAGTTACTATGGACTAACGATGCAAATGATTTTCCGTTATCTCCTAACAAGAGTTAAAATAGTTGTATCTTAGTCCTCATTGAGTTAAAATATTTGCATCGTTAGTCCTCTTTGACTATAGAGTTAAAATATTTGCATCATTAGTCATCATTAAGTTAAAATATTTGCATCGTTATTCCTCATTGACTCTAGAGTTAAAATATTTGCATCGATTGTCCTCATTTAGTTAAAATATTTGCATCGTTAATTCTCATTGAGTTAAAATATTTGCATCGTTAGTCCTCATTGAATATTCTTACGTTTTTATCCTTTTTCGTCCGTTTTTCTTACGTTTCGTCCGTTTTTATCCGTTTTTCTCATGTTTTTATCACTTTTATCCATTTTTCTCATGTTTTTATCCGTTTCTTCCATTTTTCTCACGTTTTTATCCGTGCTCATACACTTTTATTCGTTTTCATCTATTTTTCTACGTTTTCAGTCGTTTTTCTTATATTTTATCTGGTTTCATCCATTTTTTATATATAATATGTATGAAAACGGATAAAAATATATGAAAATTGATAAAAACGTATGAAAACTTGACATTTGATAAAAATGTTTATGAATCGATTTTAAATCAAGATTTTGACCCCTTTCTGGTCCGAATCATCAAAAGTGTAAAACACGAAAGTTGTCCGGAATAATGTTTTACGTCAAGACACGCGGGATTTTAACCTGAAATAGTGGCTGTTTACTACCAAAACTTAAGCGGTTTTCGACCAAATTCATAACCGCTTAAGTTTTGATAGTAAACAGCCACTATTTCAGGTTAAAATCTAGCGTGTCTTGATCTATAACATTATTCCAGACAACTTTCGTGTTTTACACTTTTGATGATTCGGACCAGAAAGGGGTCAAAATCGTTAAAATCGATTCAGAAACATTTTTATCAAATGTCAAATTTTCATACGTTTTTATCAATTTTCATATATTTTTATCCATTTTCATACAAATTATATATAAAAGAATGGATGAAACCAGATAAAATATAAGAAAAATAGATGAAAATGTAGAAAGATAGACGAAAACGAATAAAAGTGTATGAGCACGGATAAAAACATGAGTAAAACGGAAGAAACGGATAAAAACATGAAAAAAATGGATGAAAACTGATAAAAACATGAGAAAAACGGACGAAGCGTAAGAAAAACGGACGAAAAAGGATAAAAACGTAAGAATAGTCAATGAGGACTAACGATGCAAATATTTTAACTCAATGAGGACTAACAATGCAAATATTTTAACTCAATGAGGACTAACGATGCAAATATTTTAACTCTATAGTCAATGAGGACTAACGATGCAAATATTTTAACTTAATGAGGACTAACGATGCAAATATTTTAACTCTATAGTCAAAGAGGACTAACGATGCAAATATTTTAACTCAATGAGGACTAACGATGCAATTATTTTAACTCTTGTTAGGATATAATGGAAAATCATTTGCATCGTTAGTCAATAGTAACTGATATTACTAACTAGGGGATGTATTTGTTCCAAAGTTACTAACGAAGGGATGAATTTTGAGCCAAAAAAAAAAAAGATGTAAATCGGTCATTTGACATACCACAGAGATGTATTTTGGACTTTTCTCCATAACTAATCACCTCCTTAGCTTTATCCTTGATTGGTGGTAAACAGTCAGATAATTATTAGTCAACCACTTGTGAATGGTCAACCATAATAGTCAAACAGCTTAGGCCAATGCTTCCGTGGAATACAGTGTTTCCCCGGGTCGTTATGTCCCAACGAGGTGTGCGAAGGTAATAAAAACGAATCTGTGATCGGGAGATTATGAACAGGAAAGGGTATAAGTGTGAGTGAGTGATTAATCTAAGGATTTATAAAACAAAATAGCTTAAATAAGCTATTAGAATGGTTACGTGAAACCTAATTATCTAAAAACGTTTAAAAAACCTAAAACGCGTACGTTTAATTTAAATATACGTAAACGTACGAAATAAAAAGTGAGATTTAAGAAATAAAAAGCCTATGGATATGAAAATTATATTTTTACAATCCTAATGATATAAGAAAATTATTGGAAAATTAAAATTATTGTTACACTTATTTAATTAATTATTATTAATTAATTACTATTTAATTATTAATTAACTAATTATATTGATTTAAATTATTACAATTACTAAAAAAACTTAGATAATTAAGAAGATTTTTATAAATCTAATTAACCTTCACAGGAATCTAAAAAATTATAAAAAGTTGGTTTTATGTATTTTTAAATTATTTTACTAATTACTATTCTAATTATTAATTAATTACCAATTAAACTATTTATATTATAAAAAATAGAAAATGAACAGTAGAAATTCTAGAAAAATTCCTAAAAATGTTTTAACTTATAAAAAGCTAGGAAAATTATAAAAACTAGGTGTTACTTAATAAAATCTAATTTTGATATTTAATTCTTTAATATTAATTAATAATTAATTAAACTAATATTAATTCTAAATATCACTAAATGACAAAGGAAAAATCTGGAAAATTTTCTAAAATTACTTTAATATAAAATAAAATTAATAAAAATATAAAAATGCAAGAGTGCTTATAAATAAGCTGAAAAAAAATTAAAAAGATAATTTCTATTAAATAGAAGCTATCACTATAATTAAATTTGGTTTTTTCTGTTTTTTTCTTTTTCCAAACTATTTTAATACTAAAAACTAACAACTTTTATGAAATCACTTTTTATGGGACTCAGAAAATAAGCACTTGAGTGCTTATTAGCTCAACAGTTGACTTTCCTTTACCAAATTAGAAATTAGGCTCAAATGAGCTTATGTGGGGTCCACAAGGATGAATTCTGGTTCACTTAAGTTTATTGAACATGTTTAAGCTAGAAATGATCATATAAGCCTGTTGAATAAGCCAAGAAACCAAAATAAGCACTTTGTTTTCTTATTTGCACACTGAAAATTGGACAATCTTTAGAGATAAATTCAGGTGGGTCCCAGGGAGCTCAAGCTCACAAGCTTGCTCAGAAGTGATGGATGTCCAGGAGTGGGGTTGAAAGAACCCAAGGTGGGGTTGTGGGACCCACTGTGGTGGCCAGAATCAACCACCAAAGGTGGTGGTGGTGATGGTGAACTGCTGTGCACAGGGGAGATGAATCCCCCTGCAGGTGAGTTTGGAGGGGTGTGGGGCCCTCAGAAAAAATGGTAAAAAAAAAGATGAAGGTAGGACTTTGAAGTTTAGCTGGGGGGGCTTTGCACCCAAGAAGTTTTATAGCATGAATCCACACACAAAATTCTACAAAATTCTTTGAGTTTTTGGAAAATCTTATCAATCATGCAATTTGACTTTTTAATTAAACAAGGAACTTTGACTATAATGAACTTAAATCCTATCCTACTGATTAAACATGTTATATTAAGCTACAAATTAACTAAATTAAGCTACAACACCTACTTATGCATTGATATGGTGGGATTTGGGTCTCAAAATCACCGCAGTTAACAGTTAAGGGAAGTTGATGGTAATTTTGACTTTTGAGTGAATGAGACCAAGTTTTTATGGTTTATATGAGTTGATATGACCTAATCTAATATGTTTACACCAGAAATAACAACTGAAACACAGTACTCAGTGATGAAATCCACTGATCCAAACACACCTTATGACAACTGATTTTTATATTTTCAAAGCAATCTACTAAATCATTCCATGAAACTAAATCTAAACTTTATATTATCATATTGAAAGATCAAATGAGCATAAAACAACAACAACATAAGCCCAAACCACAGATTTGTCAAAAATGTGATTTACACTGTGAGATTTTGATTTTAAGCAACAAGTGAATCTAATGAACAAGTAAACTATCTTATGCTAGATTATGACTAAGTAACATCAATTAAGCATAAAAATACAAAGATAAGTAGCAATAAGCAAATCTACAGTAAAAATGCCAAAAATTAGAATTTGACTTACAAATGGATAAAGACTGGGAAAGAGTGAACCAGGGACCAAGACCTACCCTAACAGCTTCCCATGAAGCTACTAAACCAAGAAACTCCATAATCCACCATATTCCTTGCTCCAATCTTCATAAACACTGATTTTTTATTTATTTTATATTTTCTTGTATTTTTGAGTATTTTTATAATTAAACTCTAAACTGGATTTTAAGGTTTCTAAAGCTTACAGAAGCTTTTGTCAGGAGCTTATATTAGCTTAAGAGTCCAAAACAACAACAATTATCAATATTACAACTAATTGAGATTTTTGAGCAAAAATGAGCATAAACTGAGAATCAAATTGAAACTTGAAATTAATATTAAATAAGGTTTAAAATACACTGAAATGACTAGAATTGCAGCTTGAAAGCTTTGGATTACACTAGAAATTGTGAATTACATTATACGACATTAAACTAAAACTACATACTCTAATAATTATTCATCCCTGCTTCTCTTTGGCTTTATAGAGACTTTTGAGGTTCCTAGTTGCCTTCTGAGTAAATCCCATCACAATTCTGAGCCCTTGGATCACTGCATTTCATCTGAGCCTTTAAATTTGCTTTTGGCGCCAAATTATCCACAAGTTGCTTGGAGGGTTTTCAGGAGCATTTAATGCTCCCTGTTTGTAGTGGAGGTGGAGGGGGACAAGGTGGGAAAGGTGAAAGTCAAGTGGTGGTGAAACCAGGCTAAGTGGAGGGTGGTTTTGCCATGTGAGTGAGGGGGTGAACAGTGGACGGGGGGAAGTGGTATTGTGGAGGGGGTTGACTATTTGACCCTGAGTTATACTCATGGTGGGTTTGTTTTGGGCTTAGGATTGGGCCAAGGGTAAAAAGGGTAGGGAGTGGGCTGGTGTGTTGTGTTTGGATTGGATTTGGTTTTATATTTAAGGGTCCGGTTTGGTTTTAAGTAATAATTCACAAGGACCAAAAATGTAAATTCTGGATTTTTTAGGGTTGGATTTGACAACTTTCCAAAAGTACTTGCAAGGGTAAAACTTGCCAAGTTTGAATAGTGTAAGGACCAGAGTTGACTTTTCCACTTTTTGAACTTCCAGGGACCTTTTCTGCCAAACTGTGAAACTTCAGGGACCAAACATGTAACTTTGCCAAACTTCCCAACCAAGGACCATTCCTGCCATAGAAGATTAGTATAAGGACCAAAATTGATTTTCTCAAAGTTTTTACATCCCAGGGACCATTTTTGTCAATTTCCAAAGTACATGGACTAAACTTGTAATTTTGTGAAACTTTGCACCAAAGGACTAAATATGTAATTTGTGATTCAAAAAGGACCTTTGGTGACTTTTTCATGTTTTAGAATAACCAGGGACTAGTTTTGAAAGTTGAGGGACTGAAACTGCCAATTATGCAAACTTTCTTCGTTTTTTTATCTGTTTTTGATTATTTTGCATCTGAAACATATAAAACACACTTCTGGGATAATTTCAGTATTTTGATGCATATTTGAGTGTTTTTGGATGTTTTGGCAATTCAGATTGGTATAAAATGATGAGTATTTAGACACTCGTCAATCCTTAATACCAACAATCTTGTCATCCATTAATCATTTAATCGTGACTATCTTTTTAACAACCTACATGTCATTGGAGGTTTAATGTTGACATGACGATACAAGTTGATCTTAGCGAGCACAAGGGGATGTGGAAAGCTAGACGCAATTAATATTCATATATTTGTATGAAAATTTTACAATTAAGTTAAACGAAACTAGCAACGAAATTTATTGATTTTGTAAAAACAAAGTAAAGTTTTGGCCTTTTAGTAGTATGTGAGTAGCTTACTTAGTACGATGTCCATTTAAGGCGTGTATCTTACCATCTTATAATGGAAGAAGACATTCTATAAATAGTAATATTTAAAAATTCAACTTGCTAACTATAGAAATTCAATAGTACTATACTACTATCGCAAGTCTTAAAGCTTAATGTACAAAATACAAAACACTATTAATGTGGTCAAAATATTTAATGTAGTCAATTAATTAACTGGTCTATAAATACAATTAATATACTCTTTCCGTCCCAAAATTATTCCCGATAAAAAAACACACAGTTTAAGAAAAATATAATTAATACAGCTTTCTCTCTCTTACTTTTTTGCCAAATGACAGATTTACCATTAACAAATTAATTAACACTTTTTTAAAGTTTCTAATATTAATTTCAACTAAGTGTAATACAGTAAAATTGGCCAAACTCTCCTATATATTTTTAGTATTGGACAATTAATTTGGGACATACCAAAAAGGAAAGATGGACAATTAAATTGGGATGGAGGGAGTAGTTATTAAAACACTCCTTACATAAGATATACAAATTATCAAGAATATTATACAACAAACTTAAACACAATTCCTGCATTACATGTCACTAATACAAATAATAAAGCACATTGTACAAATACTCAAGCCCGACCGTACAACAGGCCAAATGAGCTCGAGCCCGAATAGGCACGAACCAAGCGGGCTCAAGCCCGAACGGGCACGGGCTAAACGAAAGGGTAAACTGCAAAAAAAAGTCCCTTAACTTTGTCGATTTTGCGAAGTTGTCCTCTTACAAGAATTTTAGCAAAAAGTGACCCTGAGTAGATTTCCTTAGGCAAAAAGTGTCCTTGATGCTGACGTTTGTTTGCAAAAATGGTTTTTTGTCTAACGATCGTTAGTGAAGCCTGTTAGTCAGTCCTCACGTGTGTTGCATGTTAGGGTATTTTCGTCATTTCACTTTTCCCGCCTTTAACACACTTTAGCTACTCACTTGTACGAAAAGCGACGAGGACATTTTTTGCAAATAACCAAACTAAGTCGTGTTTAACACATTAACATTAACAAAATCACACACACATAAACGTTCTATCTTCTTTCAACCCAATATCTGAAACAATACAATCGGAGCTTAGCAGTCGTGATTCTTCAAAAAACACACGTACCAGGTAACCACATTTACTGTTTTTTATTTCATTCAAACGGTATTTGCATTTTTTTGTAACCTTAATCGTTAATGCAGTAACCATGTTTGGTAATCAATTTATTTGCGCTATGGATACTCCTCAACATGTTTTGGATGAGTTTCTAAGTTAACACCATTATTGACAAGCTGTTATTTCTCTAAAAACTAGTTTAATTAGTATTTAATTCACAATGGTTAAAGATTAATTTTCATATACAGGAACTACATAATAATTATGTTCTAGGAGGTTCCTATCATGCCAATGGTTTTATTTACTTAGTTAACTATGGGGGGAGGGGGGTAGATGGAAAGTTCTTGTAAGGAGAGTCTAAGAATTAAAGTGTGTTGTTGAGGGAGCGAGGTGGAATGATTTTGTCATTCACAACATCACCTGTTCTGATGTTGAGTACATACATTTTGTTGAAGAGGATGAGGATCTGTTTTATGTAACTTGCTATGGTGAGGATGGGTTGGAGTTTCACAATTATGAACCCGAGAGTGCCCCATTTTGGAGATGTTTAGTGCCTGTCACAGACATATCTCTGCTTTTGCAGTCGTTGCAGGAAGACTTTATGAGATATCTGGATGGTCCAAACCCTACTGATTCGGTCTTGGTGTCTGCTAACACGTCTGACTACAATGTTAGGGTGGCCAGTGATCATCTCTATGATCGATACGTCCACTCTTTCTTGTATGGCTGTGGTTGCTTGACACTGGTTCGAGACTTGAATATGAGCCTTGGTCAGTGGATGGTTTTTACTCAAGTTGTCCTGGGCCAGGAATATAATGTGATGTTGTTTAAACCTGATGGAGGGGCCATCACAACTGTTGAGACATACAGCACCAATATTGCCATGAATGCCCTGTGTCACCAACCACAAGACTATGGTATCTTTTCCTTTATTAGCTTTAACTACATCAAGTATATTATATCTGTGTAACATTTTGGATTATCTGTAACTTACTCATTTTGTATTATGAAATTCAGATTTTGAACCCCAACGGATGAACTGGATGTGCAAATGGTCGTTTCACACTGTCCATGACCAAGAAGACAAGGCATTCTACAGAACACTGACTGCATGCTTCTGGAGAGATGGACGACTTGTAAGTATCTTGAAAACTTTGATAATTTGTCAAATTGTTATGCTACAATTTCAATGAGATTACAAACTAAACAACTATCAAACTATAGCAGTTGTAACTTAGTACTAGCAGCACTGAATTCCATAAGCAGACTTATCCTTAATAAGCTTAATATGCAGCAGCAGTAACACACTTGTAGCATTTTCATTTTCATTTGTCTGAGATATTGTGTGTCTGATAGGATGATTGATTGATCATAATGTGTGTTAGAATAACCCCCAAAAAACTAATGCTAAGTTTTGTACATTTTGTAACAGACTATACCATCAAACTAAACAACTATCAAACTATAGCAGTTGTAACTTAGTACTAGCAGCACTGAATTCCATAAGCAGACTTATCCTTAATAAGCTTGATATGCAGCAGCAGTAACACACTTGTAGCATTTTCATTTTCATTTGTCTGAGATATTGCGTGTCTGATAGGATGATTGATAGATCATAATGTGTGTTAGAATAACCCCCATAAAACTAATGCTAAGTTTTGTACATTTTATAACAGACTATACCAGCAAAAATTGTGCACAAGTACAACTTGTATGGGTACTCTGTTGCTGTTGTGAAGCACCAAATGACACAGAAAGTGTTCGAAGTTCGGGAGAGAACAGTGGTGGTAGCTGGTTGAGGGAAGGTGAGGAGGAAGGTGTCAATTGTTTCATGCTCTAGTTTCAGGGAGTTGAGGCAGAAAGCCGGCTTTAGTGCAGCTTTAAGGGTCCGCTTCTTTTTAACGGATGACACAAACAGGTCCCAAAGGGTTTTAAGGTTTGATGTGTGTTGATGGTTGTTGATGGTTTTATGTTTTTTGATGGTTGAAACAATGTTTGAAAGTTTTTGTAAGTTAAATAAACTTTGTGCAACTATCTGATGTATGATAAACCAAATGGGTTTGTCAATAGACAATGGTATGTAATTAGTTGATGTAGGTGATTGACTCCAAACGGTAAGGTATTATTGACCAAGTGATTTGGTCAACAAAGTCAAACTGCCTAGAGTCAATGCTCCGTGGATAGTATAGTTTTTTCCCGGGTCGTTATGTCCCGACGAGATTGCAATGGTACTCGAAAACGTTTATGGGAATGAGTGGCACTGAGGTCAGTAACCAAAGATGATTGGGAATTGATTATACTACTGATTACTTGGTATTTGAACAATTGAAACAATATTAACAATTACAGATACACAGATATGATTACGCGAACACAAATCAGAAATCAGAATTGTTTACAGACAGAGAAAAAGGTGAGATTTAAACAATTTACAACTACAGGGGCTGCAAATGAAAATTTTACAAACTTAATTATAAAAGAAAATGAAATTAAAAAGAAAATTATTTTTTTGATTATTTTATTATTTAATATTAATTATTTAAATAAAAACTATTTAACTATTTAATTAAAACTAATTAACTTAAAAACTTTATAATACAAATTTAAACTAGGAAATTGCAAAATTAATTTCTAAAATTCTAAAATGACTTGAAATAAAATTAAAAATTAAAAATATGTATTTTTGTCTTTTTGTGGATTTTTATTAATGAAATACTAATTATATTAATTAAACTATTTAAATTATTTTAAATCACTAATAATACTAAAATTTCTAGAAAATTATAGAAAAATTTATAAATCTAATTAACCATCTCAGGAATCCTAAAAAATTATAAAAAACTTATAAAAATTATTTTTAAACTATTTTATTAATTATTTACTAATTAATTAATTAATATCTAAATTAACTAAAGTAATTAAGAAAATTAGAAAATAAATAGTAGAAATTAGGAAACTATTTTCTAAAAATATTTAATGATTTATAAAACCTAGGAAAAATATAAAAAGGTACTGTTATTAATTAAAAATTAATAAAATTATTTAATTAACCAATATTACTTAATTATTAATTAAACTGATATTAATTCTAGTAAATACTAAATTAAAAGAGAAAAATCAATAAAAATTACTGAAAATACTTTGAGGTAATAGAAAATTAAAAAAATATAAAAATGATGAAGTGCTTATTAATAAGCTGAAAAGAAAAATTAAAAAAATAAATCCTATTAAATAGAAGCTATCACTATTTTTAAAGTTGGTTTTTTTGTTGGTTTTTCTTTTTGACAGATGATTACAAGCTAAAAATGAACAACTTTTGTGAAAAGACTTGTGTTATAGCTTATTAATAAGCTATGTGCACCCCCTTGGTTCTTAATAGTTGAGATTTAAGCTTATTAGGGCTTATGGACTTTTGAAAAAGCTACCAAATGGACAAATAAGCTAAAACAGATGGATAACAACTTAAAATGAGCAATTAGAAACAAATAAGCACACTGAATAAGCTAATGTGAACAAATAAGCACTTAAGCAACTACAAGGCCAAAACAAGCCAAACACAGGGACTTTGGACCTTTGTGGGGTCCACAGAAGTCAAGGGGGGTCCAAAGTAAACTTTGACCCTTGAAGTTGACCTGGTCAACTTCAAAATAAGCCAATAAGCTGGGGTTATTGTGGAAAACTAGAAGGGGGGGTTGAATAGTTTTACGTCTTTTTAATTTTATTATGAAAACTTGGTTTAGTTTTAAAACCTTGTTTGCTTTTAAAACTTTGATTCAATCTTATGTGAACTCAAATCTTGAACAATATGAACAAGTATATCTAAGTATGAACAATAATAATAATGTAAGCTAAGTATGTGAAATAACACATGCATAATATAAACAATTCTAGCTATATATACAAGAGATAAGTACGTAATCGTTTATCTTATAATCCTTAGTTATATTTTGTATGAAAACTATACTTGATTGAAATGATCAATTATATGTATGTAACCTTTTTAGTTTGATTTTAAAAACTTTGTTTTGTGAATGAAACTTTCGTTTGATCTTTAAGTAAAATCAATACTAGCACTATATGAGCAACTATATATATATGTCTACGTCTACAAATGTAATAACGATATAAGCAAGATAATAAGTAAGATATGGAAAGATCTAACCGCGAGACAAAGGATTTATAGTGGTTCGGCTACAAGGACACCTTCCTTGCCCTACTCCACTCCTCGAGTCACCTACTCGAGAGTTTTCTTCACTATGTCAACAAGCTCCTTATGGCGGAGAAACCTTACACACCAATATACACACCACTTACACACCAAAGCTTCGTCACAACGAAATCACACCTTCTTCACAACTACTTCACACCAACTAACTACACACCTATCTTCAACACACCAATAGTCTTCACTACAATCTAGTTCACGCCTATCTTCTACACACCAATAATCTTCACTACAATCTAGTTCACGCCTATTTTCTACACACCAATAATCTTCACTACAATCTACTAGCCAATCACACTATCTATATTCCTAATCACAACTATCTACAATCAAATATTCACAACACACTACACAAAGATATATGTAGATATTCTTGATGATGCACCAACAACTTGGATGTGGAGGTCACAACAAGTTGTAATACTTCTTGTCTTGGAGGATAGAAGTATTCTTCTCTTGCACTTGAGAGGATGATGTAAGAATCACTTTGAAACAAAGGATTATGTATTTATGATCAAAGGATTTGGAGAATAGAAATGAGATCTAGAACAGAAAGTTTTGGGGTGCAAAAGGTAAGAAAAAAATCCAGGTTTAAGGTGGTATTTATAGGCAAAAGAATCTGACAGAGGAGCGTGGCCGGTCCCCTTAATTCATGGCCGGCCCTCTTAAAATTAAGGGGACCGCCCTTTATAATTAAGGGGGCCGCCCAGCTGAAACGGCCAGATTCTTTGTCTTTTAGTGGGGAAAGTTTATTTGGTGAAAAACTAACTGTTTTTGGTTAAAAATTTGAATTCATATATTTAGTATGAATAAAACATTTTTCTTTATTACCAAAAGTGTTTTTCAAAAATATATAATATGTTTATATAATTAAATAAACTTTGCATTAGTTAATTAAATACCCTTTTGATCATAAATTGCACTAAACACTTTGTTTATTCATACCTTAAGTGATTTGATGTAAAGAGAAATATTAATCACTAAATACTTGTTTATGTCACAAGTTTTAGTTCTATGAGTTTATATTTTGTGATAATCAAAACATAGAGATATTGATAACATGTTAATAATGTTTTTAGGCATTAATTTATGTCAACAATCTCCCCCTTTTTGATTATTACAAAACCTTAAACTCAATATATCTAAAACTTGTTTTTAGACAAGTATTATAGAGTTTACATTTCTCTTCTCCCCCTTTTTGTAAAATCAAAAAGGTTAAGCCGAGTAAGCTTCGCGAGGGAAGTTTAAACGGGTAGAATGCTCCCCCTTGATGTATGCTCCCCCTCATTTGAGAGCACCAAGGGAACGAGCTATGGAGATCTTTGCTACAAAAATATTTTAAGAGAGCAAGATACACATATATGCAAGGCAACAATTATGCAACTAAACAAAGATTCATTCAAGCATTATAGAAATGAAAAGCATTACAACATTCAATATGCTTGAAAAAATAATACAAAAGAAAAGACATAGTCCTATATTGCCTAAGAGAGCACTTGGACTTGCTTGCAACCAACGGTTGGTTGATTCGTATTTGAAAGTGAAAATCATAAGCATATGGTATGCTTAGATGGTTGATGATGGAGTGTTTGGAATGAGGATGGTTGAGTTAGGGTAAGGTTGTTGGATTAATGGAGGTTGTTGGATTAATGGAGGTATATGTTCGGGTCATGAATGTTGGATAATTTGGTGGTGGAGAGTTTGTAGCGGAAGAGGTTGATTGAGGTTTTGGATGTTGTTCAAGTGAGGGTATTGGATGTGATCTAGTGAGAAGATATTCAATCCAAGTGAAGTGTTCATTGAATGCAATCATTTTTAGGAGAAAGATGCAACAAGGTTAATTGTTGACATGCTTCTCAAGTTGATTTATGTTGTGTGGTGATGAGGGTGATCTAGATGAAGGTGGATCCAAATTGCGTTGAGCAAGATGTAAGGCTAAAAGAGCACTAAGCTCATGGGCTTCTTTTAGCGCCTCAACGAACTTCAAGTGTTCGGAGGAAGGTGATGGTGGTGGAGCATGATAGTTGTCTTGGGTGAGGGTTTGAACATGCAACATAGGAATGGCATGTGAAGTTGTAGGATGTGGTGGTGATACTCTTGGTGGTGGAGACATGTTTGAGCTTGGGTAATCATGAAAACATGATATGGGTGGAAAAGATGCTTCATGAGTGGATGGTGTTTTTGTTGAATGAGCAACATGTAAAGTGTTGGTAATGAGGTTGGGATTATGGTTTTGGGATTGTGCATGCTCATCATAAGAAGGATCATTAGTCGAAGCATGAATGGATGATTTGTTGTTAAATGGATCATTTGTGTGAGAGTGAGGTTTAGGTGTTGGTTAAATATGAACAACATCGCTTGAGTTGTGAAAAGATTATGAGGTTTGAGTGTAATGTAGAAGGATATGGGTAGTAAAGGTTTTTGATATGTAATGTTGGTGAGAAGGAGAGTGAGGTGTTAGGTAAGTAATGTTTGAAAACATATAAGGAATTTGGTGTTGGATGTTTGACAACCTCATTTGGTTTGACGGAATTTTAAAGGAAGTTAGGCTTTCTTCTCCAAACAAGTTTCTTGGTGGTTTTGGTTTAATGGGAGAGGAAATGATGAGATGAGTGGAGATTGAGAGGAATGAGAGTGTTTTATAATGTAGGATTGGTGGGATCAAGGATGGATAAACTTTTATGGAAGGTTGAGGATAGAATAAGTTTGTGAATTTTGGGAAGTGTAGGATGAAGTAGGCTAAAAAGTAAAAAAAGGGAAACAGCACCTTTGATCATCAGATGGCCGGTCCCCTTAATTGGAGGCCGGTCCCCTTAATAATTAAGGGGGCCGCCTTATGATTTAAGGGGGCCGCCCATCTGGTGATTCCCAGATTGCCAGAAAAGGGTTTTTGGTAGTGAATTGCAGAAAGGTTGTGTTTTTGGTTTCAAACAAGTCCAACTCTTTGAGGCAATTAAACATAGACAAATTATGTAGGCAATTATGTAGCTAAAACATGTTAACCAAGGAGATTAAGTAATCAAGCAATTTCATCTATCATGCAAACATACTCATCTAGCAAGCAAAATATAAGATCTAGGAAACAATAAGCAACATCAAGTATTTCATAACTACATAACTAGGAGGATTAATCCTAATGTGTATTATGATAACATGGGTTTCTAGACTTGTTACATACAAAGTCTTAATAGACAAACCATGGTCCTCTTGATTTGATTTAGTTCACTTATAAGTGTCATTTATATAAATATATATGACAAATATGAGATCACCATGCATGATTTAAAGAGACGTTTTTAGCATTATTCAACAATGTTTGAAAGTAGGTTTTCATGTAGATATGAGAGTTAATTGAATAAAATAGATTCGGTTTTACTTCAAAAAGTGTTAATGAAGGATAAAGAAAATTTTCTCAATCTTTGGTTTTGATCAAAACAAAATTGTGGATATATATAGTGAAAACATCTTATTTAAAAGTGGGATAGTTATTTGAAAGACTATTTTCTAAAATATGAGGTTTTTGCATATTTTTAACGATATTAGATTTTGACAACAAATATCATTAATCATATATTTTAAAAGATGTTTATTAAAGATCTCATGCTCAAGAGGATTGGTCAAGCCTACTATTATCTCATGCTATCGTTTCTACAAATCCTATGATCCTAAAGGAAGTGATGACTAAAATATATATGTTAGATGCGAGAGGGTTGAACGGGGTATAACCTAACATCTATAGTTCCTTTGTTTTTGCACGCTTATCTATCTTAATGCCATATTCTACGAGAGCTTGTTTCATCCATAGTTTTCTTACGCGAGGGATCTAATCCTACTTCTATATTAACGATTGATCCACTTAACTCATTTCACTTCATCACCATGAGTTTCCTAATAGTGGATATAGAAGATTTCCATTTTCTATTTTGTTCGGCAATGAACAATTTTATCTTATTCCTAGGAAAGTCAACCAATGATGTTTCTAGGTTATAAGAATATAAGCAATTATGTACTAAGCATTAATCTAACTAATCATTTATCTAAGCATGCAAATTATAGTGATGAACTTAAAAGAAACGCGTACCTTTTAGTCTTCAATGGAATATCTTCAAGCACTTCAAGTGACCATGTTGACTTATAGAAGACATTTGTAGATGATATTCCAACTTCTTCCAAGATTGACAATTTAGCCACTTGGTCCCCATTGTCTCATTTGTCCAAAGTTGTTTGGTCCAAACATATTTAACATTTGGCAAGGATGCATGTATTGTAGTAATATTTCCCAAGGATTGTAACTTGGTTGATAATTCCACATTTGATTTCTAGTGTTATTGTAATATTGTCTATTTTGATTTCTTCTAGGTTGAGATTTTTTAGATCTTGGATGATGATTGTTAGGTTTTCTTGGTGGTGGAGTTTTAGATCTTAATTTAGGTTTAGAGGATCCTACTTCGGTCTTTAAGGATGGTTTATAAAAAGTTTTTACTTTTTCATCATTCTCAATGGGTATTTTTCTATCTTTTGTAAGTATATACTTAGGATTTGATTCTAATGATTTTTGTTTACTAGATTCACATTCAAACTTTATACTTTTATTTTCACTAGTTGAAACATTAGTTGAAGTTAATCCTAGACCGGTTTTATCTCCCGAAGTTTCTTGAGCACTTATTATTTTCTTAAGTGGGTTACTACTATTTTTAAACTTGTCAAGTTTGAAAATTTCATCTTTAAGTTTTTCGTTTTCATTTTTAACCTCTATGCATGTTTTACATTCTATAAGAACTTCTTTTCCTTTTTCCAAATGTTGTAGTCTAATTTTTAATTCGAGTACTTCATTTTCTAATAGATTGTTAATATGTTTTAGTGACTTATTTTTAGCTATAACTTTTTGACCTAATTTGCGTAACCTATTATATTCACTATCTAGGTCTTTTTCGTCTAATGATAAATTTTCGTCACTAAAGTATTTGGTTTCTGAACGTACCTCGCTTGATGTCTTAGCCATAAGACATTTCTCCTCATTTGTGATTTCTTTCTCATCGTCATCGCTATCATTCCAAGCTCCTCCAACAAACGCCTTTTGATTTTGATTTCTTGACATTATTGGGCATTTTTCGATGAGATGATTTGGATCACCACATTTGAAGCACTTCCTATCACTTTTGCCATTTTTGTCATCTTTATTTCTTTGGTTTGCTTTCCTTTCATCATACGGTTGTCTAACCAATCTTCCTCGCCATTTGAGGAATTTCTTGAAGTCTCTTACGGCCGTCGCATATTCTTCGTCATCACTTTCGGAGGTTGAGCTATCCTCGTTACTAGATTCCTTCCTAGCTTTCAACGCAATTGACTTGCTTTGCTCTCTTTTTCCATTGACCATCTCGGAGTCTTTCTTTATTATTGCTTCGTAGACTTTCAGGTTGCCGATCAACTCATCAAGTTGAAGAGTTGACAAGTTCTTCGATTCTTCAATCGCCGTAACTTTAGCTCGCCATTTTGGATGAAGAGCCCTAAGAAATTTCCTAACAAAATTCTTACTAGAAAAATTCTCATCAAGTGCTTTTAAACTTGTGATAATAGTGTTAAATCTAGCAAAAGCATTATTTATTGATTCCTCCTCCGGAATCGTAAATTGTTCATATTGTTGAACAAGAAGATCTATTTTGTTATCTTTAACTTGACTATTACCTTGGTGAGTGATTAGTAAAGAATCCCAAATCTCTTTTGCGGTTTTACACATAAAAATTCTTTCATATTCTTTGCGTGGTAACGCATTATAAATAACCATTTTAGCCTCATTATTTTTTGATAGTTTCTTTTTCAAATCATCATTTTGTTTTTCAAAAGATACAATTTCATCCTTTTTAGTTTCAAAATTATATTGAATAGGAGGAAAATCACCAAAGGTAATAACATGCCAAAGATCTAGATCCTTTGATTTCACATAAGTTTCGAATCGATTTTTCCAATATAAAAATCCATCACTTTCAAATAGTGGTGGTCTTTGCATAGATTGCCCTTCTAAATATTTTTCAGATTCCATAGATCGTTACAAGTTTTAAAATACACTATATTTTAAAAATCTTGCTAGACGTGGCTCTGGTACCAATTGTGGAAAACTAGAAGGGGGGGTTGAATAGTTTTACGTCTTTTTAATTTTATTATGAAAACTTGGTTTAGTTTTAAAACCTTGTTTGCTTTTAAAACTTTGATTCAATCTTATGTGAACTCAAATCTTGAACAATATGAACAAGTATATCTAAGTATGAACAATAATAATAATGTAAGCTAAGTATGTGAAATAACACATGCATAATATAAACAATTCTAGCTATATACAAGAGATAAGTACGTAATCGTTTATCTTATAATCCTTAGTTATATTTTGTATGAAAACTATACTTGATTGAAATGATCAATTATATGTATGTAACCTTTTTAGTTTGATTTTAAAAACTTTGTTTTGTGAATGAAACTTTCGTTTGATCTTTAAGTAAAATCAATACTAGCACTATATGAGCAACTATATATATATGTCTACGTCTACAAATGTAATAACGATATAAGCAAGATAATAAGTAAGATATGGAAAGATCTAACCGCGAGACAAAGGATTTATAGTGGTTCAGCTACAAGGACACCTTCCTTGCCCTACTCCACTCCTCGAGTCACCTACTCGAGAGTTTTCTTCACTATGTCAACAAGCTCCTTATGGCGGAGAAACCTTACACACCAATATACACACCACTTACACACCAAAGCTTCGTCACAACGAAATCACACCTTCTTCACAACTACTTCACACCAACTAACTACACACCTATCTTCAACACACCAATAGTCTTCACTACAATCTAGTTCACGCCTATCTTCTACACACCAATAGTCTTCACTACAATCTAGTTCACGCCTATCTTCTACACACCAATAATCTTCACTACAATCTACTAGCCAATCACACTATCTATATTCCTAATCACAACTATCTACAATCAAATATTCACAACACACTACACAAAGATATATGTAGATATTCTTGATGATGCACCAACAACTTGGATGTGGAGGTCACAACAAGTTGTAATACTTCTTGTCTTGGAGGATAGAAGTATTCTTCTCTTGCACTTGAGAGGATGATGTAAGAATCACTTTGAAACAAAGGATTATGTATTTATGATCAAAGGATTTGGAGAATAGAAATGAGATCTAGAACAGAAAGTTTTGGGGTGCAAAAGGTAAGAAAAAAATCCAGGTTTAAGGTGGTATTTATAGGCAAAAGAATCTGACAGAGGAGCGTGGCCGGTCCCCTTAATTCATGGCCGGCCCCCTTAAAATTAAGGGGACCGCCCTTTATAATTAAGGGGGCCGCCCAGCTGAAACGGCCAGATTCTTTGTCTTTTAGTGGGGAAAGTTTATTTGGTGAAAAACTAACTGTTTTTGGTTAAAAATTTGAATTCATATATTTAGTATGAATAAAACATTTTTCTTTATTACCAAAAGTGTTTTTCAAAAATATATAATATGTTTATATAATTAAATAAACTTTGCATTAGTTAATTAAATACCCTTTTGATCATAAATTGCACTAAACACTTTGTTTATTCATACCTTAAGTGATTTGGATGTAAAGAGAAATATTAATCACTAAATACTTGTTTATGTCACAAGTTTTAGTTCTATGAGTTTATATTTTGTGATAATCAAAACATAGAGATATTGATAACATGTTAATAATGTTTTTAGGCATTAATTTATGTCAACAGTTATGGCTTAGTAATAAGCACTGGGGAGGGCAAAGAACTTGGGTGCAAACACTGAGTACTCAGTGTACTTAGTGATATGGGACAAGGTTTAAGTTGCTTGCAGCCCTATTAGATAAGCTAGAAAAGGCAATGTAAGACCTGATCCTACAAGCTGGATCGATAAGCTTCTCAAAAAGCTAAAAAGCTTGCAATGGGGTCCACTAATAAGCACAGGGGAGACCTTGAAAATTTGGCTTACATACTGAGTCACTCAGTGTACCTAATTTGGTCAGACCAACTTCAAGGCTTAAATAAGCTATATGCCAATAAGCTGAGATCCAAAATGAGACCTGAACTAAGTATCCCTACTAATAAGGTGTCTAAAAAGCTAAAAGTCTAGGGGTGGGGTCCACTGGTTAAGCCAGAATGGGCCAAGATTAGTGGGGCAATTGCCCTGGTGCAGGGGAGGTTACTCACCCTGCAGGCTCAAACAAGCTCTTGCACAAGCTTCATGAAAATTACAAAAATAAGCTGGTGATGGAATTTGAAAGTTAAACCGACACACTAAGACTTGTGAAAAGATCAGGGTCCCAATCGCATCACAAAAATAAAAACAATTCTTCCCATTTTTGGTTTTCTGAAAACACTATGAATTTTGACTTTTTGATTTTTGCTCTCAGTTGACTAAAATGAACTTGAATCTTGATTTTATGACCGAAAATGGTTTAACAAGCTATGTTAAGGCCAAAATAAGCTAAACCACTCACTTGTGAATGGAAATGGGGCATATGCCACTCTTTAACCAACACAGAGGGTAAATTTGGCCTAATGCTAAGTGATTTTGACTTTTTGATGAATGGTGATTGGTTTTATGGTACTGATGTTCTAATTATACCCAAGGAAACATGTATAAACAGTAAACAACAATTAGAACACAGGGAACAAGGGTGAAACCCATTGATCCAAACACACCTACTAAAAATAGTTTGTGATGAAATATGATCTAAAAAACTCCAAAGCTTAACTTAATGATTAATAATACCCTAATAAGCTACAAGTAAGCAAAATAAGCAATTATAAGATACTGTTACACTATAAAAATTGGAATGAGAGATTTTAGGCTTACAAATGCCTTCCAAGCTTGCTTCCAAGGACCAAGAACCACAGAACTACTTCCTATAGAACTTCCACAGGTTCACTAACCCGGGGCCATCCATGATTCACCCTGCTCCATTGCTTTCTTCTTGATCTTCATCATTTTTTTATTTTCTTTTTATTTTTCTGATTTTTTTTTTTTTTTTTTTTTGTATTTTTGGTTTATGATACTAGACTAATTTTTAAGGTATCTAATAGCTATTCAGAAGCTATCTAGGAGCTTATGTGAGCCTATAAGTCCTTAACATCAACTACAACAACATAAAAGTAGACCTGATAATTTTAAATAAGAGTAAATTTGCACAAACTGAATTTCAAACTAACACTTAGATTTTTATTGATAAAAAAGGTTGAGAATACACTGAAAAAGCTTGATACAATGCTTAAAAGCTAAATATTACACTAGAATTTGAAAACTCACTTAAACGACATACATGAAACTAAAATTATGCTAATGCTTCTTCCATGATGCTTCCCTTCTATTTATACTTGAGGATTAGGGTTTCTTGGAGCCTTCTGATCATTTCTAACTCCTTTCCTAAGCCATTGGATTACTGAGGCTTCATCTAGGCTTGACACGTGTTTTGGCGGGAAATAAAAAAGGAGCAAATAGATCTGTAAGATTGCAATTGGGGGGGGAGCATTAAATGTGGTTGTCCTGTTAGGTATATATGGTGGTGTGAGTGGTTTGGGCGGTGGAGATGGTGGGGTGGTGAGGTGATGGGTAGCAGGGTGCAAGTGGTGTGGGGGAGAGGGAAGGGATGGTGTGTTTGACTGGATTTGACTAGGGTCAAACGTTGACCCTGGCTTTTGGTATCAAAGGGATGAGGAGTTGGGCTTGTGTTGGAGTTAGGCCAGGCTTTGGATCAAAAGGAGTTATAAGGTGTTGGGTTAGGCTTAGTGTTTGGATTGGATTAATATTAAGGGTCCGGTTTGGTTAAGTATTAATATTAAGGACCAATTTTGCAATTCACTGAAAATTGAGGGGCTGTACTTGTGACTTTTCCATAGTTCTCAAAGGGTGAATCTTGCCAAATGTGAATAGTACAAGGCCTTATGTTGAATTTTCCACTTTATGAACCATTAGGGGCTAAATCTGCCAACTTATGAAACTTCAGGGACCAAACATGTACTTTCACCAATCTTTCCATCCAAGAACCATTTTTGCCATAGAAGAAGTACAAGGACCAAAATTGATTTATTTCAAAGTTTTTACATCCCAGGGACCATTTTTGTTAATTTTGCAAAGTTGAGGGACTAAACTTGTAATTTTGTTAAACTTTACACCAAAGGACTTTATATGTAATTTGTGATTCAAAAAGGACCTTTGGTGACTTTTTCATGTTTTAGAATAACCAAGGACTAGTTTTGACAACTTTTGAAAGTTGAGGGACTGAAACTGGCAATTATGCAAACTTTGTTCATATTTCATTTGTTTTTGATCATTTTGCATCTAAAACATATAAAACACATTTCTGGGATATTTTCAGTATTATGATGCATATTTGAGTGTTTTTGGATGTTTTGGCAGCTCAGATTAGGTAAAAATGATGAGTATTTACACACTCATCAGTAGGATGAACCATATGGGTTTATCCGTAGACAATGTGATGTAGTAAACGATGTAGGTTGATAGGATGGTTTATATAGTGTCATATATAGGATGGTTTATGTAGTCCTATGTCTATTTAAATTTGTTGCTAATGCAATCTATCCGCTTAACTATAAGTTTTAAAATGGATTTTTGGATGAATTTGTGTTGTATTTCAGTAGCACCATGCCACTCTAGAAAAAACAACTCACCATCCTGCTTAACTACATCATCATCCTCTATATCTTCAAGCAAACACAACTCACCATCCTGCTTAACTACATCACCATCCTCTATATCTTCAATCGCAACACCCTTACCACGATTATTCCTCATGTATAACGAATACTCCTCGACTGATGAAATACCTTCTTCAATATAAACCTCTATTTCTTTAAAACGATGCACGTACTTAAACAGTTGCACGACATCTTCCACACTCATCAATGGGACCAACCCATCATCCAAAGATTTCTCAGGGTTCCTAAAATGTGAGAACAGCCTATCCCCTAATCCTAGTGCTTCTAACATTCCAACATACTCCTCAATGCGGAAATGGTAAACATTAATCAGGTCAACGTACGCTATATCTCCAAACAAATATTTTCGGTTTGGTGGATATGTGAAGAGCCCTTTGTGGTGAATTTTCAGAGTGAACAGTGTACCATTCAACTCTGGTTAATTAGGAAAACAAATAACAACTTATAAGTACGAAAACCATGACATATCATACAATGTAGTACAAATGCATGTTCGAATAATAAAAATAAATGACAACTTACCGTAAATAGCATTAAGCTCATATTCTGGAAACAAGGGAGTTCGAATCTGCCAAACTGGAAATAACACTACCATGGTATTGTTTTGTGGGTGAGTGTTGAAATAAGAGAGTTCGAATCATTTGTGTGTATGATTTGGTCGTCTTAAACTGTTCTACACGAATCATTTGATTAGCAAACAATGTCCTCGTCGATTATCGTGCCTGGGTGGGAAGAGTTTTGTCATGCAGGCGGGAAAGGTGAAATGATGAAAATACCCTCACGTGCAATGCACGTGAGGACTGACTAACGGGCTTCGCTAACAATCGTTAGGCAAAAAACCGTTTTTGCAAACAAACGTCAGCCTCAAGGACACTTTTTGCCTAAGGAAACCTGCCCAGGGTTACTTTTTGCTAAAATTCTTTTAAGAGGACAACTTTCGCAAAATTTATAAAGTTAAGTGACATTTTTTGCAGTTTACCCTAAACGAAATTCTTGATATTCTTAAATTTATTGTCAAAAAGAACATAACAAACTAAAATACATGATTCATCAAAAAAATTTATTTTAAGATACCCGCTGCTGCAACGCACGGGTACCCTGCTTGTAGGATATTAAATAAATTTAGGTCTATGAATAATTTGTCTTTAGTAAGTAAAAATTTAAAGGGTCATTATCTTTTGTTCAAATAAAAAATATAAAAAAAAAGTTTTAGTTATTGGTCAACGCAATACATATAAGCAGAAATGGAGTAATCAAGTAATTTTTTAGCCTATCGGTGAAGTTCTATTGGGACCCAAATTAGTTACATGCTAAAATTTTGGAACCACTCCTTAAAATCTAACAACTAAGAAGTGATATAATAGAGTTGGTTTAAAAGAAGAGAACTTTGCAAATATAGTCATTTTTTAGAGTAAATGTCATTTTTCGTCCATGTGGTTTGCCGGGTCAATCATGTTTAGTCCCTGCCGTTAAAATTCGTCGGGTTTGGTCCCCATGGTTTACAACCCATAAGGTTTGGTCCCTTGACCAATCTTCTAAAGGGTATTATTGTCATTTGACCAAAAAAATTCGAAAAAATGTATTTTTGTCATTTGACTAAAAAAATTTCGAAAAAAAATTGAAAAAAAATTCTAAAAAAAAATTAATAATTTTTTTTTTAAATTCAAAAAAAAAATTAATTAAATTTTTAATTAAAAAATTCGAAAAAAATTCTTGAAAAATTCGAATACTACAAAATTCTTGAGAAACTCGAAAAAAAATCTAAAAAAAAAATTTAATTAAATATTTTTTAATAAAAAAAATTTTTAATAAAATTTTTATTAAAAATTCTAAAAAAAAATAATAAAAATTTAATAAATATTTTTTTAGAATGTTTTTCGAATTTTTTAAGAAAAATTTTTATTAATTTTTTTTAAAGTCCTCCACTTAATTTACGTGAAAGCTAGATACTTAAAAACGTTTAAAATCTAAGACCGAGTACGTTTAATTTAAATTTACGTAAACGTATGAAATAAAACGTGAGTTTTAGAGAAATAAAAAACCTACGGATATGAAAATGATATTTTTACAATCCTAATGATAAAAGAAAATTTAGAAAAAAGAAATTATTTTTTAGACTTTTTATTTAATTATTATTAATTAAAAACTATTTATACTAAATTAATTACTAAAAATACTAAACGATTTTGGAAAAATATGAAAATTTTATGGTAAATGTTTTAAGTGATAAGGAAGCTGGGAAAAATAAAATGGAGGCAACAGCTTATCCAGATAAGCTGGAATAAGCAAAACAGTTGGAATAAGCAAAATAGGCTAATACTACTATAAGTAAATAGATTATGCAAGGGATAATGGAACTGGTGCCTGATGAGTGTGTAAATACTCATCATTTTTACCGTATTTTAACTGCCAAAACACGAGAAAATACTCAAGAATGCGTCAAAATAATGAAAATATCCCAAAGATTGTATTTTATATGATTCAAATGCAAAACGATCGAAAACAATCGAAAAACAAACAAAGTTTGCATAATTGGCAGTTTCAGTCCCCCAACTTTCAAAATTTGTCAAAACTAGTCCCTAAACCTTTATTTTGAAAGAAAAGTCAAAACAAGTTCTTAAAAATCAAAAGTTACCAAATAATGATCTTTGGGTAAAAATCTTTAAAAAATGTACAAGTTTACATCTTTGGTCCCTCAAATTTCAAAGTTTGGCAATATTGGTCCCTGTACTATCAGAAAATGGCAATTTTGGTCCCTGGCGGAATATTTTGAAGGAAAAGTCACTTTGGTTCTTGGAATCTCACAGATTGTCAAATTTAGTCCTTGGAATGAAATTTTGGAGAATTTACACTAAGGTCCCTCAAGTTTCAACAATTGTCAATTTTGGTCCCTAGTGATTAAATCATGGAATGCATCAATTGAGGTCCTTAGGAAATGAGAGATTGTCAAATATAGACCCTTGTCACAAAGTTTGGAAAGTTGCTAAATTCAGCCCTCAACTTGGCAGAAAATTACAACAATAGTCCTTGTGGTATTTTGAATATAAACTATACGGATCCTAAACTAATTACTACCAATCCACCTAAACCAAAAACCTATCACAACCCCTTGGCCCAGTTTCACCCTAAAGCCCAAAACCCATAAAAACCTACCCAGTACCCACGTTTATTCACAGTCAAATAAAGGTCAAACCAACACCATCTTCCCCACCCTGCTTTTTATTCCCTGGGTAAAACCCAACCACCCAACACCACCCTGCAACACTCCACCCTCACCCTCAAAAGCTCCCCACTTTCACTACTCCCTAATCATACCTAACCATTCCCACTCACAAAACCCCTACCTAACCCTCTCCAACTCATAATCCACTCAAGAATGCTTTGGCGCCAAATCCAATTGGAAGAGTAGGATGAGTTTTACAGCTAATCAAGGGCTAGGATTTCATCTCAAGGTTCAAGAAAGGCTTTTGAAACCCTAATTTCAAAGGAAGAAGCTCAAGAGAGTGCAAAACCATACCTACCACATCTTAGATAAATAGGTTTACATGTAGCCATGATAAGGCATCTTTTCTCTGGTATCCTTCTGTTTTCAACTTAGTTTACATCTGTAATCTCAATTCTCAAGTTTAATTGAAGTTTTATTTAAGTTTATCCCAATTCGTATTTTTACTCAAAATTCAATTGTCCTGTTCTTTAATTTAAATACTGTTTATTTTGTCTTAAAATCTTATTTAAGTATTGTTTAAGTTAATTGAAATCAAAGAGAAGCAAAAAAAAAATTCAGAAAAGAAAAAAAGAAAAAGAAAAGAGAAATATACAAGAAAATTCAAAAAGATAAAAAAGGTGAAGAAGAAAGGAGAAAGCAGTAGAAGGAATGAATGGAAATTATGGGTTAGAATCTCATGGGAGATACTAGGTTGTTCTCTGGTTCTTGGTTCTCAGATCACTCATAAATTTGGATGTCAAGTAAGCATTTGAGCCATAATTTCATCTTAAATTGTGTTAGTTGCTAATTGTTGGTATTTGTTGCAAATCTCCACTTTGTTAAGTTTAATTTAGCTTAGTAAATGATAATCAGTTGAATTTGTGCTTTGATTTAGTGATCTCCTTTGAAAATCATACAATTAGCTCATAATAGGGGCGTTTGGAATTGCTTGCATTTGTTAGTTAGAGTTGTTATTAGAGTTACGGATTGTTTGTTTACTATCATTAGGTTTGAACTAGTCCAATTGACCATTCTTTTGGTCAATATCCAAGAAAAAGTAAAAATTGAAAGAAATTTGGTACAACAGCTTATCTGTTGCAATCTTGGGGAGTCAATCTTTGCAATTTGTTTCAAAACTAGTTAAAGTTGCTTGATTTGGTGTTATTTAGGTTCAACAAACATAAATTAATCAACCAAGCTCAGTCTAATCTCAGTTAAGTCAAAGTTTGCAATAATCAAAAAGTCAAAAATTTCTCATAAGTGCCAAAAATGATCAAAAGTTGGGGAATTTTTTATTTACTCATGGTTATGAATTAGAATTTGAAACTTTGTAGGATCAATATTTTCCAGCTTGTGGTTCCTGGACCATTTTTACTTTATTTTTAGGAATTTTATTTGATAGGGTTGTGGTAGCTTAAAGTAGCTTGTTTGATCACTAATCTGCCCTGCACCATTTAGATGCCAGTTTGACCCGATTTTCATTTGAACATAACTTGGTCGATTCTGGCCCATTTGGCTTAAACTTTGGAGAATTAAAAAGCTTGCTAGGCTATGTTATTAGATTCACATCTCGTTTGCACTTATTTGCTTTCTAGCTCGCTTATTTTGGCCCCTCAAAACATCACTTTGGCCACTGCTGCTGCTGCTAGTTATTCTTGAGCAGAGCGTGGTTGATTTTTCTTTTGTCTGCTTGGTTTTGCACCATCTTGTTTTTGTTTGTCATTGTTGATGTTGCTTCTTGTTGCTTTTGTTATTGCTTACACGTTTGCATAAGCTGTTGTGAGCCTAAGGCCCATATAAGTTTCTTATTTGCTTGTATCTCAATAAGAAAAGAAAAGAAAAAGTTAAGAATTTTGAACTTTGAATTCATTTTTGAATCTGTTGTGAACTTAGGTTAGTGATTTGTTTGTGTAAATTGGGTTTTCAAAAAGTTAAGTTGGTATGTGAGTTTGTGAAACAGAAAGTAAAAGAAAAAAAAATAAATATCAAAATTTCCAAAAGGTAGGGGTCGAACCCTCGACCTCTTGCACACTTAGACACACCACACACATACCATAACCAACTGCCCTTGGGTCTTTTGTCAATAATTCTTTGTAAAATTTAGTACTTACCCATTTGTTGTTTAGTTGGCCTAAATAAGCCTTTAATCCGAAAACTGCTTATTGTTAGCTTAATTTACACTAGACCTTAGTTTTTTTATATTTTTCTTAGACTAAGATTAACTTCTAGTATTTTATCAAAAAGTTTCAGATTTTTTGGCCTTGCAGTTTATTTATTAGAATTTAATTAATATTAATTAGTTTTTAATTCATAATAAATAGAATATTAATTGGAAAAATAATTTTCTTTTTCTCAAAATTTTCTTTTGTCATTTAGTAAGTAAGAAAATTATTTGGAAACCCGTAGGACTTGCGTAGCTCTAAATTCACGTTTTTATTTGTACGTTGACGTTTATCTTAAATAAACGTCGCGTTTATTTGTTTAATTGTGTTTTTAGGATTCCCGATACCTAACATGTTTCCCGTAGTTTTTTTTAGTCACTTTAAATAGTTGTTAGTATTCCTTAGTTCAATTCTCCATTTAGGTTACGTTTATTCCATTATCGTTCATTAATTCGTAATTTTCGTTAATTTAACGTACAACAAAGCCAAATAACCTTTCCAATCATACAAGATTTTAATCCCAATCTTACTCAAAGCTTCCCATTCACACCTCGTTGGGGTACGACCCGGGAAATCACTTCCCGGTCTCACAATTTGAATATCACTTTCACAAGTTTTGCAAGGTAATCGTTTTCCTAAGCGGTTTACTCGTATTACTTCACGTTTATTTGTCTCACGACAAATCAAACCTCATGTTTGTTGATATTTTGATAAATTGTTGTTTGCACACACCGAAACACAACGAATCAAATAGCGCCGCTGCCGGGGAGGCTGTGTGTCGAAAGTCTCGTTAAGGTTTAGACGATTAGTCTTGTAGAACCTTCGCAACAAGTTACGCTTTCATAAAACTTATAAAAAACCAAAAATATTTTTCTTTTGTTTCTATATATGTATTATATCTATATAAGATAAAGAAAAACACAGAAAGATTTTCCCGTTTCTTTGTTTAATAATAAAAACATTAAAATCTTATCACCGCAAACCAAGGCAGAACACCTACCAACTGGGGGTGTGACCATAATAAGTTCCCAAACCAAAGATCAAAACTTGCCTTTATATCACTTGCGTTTTGGAAAACTTTTAAACGAGAAACACACTTTAAGAGGAGTCGAAACGGTATGTGGCGATCCAACGAACTTCGCCCAGTGAGAGATCCATTCTTCTCTCCCGCTCCTTTGTGCGTTTTTCTTTAGAAGTCTACCTTGCGTTCTTGATTATTGGTTTAACTTCACTTGTCTTTAAAGTGGTATTGTTTTAATTGATATTTTTGTGGTGCATGCACACACGTTCGTCTACGTCAACAAATCCTTTGCAATCGCTTAATAACATTCCAAGAAGAAGGCGTAATCGACGACGTACCAATCAAATAGTCGAACCCGAGCTTCGTATTATTCCCATCATGGCGGCCGAGCCCACTATGAATGAGCTTCTCCAAGCACCCATCGAGGGTTACGGAGATGCTATCATCATTCCAGCCATCGTGGCTGACAATTTCGAGCTTAAGATGGGGATGATTAACTTAGTCACCTCGCATCAATTCTATGGTTTCGAGAGGGACGATCCTTAAGATCACATTCGATGGTTCAACAAAATCACGTCTACCATCAAATGCAAAAATGTCCCTGAGGAAGCTATCAAACTTCTTCTCTTCCCATTTTCCCTCGATGGGGCTGCCAAAAATTGGCTAGACAAACAACCCCCTCGATCGATTGAAACGTGGGAAGATTTAGTCAAGAAGTTTGTGAACGAATTCTTTCCTCCATCTAAAACCACCGCCCTCAAGAATGAGATCATGAAATTCACTCAAAAATTTGATGAATCATTCGGTGAGGCATGGGATCGTTACAAGGACATGCTTCGTAAATGTCCTCATCACGGTTTTTCCGAGTTGATGCAACTCGACACTTTCTATAATGGTGTGAGCCAAGTCGATCAAGACTATCTTAATGCCTCCGCGGGAGGTAATTTCTTGAATCGCACCACCAAAGATGCTTTGATGATCATTGAAAATAAATCTAAGGTCCGCATTCCACGAAGCAAATCGGTTGTTTCCCAAGTTAATGTTGGTCCTTCTTCCTCATCACCCGTGGCTCAATCTAGCACCGATGCTAGACTTGACAAGCTCATGGAAGCTATTCATGCTTTGGTTCTCACCAAAACAAGAAAAGTTTCTTCTCAACCTGCTGAAGTCAAAAAGGTTGACACTTGTGTTACTTGTGGTGGTCCACACGCTTACTACAATTGTACTGCCACCGATGGCAATCCATTTGAAGTCAATGCAGTAACCGGTAGTTCTAACCAAGGAGGTAACCAATACCGTCCTCAAATGGAACCAAATTACCATGCTAACAATCAAAGTGGTCCACCCGGTTTTTCTCAACCCAATAATCCAAATCGATTCAATCAAAATCAACAACAAAGAAACTCGAATGTTCAAAACCAATTTCAAGCCCCTATGAACCAATATCAAAATCAAGGGGGAAATTACAACCAAGGTTCTCAAAATCAAGGAAACTCGAATAGAAACCAAGGTTATGGTAATTTCAATCAAGGAAACAATTTTCATGGTAATCAAAACCATGGAAATTTTCAAAATCAAGGTTTCAATCAAAATAACCGAGCTCAAAACTTTCCTCAAAATCAAACCGCTGCTCAACCTCAATCATCAACCGATGAATTGTTGAAGCAATTTATGAAAGCTCAAGAAGAAACTAACAGGTTGTTGATCGGTCAAATTTCTGAACTAAAGAAGTCTTTAAATGATCGACCTTCGGGATCGGGAATGCTACCAAGCAACACGATCGCCAACCCGAAGGGCGATGTAAAGGCGATCACAACCCGTAGTGGAGTTTCTTATGATGGACCCACGATTCCTACTACCTCATCTTCTTCTCCTCCTGAGGTAGTAGAACGTGAACATGAGGCTACAAAGGACAAGGTGCAAATCACAAGCACACGAAGTACCGCACACGTCCAACCTCATGTTGTCCCAAAAACCAAATCCAAACCGGGAATTGTTTTTGAACCCTCGAAAAATCCCGTTCAATCAAAAGCTTCAATACCATATCCTTCGCGTTTAAATGATCAAAGACTCCGTGAGCAAACTAATGATCAAATGAAGAAACTCACAACAGCTTATGCAAACGTGTAAGCAATAAAAAAAGCAACGAGAAGTAACATCAACAATGACAAACAACAACAAGATGGTGCAAAACCAAGCAGACAAAAGAAAAATCAACCACGCTCTGCTCAAGAATAACTAGCAGCAGCAGCAGTGGCCAAAGTGATGTTTTGAGGGGCCAAAACATTCCATGATTTAATCACCAGGGACCAAAATTGACAATTGTTGAAACTTGAGGGACCTTAGTGTAAATTCTCCAAAATTTCATTCCAAGGACTAAATTTGACAATCTGTGAGATTCCAAGAACCAAAGTGACTTTTCCTTCAAAATATTCCACCAGGGACCAAAATTGCCATTTTCTGAGAGTACATGGACCAATATTGCCAAACTTTGAAATTTAAGGGACCAAAGATGTAAACTTGTACATTTTTGAAAGATTTTTACCCAAAGATCATTATTTGGTAACTTTTGATTTTTAAGAACTTTGTTTGACTTTTCTTTCAAAATAAAGGTTCAGGGACTAGTTTTGACAAATTTTGAAAGTTGGGGGACTGAAACTGCCAATTATGCAAACTTTATTTGTTTTTCGATTGTTTTCGATCGTTTTGCATTTGAATCATATAAAACACGATCTTTGAGATATTTTCATTATTTTGACGCATTCTTGAGTATTTTCTCGTGTTTTGGCAGTTAAAATACGGTAAAAATGATGAGTATTTACACACTCATCAATCCCCCACACTTGAGTATTGCTAGTCCCTAGCAATCTTTTGGGAAAAACTTGATGGATTTGAAAATCTCTTTACCAAAAGCCATCACTTCTGGAGTAGCCAGGTGTAAGAACTGTGGCACACCTAATAACCGTGTGATTTTGAGCAAACCACCAGCTGTCAACGGTTTTGATTTGTCTTTACCAAAAGCCGTTTGCTTCTGGACTAGCCAGCTCTTGATGGAATAGTCAACATCTTGGTGAGTTGATTACCAATTATGGTTTTTCCACGGCCTTTACCACAAGCCATAATCTTGCGGGCTAGCCAACTCATTAGTCTTTTGAGGATATGGGGAGTTAAGGAACCATACAATTTTTGGCAAATTGCAAGCCATCAACGGGTTTGAGTTATCTTTACCAAGAGCCGTTTGCTCCTGGATTAGCCAATCCTTTTTGTCGGTTAGACTTGGCGGACTGATTACCAAAAAAAAAATTAGAGTTGAATATTGTCCTCAATATTCAAAGTCCCGGCTATTATGCCGAAATTTTGAACGTAAGAAGAAAATATTAAAAGCTGATTGTGGGAGTGTCATTTTGCATTTTTCACTTTATTTATACAACAACACATTTTTCTTTTTTTGGTCATTTTCATCATTTTTTTTAAATAAGATATATACATTGCAAACAACTGCGGGGGGGGGGGGGGGGGGGGGGGGGGGTGGCCATTCCCCCACACTTAGGTGTTAGAAAGTAGAAAGAAATGAGAGACACGGGTGAAAACCCATGTTGTGCTACTGTTTTTGTTTATCGAGTCGCTAGCTTGACTCGATCCCCGAATTTATTGGTCCATGGGGAAAGTTTGGAGGTCCGGGACAACCATGGGTGGTAAGTCCCCTCCAAAATAATGCTTTAACCGATGCCCATTTACTTTGAAGTTTGGACCGTCATCTTGAGATAACTCGACGGTACCATATGGGAAAACTTTGGCAACGGTGTAAGGCCCAGTCCAGCGGGTTTTAAGCTTACCCGAAAATATCTTCAATCTAGAATTAAAAAGAAGGACTTGGTCACCAACGTTGAAAACGCAGTTTTTGATTTTTGAGTCGTGGATCTTCTTTGTTTTCTCTTTGTAGATTAAAGAGTTTTCGTACGCTTGATCACGAAGTTCATTAAGTTCAATGAGTTGAACCTTCCTATGATCACCCGCGGACTTGAGATCGAAATTTGCATTCTTCAAAGCCCAATAAGCCTTGTGCTCGAGCTCAATCGGTGGATGACACGCTTTTCCATACACAAGCTTATAAGGAGTACACCCGATGGGTGTTTTATAAGCCGTGCGAAAAGCCCATAGAGCGTCATCTAGCTTATCCGACCAAGAGGCACGGTTTTCGCCTACGGTTCTTTCAAGAATTCATTTTAGCCCGCGGTTTGAAACCTCCACTTGCCCACTTGTTTGTGGGTGGTAGGCGGTAGCAAGTCGGTGAGTGACACCATACTTGAGCATGACTTTTGCAAATTGTTCGTTGCAAAAGTGAGTACCGCGATCACTAATTATAGCGCGGGGAGTTCCAAACCTAGCAAATAGAGATTTTAAAAATTTTACAACTACTCGGGCATCGTTGGTTGGGAGAGCTTTGGCTTCGACCCATTTCAACAAATAGTCAACGGCCACGAGTATGTACTTGTTCCCTCGTGAAGACGGGAACGGCCCCATAAAGTCTATGCCCCAAACGTCGAAGATCTCACAAACTTGGATGACATTTTGTGGCATCTCATCCCGTTGTGCTATCTTTCCTTGACGTTGACATGAGTCACAAGATTTGACTAAGTCATGGGCGTCTTTGTAAATGGAGGGCCAATAAAAACCCGAATCAAATACTTTTCGAGCGGTGTAGTTCGGGCCATGATGTCCCCCGGTGGGTCCATTATGACAAGCCCTAAGAATTTCCATGGCTTCTTGGCCATGAACACACCTACGAATGACCTGATCCGCACAAATTTTGAATAAATAGGGATCGTCCCAAAAGTAATGATTCACATCTTTGAAAAATTTGTTCTTTTGGTGGGACGATATCCCTTTGACAACAAAATTCCCCGCATGGTAATTTGCAAAGTCGGCAAACCATGGGGTACTAGAATCACCACGAGAAGAAATCACATTAAGTGTCTCGAGAGGAAACGTTTCATTTATTTCCTTTTTCTCGAGGACACCTTGATGAGGGTTTTCCAATCGGGAAAGATGGTCAGTAGCGAGGTTCTCGGCTCCTTTCTTATCATGAATGATGATATCAAACTCTTGTAGGAGGAGAACCCAACGGAGCAATCTCGGCTTTGCATCTTGCTTGGCAAAGAGATATTTGAGAGCCGAGTGATCCGTGTACACTATGCATTTAGTCAAGATTAAGTATGGCCGAAACTTCTCAAACGCATACACCACGGCAAGTAATTCTTTTTCCGTTGTGGTGTAGTGAGCTTGAGCTTCGGTCAAGGTTTTGCTTGCATAATGAATCGGCTGAAAATGCTTGGCTTTTCGTTGCCCCAAGACCGCACCTATTGCAAAGTCACTTGCATCACACATGAGTTCGAAAGGTTGGTCCCAATCGGGGGCAACTAGAGTGGGTGCCTCGGTAAGCTTTTTCTTGAGAGTTTGAAAAGCTTCGATGAACTCATCGGAAAAGACAAATGGAGTCTCTTTTTCAAGAAGTCGGGTCATAGGCCTAACTATCTTCGAGAAATCTTGAATGAATCTACGATAGAAGCCGGCATGACCCAGGAAACTCCGAACACCTTTGACAGTAGTGGGAGGAGGAAGCTTAGCAATGACGTCGATTTTAGCTTTATCAACCTCAATCCCACTCTTGGAAATCTTATGGCCAAGGACAATTCCTTCCTTGACCATGAAATGACTTTTCTCCCAATTTAGACTAAGAATGGTGTCTTCACACCTTTGAAGCATTTTGTCTAAATTGGAGAGACACGATTCAAATGAATTCCCAACGACCGAAAAATCATCCATGAAGACCTCCATTGTTTTCTCGATCATGTCGTGAAAAATGGCCATCATGCATCTTTGAAACGTGCCCGGAGCATTGCATAGGCCAAAAGGCATGCGTCGATAAGCAAATGTTCCGTATGAACACGTAAAAGTCGTTTTTTCTTGATCTTGAGGATCGATGGGAATTTGGAAATAACCTGAAAAACCGTCAAGGAAACAATAGTACTCGTTTCCCGCCAATCTTTCGAGCATTTGATCCATGAAAGGTAATGGAAAGTGGTCTTTACGGGTGGTGTCGTTTAATTTTCGATAATCAATGCAAACGCGCCAACCCGTTACCAATCGAGTCGGAATTAACTCATTATCATCATTTTTGACAACCGTTATGCCACCCTTTTTGGGCACACAATGAACGGGACTCACCCAAGGACTATCCGAAATAGGGTAAATCAAACCGGCATTAAGAAGTTTAATGACCTCTTGCTTGATAACCTCATGAATTTTAGGATTTACCTGTCTTTGTTGTTGAACCGCCGGTTTAAAGTCATCCTTCATCAAAATTTTGTGCATACAAAATTCCGGGTTAATACCCTTGATGTCGGAAAGTCTCCAAGCAATGGCTCGCTTGTGTGACTTTAAAACCTTGAGAAGAGCGGTTTTGTTTTCCTCATTCAAGTCTTTAGCGATTATGACAGGAAACTTATCGTCACCCTCCAAAAACGCGTACTCGAGATGAGGTGGAAGTTCCTTGAGTTCGACATCAGGAAAGTCATCAGTTTTTTCAACATCTTTGACTTCCACATTATGAAGATCTTTTGGAGGAAGAGATGATGGATCATCATTAAGCAACTTCTCGAGGAGAAGTATGTCTTCCTCGGGATTGATAGAATCGTAATCAACATGAGAATCATACGACAAACAAGCTTCGATTTCTTCCAAAATGAAGTCACCTCCCAAAAATGGAGTAAGAGAGGGGGGAGAGACATCATTGGAAGGATTGATTGATCCTTGCACATGTAATACTTCTTCAAAGTAGTCATCGCATGCGACATCGATGACATCAATTTGGTTAATTTCCTCTCGTTCAAGTTCGAGAAGATCTTTTGAAGTGTTTTCAATGTTTATGACCAACTTCTCATCGCCAACTCTAAGAGTCATTTCTCCTTCGAAGATGTCGATTAATGCACGAGCCATTTTTAAGAATGGTCTTCCCAAGATAAAGGGGACACGAGGATCGGCATCAAAATCGACGACTACGAAGTCGGCAGGAAAATGGAACTTGCCAACCTTCACAAAGACATCTTCAGCAATACCCTTCGGGATTGTAACCGAAAGGGTTGCTAATTCGAGAGTCATTCGCGTTGGTGTAAGCTCGGGAAGTGAAAGTTTTTGCCAAATAGAGAAAGGCATGAGGTTTATGCTAACGCCAAGATCGGCCAAGGCAAAGCATTCCTCAAGCTTTTGGAAATCACATGGAATGAGAAATTTTCCGGGGTCCCCTAATTTTTCGGGAAGTTTCTTTAGGAGAACCGCCGAACAATTCTCGTTTAAACGAGTTTTGGTGAGTTCAAATAGTTTCTCTTTGTTACTTAAAAGACTCTTGAAAGTAGAAGCAAACTTTGGCATATAGAGAAGAGCATCCGCGAAACTAATGTCGAATTGCAATTTTTGAAAAATTTCAAGAAATTTCTTCATTTGATCAGTGCCCCAGAGCAGTTGGAAGGGGGTTGTGTTGTGTGTCTGTTGTGAAGCTAAGGTCCCAGGTTCGATTCCCATAAACCCCACTTTTTTCTTTTATTTTTCTTTTTGCTATTTTCTGTTACAACACTACTCAACTGATGAAAACATGAAACTTTTACAAAGGTTATTTTTTTAGATCTTGAAAATAAGCTAAAAATGAGCAAATAAGCTCAACAGAAGGCTATATGAGCCAAAAATGGATTTTTATCACTAATAAGCTACGAATAAGCTACTTGAAGAAAACTAAAGTTGAAATAAACTAAAAACAAGTTGAAATAAACTAAAGTTGAAAGAAAAGAGAAAGGAACATGTATGTTGACATAAATAATGCCTAAAAACATTATTAGCATGTTATCAATATCTCTATGTTTTAATTATCACAAAATATAAACTCATAGAACTAAAACTTGTGACATAAACAAGTATTTAGTGATTAATATTTCTCTTTACATCCAAATCACTTAAGGTATGAATAAACAAAGTGTTTAGTGCAATTTATGATCAAAGGGGTATTTAATTAACTAATGCAAAGTTTATTTAATTATATAAACATATTATATATTTTTGAAAAACACTTTTGGTAATAAAAGAAAAATGTTTTATTCATACTAAATATATGAATTCAAATTTTTAACCAAAATCAGTTAGTTTTTCTCCAAATAAACTTTCCCCACTAAAAGACAAAGATTCTGGCCGTTTCAGCTGGGCGGACCCCTTAATTATAAGGGGCGGTCCCCTTAAAATTAAGGGGACCGGCCTTGATTTAAGGGGACCGGCCACGCTCCTCTGTCAGAATCTTTTGCCTATAAATACCACCTTAAGCCTGGATTTTTTCCTCACCTTTTGCACTCCTAAACTTTCTGTTCTAGATCCACATCTCTATTTTTTTAATCCTTTGATCATAAGTGTATAATTCTTTGTTTCAAAGTGATTCAAACTTCATCCTCTCAAGTGCAAGAGAAGAATACTTCTATCCCCCAAGACAAGAAGTATTACAACTTGTTGTGACCTCCACAAACAAGTTGTTGGTGCATCATCAAGATTATTTACATTACTCTTTGTGAAGATTGTTGTGTATATGTGATTGTAGATAGTTGCGCTAGGTATATTGATTGTGTGATTAGTTAGTTGGTTGGTGTGAAGAAGAAAAGTTAGGAATTAGATTATAGTGAAGAAGCTAGGTGTGAAGTTGTTAGTTGTGAAGTAAATTGGTGTGAAGAAGATAGGCTTGAAGTAGATAGTTGTGAAGATAGATAGGTGTGAAGAAGCAGTGTTGTGATTAAGTAATGACTAGGTGTGAAGAAGTTGTGTAGAAGGTGTGAATAAGTTGTGACGAAGTTGTGGTGTGTATATTGGTGTGTAAGGTTTCTCCGCCATAAGGAGCTTGTTGACATAGTGAAGAAAACTCTCGAGTAGGTGACTCGAGGAGTGGAGTAGGGCAAGGAAGGTGTCCTTGTAGCCGAACCACTATAAATCCTTTGTCTCGCGGTTAGATCTTTCCATATCTTACTTATTATCTTGCTTATCTTGTTATTACTTTTGTAGACGTAGACGTATATATATAGTTGCTCATATAGTGGTAGTATTGATTTTACTTAAAGATCAAACGAAAGTTTCATTCACAAAACAAAGTTTTTACAATCAAACTAAAAAGGTTACATACATATAATTGATCATTTCGATCAAGTATAGTTTTCATACAAAATATAACTAAGGATTATAAAATAAACGATTACGTACTTATCTCTTATATATAGCTATAATTGTTTATATTATGCATGTGTTGATTTCACATACTTAGTTTACATTATTATTATTGTTCATACTTAGATATACTTGTTCATATTGTTCAAGATTTGAGTTCACATAAGATTGAATCAAAGTTTTAAAAGCAAACAAGGTTTTAAAACTAAACTAGGTTTTCATAATAAAATTAAAAAGTCGTAAAACTATTCAACCCCCCCCCCCCCTTCTAGTTTTCCACAATGTAATAAGCCAAAAAGTTGAAATAAGCAAATCCAAAAGCCACTCAGACCAAACAGGCCTAATGGGGAACTTTGAGACCTCTGTGGGGTCCACAGAGGTGAATGGGGGTCCAGAATAAACCCTGACCCTCAAAGTTGACCTTGTCAACTTCCAAATAAGCCAATAAGCTAATAAGCTGGGCTTATGGCTTATTTGTGAACACTTGGTGGGCTATTGAAATATGATGCAAATACTGAGGGCTCAGTATGGGTACTGAGGACAGGTCATAACAAGGGGTCCAATAAGCTAAATCCAATAAACTAGAGACCAAAATAAGCCAAGGCCTGAGAAGTTTAGCTGATAAGCTCCTCAAAAAGCTAAAGGGCCAGGTGTGGGGTCCACAGGAGAGGTCACAGTTGACCAAGGAAAATGAGCCAATGGCCATGGTGCAAGGGAGTGTTTGCACCCTGCACCCTCAAACAGACCCTTGCACAGTTCCAAAAGAAAATGTTAAAAATAATTTGTCCATTGATTCTTGTAGTTTAGGTGGTGTATTTTTACCACAAAAATTTCAGGTTCCAATTCCCAACACAAAATTCTAGAAAATTATCACAAAAACTGAGATTCTGATGAAACAAAAGCATGAGCCAAGTGCTTATTTGCCCTTCCTGGCTTATTGTGAGTGCTCATTTGAATATTTTGTGCTTATTTTTTCATATTATTGTTAGTTGTTGGTTAATTTTGGGCTGTGGCTCAATAGTGTAGCTTATTCAAGCAATTCCAAATCCTAATAAGCCATTGGCCTATTCTGTCTTGTTCATAAGCTCACCATTTGCCTATTCTTGTTACTCAACCAAACTTTCTTTATTAAAGTTGCTTATAAATAGTATATAAACAGATTTGAAAAAGAAAAATCCAAAAAAGACTAAAATAATAAAAGTGATAGCTTCTATTTAAGCTATTCAGCTTATTCTCAGCTTTTTGTAAAAGCAATTTTCATTTTTATATTTTTCTTAGGTTCCTGGTATCTTTTAATATTTTTAGTAATTTTTCCAGATTTTTCACTTTTCATTTAATACTTTTCATAATTTAATTTAGTTTTTATTAATTAATAATTAGTTTTTAATTAATAATAAATATTTAAAAAGCCAGAAAAATACAAATTTAATTTTAAAATTAGTTTTAAGTTATTTTAGATTTTTCCAAATATTATTTTCATTTTTCTAGTGTAATTTAAAAAAAATTATAATGTTTTTTGAATTTTTTAAGAATTTTTTTTTATAATTTTTTTTTATTAAAAATTTGAAAGTTTTTTAAGAATTTTTTTTTGAATTTTTTAAGAAAAAATTTTATTCGAATTTTTTTTCTCAAATTATTTTTTTGGAAAAAAAAAAATTTCGTCAAAAATTTTTTTTTTTAGAAAATTTTTCGAATTTTTTAAGAAAAAATTTATCAGAAGTTTTTTTTTCAAAACTTTTTTTTTAAATAAAAATTTTTTGTCAAAAAATTTTTTTTTAGAATGTTTTTCGAATTTTTTAGAAAAGATTTTATTAATTTTTTTTTTTTAGAATTTTTTAAGAAAATTTTTTTAGAATTTTTTTGTTAATTTTTTTTAATCAAGATTGGTCCTTGTGGTTTGCATATATATATATATATATATATATATATATATATATATATATATATATATATATATATATATATATATATATATATATATAACTAAGGGTGTTTTTGTCTTTTTGCAGATATTTAACGGTCAAGGGACCAAACCCGTATGGGTTGTAAACCATGGGGACTAAACCCGACGAATTTTAACGGCAGGGACTAAACATGATTGACCCGGCAAACCACAGGGACGAAAAATGACATTTAGGGCTCGCTTGGTTCAAATTGGGGAAAGAGAAAGGGAAAGGGAAAGGAATGCAAAGGAATGAGTGAGGTGGTTAATCAATACCTTACCCCCCCCCCCCCCCAATTTACTCTATAATGGTTGATAACCCACTACCGGGTAATCAATCCCATTACCCACACTAACCAAGCACAAAAACTCTATAATGGTGTGGGCTATTGAATACCTTACCCTTTCACCATCCCCTTAACCCCTACCAAGCACCCCTTACTCTTTTTTTTAATAACATCGAATCTTTTAGATTGGCCCTAAATCAATCTTGACATAGTATTTCAAATATCACAAAATATCTAAGCCCACCAACTTGTTAGTTATCCATGTTTTCTTTAAAAAAAAAATTGTAAAGTTGATGATATATCCTACTCCTTTAACTCTTTTTGTAAGACTGTTAATAGTGACCACAATTTTCTAATTTTATGTGATTACCTCTACAATATCAGCGCAACTCAACTTTCTCTTCAAAACTACACACAAACCATAAAGAAGTAGTAAGACGAGTGCAATCGCAACAAAAAATATACCACAAAAAAAAAAAAAAAAAAAAAAAAAAAAAAAAACCAAAAAACCAAAAAACCAACACACACAAACCAAATTGAAATTGTGGTTGGGTAGCCAATCATAACACTCATTTGGTTTTGGTGGGGTAGGGGGACTCGGTTGCATGTGGTTGGGCTAGTGGGGGGACGCGGTCACCAACTCGATCGATTGGGGGGTTGTAGTTGCCATTAGAATTTAAGGGCAAGGACGGAACCAGAGGATTCTTGCAGGGTCCCTGGACACATATAGATTTTTTTCGATGTAGTGTTAATTTCTAAAAAAAAATCAATTTTTTCTAAATGCATCTTAAATGCACCTCATTCATCGAAATGTGTTTATAGTGTTATTTAGTTAGTATACTGACAAGAATTTTTGTGCACATGGTAATATTTGATCATGGTTTCGTCCATGTGTAAGGGAACTTACGTGCATGCACGTATGAGGCAGAAATCATATCATTACTCATAGGGTGGCATATTTGTAGTATGTAGTGCTTTGTTGGCCAATGATTGAGTATGAATCAACAAGAATTATAAGAAATAGATAAGTAACAGTAGATCTAACTGAGGAGATTTTAACCTCTTTCAAGAACAACTTGAAATATATTTTTTTGAAAATAAGTGTGATACCTTATTCATTAAAGGAACCCCTTATTTAAATATAGAATTCAAGCCACATATGAAAGAGTCGTGGTTGTAAAATAACAACTAACAATGCAAGTTGGTGGAACAATTTTAAAAGAGTCCGCATAATCCAAAACATACAAAATATGAAAATAAAATAGATAAACAACTAGTCCTAGATTGGTTTCAATTTGAAGCACGTTACATTCCCCTCCTTTTAAAATTTCTCTTATCCTCATAAGCATGAATATATATAGCTACAACTTCTGGTAAGCTCTTGGTGTTCTATCTCCATCTCTTCATCGTCATCGTTGAATCCCATTATTGCTTGGATAGCAAACAACTTTTTGCACTTATTTCCAGGCGCAAATTGTTCATTGCACCTAAAACACAACCCCGACTTTTTTTCTTTCATTGAGTTCATCAATGGAGAGCCGTTTAGTCGGTGACATTGTAGTATTTTAATGCTTTACTCGTTGAATTATGGATTTTTCGGTAGGTAGTTTTTGATGTGATTGATTCTTTGTTTCATAAAGTCGAGCTAAGCTGATGGCAGTTGAAAGATTGGTGGGAGAATTTGCTTCACTTCGGTACGGATTGTGTTACTTAATGATATGCGTGGAATTCCGCTCTCGCAAAAGGTTTTACCTCTCAAAGGATCTTGAGAAGCTTGCAATCCCCACTAGGCAGTGTACCTGTTCGTTGTAGTATAGTATAGTGACAAGTACCGGGGGATTGATCGTTCAACTCAAAGAATAGTGTTCGCTAGGGTTAAAACTCACTAAAACTAGGTCTAGAGACGAAGGATGATTCTTTTTGTATTTTTATATTTTAAAGGAAAGCAAGTAAAATCTCGGTTTTGGAAGGAGTGGGCGGAATTATTTGCTAATCAAATAACCCAAATAACTAAAGATGCAATCAAAATAAAATAAACTAAACTTAAACTAATTATGGTGTAAACAATAATGAGAGAAAATGTGTTTACTTAGATTTCACTACTCCCTAGCTATCTTTTACAGGTTGATTAGTTTGTTACAATTGCATGGATGGCGGGTTATATTCCTTAATATCATTTGTAGGGCCGTGTACGATCTTCCCTAACTCTATAAGCTTCTACCTCTTCCTATGTCGAGCCGACTACTAGCTCCTAATATGGCCTCATTAGTAGTTACCTACGCATTAAATACAACCAATATATCGTAGTATACCTCCGATCATGTTTCTTAAGACGTTCAAGCAAGTTACCAATTGAAAGTCTGCCAGCTTTCTTAAGCCTAACATCGAATTCATTCATCCACAATAATTATAAACAAAAAACCAACCCATAATCAATATCTAAGTTTCATTACATTTAAGCAAACACAAAGAAAACCTAGCCTAGCATGTTAAAGAGAAGACAAGCGTAAGATATAATCAAACAACACATAGACATATTAGATGATTTGATAAAAGACTTATCTTCAAGTAAGCATGGAAGAAGCAAATGGTTGAAACCCTTAAAAAAGCTGTAAAATTCGACTAGGGTTTACTCCCTTCAAAGTTGCACACAATTAATGAAAACTAGAAAACTATATATAGATTTTGTATGCTGACGGCGTCAAGAGTAATGTGTGACAGCGTCAACTCGCCGCCAAAATAAACTCGTATTGCCTAGATCCACTTCTGACGCCGTCACTCTTTATGGACTCTGGGCCGTCACTCTTTGCATTTACTCATGATGGCCTTGGCAATTTAATACATGAGGCCGTCACGATCCCTTCAAAAAACATTCTAGAGCGTCACGTATAATTGATTTATCCACTCCTTTGTCAAGTCATGACGCCGTCACTAGCAAGATGTGACGCCGTCAAGTGTAATTTCCAGCATGATTTTGAGACTTTGTCGTTTTCTTCACTTTTTCGCTCAAAAAACGTCCAAAATGCTTCATTTTGTAAAATTCCTCTCAAAAGTACCTAAAATGACAAAAGGAACGATTTAGGGCAATATTTGATCAAATAATCTCGACTTTGGCCTTAAATGACCCCCAAAAAGCAGTACACTTTTCGCTTTATCAAATACCTTTACACTTGAGATTTGCTTGTGCTCAAGCAAATGTGCTTTTATTCTAATTAAAATACAAGTTAGGGGTCATTTAACACTAATATAAAAGTAATTACAACAAATAATCATTCCACTTCAACAAAAAACAAGCACGGAAATTATACACTAGCACCTCACAAATAGTGTTTAGATACTCACATCTCTCGGGTGTAATAAAGTATATATGACAATATGGAAATGGAAAACATCTCTCACTACCTGTCATAGCAAATAGATTACCATATGCTTGGGAAAGGATCAAACCTCCATCACTTGGCGTATGCACCTAAGATAAACTATCAAACAGGTCTTTTAAAGGGTTATAACGTGAGGTGTAGGGATATGGTAAACATGGTTTTGTTGGATAAATGCAATATTTACTGGTGGTGAGTTAATCATCTTGGTCAATTACATGCACAATGTGGCGTTGCTAAGCCAAAACTCGACTCGACTTAAGTTAATCATAAACTAACAAAACATAAAACAAACATAAAAGGAAACGGGATGGTAGTCCGTTTATTTTTTTTCTCTTTTTTCTTTTTCTATTTTTTTCTTTCTTTTTCTTGATTTTTTCTTGATTTTTTATTTTTTTTATTTTTTATTTATTTATTTTTTTGTGCATACACTCTTGGCCTACCATCCAAAATAATACATCATAGGGAATTTGCATTCCCCTTACACTTGAACTTTTACATACTTTACAATCAACTATTCTAATAACTCGAATCAAGATAATCAAAACACTTGGAGTACTTTTTAAGATTAACGCACATATGAGGGTAATATATGATGTTCTTCCCCATTATTCCATAACAATAGTACTTTACCCATGAGTCCCAATCGTCCCAAAATAATATGTACACGATATGACTCGACTTAGCAACCATGTAATCAATTAGATAATTAACTAAGGGTTTAAACACATAACAATAATGCACTAAAGATAAGTGCATACACGGAAGGCTAAGGCGATTTGGTTGCACATTTGGGGTGGATTGTAAACAAATTTTTCCTTTAAGTAAAATGCTTAAAGTTAGAAACGAAAAGATAGGCTCGGAGGGGTGTACTATAGGTATCGTGTACTAAAAATGAGTACATCGCAAAGATGTGGGAAAAATTAATTGACTTTATTAGTCAAATAATTATGACTTTATTGGTCAAGTAACTATGATACGGGTTTAAACACAAGGGTGATCCTAATGCCTATTATCATGTAGTAAATCCTACTACACAAATGTAGTCTTACTAGCGGTCTCGAGATGCATCACTAACGCAAGTTATAGAATCTAAGTGCTACCGGTACACTCATAAGCATCTTTTCCTAACAAATCTAAAGGCGAACCTCACATATTTGGATGGAAATTTTTTTTGAATGGTACGGTTTTTTGTGCTAGTCATACAACTCCTATCCATGAGACGCTCATTAAGGCTAAAGCTTCACTCCTAAATGTTGTAAAAAAATTTAAATTTGGCGCTAAAATTGCCCTAACAAGTATTTCTCTTAGTTTGATTACACACCTACTATTGAACAAACAAACTCAAGTGCAATTGTATTTTCTAAGGTATCATCATTTACCCTCCCCTTACACTTAGGCTGAACATTGTCCCCAATGTTCAGTAAAAAGATGTAAAAGTAAATAAGGTAAAAGAATGAAAACAAATACTCCCCTGATTCGTTCGGTGTGGATAAATGGATAACATGGTTAAATCCTCCTCCAAGAAAATGAACGTTGAAAGCTTCCATTCCGAAATAATAAATCATCTTCTTGTCCAATATAACCTGTTAAACCTGAGAAAACAATCATGACAACCTCGCGTAAAATCGGCGGCAATCTATATATATAGGGATATAATGCTTATGGAATGAATGTTTGCAGACTTCTTGAAATTTATAAAACTAAATAATTAACAAAAACTTTAAGACTCTGTTAGAAAAACAAAACTTGCAAAATTTCCTGAATTTTACACCTGACGCCGTCAGGTTATAATCCTGACGTCGTCAGAGTGTTATGACAGAAATCTCATCTTAAGTTTCAGGAAAATTTTTGGAAAAACTTACGCCTTAATTCCTGGAATTTCCTGCAAAACATCATTATGACTCAATACAAGCTTTTGACTCAAACAACTACTAATATACATGTTCATTTAATATTGTTGTGGTTCATGTTCAATTACGTTCTTAAAAACAAATTTAGGTTTCCCTTACACTTATCTTTCGCGAAATACCTTTTTGTGAAGTTAAGACAAACAACAAGGTAAAACATTTTCACAATTTAGTATGAATCATGAGCCACAAACAATAAAAATAAAGCGTGCATACGGAAACAAATAAAATCAAACAAACAAACAATCAAACAAATAAAACATGAGTTGCCTCCCAAGAAGCGCTTTTCTTTATTTACGAGTCTTGTAGCTAGACTCAAGGTCATATCCTACCGTATGTCGCTTATGCTCACATACCCAAGTGTGAGCCATCTAATAGTTGCCTCATCCTTCTTATAGTCATCACTTAGCTCTAAACATCCGCGATAATACTTTTTGTTCTTTTAATGAGGATATTTAAGCCCTTTCCTTTTATCATTCTCCCTTAGCATATCAACAGGTGGATACCTATTACATTTCTCAATAGAAAAATCCTTGAACCTAGGGTGTGCACAGGGCATTTGCTAAACAAAATATTCATCCCCGTCCGAGAATGTAATTAACCCTTCCATAAGTTTTTCATCTAGTTTGGTTAACCTTTTGAAAGGCTTCCCAAACACAACTTGGGTTAAGTTACTATTGATAAGTTCTCCTAGATTCTCCATAACCATAAACTCAGCCAGTTAAACAAAGCTTCCTACAAACACATGCAATGTCTTTGCCCTAGCAACAATATTATCTCCTTTGTATTCGAACTCATTTACCATAATTTTATTGTATTCACTACGCGAGATTATGTTCGTTGGTAAAAACGAGTTAAGGTAGGCATCAAAGCTCCTAAATCCAATCTTACAAGGAAACTGCATATTAAATGAGTTGTCATTCTTAATCCTTATGCTAAGGTCGACATACCTAAAAGGGTTCATCTCATCTTCCATCCTATCCTCATTAATTACATCACCATCGTCTAGGTCCTCATCGGAGTCCGAATAGTAAAAAGGACAAGCCCTATGGTCATTATCATGGTCAAACTCCTCCATCTCAGAATTATTGTCAAAGTGATGGTCAGGGGAGAGGTTAGGTGGGTTCTCATTTTCCACTAAAGGGATTGGGACGGGTAGTTGGAAAATCCTACGACGAAAGACACAAATAACAGGAATCAAACGATCAATGCTATTGTTATCCATCGAGATAGTTTACGAACAAAGGAAACAAAGAAATAAGATAGACTAAAGAAACCTATAAAAATAAAATAAATATCTTACTAGAAAGGAATCTAGCAAGTAGACCTAATAAAGAGAAATTTCAACCTAGACAATAACTATTCCTCGGGCTACGGTGCCAAAAACTTGATATGCGTGGAATTGCGCCCTCACAAAAGGTTTTACCTCTCAAGGCATCTTGAGAAGCTTGCAATCCCCACCAGGAAGTGTACCTGTTCGTTGTAGTATAGTATAGTGACAAGTACCGGGGGATTGATCGTTCAACTCAAAGAATAGTGTTCGCTAGGATTAAAACTCACTAAAACTAGGTCTAGAGACGAAGGATGATTCTTTTTGTATTTTTATATTTTAAAGGAAAGCATGTAAAATCTCGGTTTTGGAAGGAGTTGGCGGAATTAGTTTCTAATCAACTAACCCAAATAACTAAAGATGCAATCAAAATAAAATAAACTAAACTTAAACTAATTATGGTGTAAACAATAATGAGAGAAAATGTGTTTACTTAGATTTCACTACTCCCTAGCTATCTTTTACAGGTTGATTAGTTTATTACAATTGCATGGATGACAGGTTATATTCCTTAATACCATTCGTAGGGCCGTGTACGATCTTCCCTAACTCTATAAGCTTCTACCTCTTCCTATGTCGAGCCGACTACTAGCTCCTAAAATGGCCTTATTAGTAGTTACCTACGCATTAAATACAACCGATATATCGTAGTACACCTCCGATCATGTTTCTTAAGACGTTCAAGCAAGTTACCAATTGGAAGTCTGCCAATTTTCCTAAGCCTAATATCGAATTCATTCATCCACAACAATTATAAACAAACAACCAACCAACCCATAATCAATATCTAAGTTTCATTACATCTAAGCAAACACAAAGAAAATCTAGCCTAGCATGTTAAAGAGAAGACAAACGTAAGATATAATCAAACAATACATAGACATATTGAATGACTTGATAAAAGACTTATCTTCAATTAAGCATGGAAGAAACAAAGGGTTGAAACCCTTAAAAAAGCTGTAAAATTCGTCTAGGGTTTACTCCCTTCAAAGTTGCGCACAATGAATGAAAACTAGAAAACTATATATAGATTTTGTATGCTGACGGCGTCAAGAGTAATGTGTGACGGCGTCAACTCGCCGCCAAAATAAACTCGTATTGCCTAGATCCACTTCTGACGCCGTCATTCTTTATGGACTCTGGGCCGTCACTCTTTGCATTTACTCATGATGGCCTTGGCAATTTAATACATGACGCCGTCACGATCCCTTCAGAAAACATTATGGCGCGTCACGTATAATTGATTTATCCACCCATTTGTCAAGTCATGACGCCGTCACTAGCAAGATGTGACGCCGTCAAGTGTAATTTCCAGCATGATTTTGAGACTTTGCCGTTTTCTTCACTTTTTCGCTCCAAAAACGTCCAAAATGCTTCATTTTGTAAAATTCCTCTCAAAAGTATCTAAAATGACAAAAAGAACGATTTAGGGCAATATTTGATCTAATCTCGACTTTGACCTTAAATGACTCCCTAAAAGCGGTACACTTTTCGCTTTATCACTTAACCTACTTACAAAGCAACTAACTTAAGGGTTATGTGGTAAATATGCTGTTAATATAAATATCGTCTAAAAACGTTATTTATATTTTACGATCTTTACTTAGTTTTATTAACGACAAAAGGTAAAGTTTATTTTTAGCAAAACATAAATATAGTTTAAAAGTCTTTTACTTAACATCACCCAAACTACATTTACATGTTTTCATAAAGTGATTTCAAATTGTAAAATGGTCAAGTATACTTTTAGAGTATATACATGTTAAGTAGTATTTCATATGTTAAAAATGTCATATAAGTATAATTAGTAAGTTTTGGTAATTAGCGTGTCTTATTAAGTAATTAGTAATCAAACACTTTTTAGTAAAATATTTACTTACTAAACATTTCATATTAACATTTATAAGCTACTAACATATACATTTTACAAGTTTACTTTCTTATTTAAATATTCCTAAATATGAAATAGTACACTTGTTTACATCATCACTTGCATCACACATGTCTTTTCAAGGAAACATTTGTGTAAGAGACATGGTTCATTTTGTTTAGATTTACACTCAAAGATCTCAAAGTTGACTTTGTGAGATCTTGAGAATATTGAGTTAGATTGGGAAAGATTTGTGCAGAATTCTGTCAGACCTTCTGGCGGAACCAAAGGATTGGTCCTTTGGTTTCGTCCACCGTATCCGTGGGTTGGTCTGTTCTTTGGCCTATAAATAGCAACCAACTCTTTGAGTTATTTTCATCACTTACAATCATAACATATTACATATACTTTCATTTCTCTCTTCTAACTCAGTTCCATTTCATATTTGCGAGCTTTCTTTGTAGCAAGAAGATCACGACTTCACAAGCTTCAATACAACGTTGCAAGACTTGTTAGGCTTAGCATAGCGTAAACTTGTAAAGTTTATACACCATTTTATTGTATCCACTTTTAGTGATCGGTTAGTATTTTAGTCCTCAAAATACCTAGTGTATCGGGAGTTGTTGTACCATTGTAAAAGAATTATCGGGAGTAGTTGAACCCTTGTGAAAGAACTCGACATCTAGCTTAGTGTCGAAAATAGTATGTAAGTGACGTGTAAGGTTTTCTCCGCCGGTTAAAGGAGCTTGTTGACTAGTGCAAGAAACTCTCGAGTTGGATACTCGGGGCGTGGAGTAGGGCAAGGAAAAAGAGTCCTTGTAGCCGAACCACGATAAACATCCGTGTTGTGGTTTGATCGTTTCTTACTTTTATTCTTGTATATTATTTATCGTTTGGTAAGTTTTAGTTGTCGATTACACGTGAAAGTTTTCAAATAAAATCAAGTTAAAAACCGGTAAACTATTCAACCCCCCTTCTAGTTTTCCACATATACAATCTTAGCCAAAAGTTTGTTGAATTGAGTTTGATATGATTGAATGTAATCTTTTTGCCTGAGTTTAGTAAGCTCTCTAAAATATTTGAGAAATTGATGAGGACCATAAGTTACATAAATACCTACTTTAAATTCTTCCCATGTTGCGTTTGGCGTCTCTTGTATTAACACTGGAAACAACAACTGGCATATTAAAACCCGTTCTTCTGTTGGAGTAGAATGAAATCAAAAAAATTGTTCCGCTTGACACACCCAACTTGTTGGATATTCTTTTCTGTTGAACCTAAGAAAATCGATATTCAAAGGTTTAGCAATATAGTTTGCATTTAGACCATATCTTGGTCCTCGACCTCGACCATTAGAGCTTTCACCATCATGCCCTCGTTTTGAAACCTCATTAATGCAAACTTTTAATTGACTAAAGAGATCACTAATGATGGCTTGTTGCCCTTTCGCGAGAGAACACACACTACCTTCAATTTCTTCCACTATTTTCTCCATAATTTGTGCCAAGCTCTGGTACCAATTTGGTATGTACTGCTTCTTTGGACCTCCGACGGAGTATGAATCAACAAAAATTATAAAAAATAGACAAGTAACAGTAGATCTAATTGCGAAGATCTTGACCTCTTGATACGTGGGAATCGCACCAGGCTTTACCTCTCAAGGGATCTTGAGAAGCTTACAACCCCCACCAGGCAGTGTACCTGATCGTTGTAGTATAGTATAGTGACAAGTACCGGGGGATTGATCGTTCAGCTAGGAATAGTGTCGCTAGGATTAGAAAACCTAAATACTAGTTCTAAAGGTGAGGGATGATTATTTTTGTATTTTTATATTTTTTAGAAAAGCAATTAAAAATCTCGGGTTTGAAGGATTTGGGCGGAATTAGTTGCTAGTCAACTAACCCAATACTAAAGATGCAATCAAAATAAAATACTAGAAATGAAAATAAACTAAATTAAACTAAGATTGTGAGCAATAAGTGGAGAAAATGTGTTTACTTAGATTTCACTACTCCCTAGATATCTTTTACACGTTAATTACTTGTTATAGTTGCGTGGATGACGGATTGTATTCCTTAATACCATTCATGGGGTGGCGCACTTAACTCCCCAATCCTATGAGCTCTTATCTCCTCCTATGCCATGCCCAGCACAACCATAGGGAATGTAAACAATGGCTCATGCATTAAATACAACCAATAAAACCTAGTGCACATCAGTTCATGTTTCCTAAGACGTTCAAGCATGTTACCATTTGGAGATCTGCCAGTTTTCTTAAGCCTAACATCGAATTCATTCATCCAATACAATTATAAACAAGTAATCAACACATAATTAATATCTAGGTTTCATTAGATCCAAGCAATCACAAGATAGATCTAGCCTAGCATGATAGAATTAAGACAAGAACAAGATATAGACAACCAACACATAGACATATTGATTGAATTAAAAGAATACTTATCTCAATTACACATGAAAGGTATCAAGGGCTTAGAACCCTTGAAAAACCTGTAAAATTCGCACCAAGTTCGTACTTAGGGTTTCTCCAAAACTTCTCTCTTTTTAATGTGAAAATTAGAAAAATATATATAGGAAATAGGGTCTGACGGCGTCAAGACAAATCTTGTGACGCCGTCATCTCGCCGCCAAAATACTTCTCGGACTGCCTTGATCTACTTTTGACGCCGTCATGTGTTATGCATTTCCAGGCCGTCATGAATTTTACTCTTGACGCCCTACTTCGTGACGCCGTCAATTCTGTACTGGGCCGTCATGGAAATTACTCTTGACGCCGTCAGGAATTTCTTCTTGACGCCGTCACCTACTGTTCCCAGCAAGGAAAATTAAGACTTTGGCGTTTTCTTCACTTTTATGCTCCAAAAACGTCCGAATTGCTTCCTTTTCCAGATTTCACTCCCAAAGTACCTAAAATCACAAAAGGAACGATTTAGGGCAATATTTGATCAAATAAATTCAATTTCGGGCTTAAATGACCCCCTAAAAGTGGTTCATTTTTCGCCTCATCATATACCCTTACACTTGAGATTTGTGTGTCCTCAAGCAAATGCGCTTTTATTCTAATCAAAATACAAGTTAGGGGTCATTTAACACTAATATAAAAGTAATTACAACAAATAATCGTTCCACTAAAGACCAAAGACAAGCACGGAGGTCATACACTAGCACCTCACAAATAGTGTTTAGATACTCACATCTCTCGGGTGTAATAAAGTATAAATTACAATATGGAAACGGAAGATATCTCTCACTACCTGTCATAGCAAAATAGATTACCATAGGCTTGGGAAAGGATCAAACCTCCACCACATGGCATAAGCGCCTAGGATAAACTATCAAAGAGGTCTTTTTAAAGGGTTGTAACGTTAGGTGTAGGGATATGAAATACACTGTTTTGTTGGATAAAGGAAGTTTTACTGGTGGCGAGTTAACAATCTTGGTTAATTACATGTACAATGTGGCGTTGCTAAGCCAAGACTAGACTCGACTTAAGCTAATAAATGAAAAATAAAAAAAACCATAAAATGAACATAAAATAAAAAGGGATGGTAGTCCGTTTTTTTTTTTTTTTTTTTTTTTTTTTTTTTTTTTTTTTTGCATACACTGTTACCCTACCATCCAAAATAATACATCATAGGGGGTGAACGTTCCCCTTACACTTGAATCTTTACATACTTTACAATAAACTAATCTAATGACTCGAATTAAGAAAATCAAAACACTTGGAGCACTTTTAAGATTAACGCACATATGGGGGTAATAAATGATGTTCTTCCCCATTACTCAATAAAATAAGTACTTTACCCATGAGTCCCAATCCTCCCAAAACAATATGTACAAAGATATGACTCGACTTAGCAACCATGTAATCAATTAGATAGTTAACTTAGGGTTTAAACAAATAACAATAATGCACTAAAAATAAGCGCATACACGGAAGGCTAAGGCGATTTGGTTGTACATTTAAGTGGGGTGTAACAAATTCTTCCTTTAAGTAAAATGCTTAAAGTTAGAAACGAAAGGATAGGCTCGGAGGGGTGTACTAGGGGTTTCGTGTACTAAAAATGAGTACAATGCTAAGGGTGTGGGAAAAATTAGTTGACTTAAATAGTCAAGTAATATGACTTAAATGGTCAAGTAATTATAATACGGGTTTAACACAAGGGTGATCCTAATGCCTCTTATCATGTAGTAAATCCTACCACACGAATGTAGTCTCACTAGCGGTCTCGGGATGCATCACTAACGCAAGTTCTAGAATCTCAATGCTACCGGTATACTCATAAGCACTAATAGTAAATGCTTTTCCTATCAAATCTAAAGGCGAACCTCACATATTTGGGTAGAAAATTTTTCTGAATATACGGTTACGTGCTAGTCATACAATCTCCTATCCATGAGACGCTTGCTATGTCTAAAGTTTCACTCCTAAATGTTGTAAAAAATTTTAAATTTGGCGCTAAAATTGCACTAACAAGTATTTCTCATAGTTTTATTACACATCTACCATCAAACAAAACAAACTCAAGCGAAAGTGCATATGTAAGGTACCATCTTTTTACCCTCCCCTTACACTTAAGATGAACATTATCCCCAATGTTCAAGTAAAGAATGTAAAAGTTAAATAAATAAAAAGAATGAAATCAAATACTCCCCTGATTCGCTCGGTATGGATAATAAGGTGGCCAGGTTAAATCTTCCTCCAAGAAAATGAACAATCAAAGCTTCCCTTCCAGAATATAAATCATCTTCTTGTCATACATAACCTGTAAATCCTGAGAAAATAGACAAAAACAACCTCGCGTAAAATCGGCGGCATCCTATATAAGTTACTAAATCCTAGAAAACAAAATAAGATATAATGCTTGTGGAATGAAGTTTGCAGATCTCCTGGAGATTATAAAACTTAATAATTCACAAAAAACCATAAGACTCCGTTAGAAAAACAAAACTGGTAAAATTTCCAGATTTTTACACGTGACGCCGTCAAGAGTTAACTCGTGACGCCGTTAGAAGTGACCTGCAGAAATTCTTATGTTAAGTTTCCGGAAAATTTCTGGAAAAACTTGGTCCTACTTCCTGGAAAATCCTGCAAAACTTCATTATGACTCAATACAAGAATTTGACTCTAACAAGTACGAATATACATGTTCATTTAATATTGTGGAGAATCATGATCGGTTTGTTTCTTAAAAACATATTTGGGCTTTCCCCTTACACTTATCTTTTGCAAAAATACTTTTAGGTGGAGTTAAGAGTAGGCTAAAACAACAAAGTAAAGTATTTCCACTATTTAATTGAGAAACATGATCTACCAACAATAAAAATAAAGCATGCATACGGAAGCAAATAACAAACAAACAAAATAAAGTCACACAAAACATGGGTTGCCTCCCAAGAAGCGCTTGTTTTTGTTCCAGTCACGAGCCAGACTCTACCCTTATTTAACAGAAATAGGGGAGGTTTTCCCTACACTTAGGATTAAGTGCGGGTGGAAGTAGCGATACACACCCTTAGGGTGGAAATATGCCTCGTGAGGAAAGAGTGGTGGATGAATTATATGCTCAAAGGGGTGTGCTCCTATCATCATAACCTTACCTAATTCAATCGGGTTAATGGGTGGATTAAGATTTTCTCCTAGAAAGGGATCATTTTCAATCAACTTCAAGAGATTACTAGTTGGGGATCCATCTTGACCTAATAAACCCGGTTTAAACCCATAATGTTTCTTGTGATCAATCATAAATGGGTGATGTAAACACGTAAGGTCATTTTCCACTCCTATATTGGCTTCCTCTCTACAAGGCTTAAAGTCCACTACCTTTATCCTAAGACTACCCGGACTATATGGTTTGATGGGTGGATCGGAACCTATTTCAATTCCTAAATTTTTATCCAAGGATGGAAGATTAGGTAACGGTTTTGGTGGAGGCTCCGGTTCATTAAAACTAGGAACTTCCCTAGAACTAAGAGTAAGGTTATCATTATGAGTATTCAAACCTATATCCTCTACATGTGTTTTATCATAATCCAGCCCTAACATTTTCCCAAGTATCTCATGTGCTTCTCTAGGCATCTCAACTTCTATATCCGAATCATAAGGATCATCCTCAGTACTCTGACTGCTATATACAAATTGCCCAAAAGATTCATCATCTGTTTCTTGAGATTCATCATCATCGATCATAAAATCTAGGTCTTTTTGATCAATGTGATCATGTTCGGCTACATCCTCCATCACATCAAGGTTACATATGGGTTCAGCTTGTATTGTGGTGAAATCAAACCACTCCGTATGCCCAGTTATCTCATCTATAGTTTTATCCCCAAACAAACTTCTTGCTTGTTTCCTCAAACTTGCTATCAATTGATCCGTAACAGCATTTGTTGGGTTGTCCATTTTTTTTTGGCAAGTATGGCACAACTCTCTATGGTTTCCCATGCTTCATCAGCACTTAATCCCCAAAGGTCCCCATCTGCGGCATGGTCAATGTCCATTTTGGTATAGTGGTTGACACGATGGTAAAATATTTCAATTTGGGACCACAGATCAAAATTATGATGAGGGACTTTTTGGAGTAAATATTTAAAACGAGCCCATGCATCATAGATAGGTTCATCCTCATGTTGTTTAAACATCAAGATGTCATTTGGAGTGGGTGAATTTCGTGGTTGGTAGTATGGTGGATTCGCGTTCTCCATAATGGTGAACGGAAGAGTCAATGGAAAGGTTTTTACGAACAATGACACAAAGGAAAGATAGACTACAGGAAATCTAAAAATAAAAATAAAATCTTACTAGAAAGGAATCTAGCAAGTAGACCTAATAAAAAGAAATTCAAACCTAGACAATAACTATTCCCCAGGCTGCGGCGCCAAAAACTTGATACGTGGGAATCGCACCAGGCTTTACCTCTCAAGGGATCTTGAGAAGCTTACAACTCCCACCAGGCAGTGTACCTGATCGTTGTAGTATAGTATAGTGACAAGTACCGGGGGATTGATCGTTCAGCTAGGAATAGCGTTGCTAGGATTAAAAAACCTAAATACTAGTTCTAAAGGTGAGGGATGATTATTTTTGTATTTTTATATTTTTTAGAAAAGCAATTAAAAATCTCGGGTTTGAAGGATTTGGGCGGAATTAGTTGCTAGTCAACTAACCCAATACTAAAGATGCAATCAAAATAAAATACTAGAAATGAAAATAAACTAAATTAAACTAAGATTGTGTGCAATAAGTGGAGAAAATGTGTTTACTTAGATTTCACTACTCCCTAGATATCTTTTACACGTTAATTACTTGTTATAGTTGCGTGGATGACGGATTGTATTCCTTAATACCATTCATGGGGTGGCGCACTTAACTCCCCAATCCTATGAGCTCTTATCTCCTCCTATGCCATGCCCAGCACAACCATAGGGAATGTAAACAATGGCTCATGCATTAAATACAACCAATAAAACCTAGTGCACATCAGTTCATGTTTCCTAAGACGTTCAAGCATGTTACCATTTGGAGATCTGCCAGTTTTCTTAAGCCTAACATCGAATTCATTCATCCAATACAATTATAAACAAGTAATCAACACATAATTAATATCTAGGTTTCATTAGATCCAAGCAATCACAAGATAGATCTAGCCTAGCATGATGGAATTAAGACAAGAACAAGATATAGACAACCAACACATAGACATATTGATTGAATTAAAAGAATACTTATCTCAATTACATATGAAAGGTATCAAGGGCTTAGAACCCTTGAAAAACCTGTAAAATTCGCACCAAGTTCGTACTTAGGGTTTCTCCAAAACTTCTCTCTTTTTAATATGAAAATTAGAAAAATATATATAGGAAATAGGGTCTGACGGCGTCAAGACAAATCTTGTGACGCCGTCATCTCGCCGCCAAAATACTTCTCGGACTGCCTTGATCTACTTTTGACGCCGTCATGTGTTATGCATTTCCAGGCCGTCATGAATTTTACTCTTGACGCCCTACTTCGTGACACCGTCAATTCTGTACTGGGCCGTCATGGAAATTACTCTTGACGCCGTCAGGAATTTCTTCTTGACGCCGTCACCTACTGTTCCCAGCAAGGAAAATTAAGACTTTGGCGTTTTCTTCACTTTTATGCTCCAAAAACGTCCGAATTGCTTTCTTTTTCTAGATTTCACTCCCAAAGTACCTAAAATCACAAAAGGAACGATTTAGGGCAATATTTGATTAAATAAATTTAATTCCGGGCTTAAATGACCCCCTAAAAGTGGTTCATTTTTCGCCTCATCACCTCTTTCAAGAACAACTTGAAATATAATTTTTGGAAATAAGTCTGATGCCTTATTCACTAAAAGAACCTCTCATTCAAACATAGAATTCAATCCATGTATGAAAGAGTCGCAGCTGTAAAATGGCAACTAACAAAGCAAATTGATGGAACAAAATTGGAAAAGTCCACACAATCTAAAACATACAAAATATAAAAATAAAAGAGATAAAAAACTACACAGATTGGGTCCAATTTGAAGCACGCTACAACTTGAGGTAGAGCGTATGCATGTGCAACCTTATTGAGCATCATCTTTATTGTGAAATGTTTGCCTTTTAAATAAAAATTTTATATTGGTTTTTTCTAGGAATGCGCGCGGTACCGGTGCCGTACCAATCCCGTACCGAATTAATGGTACTGGTACTGCACCGAACGAGATTCAGATACCGGTACCGGTATCAGTAACGAGAAATCGGGTTTTCCTCGTTTTTTTGGGGAATTTCCCAATTTAGTTACGGTCCCGTACCAAATTAGTGGTCCCGATTTTTTTTCAGCTTATTTCGTAGCCCCGGTACCGTACCGTATATCAGGAATCTTAAACCTTGATATCTATCTTGCTGCTTCTACTAAAACCACAACCACCAAAAACAAACTTACAAAAACAAATAAACAATCATTACAAGCCCAAAAACATTTCAAGCCCACTTACAAAATCCAACCCAAAACAAAAGCCCAACCCATCAAAAAATCTAACCTGCAAAATGATATCAAGGGTTTAAGATGAAATCAATAATCATCAGTCACACACACACACACCCTACTGCAGCGTTTCTTTTTTTAGGGTTTTCTTCCTTTAACTTTTTCTCTTTCAAAACACAAAGATGAGGTAACCTTATGTTCTTCCTACTTTTTCTTTTTTAGCATCTTTTACTTTATGTTTGATCTTTATTCTACCTTATTTTGATTGTTTTGCTGATATGTTTTAAAAAGATTGAATCTTGATTAGTGGGTATGATTAAATTTGTGATTTTGAATGATGGATTGAATTGGGTAATTGATTTTAGGCTAATTAGTTTAATGGGTACTTATTATTTCTTATTATGTTTTATGGGTTTGTGAAAAGATTGTATCTTGATTAGTGGGTGTGGTTAAATTTGTGATTTTGAGTGATGGATTGAATTGGGTAATTGATTTTAGGCTAATTAGGTTAATGGGTATTTTTTTATTTTTTATTATGATTGTTCTGTTGATATGTTCTATGGGTTTGTAAAAAGATTGAATCTTGATTAGTGGGTATGGTTAAATTTGTGATTTTGAGTGATGAATTGAATTGGGTTATTGTTTTTAGGTTATTTAGTTTAATGGGTGTTTAAAAAAAATTATTTTGTGGTAATGATTTAGGGGTTTGTAAGATAGATGGTTGATTAGCATTATTGTCTTAAAAGAAATCTATTTGGGATGGTTTATATTATGGATTGTGGTAATAAATTTTGAGTATGTGTTAGGATTGTGTTTTGGGGGTTTTAAAGTTTGATGCTTTATTAGCGTTTGTTTATAAAATAAGGTTAGAACTTTATGTCAAATTTGGGATTTTGAGTAAATTTTTCGGATGGTGGTAGTAATTTAGATCTTAGTTTTGTAATCATTTTTAGGGATCTTTAATTAGATATTTAGATGTTTGATTGGTAAATATTATCACTTGGAAATCAAAATTTTGGTATATCTAGTTTTCGTTGGTTAATAAGTTGAGTGTTGCTAGTCCTTTACTGTTCTTTTTTGTAATTATGTTTTAGGGTTTTGATAGTTATGTACTTGATTAGCATTCACAGCTCTCTTTGAAAGTCTAGCAGTTGGGTGTTTAGTCGTGAGATACAACTAGGGATTGAGTTGTGCAACTAGTTTTTCTTCTGTCTATTTTGTTGAAGGCTGGTAGTTTTGTTGCTATAATGTAATTTGGGATTTGAAAGTTAATTGTTTAATTAGCATCTGTGTTGGAATTTGGGATAGTATGTAAGTAAGAAGTAGAACGATTTGTTAGTTTCTTGTCAGGTTTTCTTATATGATGGCAGTCCATCTCTTTTCGGTAATTATGTTTTGGGGTTTTGATAGTTGGATGTTTGATTAGCATTTGTTTTACCAAAAGATTAGCAGCTGGAAGTCAAGGTATTGGGTTTCATTAATGCTTTGGATCAGATGTTCTATTTTTCTGTTGATTTTTTGGATACCTTTGTATGGTTACATAAGTTTATGGGTTTTTAGTTGGGTACTCAAGTGTTTCATTAGTGTTTGTATCTTCACCAAAATGACTTGTATTCGGAATTTTAGTGATTAATTGGATGTAATAGGTAGTTCAGGAGTTGGTACTTGGTAGTCAAGTTTGTGAGCTATTTTGGAGTCCGTTGATTTGTTGGATGACAACAATGTTTATTGCATTTTGTTCGAATTTTAATGTTACATGAGACTTATAGTTTAGGTCTTCAAGTGATTTTAGAGTATATGTTTTATTGACATTTTTCCTTTAAGATCCTTCTTCCTAAATGCTAAAGTGGCTATTTATTTTGACAAAACTTAGGGTGGTGCTTTTGTTGTTCTATGTGCGTTGAACTTAAAAATGATTGTTTTTTTCTAATGATAAAAAGTCGGTTTTTAAGTAGTAGTGGTCGCCAACACTTGTTTTTTATAAACATTACTGGCAAATTTATTTATTTAATATGATCTATGGGGTCAACTAAGCTATAAGTTATTGTGATTTGCAGTCGTCATCCTGAGATTAAGTGGGCCCAGAGGGAGGACAAGCTTTATATCACAGTTGTATTGGCTGATACAAAAGATGCCAAAGTCAATCTTGCTCCCGAAGGTGTCTTTTCATTCTCTGCTACAGCTGGTCAGCATGCGTATGATCTCAAGCTTGAGCTAGCCGACAAAGTTAATGTAGATGTAAGTAGCAAATTTGAACTTAGTAGACTTCAATTTTAAAAGAATTTGCTAAACTGATATCACATTTTGTTTATGCTTAATAAACTTTTACCTCTGTACTTGAGTTTATATAGAAAAGAACCGAAAGAGAAGTTGAAACCTTTATTATTTGTTCTTTTTTTAATTACTCGAGAAACATAATATATCGGTTTCTTTAATTTCTAAAACAAATATTTCCTATTTGTTTATTTTTTCACTTTATGTTTGTTTTTGTGTGCAGGATAGCAAAATAAATATTGGCGAGAGAAGTATTTTTTGCATCTTGGAGAAAGTGGAGCCAAAATGGTGGAATAAACTTTTGAAGGGAGATGCCAAGACCCCACATTACGTCAAAGTTGATTGGGACAAATGGGTTGATGAGGATGATGAGGCTGGTATGTTATATGCTGTTTTATGACTTGCTAACATTTCTTTTTATTCATTTGAAAATTTGATTATATTTGCTTTCATGTTCCAGGTCCCGCAGCAGATCTTGACATGGGAGGAATGGATTTCTCGGTACAGATTTTGTCGTTTATTATATCAAATAAAGTCATTTTATGATTAACTTAGTGACTTGTATTCTAATATTCTACTTTTCTACAGAAATTTGGTGACATGGGCGGCATGGGAGGTATGGGCGGCATGCCTGGTATGGGCGGTATGGGTATGCCGGGTATGGGAGGTATGGGTGGTATTCCTGGGATGGAAGGCATGGACATGAGTCAGTTTATGGGTGGTGCCGGTGGTGATGATGAAGACAGTGATGATGAAGGTAACCTTTTACCAAACTACTATATATATTCTTGTAAATGTGCTGATTATTGAGCCAAGTCTTGAGCACTAGATTTCTTTTCTTTTGGGAAAATTATCTGAGGATTTTTTTGCATAAAATATAAAGAGAGTGTTTTTTCGTTTGCTCCATTAAGACATTTTTTATGTGCATCTTAGACTTTGAAATATGAAATATGGCTTTGTGTACAATGTTTGGTTCATTTTGTAACCATAAAAAACTGGATGTTAAAAATTGTAGTTTTTATATGCAAAGGTTAATTTTATGTACTAATGTGTTTAGCATAATGTTACCGAGTGACCTACTGAGTACTGACCCAAGCTGGATACAATGACATCTTTTGATTATTACCCTGTAAAATGCATCTCTAAATAACCTTGATTAACATAAAACTTAATGATGCAGGTCAAGAAGTGGAAACAAAGACCGGTGCAACCATCGAAGAAGCTCCTGAGGAGAAGACTGAAGGTGCAGCGAGCAAATAGATTTAGTCCATATGCATAAGGTTCTTTGAACTTATCGATGGGATCAGGGTTGGATCATATTTGAAAACTTTTCTTTACTGAGTCCGTTGTGTTGGCAAAAGACTTGGATGTTGACTAAAACTAATGGTTTCTACTCTTCAAGGGTTCTACTCTTCATGGGTGGAAATCATACTACTATCCCTTTTAGTATTTGACTTTTGAGTGTTGTAATTTTAGTAGCGGTTTTATGTCACATGACACTTACATTTTTATTGTTTCGCTTCTGGTTGTGATGCTCAAATTTGACCATTTTAAGGTCATATAATGGATTTGCTTTAAAGATCTTTATTCCCAGTTTACCATATGTAGAATGTGCTCTGAAAATTTTCAAGCATGTTACTCTCATGGTATGCGTGCAAGTTTTGCAAATGAATAAGCCACTATTGTGTTGAATAGGTTCAAGTTGAAACAAGCTTGAGAGTTTGTGTTTCTTGCAACAACTTGAATCAGTTTTTTAGCCCCTGCTTTTAGAGTTTTGGTAAATGCAAATGTAATAAAACTGCAGTCAGGCTGCTAATATCGAGTTTGCTTTGTTGGGTATGCGAGTATTTTTAGCTTCCCAAATGTGCTCTACCTTGTATATTAAATGCCTTCCGATGGTCTTCGCTATAATTTCAGCTCTTACAAGCTGTTTACTATCGAATTTGTTTTGTTGGATGTGCGAGTATTTTATAGCTTTTCAAATGTGCTCTAAGTTGTATTGTAAACGCTTCTTCACTCGATTTTCAGCTTAGCTCTTGTGCTTTTTTGCCATAGCTTATTATGTAACCTTTCTAAACAACTTGCATTATTTGATCGACTAAATTTCCTAACTGTCCTTTTTTGAAACCTAAACAAACGAGGTTTCTTTGTTCGGTTTTGAAAACTAAACCTAGACGAAAGAGGTTTTTGTTCGGGTTACACAGGACGACGAGTCTTTGACTCAGATATACGCGGTCTAGCCAAAACATCATCGTGATCGTATCCAACATTTTCCTTGACCACACCCAAATGTGTAAGAAGGTTATACTACTTACCTCTAGGTATTTGGTACTCATTTAAAGTTTTAAACGTAAGTTGAATGAGGTTTTCGTTCGGGTTACACGGGACGACAAGTCTTTGACTTAAAAGGTATTTGGTGGTCATTTAAACGTAAGTTGAATAGAAAGCTTCTTGGTTCAGTGGTATGTGAGTGACTACAACCTAAAAGTTGTGCTAGTCTCGTTAGAGACATATGTGACATAGATGGTGTATGTCGTGAATTTCCGTCGAAAGAGAAAAAAAAAAAAAAATAATAAAAAATTCAGTGATCCAGAGTTAACCAAGTTATTTACTGCAACTCTTCACTTAGTAAAAAGGAAAATATGAACGGCATTAGCAACAAGGTTTCGTGGTGTAGTTGGTTATCACGTCAGTCTAACACACTGAAGGTCTCCGGTTCGAACCCGGGCGAAGCCATTCTTCATTTTTTTTTAAATATTACTTCTTACACTATGACTATATGCAGATACTAATGGATTTAGTTTTTTTCATAAACACGAATAATTTCTTGCAGAATTGATATTTTATATGTAGTAAACATGTACAGTATTTATAAGTAATCATCAAATGGTCTAGTGAAAGGAAACTTAAGTTTCTTATAAGAGGTCTAAGATCAATATTTGGGGGGTGGCGGGAAAAGATCAGAAACGGTTACGGCATACCTCAGTTAGACCGCGTACATCTGAGTCAAAGACTCGTTGTCCCGGGTTTCCTGTCCAAGGGAAAAACCTTGTCCGTTTATCGAACTTAATAATTAATTTTGGACCTACAAACAATTTAATTTGGTTATATACTATAGGTGATGATTCAAACAAATATAAATTAACAAATTTAGTGAATAGCAATTTGTCAAAAGATGCCCAAAAGGTTAATCTGCATTCATACAAACTCTTAAATGCATAAAGAAATGACACGAAAATTCATTTTAACATGCTACTCAACCGACATGTCCATTTTGTAACTTCTGTTCGTGATGCTCCATTCACTTTGCAGCTTGCACATCGAACACAAAACATCAGAAAATAGCAACATCTACTTTTTGACTGCTGAAGAACTTAAATCGTCATGTCTAACAAGCAGCGTAACATCAGCAACAATGATATCTAAAATATGGAGTTTGATTAAAACCCGTGAACTTAACTTAAAAACAATGTACTTGACATAGGATACAACTTGTAAAAATATGTAATCTCAATAATCTTAGAGTCGCTACCATTAGGATAAACCCTAGAACCAAAAACCTTCTCATATAGACCATGTTGTACATCTTGAACAACAACAAAAACTAATACTGTAACGGAAACATTCCAAGCAACAACAATACCCATTCCAAAGTCACATAATTTTCTATGAGAATCAAATGTTAGATAATAACCGCCACAAGATCATATTAAGCCTTGTGAGTTACTAACTATTTTTTGCATCTTAAGTAGTTCAACGGTCATGTGAATAGTGCGGGAAAACTTGTGTTGATCCAAAATTGTTGAACTTCAGTTAGAATCATTTATGTTTTTCAAGAGTTGAGCATACAACAAGTTGGTTGAGATGAATCAAATAAGCTCTTGAACCTACAATTAGTATTTAGTGTTGTAACCTACTGGTAAGAAGTCTAACGCATGATTGCATTGCAGACCATTAGTGTTACTCAACTGATGTAGCCATTGTTAACCGCAGGTCTGTTTCTGCTATGTTATTTTACACTTTGGATGGTAATTGGGAGATTGTAGATTTTGTCCACCAGCCTCTCTACCTTAGGTAGGGGTAAGGCTGTCTATATATCAACCTCCCCCATACACCGTGGAAGACGGTATTGGGACCCATAACCCGTGGAAGACGGTATTGGGAGTTACTTTACTCTTTTTTTTTTTTTTTTTTTTTTTTTTTTTTTTTTAGATTTTGTCCTCCAACATGGTAGACTTTGTTTAATATAATACTCCATCCTATCATCGTTAACAAATTTCTTAAACAAAAACTTGTGGCTTTCTCAAAACATCGCCTAACCACTACTAATGTGAAATATATTGTTGAGTAATCATTATAGTTAGATCACTTATTTGCCTGCTGACATTGGTACAGTTACATGGTCTTTCTTTGGTCTATATGAGCGGTTTATCTTATCATTGTATCCGTAAAATCAAGTAAGGGAGGGAGTGTATTGTAGTTTGCTTCTTTATGAGTAGTTGTGTCGGCCTGTTTAGTGGTTTCAACCTTTATCTGAGACAGTTTGTTGTGTTTTCAGGGCAAAGTATGGGATTGATGATATGTGCAGAGATCAGTGGAACTGGGCAAGACAGAACCCGTGGGTAATTTTGCATCATATCTGTAGTATTAACATAATTTTCAAACCATTTTTAGCCTTGTAACATTTATATTGTGCTGTAGTAGTGTATACTTTGTAAATATTTTACTTTTCAAATGTGTATTGGTGCAAGAAAACATACATACGTGTGGACTGTGGTGGTTGTAAAACTGTCAACATTTTTCGAAAAATTTGTAGGTAAAAGTTAAAGTGATCCACAATTTTCTCCTCAAAACACTCAAATTTACCACCCATCCAATAACCCAAATCAGTAAATCACCACCACCATAATACCACCAATGTCCACCCAACAAGTATCATGGACGGACTCCTTCTCCCAAGCACAAGGCGCCATCCAATCCCTCACCACCATCCTCCCTGCCGTCCCACAACCTGTCACCGCCTTGGAAAACCCCACATTTGCCCTCCTTAACGACCCAGAACTCGCACAACAAATCTCAAACCACATCCGCCAACCCGACTCTGGTGCAGGCGACAACCAGCTTTGTCGATGGCTTTATGACACCTTTCAAACCTCCAAAATCGACCTCCAACTCGTTGTCCTTCGCTTCCTTCCAGTAATCGTTGGAGTATACCTCTCTTGCGTCCCACTTAGGAAGCCGCTTGCTGGTTTTGAAGCGGTCTTATTGGCAATATATGCCCACGAGACTGCTTCACGTAAAGGCCAAGCGGTTACAATAAACATTTCGGATGCTTCTCATCCGAGTGTTTACCATGAAAATAAACATTCTCATAAAACCACCTCACCCGAGCTTCACCTTGTTGTGGTGTCACCCGCTTTGGAGCCTCAAGGAACCATTCGATCAACTAAACGAGCCCAGATCATTGGGGTGGCTCTTGAGCTATATCATAGCAAGATTGCTGATATGCCGGTTCAGTCAAAGTTCGATTTTTGTGAGTTTTGCATCATATGGGCAGGCCAAGATGATGATGACGACTTTAACGAAGAAAAGGAAGATGATCAAAAGGGAAAAGAAGGCGAAACGAAGAATGAAAAGAAAGAAGGGCGTGTTTTGCTACCATGGGAGATGTTGCAACCAATGGTGAGGATATTAAGTCATTGTTTGATGGGGATTAGTAAGAATAATAAGAAGAACAAGGAGTTGCATGAAGCCACATGCCATGCGTGTAGGAGTTTGTACGCTAGGGCTTTACATGATATTAACCCGAAGGCGATTTTGGCTATAGGGAGTCTTCTTAAGCTTATTAAATATCAACAGACTAGTGTTGATCATACTGAGTTGCCTGTTACTAATGTCATCCATCTTTAGTGTTTGTACTCGAAAACTTATTAGGTCTTCATATACTTTGCATAGAGGTAGAAAACAAGAGAATTTTTTCTCCAACTAAATGCACCCACATGTAATGCTTTTTTTATTTTGTTACAGTAAAAAACGCTGATATTTTATTTTATTTTACGCTTTATAATTACAGCTAGCTATAAAAGAAGAAAATAAATAAATAAAAGATAAGAATGAATTACCGTGTATCTACAATCGCATAAGGTTCCATAAATGACATTACTTAACAACATTAAATCAGTGATAAAAAACTAAGATATATAGATGAAAGTGATTTTTCCACACCTTAACTACAAACTAGGCCCCTCCGTCCTTAGGTAACATCCACTTTGTAAATTCAACTTGGAAATGTGGTTGTTATCATTCTGATCAAGAATGATCAAGTAGAAGTAGCGATTCTTTGTAAGAGCCGATGAAGAATGAGCCCTCTACACCAGAAATCCCAAGATTCTTGACTTGTTGTGAGCAAGGGTCATAAACATTAAGTGTGCTAAACCTTTCCTCGTTTCGAGTTTCAAATATAGTTTCACCATTCTTCTTAAATCCCAATATTTATCTACTGGTGCCCCAATTGTGAATAGCTTTCTAAAAGACGAGTCATGCTCCATCACCCATACACCACAATGAACTGCTTCCTCGGCCACAATGTATCTACACAACAAGAGTGCCCCTTAGCTTAGAAACTGAGACACCTAATTGAAATTTGTTTATTAAGCTATCTGGTAGGTTTACCACTTTCACTGGTAAATCAAATCAAATGACACAACTATATGATTTGTGATAGATTCACCCCAATAAATAAACCTATTTATAACAACCTGAGTTGATGAGTTAAGTTTAATTGATTGACAAGGCAAATTACCATTTGGAATCACATTCCAAACCCCCGAACTCAATGTAAAAACTTCAACATGCCAAGGTTTGTTGTACTTTTGTAAAATCTTCACAACAGTAGGGTCACTAGTAACGGGACAAACGCCGAAACCATATACAAGCTCACTCCGAGTGGAAAAACTAGGGACAACAATACCAAATGATTTTCCTATACAAGGGTTCCAAATAACAACCATCTTTTTATTACTGTATAAGTTTCATCATAACAAAACAAACACAGTAATCCATGACACTCACCAACAAAGTATGAAACATGATATTAGCCAGATTTCTCCTTTGAGATTTATTGCAACTCTTCTCTATAATAAAAAACAAAATGTGAAAGTCATTAGCAAAAAGGTTTCGTGGTGTAGTTGGTTATCACGTCAGTCTAACACACTGAAGGTCTCCGGTTCGAACCCGGGCGAAGCCATTATTCTTTTTTATTAAAATTTACTTCTGATACTCTATATGCAGAAACTAATGGATTTAGTATTTTTCATAAATATTACTTAGCAGCTTAAGAAAAACTACAATACACGAATAATTTCTAGGTACACCATTTGGGATTGACGAGGGAAAAGGGCGGAAACGGTTACGGCATCCTTCGGTTAAACCCAGTTAAGCTGCGTGCGTCTGAGTCAAACAATTCTAATTTGGTTATATACTATAGGTGATGGGTCCAAACAAATAAACATCTACAAATTTAGAAAGTAGCAATTTGTCAAAAGATGCCCAAATGGTTAATCCCACATTTATAGAAACTCCTAAATGACTAATTAAGCATGTGTAATCAATAATCATATTTGATATACTTATTGTCATAGAACTCAAGAAAATACACGAAAAATCGTTTTAACATGCTAGTCAATCGACATGTCCATTTTGTAACTTCTATTCGTGATGCTCCATTCACTTAGCAGCTTGCACACCGAACACAAAACATCAGGAAATAGCAACTGTGTACTTATTAACTGCTGAAGAACTGAAATCGTCATGTCTTACAAGTACCATAACATCGGCGACAAAGTACAATAAAATATAAAAAATATTGGAATTTGATTTAAAACTATGTTACCTAAATAGATCCCCAAGTAATTGTAATTGCTGTCGTGAGTGTCGTCGCCAAAAAGAAGAAATAAATTTTGTTTTTTCACAAAGAATAGATATTATGATTAAAAGATCTTAATCCTACAAACAAGATTGACAAAATAATAATCGCTGAGCTTGGATTCTTCACCTTCATGACTGCTTTCTAAGAGATATTGTCCACAAAAGATCAGAATCAGATTGAACCGTTACTATCTCTTCTTTAACGATGTTTGACGTACTCACTAGACCGCCAAATTTCATTTCCGTATTATCTGTAACCACAAAATGTTGTGTTAAGAATATAATCACTAATTAAGAAGCATTTAAGTGTAACTACCATGTTTGAAATCCTTTGAAAAAGGCGGCTACATTTCCTTTGCAAGTTCAAATTTATCAATGTGCTCATTGTCATTGTTATTTGGTAACACAAGATTTTGTATGGGTCAATCCAAGTTATGCCTTATTAACTTATTTTGAAAATTGAGAATCGTATCTACCAAGATATAACCATTGAAAAATATCTGTTTTAACTCCTACAATAAATTCTGATGCAGAGCAATTACTTACCAAGATTCCATTGGAGGCCAGTAGTCGTAGAACTTCCACAAGGAGTACCAATGGGAATAAGACCACAATGTGGGCCCTCAACCGAAGGCTGGATATGGATCTCGTGATGTCGAGAACTAGGAAGAAGTTGGATAAGACAATCATCCGATAACAGAACTATTCGGGTCGTTGAGAAGCTACATAATGTGTTAACGTTCCCCATTTCATGGTCAAACCTTCCGCCAAGTGCTCCAGCAACAAGTATGCACAGCTGTGATCCAAACACAATGCCTTAAAATGTGCAAATTTAAAAGAATCTAGTCTAGTATAAGACTTGCGATACTGATTTACTTACATTTGACAACTCATCATCAGACACGAACTCACGAATGAATGATATGCATTTATGTAAATCTGTAGTATCTTGGTCATCTGAATTATCTACAATCTCTGTTCCCTGCATGTAAATATCATTAAAAGATTGATTATTAATAAATCCAAAAACGGACCATACAAAAGTCGGCTCATTGTGATTCTCCTAGAATATTCAAATAAAAATATAGCCAGCATACCAAGTTTCTGTAGAAGTTTAAAACGTCTGGTCTGATTGAATCCATGTCTCCTTTAATTACATCTGGCTTGTACCTACAACAGATGTGTATTCAGATTAGAATCTAACAAAATCATCCCTTTTTGCTGAGTTGCAAAATAAACAATATAGCAATGTGTATCAGTTGGGTACCATATAACCAATATAGAATCCAAACACAAACACCGACACAAGATTTCCTTTTTTTTCGTTTATATACTTTTACCATATGAGCATGGCTTTTACTATAGCTTCCACATGTTGCAGCAATCCCCATGATCTCTCAAATGATTAAGGGATTATTGTCTTCTTGCCATAAATGACTTGCATTGCGCATAAAAATCTATCCTAAGTTCCTAGCATCAAGTTGAACCCTTTTATCACATTTCCAAGATTACTGTTTTACTATACCAATTCTATGCAGCTACGAATGAGATGTCAAGGAGCCTATATACGATTGAATATCATTAAAACCAAAGGATTCATAGGTGCACATCCAGATTATCAGCGTGACTGGCCTATTGGCTATTACCTAATACTGAAACGCCACATGAGTTAGCGTTAACAAGACTGCTGTTTATTGTATGACCACAAAAACTGTAACACCAAAACCCATAGCAGAATATTGATCCAATAGCCTCCATGTAAGACTTAAAACCATGATGAATAATATTCGGAAATCCAAAACTAAAGACTTCTAAGAGCACATGTTCTAATTTGCAAGTATGGGACGTGACGTCACACAAATCTGAAAGTAACCAAAACTAATTTCCCGCTAGTGTGTCCAACCCACTAAGCCTCAAGAGGTCATTGTGCTATAATCATTGGCTTATTAATATTTCCATAACGTAGATGTAAACCCTAATCAGATTTTAAACTATTTACTAGCCACTGCGGTTTTGGACGCATATTTATTTAATTTGACAGAACCACATAGATCTTTGTCCTAAAATATCTGCAAAATTCCTTTACCCAAAAAAATAAAAAATAAAAAATCTGTAATATTGACTATCTCCTACACATGTTCTTGTGGTCCTGAATTCATACAGTTTGTGTGATGCTCAACAGAGGAGTCTCGAATTTATTTTCTAAAAAAGTACTTTCCAAGAAAATATGAGTTAATGCACAATCTCTCTTTAGAATGACACCCGTGATTCATAAAGTGACTATCAGCAACTTTAATGGTGTCAAAACTAATAATGGGAAATGCTATTTGAACTCAAAAAACACTAAAACCCCACCGCCACTATAACTTTTTTGTAAAAAGCCAAAACAAACAAACTATTTGCACAAGACATTCTCATAAGCATAACATCAGACAATTTAAAGGCAATCAATAATTTCACAACAACGTGGAAAAGGAAACAAACAAACCTTTCACGAATAACGGAGACATCGTGTTCGTCAATGCATAGCTCCGGCATGTTATCAAATAAACGATTAGCCCCACCATCAGCACAAACACGAACTTTTGCTGCTCTACAACAATTCACATCAACAGCAATTAAATAAACCATACACTAAAACACCTAATGCTTAAACCTTAAACAAATAATGTATGCCGGGGTCCTCAAATTATCACCTAACACCGACCCACACTACTTTTCAGGCCACGTGGTTTCGTTAATATAAAACCCTGTCTAAAAAACACGGATTTGACAATTTGTTCCATTTTATCAAAAATGTAATAATAACGTTTACATCATACACCATGTTTTTGCCAAATTTGGTGAATAACAAGCTGTTGCGTAGAATTTGTCTTTAACACACTAAAATACCGTTTTCAACTATATGAAGTAAAAATTACTACTAGTAGTTATTTATGGAATAAGTAGATATTCGTCACATGACATGTTACGCTAAAAGCACTCTTAGGGTTTGTTTGTTTAGGTTATTTGTTTTTCAGCTTATGAAAACTTATTTCGAGACTTATGGGCTTATATAAGTTTATTATGATGTGATAAACTTATATAAGCCCATAAGTGTCAAATATAAGCCAGAAAATTGGGGCTTATGTAATATAAGCCGAAATCAAGTAAGCTTAAACAAACACCCATGTGTTGATTATTTTAAAGTGCTTATATGTTTAAACAATAAGCAGGAAGTATTTCTTTACTGTATAGACAAAACTGTTAAAAATAACATAGTATTTTTAAACTCTCTCATCGAATATTAGGGTGCGTTTAGTTTGGGAAAAACAAGGAAAACAAAGATCGCGTTCAAATAAGCGTTTTCCAACAAAATATTTTACAAAACACAAAATCCCCTATTTTCTAACTTAACAAGGAAAATTACAAAATAAAGTTTAGATGTTTTCCTTTGTATCCCACAACCCTCCTTCCCCTTTTTCATATACAAACATCAACTAAACGCATTTTCTATATTTTCAAGTGTCTTGTAAAGATAAACTTCCCTTCTAAATTTTTGCAAAACCAGAGGAAAAAAAAAAAAAGAGAATTTTTTCTCCGACTAAATGCACCCACATATAATGCTTTTTTTATTTTGTTAAAAAAAACGCTGATATTTAATACTACCTCCGTCCCATATTAAATGTCCACTTTGAATTTTCAAAGTCTTGTCTTATCATCTTTGACCATAAATATTTTTATGTATGATATATAATGCATGATGCAAAATATATGAATGAATATGGTTTTAAATGTACTTTTCATTGACATAATTTTTATCAAGTATCATATAATACAAATAAAAATATTTAAGGTCAAAGTTAAAGAAAAATGACTCAAAAAGTCAAAACTTGACATTTAATAAGGGACGGAGGGAGTATTATTTTACGCTTTATAATTACAGCTACAGCTATAAAAGAAGAGAAGAAATAAAGTACCGTGTTGCCAAAGCAAGGGTGAGAATCTGGGTAAACGCTGATTCAAAACAATAAGCGCATACGTCGGAGAACCCTCATCTCCGGCGGCGGTCGAAGCAACCGGTGGTAGTAAGAAAGTTGACCGGTGAATCATCTTGGTTAAAATTTCAGCCATCAATCAATTCAACACAATAACACGTATGTAGTACTACGTAGTTGTTTGTGAATTTATATAAAATCAAGAAAGTGTGTCGGTTGATAAATTTATTTATTTGTTGGGATTTGTGAATGATTTTAATTGCTGTAGTAGTTTCAGAGGATAGATTTTTCTAGTTATTTTGAGAGGAGTTTAAATAATGCCAGTCGGTCAGCATTAGATGTGAACTTCTCTCTCTCTCTCTAGCTTTTTATTTTTTATTTGTTAATCAAAGGTCAATATGTTGCAAGTTGACTTTTATAAAATGACTTTAAAAGTTTGGTCCGTTTGGCTGGGGTGTATTGGTATTAATCTATGACTTTAAAAGTCATGAATGTTGTTTAGTTGGTTATAGGGCCCACGACAATGGATTGAGGATACCAAAATGTGAAGGTTTTCTTATCTTATATGTAGGGATGAGCACGGTACCGGTATCGGGAAATCGGATTTTTCCCGTTTTTATTCGGGAATTTTCCGATTTGGTACTGGTCCCGTACCGAATTAATGGTCCCGATTTTTTTTTCACCTTATTTCGTAGTCTCGGTACCGTACAGTATATCGGGAACGGTATCGTTTCGGTACGGTACCGGTTCGGTTCCGGGATTCGGGTCGAAATGCTCATCCCTATTTATATGTATGAGTGGTTTTATCATACACTCCATTACCATTTCACCCTATACAAACACCCGTACCCATTGTGATTCATAGCACCAAATTAAACGCACCCTTAATTTTCATCGTTAGGGGCGTTTGGTTCATATAAATTAAAATGCCTAATTTTAACTTTGTTAAGAATTTACATACGTTAGAATTTAAAATTTACCCTTTACATATTTGATGAGTCCAAAATATTCATTTCATTTGAGAGTGGGTTCAAGATGATAGACATTTATGAGTGTTAAAAGTTTTGTATCGTCACCACTTTTTAAATTTGTCCCCACAGAAATTAATTTTTCTTACTCATTGAATGAAATTAGAAACTCTCCGCTCTGGCTATTTTAATATCATGGCCCCACATTTAGGTTTGAGCTAAACACCACAAATCAAGGTAATTTAATTTCAAATCTCATCAAATTCATTGAATTTATCCCAAACTAACAGCCCCTTAGGGGGTGGCAACCCTTCGGCATTTGGAGTTTGGCAAGCATTACCGATCGGTAAACCACAATGCCATCCATTCGGCAAGCTAGAATCGGCATGAAAATCGGTATATCTCACCGATTCGGCATATATCATTTCCAATAAAATTTCGAACGTTACATTTAATGGTGGTTTACGTTGGGCTGTTTTCCAAAAAAAAAAAAAAAAAAAAAAAAAAAATTCCCTTTAAAATCTCACAATTAACAATTTAAAATGACATAAATATTTCAAATTCATTCCACACATTCAAATCAAACTCTTTCAAAAAACAACAATGGATCATCAATCCAAACATGGTTCAAGCTCACAAAAAGGTCGAGGACATGGGTCTCGATCACAACCCGGTCCATCCCAATTCACGCGTCCGCAACATCCTAATCAAGCTTACTATCCCCAACCTCCAAATCGCACCCAAATTCCAACTCAACCTTACTATCCCCAACCTCTTCAACGTCAACCACAACCGCAATATTTTCAAAATTCTCCTCCAATGAATCCGGCCAATTATAATATTTTAATGACTAATGAATTTAATCCATTCAACGAATACCGTGATGGGCGAGCAAGACGTGAACCGAGTGTAGAACGTCAATTACCTATTTACGATAATGAAGATGACGAAATTGAATTTGTCCCCGAAACTCAATTTACAAATACAACGGGTAAGGTTTACTAATTTTTTTAGTGTATATATATAAATTTTTATTAAATCGTATTTTTTTTTTTTTTTTATAAATCTTATGCATTTAATTTTTTTTATTGTATAAATCGTATTTTTTTTATTTTAATAAATCGTATTTTTTTTTATTAAATCATATTTTTTTATTTTATTAAATCGTATTTTTTTTTTTGTGATTAATTAGGTGACGGAGAAAATGATGATGAAGAAATTGTAGAAATACCAAAACCGATTAAAGCTAGAACCAAACCTTGGACAACGGAAGATGAGGTCGCTTTGGCAAAAGCTTGGGTGCACATCTCGACTTGTCCAAAAATCGGGAATCAACAAAAGTCGGCAAGCTTTTGGGGAAGAATCCTTGAACATTTCTCTCAAAACGTACCAAATCATGAACGAACACACCATGGCTTGAACACAAAATGGAAAAATATGAATGCGGAAATGAATATTTTTAACGGCCTCTACATCCAATCGGTATATTTTTGAATTATATTTTTTTGTATATAGTTTATATTTTATATGATTGTATCAAATTATATTTATTACTTTTATAATTGTAGAACCGTCTTCGAGATAGTGGTTGTGACGATCTTGACGTGATGAAAAATGCCATGGCCGATTTAAAAAAAAAACAAAAGGCAAGACTTTTGGACACATTGATGCTTGGGAAATTGTAAGACAAAATGACAAATGGTTGGAACAACCAATTGTCGGACAAACATCATCGTCTAATTCTGATAAACGGAAAAAGTCGTCTGAATCTGGCAACGACAATGTTGAGACAATTATTCCGGATTTGAATGAAGACACTACTCCTACCCGTAAAAGATGGGGCAAAAAAAGTGTTTCTGAGTCGTCCACAAGTAATAGTGTTGCTGCGACTTTAGAAATTTATGCTTCAAAGAAATCACAACTATTAGCGGAGTCGCTAGAGAAAAAACGTGCAAAGGATGAGTTGGCCGAAAAATTGATGGCGGCACAAGTACAAGGTGCACAAGAAAAGGCCTTTATTCGAGCTTTTAAATTTTTCAACGAACCGCACAATAACATAGAAGATCCGGATATGCGGGAAATTGCAATACAAAAAAAAGTGAATTCGCAGCAAAGTATGGATGGCCTTGCAATTTTTAGTTTTATTTATGTTTTTTTTAAGTATTATGTAATAATTATTGAATTATTATTAATAAAATAGTTGTTTTTTATTTATGTTTTTTTAATTTAAATTTTGTTATCTTTTATATAATAAAATAAAACCCCTGTTGGAATTTTTTCATTTCTAAAAAATCAATTCATTCCTTTTTTAGTAATATTTTTTTATTCTGATTTTTTAAAAAGTATTTTAATTATCAAAGTAACCTTAAAAATTTCTATATTTGTATAAAAATTGTATAAAAAACGTTTTTATACTCAAATATTAAAAAAATACAAATATACACATGGGCCAGAGTGTTATGTTTTGATATTTTCATGTCAAAAGTGTAAAATTTTATAAAAAGCGGAAACACACCCACGATCACACCAACAAATCGATTCCCACAAACACAACACTCCACAACCTGTTCTTCAATCCTAATAACCCAACAAATCGATTCCCACAAACACACAAACACACACTAATCTTATAACCTGTTCTTCAATCCTAATAACACACATTAATCTTATTAAATTCTTTTCTCCAATTCCAAATGTTACATCTGATCCATGTGATTTTCTTTGGTTGTAATACATTATTGATCAACTTTTACATCACCAATTTAAAGTAACTGGAGGCGGAGAAAGTGGAAGACATATCCCTTTGGATCTTGGTTCATGATGGCCTTTTGATTAATAGAACTGGAAGCACCATGTACAATTAATTAGTGGTATGGTTTATATCATTGCATTCAAGTTTTATTTATCATATGCTAATTGATTTATGTATTTTTTTTTTTTTTTTTTTTTTTTTGCTAATTGATTTATGGACATTCTGAAAGGTCTTCAAATATGTGAAGTTGTTTAAGCAAATTTTTACATTTTGTTGGACTTAACTGTTATTAAAAAAAAAAAAATAATAAAAAAAAATCCTAATAGGACCTAAACTAAAACTGGCTTAAACTATAATATAAACTCAATTGATAGCCATGCTTTTTTATCCCCACGAATTCATCAATAAAACTCAAAATATCAGGTTTTCTTTTTCATCTATGTAGAAACATATTTATATTGTTGCAAAGTTTTTTCAATCCAAGCACTACCACGTTTCCTATCCTGCTTAGCTAATAAGCTTTGCCAAACACCTCCTTAATCACGTTAGTTTTTTTTATCAGAATTTAGAACATTATTTCAGGAGACGGCAATAGGTTTATATTCACGCATTATAACTCAACGTTCATGCCTATACGTGTATATTAATGTGATTTTACTCTTTTGAGTAGGGAAGTCGACTGATAGAATTGCTTTTGCAGACCATGGTTGATTTAAACCGCTCAGGTATTAAGCCATTGCAAGGTCAACTTGCCACATAGAGAAAAATACATATGCAAGCTGACGTGTTGCAAAATAGAATGGTTTGTAACATGTCATGGCTAATATGTTCTCTCACGTAGCCCGAGCAAGTCACTATATATCAGCTTTGGTTGCTCAAGTAAGGAAGTCGGTTCAAAGTTTTATAGTAGGTCGTCTTATCAAAGAATCTTACTCATCACAACATTTTTGTTAAATGAATGCCGTCTCTTATGGGTTGTTTGGATTAGATTTTTTATGCTGGTTTATGCGTTTATTTCAATCTACAATAGCTCACAGGTTCACTTTTTAGGACCTATAATCTTCTCAAATATAAAGTTAAGCTAATGGAGTCGAATGAGGTATAACTATATAAGGTCATTAGCTTTTGTAGATTCAAACAAGCTCATAGGCCGGTTAAATAAGCTGACCCAAACACTCACTTAGATATCAAATGTGCATTTTCGGTCCCTTTTATGACAATTGTTTTTCATTTGAATACAGGTATGATAAAGTAATGTTCCACATGCACAATATGCTGAATATCAAAACCAACCAGACCTTAGAGCAAGCGTTGTCGCTATGGCAAACCACAGCATCAAAATGCCTGAAAACAAAAAACGTTGGTTCCGCCAGTTTCTTTACTCAACGGGTACTTAACAAATTTAAATAGGCCAACGCAAAATGTGGACGATAGTTGGTGTGATCATCATCTTTTCACATAATGATCAGCTACATGCAAGTGAATGTACGATCTACATTTCCATTGAATTAATATATTTGTAATATTGTCACTTTTTTTTAGTTATTTTTTAATTTTATTTATATTTTTCGTTTGGCAGCATGCTTCTGAATACTTCAGTTAAAGAGTTCCACGCTCTGATTGATGTGGTGTAAATGAGGCTGTCGGCGACTCGGCGTTCTAGGTATTTTGGTAGTTGAAGACATTTGTTAAACAATATGTTTTCAACTGTTGCTTCAGCATTTGTAGATAAACCGCCAACTGAGGAACCTGATCAATTTCTCGAGCTGCAGTTGCCGCGTCATAAGCCCCAGTATATGGTAATTTTCTGTTTGATTCTCGCTCTAAGAAAAGCCGACACTCCGTCTCTTCAGTTCACTTTCCTGGATCCTAGGTTGTATGTCAACAACATCAAGGTAAAATTTGCATATTATTGTTTTTTTAAAGCTTTATCAATAGATATTAAAGTGTAATGATACGCTAGGAAAATCTACCAAATGGGTCAAATATGATAACTGTGCTAAAGATTATCGGGTTAAAAGTTGTGTAAATTGTATTTTAGATATTAGAGCTACTTAATTAATGTATAAATGTGCCGGATCTCTTTTAGCGCTAATCTAAGTCTATTGAGTAATGCATTATGAAATTTCTGTTGCTAAAGTGATGTTCTTTATTTTTAAGGTTGTAAGTATCTTAAATATTACTGTTATGTTATAATTAATTGATTATGCCAACATATGAATTTCTTATGCAGTCTTAATTTGTTGTCATTTATCTTAGGTAATGGAATTCTCAATGTGTTCCAGTTTAAACTAAAAACATACATTCATGAAATTGTCAAAATATAGGGGTACTTATATTTACTGATATAAAACATGGTGAAAGAAATAATTATAAGTTGTATTTTCTATTGTATCCCGTACTTCGTCTAGGTGAGGTCCAAAACAACGTTTTCGTGACTTTAGGTTCGAGGCAGTTCGTTTAGTTGAGGTAAAATGCAAGTATATAAATGGTGAGTATATGCCTACTTGATATCATGTACTAATTGATTGGGAAAAAAACAGGCCCGCCTGCAACCATTGGCAGCTACATAGGGGCCGGGGGGGGGGGGGGGGGGGGGGGGGGGTGACCCCCCGAATTTATTTTTGCGATGTAGGAGGTATATAGTTTTCGTGTAGAAAAATTTCGGTATATTCGGTTTCGACCCCCCAAAATTTCGGTATTACCCGAAAAATAGCGTTAGGAAAAAAAATTTAGATCCCGACTCTCCACTGAAAATTTTCTAGCTTCGCCACTACCCGCAACGCGGCGACTGGCACCATTCTCGTGGTTACAAAAAAGATAGTTATTTTAGTGTCAAATAAAAGATAGTTATTTTAGTTATATAGTAGTAAGCTGAAAAATTAATTAAAAGTAGTGTTCACTCTTTTTTGCTACACCCACTAGATAAAACTGGAGAGGGCGTAAGAGAACGTTGAGAAGCCAATAAACCACCCCTCCGCACCATTGTTTTTTAATTTCCAAAGCCTTTGTGTAGCACAAATTAAATAAATAACCAATCAAATAACATGAGTGTACTCTCATCCGTACTCACATGGCACGCGCTACCTGCAGCAAAATCAAATCAACATCTTAAGAATGGAGACAGCGTCATCCTACAAATGTAAGTGTACAATTGATAAAGTAAGAACACTCTAAACTGAAAACAGAGTACATTTAAACTTGTAGGTTTTTCCACAAAAGTGATCACAATTATAGCTCGCGTCCAAACAGGTAGATGTAGGAAAAATACGTACGAAATAGCAATGATTATTAAAATAAATGTAAAAGACACTGATGTTAATCAATTGATTACAGTTAAAAGCAAGTAGGCATCTCTTACAATTTATCTCAACCAACGCTTTAATGCGACAAGTAACCACAAACCAGATTCGATCATTAACTATTATATAAATATTGAAGCCACAATTATAGCTCCAATATTACTTCTTTTCTAAAAGAATAAGTTATAGACAAAATAGTAGAATCTTGAGGTAGCAGTTCTAATAAGACTAAGACCATGTACCCATTAGAAAAACTCTATAGTATATAGGTTTTGATATTTTAAATTTGCTAATTCGTAAAGTTGTTTAGTAGCAAAGCAAAGCAATCTTAAGGAAAAATTAAATAATGTTTATGTTCCAATAGTTAAATTTTGTGCTTGACACCTTGCTCAGGGTCAATGGTATTGAATCCACGCCTCCATGGAGACTAAGAAGTGGTTTATATTTCAAAATCTTTGAATTTTTTGTTAGCTTTGTTTTAAATATTAGTAGTTAGATCACCAAAAAATTGATTACATTGTTAAATTGGTTAAAAAGGAAATATGTACAGCAAGCCATAAGAGTAGTTGAGCTTTCCACTATGTTTACACATATTTTTGTATCTATTGTTATACAATGTATTACATTGTGCTATTCATATCCAAATGTTCAAATTAAAGTTGGAAACCTATTAAAAGTTGTTTTGAGTCCATTATGATAGAAACTTAAGCTTATTAACTTGCGGGTCAGAATTGTCCAAATGGGTCGAAAGTGAAATTTTTTTGAACAACATGAGTTTGATATAAAGTCATTAATTTTGAGATACTTATGATTATAAAGACTAAATGGATCATTCTGAATGTGTATACAGGTTCTGGATAACATTCTATGGCCGAGATCTTTATGCCTTGAGGGAGGATGTAGGATTGGATGTTTTTCACAGAAATGGGCAGAGAAGATCATGCATGGTGAGCTAAAGGCTCAGCAAGATGTTGCACATCTTTACCATAGTATTTCCATATGAGATGTGATCGCCATATTTTACGAGTCATCGTGAGCAAGTTTGGAGTATCAACTGAGGTACTCACATTGACTGTTCCACACAAATAGTTGCAAGTAGTTGATTTAAGGAAACTTAAGATATTTATATGTGACACAACATCTCTCTGACTCAGGTTTTAAGTAGCTGAATTGATGTTATTGTGATCTCCACTTTCTTAACAGTTGAGAAATAGTCTTTAGGTGACTTTACCGCCACACAAGTTCTGAGTAGGTACTTTGCCACCAGCTCACTTAAACACCATAAGTTGGAGTAGTTAAGAAGATAAATTATTGGTATGCCACATGGTGGAATTTCATATTTGTGGTGGTGCTTCTCCACTATAAAAGTAAGGAGGTAACTAACCCATATTTTACTCTAATTTGATATATATCCATCTTTGTTATGCCTGAGTTATTTGGTGCATCCATTAATTTTGTTTAATGTAGATCTTCAGTTTCATGAAACTATATGAAAAGAGTGTTTCCAACAATAGAACTATTTCACAGAGACAATTTTCGGAGCTGAACGCTTCTAAGCATTCATTTAAGTGAGAGGATCTTTTATTAATCTAATGTTCAAGAATAATTTTAAGTTTATTTCAATTTGCCCAGGCTATGTATAAAGAATTTCATGACAATGCAACATGTTTGTATGGGGTCACTCTAAACTCTCAAGTATATAATTCTGAGATTGTTAATTATCAATTGGCTACAGTTATTAACCTAAGTGATTATACTATTATTGCAGTTAGTAAAATGAAAGATGTAGCTCAAGGGAGAGTAATGAGTATGGACTGGAAATATTGTTGCTTCACACGACTTAGTTGATGCAATTGGAGGCTTCTAAAGGATTGTTGTTATAGAATAACACGAGGCTAATACACCTCTCAATAAGCTTTCAATCTTCCATTACGAACTCTCTTTACTCTAAATGGTTATCTTTTTGACCCATTTACTGAAGAATGGGTCAATTTGGTTGCGTTATGTCTTACCTACTTATTAAAAAATTCATCATTCCCCCTTTCTTCTCTATCGATATTGATTGATAAACTAACATAAAACAAAACATAATTATAAACCAAAGTTAAAAACCATAGTTAATTAATACGGAGTAACATATTTGTTTTTTAATAAATAAAAATTCGTTATTCAAAATTTTAGAAAAAACCCCGCGCGTGCGCGGGCATTATAACTAGTTAATAAATGTAATTAATGCTTGACTAGGCAAAAACTTAGGCAAGATTGCCACTAAAAATGAAGGTTTAGGCAAGATTAGGCAAAAAATTAGTTGGACAAGCTTGATTGGTTGTTTGGTTTAAAAGAGGAGGCAACTTGAGGCAAGGTTGCCACCCCCCTAGGGGGGTGGCAACCTTGCCTCAAGTTGCCTCCTCTTTTAAACCAAACAACCAATCAAGCTTGTCCAACTCATTTTTTGCCTAATCTTGCCTAATCTTCATTTTTTAGTGGCAATCTTGCCTAATAGCAAGCATTAAATATGTATTAATTATATAATTTAAATTAAAAAAACATAATACTCCTTACCACTTCTGTCTTATCTTTTCTCTCATAATAAAAGTACACATCCCACCAAACAACCAAACCAGTTAGCGGCGACCACCACCTCCAGCAGCCACTAGCTTAACCATCCTCGACCGACAACACCTCGCCTCCACAACCATCACAATCAACATCTCGATCTTTATTTACACTCAGCACCAGCATGCCCATCACCATGTTCGTCTACACCTAGCACTACCGGAAGCCATCAACATCTCTACCCATAGCCAAACCACCACCACCACAGCCAGTCACAACCGCTGCAACCAATCCACCACCACAGTCTACATCTTAATTTTTTTTTTTTTTTTTTTTAATGTTCAGATCTGAAAAAAAAATGTATCAAAAAGCACCTAAGTATAAAGTGGCAAGTTTTTTGAGATGTTTGAACTAAAAATTGCAACGTCCCACAAACATTTAATGGCAACGTTCATATTTTCCTTGGAAATCAAATACACCGATTCGGTGTATCAAACCGCAAGAGCTACCGAAATTCGTTTGCCGAGTGCCTGGCATTCCATGTTGTCGATCGGTAGGGGTTGCCGAGACCTCCAAACCGCAAGGTTGCCACCCCCCTTAGAGATTTTTTTCCCTTGGTAATTAACTAATTATGGTTTCTGGTTTGAGTCTACCGCTTTTAACTGGGTAAAACCTTCTTTTTAGAAAGTTGGTGTGGCTACTTCAAGATTTTTCGCACCTATAAGAAGTTAAACTTGAGACCTCACACATCATTCATCAGAAATTTTTAAAACCAGCTTACATGAGCTTTCACAAACTTTTATAAGCTATAAATTATTATAAGTAGAGCCAAATCAAACCAACTAACTTGCCCGAAATGCAAATCAAAATGAATATATTCTAGTACGGTCATTGGTCCATCATTTGATTCATATTCAGTTTTCAGTTTGGTTTAGTTCGATTCATTCTTTTTCACAAACCGTCAATATGCTTTGTTACGTTGGACCAAACCCGGGCCGACCAAACACATTTTGGTCTGGTGTTTTGTGCCAATTCGGTTTATGATTCTGTCACGTTTGACTTTTGAATCATGATCATTAGCCAAGAATGAAAGGATGTCAATCTTCAACGCTCACATTTGATAAGGAACGCTACCTAACTTTAACATCTTATTACAAATCTTCAAAACATGTAAGCCAACATACCCTGAACTCAGGTATTTGCCTCCCCTTAGTAACCATTCTTGTTTTGCTAAACTAACTAAAAGAGTTGATAAGCAACAAACTAAGTCAAAAGAGCAAGAAAGATTAGTCCTTCTTACCTCCGAAAGCCTTGGTTATAATATAAGTTTCAACTTCAGTTCCAATTTCAACTAATTTCGTCAATCACATAATTCATTGGAATGAAAAGGTTGGCCATATAGCATCAAGAATGTTAACGATGAAATTATCAAACCATACATTTGCCACCTTACTAAGGACAATGATCTCTTTTATACTCTTAGCAATAATAACGAAAACTTGAACCCATTCAAATTTTTTTACTTATAATTTTTATTTACTAAAAAGAATACTTAAAAGTTGCATAACAGATTGTTGTGTTGACAATATTGAGGCATAACACTCCCGAGGAGCCCTCAAGTAACACCCCTATATCAAATGCACTTAGGCAAACGTAACACATTATTTCTTTAATGAATAGTGGTAAACATAGTCATTACGGTTTCTCATTTGAAAACCTTATAGCTTTTTGTATTTTAACTACTCTGAGATACTTATCACCTGGGACGGAACCATGACACAATTTAACTAGGTGTATTTATGAAAAATTATACAAAATGAGGAACACAAATTTTTTGATCAAGTGTATTTAAGAAAAAACGTTTATTTATTTTTAATTTTTTTTTCAAAAATTAACAATATACCGCAAAATTTCATGCGTATCGCGAGACCCACGTTCATCTATGCTTATAACCAACGACCTCAAATAGCTTGTGGCTACCGTATACAAAACAAAATATTTCCCTATTTTATATGCAAAACATTATATTGTTCTATTTATAATAAAAACAAAATTTTGTATTGTAGATTTTTTTAACCAAATGCTTGTAGGTTAAGTTTTTAAATGAGACAACGCGTGGGACAACCTATCGAAGAAGTCAAAAAAGTTTGGGTGATATTTTTTTTTTTTGAAAATTGACTTTCATTTGGAAAATCCAAGTTCAATTTGAAACCCGATGGGGAAAAACCTTCAACTTAAGCCGCCCGAAGGCACGACACTTAAATTGAAGTAAACCCTGCCTTCTCCAGATTCGAACCCTTGTGGGTTGAAACCTTCATTGAAGGACTTTGAAATCGTACCGACAGGGCAGTGGTCCACAAGGGAGGACTTCCCGGTTTGGTTACCCAAACCGGTACTACTCTCCACTAGGCACGCTTAACTGAATAAGACATGCTCAGTGGACCACAAGCCCATTGGTGTTTGGGTGATATTTTGTTTGAAATATTAAATGAAACTTCGTTTTTAAACCAAGTATTAATCTTTTGTTTCGTGAGCAGGTGTGTGTGTTGGATTTGGATCAGCCAAGTTGTCTAGATTTTCAATAGATTGCAATTTTTTTTTTTTTTTTTTTTTTTTTTTTAGCTATGTCATCTTTTCATTTGCTTCTGGCTGTCATAAGTAAACTTCAACCAATGCAGAAAAGCTAAAAATTTATAACCACTTCTACGGCAACAACTAATAGTTCTAGTTTTTAAAAGATGAATTAAAGAAATTGATTACAATTTAGTCTCAGAAGGGTGGAAATTATCACGTAGGGTGGCAAGTGCACTTGTGATCAATTAGTTCTTGTGCTTCAAACCAATATTTCGAATTATGAGACATATAACTTAGGCTGATTTTAGTGGCTACCATGAGTCTAATGCCTATGTTTAATGTCTTGCAACTTATTTAACTCATAAAAGACAAATTGGTCAAAGAGCCTTATGTCTTATTTTCAAAAAGATTGATGGACGGTTTGCATAATGTATATTATGCGGATCACATGAAGCCCGATACCCAAAGTGTTAACTCCATAACCATGTTTGTCCCACATAGGCTAAAGAGAGAAACCTTTGCTAGTTGATATACCATGTCGCATATGAAGCATTTGTGTTGAGGATAGTGTGAAGTTTTAGTTGCTGTCCAAGTATGCTCGTAATGAATATAAGCATACTCTATTCCAGCTACTAAAAGTTGATACAAATTCTTAAGTTTTTTAGTCATATACTTTTGTAAGTTAATGAAAGGTCAATATGTTGCAAGTTGACTTTGGATGTGCTTTGGGGAAAGAGTTAATGTGTCATTAGAGACTAGACGAGTACCCGTGCATAGCAACAGATAGTTTATTGATAAAAAAGTTTATAAGTTATAAACGAAAAATAATAAAAGTTTGAACATTTGGGAATTTAACATAATGTTTTGAAAACCCGGTTCGACCCGGGTGGTTCAACCGGTTGAACCGTTCCGGTCGAAAAATGGGTCGATTTAAACCGGGTCAACTTGCTAGGTTGGGTCGAAAACGGGGCAAATTAAACTGGGTCAACCCGTCCGGGTTTGAAGCGTCCCGGGTCAACCCGGTTTTTGTTTTAATTGGTTGTATTTAATTTGATAGATATGTTTTTAATTAGTTGTACAATGTGAATAAATCATTGTACTTTTAAGTAATGGATAAAGTTTTGAAACCCGGTTCGACCCGGGTGGTTCAACCGGTTGAACCGTTCCGGTCGAAAAATGGGTCGATTTAAACTGGGTTAACTTGCTAGGTTTGGTCGAAAATGGGTCAAATTAAACCGGGACAACCCGCCGTGTTTGAAGCGTCCCGGGTCAACCCGGTTTTTATTTTAATTGGTTGTATTTAATTTGGTATATATGTTTTTAATTGGTTGTATAATGTGAGTAAATCATTGTACTTTTAACTAATGGGGTGTTTTAATAAGAGTATTAAATGCATTTCAATATTTCGTTATATACATTTTTCAACATTCCACAATATTGACTATTTCACTTTTCCACTTTTCACCTTTAACAATTTTTCCATTATAGATAGTATAGATGTTTAAAATCAAACTTTTATAAGCTATAATAAATTCTTATAAGTAGGGTGAAAACGAACCGACAAACTTGCCTGAAACACAATCGAACTGAATATATTCTGGTACAATTCTCGGTCTATCAATTTTCATATATATTTCTCAGTTTGGTTTAGTTCGATCAGTCTTACGCATAACTGGTCAATACGCTTTGTTGGGCCGAACACATTTCTGTCTGGTGGCGGGGGCGGAGCCAGAAATTTTTTATCGAGGGGGTACACTTTGATAAATTTTAGAAACTACATTATAAATTGGTACATAAAGTGGCAAATTACGAAAAAAGCCAAATATTTTCAAAAATTTACGTTACATTTCTTTTCGCTAGGGGGGCACCTGCCCCTTGTGCCCCCCTTGTATCTCCGCCCATGTCTGGTGGGTTATGCCAACTTAGTTTTTGGTCCAATTCAATTCGATTTTTGAATCGTGATCCTTAGCCAAGAATGAAAGGATGTCAATCTCCAACACTCACATTCGAAAATGAACGCTACCTAACTTTAATATCTCACTACGAAACTTCAAAACATGTAAGCCAACATACCCCGAACTCAGGTATTTGCCTCCCCTTATTAACCATTCTTGTTTTGCTAAACTAACTAAAAGAGTTGATAAGCAACGAACTAAGTCAAAAGAGCAAGAAAGATTAGTCCTTCTTACCTCCAAAAGCCTTGGTTATAATATAAGTTTAAACTTCAGTTCCAATTCCACTAATTTCGTCAATCACATAATTCGTTGGAATGAAAATGTTGGCCATATAGCATCAAGAATGTTAACGATGAAATTATCAAACAATACATTTGCCACCTTTCTAAGGACAATGATCTCTTTTCTACTCTTAGCAATAATAACGAAAATTTGAACCCATTCAAAATTTTTTACTTATAATTTTTATTTACTAAAAAGAATACTCAAAAGTTGCATAACAGATTGTTGTGTTGACAATATCACAATATTGAGGCATAACATGTTAGTCATATGTATTTGTGTCTGTATATTTGTATGGGCTAAGGCCCAAGGTCTAGAATATTATGTATTGGTATTTATATACCCGGTTCTATGATGAATGAGAGAGACGTTTTACCCTAAAACCCTACATGGTATCAGGCCTTTAACCGGTCCTGCATATCAAAACCCCTTACACCAGTCGATTATCAACACTAAAACCAGTTGCCATTCTTGTTTGTTCTGTCAGGTCGATTGGTTCCCCTTCAAAACCAGTCGACATCATTGTTTGCTAGTTTGATTTGTCAGGTCGTTGGTTTCCCTTACACCAGTCGACATCATTGTTTGATTAGTCAGGTCGATTGTTGGTTAGTTTCAAGCAACCAGTCGACATATACTTGTTTGTCTTGTCAGAAACAATCGTTGGTACATCTATATATTGTTCGTTTCAAGTTTGAAAACCCTACTTTATCTTCTGTTCGTTATTCTCAGATTGACACCATGACTGGTTCTACTACCCCTCCTACTATACTCTTGTCCAACAAACTAATGACCATCAATAACTTGTCCACTCTTGTGCCTGTTGTTCTTGATGTGGATGAGATGAATTATGCATCTTGGACTTACTTTTTCCAAAACCTAGTTCGTGGATATAACCTTTTGGAACACATTCTTGGTACGACAACGGATGCATCTTCTTCTGGTCCCAAGCCTGCTCCTACAGACGAATGGCTTGCACTTGACACCATTATACTTTCATGGATATTCTCCACGTCGTCCAAAAATCTACAACAACGATTGGTGGTCGAAAACCCTAAAACCGCGAAGGAGGCATGGGATATTCTTTTGTTGATATTCAATGATAATAAACGCTCTCGTTCGATAGCCTTGAAGGCGGAGCTACGCTCCATGAAGCTTGGTGATCTTTCTATTGATGCGTACTTCCGCAAGATTGAAAACATTGCCGTTGTGCTTTCTAGTCTTGGATCTCCGATAAGCAATGATGATGTGGTTAATATTGCACTAGATGGGTTGCCCGACAAATATCAACATGTGTCCGATATTATCATACACCGTGAACCATTCCCTGATCTAAAAACAGTAAGATCCATGCTTACCACTGCCGAGATGCGTTTGAAATCACGTGCCACTACCACGTATGTTGATGATACTTCGTCCTCTCCTATGGTGTTGTTGTCAAATACAACTAACAACTCTCGACGATCCACTCCTATGCCTGATAAAATTTACAAGCCGTGTAATAATTTTCTCAGTGGGTCGTGTCGATTTGGGGTGAAGTGCAAGTTTCTTCACGATGGGGTGCATGGTAATTCTAACACTCGACCCTCTAATGCCCCTGTTCTCAACTATAACAAATTATCTTCCCATGACCTTGTGCTACTTCAAAACCTGTTTGCTAAGATGGGTACTCCAAGTGGAGGCAATGTGCAATCTTTGATTGGACCTTCAACTGTGCCACAATCGACTCCTCCCATTGCATGTTATAGTGGACCTACGTCTTCTGTTTTGGGTGCTCCACCAGGATTTGGGTCTCATGCATATATGTCTAATCCGTCTATAGCCCACTTTGGAGGGGGTTCAAGTTACATTGGGAGTTCACCACAGCAAGGTCCCACCCAGCAGTTTCACAATTGTTTACCAGGGGGTTCACCACAGCAGCTTCATCATATAATGGCAGCTACCTCTAATATGGCAGGTCCACAGCCGGCTGCCCCCTTTGTTTCTGGTCAACCGGGTCTCGCCGGTCAGCAGTCGAGTCACATGTCGGGCCAAGAAACTTCATTACCTCATGCTTTTAACACGGTACAACTTCAGGATCCTAACCCCGGCAACTGTAACATGGACACAGGTGCGTCCTCCCATCTAAATGATGATGTCAATTGTTTGAGTGATATTTTTAATATGTGTATTTATCCCCCTGTTGCGGTTGGTGACGGGCATTCTATTCCCGTTGTCAACTCTGGCCATAGCATTTTGCCTACTCCTACTCATCCCCTTCATTTAAATAATGTCTTAATTACTCCTAATATTGTTAAAAATTTGATATCTGTTCGTCAATTTATCCGTGATAATTATTGTACAGTCGAGTTTGACCCTTTTGGTTTTTCTGTTAAGGAGTTTCAAACGCGTCGGGTGCTGCTCCGCTGTGATAGCAATGGACATCTTTATCCAGTCACTCAACCTTCCACCATTCCGCATGCTTTTCTAGCGAGTCAGTATACGTGGCATCAACGTCTTGGACATCTAGGAAGTGAAGCGCTACATCGTGTCCTTTCAAGTAGTTCTATTTCATGTAATAAAGAGAAGTCTCCCATTCTTTGTCATGCTTGTCAGCTTAGCAAACATGTGAAACTTCCATTTGTTAGTTCTAATAGTTTGGTTCATTCGTCATTTGATGTAATACACTCGGACTTGTGGACTTCCCTAATTCCGAGTCTTTCTGGTTTCAAATATTATGTCTTGTTTTTGGATCATTATTCTCAGTTTGTTTGGGTTTATCCTTTAGTTAATAAATCTGATGTTTTTTCTAAATTTACTTTGTTTCGTAGCTTTGTTTGTACTCAATTTAAATGTGAAATTAAGGCTTTTCAGTGTGACCATGGTGGGGAATTTTACAACCAAGCCTTTTATAAGCTCTTTTTAGATAATGGGATTCAATTTAGATTTTCTTGTCCTCGCACCTCTCAACAAAACGGGAAATCCGAAAGGATGATTAGAACTATCAATAACCTTATCCATACCTTGTTGTTTCAAGCACATCTTCCTCCTAATTATTGGACTGAGGCTCTTAATATGGCTGTTTATCTTTTAAATATATTACCATCACGTGCCATTGACAATGAAGTCCCATTTACTCGCCTTTTTGGTTTAAAACCTGACTATAGTCTCTTGCGTACCTTTGGGTGTCTTTGTTATCCTCACATCGATACTAATCACAAACATGGTGCCCGGGCCACACCTTCCCTTTTCTTAGGTCATGCCACCAATCATCGTGGTTATCGTTGTTTAGATTTGAACACCAATAAAATTATTCTTTCACGACATGTTACCTTTGATGAGACTGTTTTCCCGTTTGCCACAAAGACATCACATACCACCGCTCCCACTACTGGTTCTTCTTATGAATTTTTGGATGACTCATCTAATGTCATTTCTAATCTTCTAAGATTATCTCCCACCACTACACCTACTGCTCCTACACCTGATGCACAAGTTGAGCCTCTTAGTCCATCTCCTGCACCTACACCAACTCCACAAACGCCACAAACGCCACCAACACCACAAACGCCTGTTGTTACTCATGAATTACCTCCTCCTTTAATTCCACAGCCCACCGGTTCGATTCACCCCATGGTCACACGTGCTCGTGTCGGGATTACTCGTCCCAATCCTCGTTATGCTGGTCATGTGTCTACGATTTCTCCTTTACCTCGGTCTCCTAGTGATTCGTTTCGTAATCCGAATTGGCAAAATGCTATGTGTGATGAGTATGATGCACTTACTAAAAACAAAACTTGGACTCTTGTACCTAAACCCCCGGATGCAAATATTATTCGCAGTATGTGGTTGTTTCGTCACAAGTATTTAGCGGATGGGACTCTTAGTCGCTACAAGGCTCGTCTTGTTGCAAATGGTAGTAATCAGATAGAGGGTGTTGATGTTGATGAGACGTTTAGTCCGGTTGTCAAACCCGGTACTATTTGGACAGTTCTTAGTTTAGCTATTTCTCGACATTGGCCGGTTCATCAACTGGATGTCAAGAATGCTTTTTTACATGGCGATTTGGCTGAAACATTTTATATGTATCAGCCACCTGGGTTTCGTGATCCTGTTCATCCTGATTATGTATGTTTATTGCAGCATTCCCTATATGGTCTTAAGCAGGCTCCTCGGGCATGGTTTCAGCGCTTTGCTAACTATATCACTACTGTTGGCTTTTCACTTAGTCGTTGTGACTCCTCTTTATTTATTTATAAACAGGGTGATGATACTGCATTTTTGTTACTCTATGTGGATGATATTGTGCTGACTGCTTCGTCTGATGGTTTATTACAGCAGATCATTGCTTCTTTACATAAGGAGTTTGCTATGACAGATTTGGGTGCTCTTAATTATTTTTTGGGTGTTTCAGTTACGCGTGACTCTACTGGGATGTTTTTATCACAGCGTAAGTATGCTATGGAGATATTGGAACGTGCACATATGGTTAATTGTAACTCTTCTCGGACTCCTGTTGACACAAAGTCTAAATTGGGTGATGATGGTGATCCGGTTTCTGATCCTAAGTTATATCGGAGTCTTGCTGGTTCTCTTCAGCATCTTACCTTTACTAGACCTGATATTTCCTATGTTGTGCAGCAGGTTTGTTTATATATGCATGATCCTCGAGAGCCTCATTTCAATGCTCTCAAGCGGATTTTGCGGTATGTTCGGGGTACGTTAGCATATGGTTTACAGTTATTTTCATCCTCTACTTCTTCTTTGGTTGCTTATTCTGATACTGATTGGGCTGGCTGCCCTACTACTCGGAGATCGACTTCCGGCTATTGTGTTTTTCTGGGCAACAATCTCCTCTCATGGTCCTCTAAGCATCAACCGACGCTTTCTCGTTCCAGTGTTGAGGCAGAATATCGTGGTGTTGCCAATGCTGTTGCTGAGACTTGTTGGTTGCGGAATCTTTTGCGTGAGTTACACACACCTTTGTCTTCTGCTACGCTAGTCTACTGTGATAATGTTAGTGTTGTTTACTTATCTTCTAATCCGGTTCAGCATCAACGTACGAAGCAAATTGAGATTGATATTCATTTTGTAAGGGATTTAGTTGCTGCTGGTCAAGTTCGAGTGCTTCATGTACCATCGCGTTATCAGTATGCAGATATTTTTACCAAAGGCTTACCATCTGCTTTGTTTCAGGAGTTTCGTACCAGTTTGAGTGTCCGGTGTCCTCCCGCTCCAACTGTGGGGGAGTGTTAGTCGTATGTATTTGTGTCCGTATATTTGTATGGGCTAAGGCCCAAGGTCTAGAATATTATGTATTGGTATTTATATACCCGGTTCTATGATGAATGAGAGAGACGTTTTACCCTAAAATCCTACATAACACTCCCGGGGAGCCCTCAAGGGCGTCCATAACACCCCTATATCAAATGCACTTAGGCAAACGTAACACATTATTTATTTAATGAATAGTGTTAAACATAGTCATTACGGTTTCTCATCTAAAAATCTTATAGTTTTTTGTATTTTAACTACTCTGAGATACTTATCACATGGGACGGAACCATGGCATAATTTAACTAGGTGTATTTACGAAAAATTATACAAAATGAGGAACACATGCAATTTTTTTTGGATCTGGTGCATTTAAGAAAAATCGATTTTTTTTTTAATTTTTTTAATTTTTATTATTATTTTTTGTTTTTACAAAAATTAACAATATACCGCAAAATTTCATGGGTATCCCGAGACCCACTATGGTTCGTCTATGCTTATCACCAGCTACCTCAAATAGCTTGTGCCTTGTGGCTACCGTATACAAAACAAAACATTTCCCTATTTTATATGCAAAACATTCTATTGTTGTATTTAGAATCAAAATTAAAATTTGTATTGCAGATCTTTTTTAACCAAATGCTTGTAGGTTAAGTTTTTAAATGAGACAACGCGTGGGACAACTAACATATTGAAGAAGTCAAAAAAGTTTTGGTGACATTTTGTTTGAAATATTAAATGAAACTTCGTTTTAAACCAAGTATTAATCTTTTGTTTTTGTGAGTAGGTGTGTGTTGGGTTTGGATCAGCCCAGTTGTCTAGATTTTCTTTATTTCTTATAGCATGGTATGTAAAGTTTACTTGTCTTGTTGAAGCATAAATATATATGGTATAAGCTTAAAAAACTTGTTCAATAGATTGCAACTTTTTCTAACTATGTCATCTTTTCATTTGCTCTGGCTGTCATAAGTATTGGAAATTTTCCTTGAGAAAAGGGAGTTCTCACTAAATTTGGACATAAATTACTATCACTAAATATAGTTTTCATGGTTAAAGTCTTATATGTTACGAAGTCCACTGTGAGAGCTTCTTAAAAGGACTTTATATGTCCAAAATGAAATTAGTTTGAATGAGATATCGAGTATAAAGTAAGATGTTTGAAATGAAACTTAAGGAAAAGAATTGGGTGAAAGTTTGTCCCACATTGATGGGTGAACAAACTGTTTAAGTTTATAACTTTGCTAGTTTGCTCCAAGTTAGACATGGAATATTAACCCAATGCTTGAAAAAATTTAGTTGCTAAATTAAGTTTATAACTTTTCTTCCTGTTATTATACTGTAATTGTCTATATAAACTGTATCCCATTACTACAAAATAAACTTCATCCAATGCAGAAAAGCTAAATTAAAATTTATAACTACTTCTACGGCAACAACTAATAGTGCTAGTTTTTAAAAGATGAATTAAAGAAATTGATTACAATTTAGTCTCAAAAGGGAGGATTTATCATGTAGGGTGGCAAGTGCACTTGTGATCAACTTCTTTTGCTTCAAACCAATATTTCGAATTATGGGACATATAACTTTAGGCTGATTTTAGTGGCTACCATGAGTTTAATGCCTATGTTTAATGTCTTGCAACTTATTTAACTCACAAAAGACAAATTGATCAAAGAGCCTTATGTCTTATTTTCAAAATGATTGATGAACGGTTTGCATAATGTATATTACGAGGATCACATAAAGCCTGATACCCAAAGTGTTAACTCCATAACCATGTTTGTCCCACATAGGCCAAAGAGAGAAACCTTTGCTAGTTGATATACCATGTCGCATATGAAGCATTTGTGTTGAGGATAGTATGAAGTTTTAGTTGTTGTCCAAGTATGCTGGTAATGAATAAATTAGCAGTCTCTATAGCAGCTTTTAAATTTTGATACAAATTCTTAGATTTTTTAGGTCATATACTTTTGTAAGTTATAGTTATCTACCTTTGTTATCAAATAAAATTTAGTTTCAACCAAATCCGAGTTAGGCACACTAGTTATCAATGTTTTGTTATAAGAAAGAAAAGTGAACTCGCAAAACTATTTCCATTATAAAACTGTAATAAATTTGAAGTCGTCTGTGAAAGGTTTTATGTGTGCAAAAAACACAACAAACTTTCACAACTTACCTTCATAGAAATGTCAAAAGGTCACACCGATGCACACTAAACAGAACGAGCAAGCGAAAATAAAAAACGAGTATACAAAATGAAATGAAGGAAATGTAAATACGCCGTTATTTTTATTAAAGGGTTAAATGATGACTGGTTTATAAATTTATTTTTATTGGCATTTGTGAATGATTTTAATTGCTCTATTTTGAGGATAGATTTTGGTGGTTCGAAGTTATTCAAGGAGTTTAAAATAAATGTCGTCAAACAGACAAACACCCCCTAAAAAAAAATGCCGTTGGTATGTATTGGATGTGAACCTAGTTTCTATATAAGCAGGTGTTTGCAGGGGCGAAGCTTGGAAATTTCGAGTGGGGGGTCGGGATCTAAATTTTTTTCTTCCTAACACTATGGGGGGTCGAAACCGAATTAAATTGGGGGGCGAAACCAAAAATACCGAAATTTTTCTACACGAAAACTATATACCCCTACATCGCAAAAAAATTTTTGGGGGGTTGGCCGCCCCCCGGCCCCTTAGAAGCTGCACCCCTGGGTGTTTGGGAGTGTGATTTGGAAGTGCTTATCTGTTTACACAGTTTTAAAAACGAAATTAATCTAAAATGAGTGTTTGGCAATAAGAATTAAAAAAAAAAATCAACTATTTGTGTTTTTGATGCCTCAAAACGCAGTTTTATAAAAGCAAGTGGGAAGGTGTTGTTGGAAAACGCAATTTTGATAACATAATAAATAAGTTGATAGTAAATTGCAATAAAGATACACTATGCTAATTTCCCATTTCGTTTTTGGTTCGTACCTACTTCACCGATATATAGTTTGATTATGTCACGATTAATAATGGTTGGTAGTTAAAGGTTATCATGGCCCATTAACGTATTGAATAAAATGATGTCTACATCAAATATTTTTTTTTTCTTTCTTTTTTCTAGTTATGTTTCACTTTATGTCTATCCAAATAGATTAATGGAGTAGTTTTTAGGGTGTTCAAGAATTGTGCTTTTTCAAATTATCTCTAGTTAAATAATCAGCCGTATCAACCATGATGCAAAGAGATATTGTTTGGATTTTCTTATGTGATATAAATATGCAATATATAGTTGTATAAAGATGCAAAGAGATGTACCATAATAAAGGATTGATATACGTGAAGGGTAAGTAGCTTGAGAGGATGATGTATGATGGGTGGAACAGAGAGGTGTGAAAGATAAACCTTCTTGGTTCATTCAATACATTATTACACGAAGTAATGGTTGGGCTTCCCTCAAGGTATGTGTTTCTAAGCAATTGAAGCCATTTTTTAAAGATGGAAATGTAGATTGCTTAGAAGAGCTCATGACCAGAAGGGTAATGGGTTCCTAGTAAAGCTAGACACTTGTTCTACCTCTATTAGGCTGCATGCAGAAGGAGATCACGATCGACACCCACGATCGATCCCAGTCGATCGTGGCTCCTGTGGGATCTCGGTCGAGCAACGAAAAAGAAACAAATAGGTCGAGATCACGATCGAGTATATTACAAACTAATTTGTTTTGCTTTTGACAATTAGCCGTTAGGCTTGAATAAAAAAAAAAAAAAAAAAAAAAAAAAAAAAAAAAAAAAAATTCTTTTAAATACCTTATAAATACACAACATAAAACACACTTTAATTCACAAACCTTATTTCAAACATTCTCTATATTCAATCACACCATGAATTATTTCAAGATCTTTTTTGCCAATTCGTCTTCGGATGACGAAAATGAAGTTAATACCGAGTTTTTGATGTTTGCGGAAGATTGTTGGGAGGCTTATCAAGCGTCACAACCTAAAGAAACACGAAACCAAATTACCAGGGATCGTTTGGGTGCTCATAACCGTTTAGTGACTGCTTACTTATGCGCTAACCCAACATACGGCGAAGACTAATTCCATGATCGTTTCCGAATGAGCCGAAGACTATTCACACGAATTGTTCGAGAGGTAACCGATCATTCACCTTATTTCCAACAAACTCTTAGTTGTGCGGGCTTACTTGGTATTTCTCCATTGATGAAAGTTACTTCGTCAATTCGTCAATTGGCATACGGAGTGAATCCTGATATGCTAGACGAGTATGTGCAAATGGGTGGGTCAACAATTCGTGAGTGTCTATATAAATTTTGTGAGGTCATCATGGAGTTATATGGTACAGAGTATTTGCGAAAGCCGACGGTTACTGACGTTGACAGACTCTATGAGCATCACTATCGAGTTCATGGTTTTCCTGGCCTGATAGGCAGCATTGATTGTACAGATTGGCCGTGGGAGAATTGCCCACATGCTTTAAAAGCTCAATTTTGTAGGGGTGATCACGGGAAAACATTTGGCATCATCATAATCCAAACTAGTTTGGTCGTTTTAATGTAATTTGAATAAGTGTTATAATGTTTTTTTATTTTTTTTAAATTAATATGCAACGTTTTAATTATTAATGAAATTTGAGTTTGTGTTAAAAAAAAAAAGAAAAAAAAAAAACTGAACTAGGTCGCCCTTACTGGGGCACTGAATCGCCTGCAGGTCGCTGGAGAGAGAAAGCTGATATGACAGAAAAAAGTAAGGGGATTGAATCCTCTTACTGTGGGTAGCCTTACTGTGGATGTTGGTCGGGTAATTTAGGTGGAAAAGTGTTCTGGAAATGTAGCTAGATGATAATGCATAAATGTGAATTTAGAACAGAAGTTTAGTTAGTAAAGCTCTCAGCTAGTTTTTTTTTAATTGTTCTTGTTTGGTTGTAAGGATGTATTAGTTAGTATGGATAGATATATCTGATGTATAACATATATGAGGATTAGTATTCTGGTTGCATCAGATTTAGATTTGGGGATGTCCAAATCTTACTTCTATCCTTATTTTTACAAAAGTTTTGGAAGTATAAATATATTCACCTTTGATCGCGCACAAAAAAAAATGGTTGACAATTCTAGTTCTCTGTGACATTATATATATATATATATATATATATATATATATATATATAATGAGAATATTAGTTAAAATAGGAAGAATAAGAAGTAATTTTGACCATTAGATTAAAGATCAAAGGCTAAAAACATGGTAGTGGCAATACTGTAAATAAGACACTAAGTTATCTGTATTTTACGATGTGCATGGGGTAGAATAGTAAAATAACCATACTCCCTTATAAATCGGTGCACCAGTTAATTAAAAGAGGAGTTATTCATCAGGTTCAAAAACAAATGTAGAAGAAATACTTACGTTAATGCTCACCATTATTGATACTAAATATTCATCAACATTAATTGCATCTTTTAATTAGAATCAACATAACCATGCATCTTTTTTCTTTTTGTTCATAAATATGTTTTGTTATTCCGAAAGATGCATATGTTGTTCAAGTAGATGCATATTGAAATTGATGCATAATCGCAAGACTTGAGATGCATCTGTTGGTTGCCTTTACAATTGAATATCAATGTATTATTAGATGCATCATGTATTACTAGTGAAATATAGATGCATTTTTTTTTAACATGAAATAAAGATGTAACTGACACATAGAAGATGCAAAAAAATAAAACCACGTACAATTAGAATTAACTACTTATCAATTAAGTGCATTAAAATATTAGATGCAATCAATTATATGGATTTTAATACTGTAAAATTCATGTTGTTAAAATGTTATCGTGTATATACCTCAACGAAGAAGAAGGTTTGTAATTTGCCAAAGAAAGAGAAATAATATTTGTGTCAAATATACCCTTGAATCTTAATTGAAAATGATTGGCTAATATTACTTTTTATTCTTCCTATTTTAATTCTACATCTTATTTGATCCTAACTCTATATATATATATACTAAAGATGAGAATTTTTCCCGCATCAAAAATTTGTACATCACTGTTAAATGAACAGTGGTTCGCACAATAACTTGGCTTCAGGATTGTACTTCACTGTTCGTGTAACAAAAGGCCAATATTATCAAAAAAAAAACCACATCACCATGAGACATCAAGCCTTCAACATCAGTAATCCCAACCACCTCAGAAACAAATTGAAACAATCAAAGATCTCAGAGTATATTTCGTTTGCACATATGAGACATCAAGCATTCTTAAAAGTCAATAAAACGAAATGAATGTAATCATCGATCCAAATTTATTTGAAGCATAACCTTCCATTTAATATTCGAATATCATAAAGAATGATCAAAACCAAAGATGGTTGATCCCTCTTTTGATTCGGTGTGAATACAAAGTAAAAAACAAGGATAAGGATCTCAGATCGTTTCTAATCGTGTGTAAGACATACATCAATGACCTTCAAAAGATCAGCATACACGAAAGAAAACATTCATCATTGATCTGTGAAGGAGATTCTATTCATCTCTTTTAATATCCGAAAGTTGATAGAAAAGACAATAACAATAACTGTTATCATCACTCTTTATTTCGTTCGAAAAATTAAATAAATAAACAAACGATACAACCGACCCTACCTGAGTTCATATAAAAGGTCGTGAAGCTGAGATATTGTGACTCCTTCGTGGGTTACTTGATACGAACAATAGGGATTAATGGAGAAGAACTTAGGTTGTTCGTGTATGATCGATTGTTGATGATGACTGGGATTTTATGATTAGATGAGATCGGTTTATGCATTTGATGAGATTTGAGAGATAATGAGATGGGGGCGGACATAATGTGTTCTAGGTTAAGCAAATGAAAGACTAATTAGGGTAAGAGATATACTAATACTGGGTGTTTAGGGGTTGTGTGGGTTTTGGATCGGGCCTATAATCTTACTAGATGTATTGGACTGGTGTGGGCTTATGCTTAAGTTGTATGATGTTGGTGGACCAAAAATAATTATTAGAACCTAACAAAATACAAAAAAGTACACACAAACTCACTCGCCGCAACGCGCGGGCTTCCACACTCGTTATTTTTTTTTGAACGACGATTTTATTAAAGAGCTTAGCAAGGAGCTAAAAGCTCAAACAAAATTACATAAGAGCAAATAAAGGGCCTTTAAGCCAACTAACCCAATCAAGATTTCTCCTAGCTCTAGCATTACACCATACAAAGGAGTGGTGAACAATAAGATCAAATAAAGACGCTTTCAAAGGAACCTCGGCCGAAAAAAGAAGCTTGTTCCTGAAGCTCCATATAGTCCACCATGAGACGAAAAATATGGCTTCAACATAAACTTTCATCTCTCGCTTAATCTTCAGCCCATCAAACCATCTTTGCCAATCTTGGAACGTGGAGAACCCAATAACCGGAAGCCCCACCCACACTAAGATCCGAGATATAATATCAGCAGCAATCGAACTATGACAACGTTATTCCTCCAAAATTATTTGGAAGTTGTGTAATAGTCTGATAAGTAAATCTGGATTCGAATGGAACCCGGTAAGAAAGACAATTGATGCAACCCGAGAGCGGTGGGATGTGATAGTACAAGCTAATAACGAATTTGCAAAATTCAAGATCAAATGTGTGGAGATGCATCACATCTACTACGAGCAACTATTTCGCACGCAAGATTTAATTTGATAAATGCAATTTGAAAAGTTAAATTTAGTAATGATAGAATTGACAATATCAGCAGCAATCGAACTATGACAACGTTATTCCTCCAAAATTATTTGGAAGTTGTATGATAGTCTGATAAGTAAATCTGGATTCGAATGGAACCCGGTAAGAAAGACAACTGATGCAACCCGAGAGCGGTGGGATGAGATAGTACAAGCTAATAACGAATTTGCAAAATTCAAGATCAAATGTGTGGAGATGCATGACATCTACTACGAGCAACTATTTCACACGCAAGATTTAATTTGATAAATGCAATTTGAAAAGTTAAATTTAGTAATGATAGAATTGACAATAACCAAAAGAGTGTTTTCATGTACGATTGTTGTGTTGACAATATTGAGCCATAAACTCCCGGGAGGCCCGTCCATAAAACCCCTATACCAGTGCACTTAGGCAAACGTAACACATTATTTCCTTAATGAATATGGTTAAACATGACACAATTTGATTATATGCATTTACGAAAAATTATACAAAGCGAGGAACACATTTTTTTTGGATAATATGTATTTAGGAAAATCGATGCTTTTTACAAAAATTAACACTACACCGCAATATTTTATGGGTGTCTCGAGACCCCACCCTGGTTCTCTTCATACTTATCACCAACTACCTCAAATAGCTTGTGGCTAACGTATACAAAACAAAATATTCCCAACTTTATACGCAAAACATTATAAAGTTGTGTTTAGAATCAAAATTAAAATTTGTATTGTAGATCTTTTTTAACCAAATGCTTGTAGGCTAACTTTTTTAATGAGACAATGTGTGTAATAGAGGACAGACATCCTATCGAAGAAGTCAAAAAAGTTTGGATGACATTTTGTTTGAAAAATAAAATGAAACTTCGTTTTAAACCAAGTATTGATCTTTTGTTTTGTGACTAGGTGTGTGTTGAATTTGGATCAGCCAAGTTGTCTAGACTTTTTGTGTTTTTATTGTTTGTGATTTGAATTAGATAAAAAATTTAATAAAACGAAAATATAAAAGCGAAAGAAAATAAATAAATTGGGATCTTATTGAATTATCGGTGAGTAATCGATGATTAAAGGACAACAATTTTGTGGTTGGTTGACCTAAAGCCCTGATATCATGCAAAATAATAAATAGGTTTGTTTTTTTATTGAATTGTGTTTTGTGGCTACACAAGTTTAGGCATGATATTAGACATAAGTTTAAGCCTCCCAATAATTACTTTTGTATATATAGTGATATTATGGCTATGTTTGACACAAAGCTTTTGGAGCTTTTTTGGGTAATGAGCAGTGAACAATGAGCTTTTTGATTTTTAGTATTCGTTTGGCATAAGAGTTGTGAGCTTTGCTATTTTTTTAAGAAAGCTCATTTTCCCAATGGTTCTTTATGAAGCTGTGAGCTTTTTTGGCTAAGGCTCACAGCTCACTGCTACTGCTCACTGTTACTGCTCACAGCTACTTTTGCCAATCATAGCCTATAGCTTATCAAACAAGCAATCTTAACTCTAAACACAATGGACCCTAAGCCCACAATCTTGAGCCTTAACGTATCATCTATAAGTATTGAACTACTTCGAAATTTAACAAACTTTGTCTAAACTATTTCACAAATTTGATCTTACGTAGCGTTTGGTATAATCAAAGTGAGAATGGAAAAGGTTATTACAGTAGAATGAAAAAATCTTGTTTGTTTACACATTTACAATGTAATGATTTATTGCAAGGAATGACTCATTACACTATTTTCATTCCATAAGGGCCCCCTCCTTTTCTTTCATTACATCTTGTAATAGAATGAAAATTACATAAAAGTTCATCATTAATTAACCACATTAAATAAACTTTCTATCATCAATGGCCATTTCAGTCTTTTTTTATCGATTCAATTACGTTCTATCTTACCAACCAAACATGATTAATAACAGTAATGAATCATTACATTGCGCCATTCATTCCATTACATCATTTATTCCATTCATTTGATATTTCATTCATTCCTACCAAACGAAATGGACCCAAGTTTGAACTTAGGGCATCCACTATGGTAGTTTAATCAAAAGGTCTAAAACCAATATAAAGCTTTATCTTTTATTTTAACCATAGTGATCATTTGTTTCATGTACATGTGGCATGAAGAGGTTCGTATTCTTGAACCTATTCATAATTTAATGCATGTGGTATTATGAATCATTTTAAGAGTTGTAAAAGGTTTATGCATGGTGAACATATGTTTATAACATCAAAAGGTTTATAAATTAATAATTGGGTAAATTGTAAAAATGGTCCTTAACGTTTCACAAAATTGCAAAAACGGGACCGAGACAAAAAGTAGCGCAAAAAAGACACCCACGTTCCACATTTTTGCAAAATCGCCACTGAGAGGCCTTTTCCGTTAGTTTCATCGTTAAGTGCCATGTCACCGAGGGTATTATCGTCATTTCACTGCTTTAATTATCACTTTTTTCTTTTTTTTTTCTTAAAAGCCTAACTGAATTGTTTACTCATCATCTTCATCACGCAACGTCAAAACATACTGCTACCACCATTACGTCATCACATCACTTCATCCTCACCGTCAAGGTTCTCGTTTGACTATTACCATCACACCTCTGCCCGCCACCATCATTAACCCCACTTACCGACGGCCACAACCACCACCACCACCATCATCAACCCACAACTGAACACTCTAGTAATGATAATGTGTATTAAGGACATTGTTACTAGGTAACATGGAAAGGATCTTGTGGTCTGTCCTTTGTTCAACTCAAAATCATCATCCCATGATTCTCCTTTGTCCAGCTTATTATAAACTACTGCCAATAAATGCTGTAGTAGATCACCAGAGCCTAACAAATATATATCACGCAGAACTCTTAACTCATCCATCAATTTCCAGTCATGTAGCAACTTTGACAGTATCTGATCACCAATATGATCGACCTGCTTCTTGATGTAAAAACTAAGGCATTCCTGCAGAATTACAATAGGAAGTGGAGTAGATTTTGGTTCAACAATTTGAATCCAGCTGAGGACTTTGGACACAAGGGTGCTATTTTTCTGAAACGGTAAAAGCTCGGACGTAATAAGGTCCTCCTTAAAAGACGGGAGAATAGTCGGAAATGGAAATAATGATTCCACCACTTTGATGTCATGTTGAGAGCGAACGTTTTCAGTATCACCAAACGGAAAACTAGAGGCATAATTTGTTCCTTTAGCTGTGGTTCCACCGTATATAGCCTTTCGCAATTCCTCGTCATTCAAAGGAGGGAGAACATAGTTGTTAGACAAGTTTAATGAATTCCAATCACTGGTGTTTGCTTGAAGGAGCTTTTGGCATACAGTGATTGCGGGATTTTGAGGACAGAAGGAGCAAACACCAGATTCCACACTATCTCCTTTCCTATTAGCACCCTCCCTAGTTGCAGGCAGTGCATCAACCAAAAACTTTTACCAAATCTTCTCTGAGAAGTCATTGCTTGTATCATTTCCTTGTAACTTCTCTGTCCCCACATATGATTCATTTGCAGAAACAATTTTATCATTTTTCCAAAAGAACTGAGACATGTGATCTCCGTGACCCATAAGAGCCGTTAATGACAAACAAAATATCTCTGATAAGCTTAGCTGCATCATGCACCGTTGGTCCTCATGTTGCCTACCAATTAGTGCAGACGACGATGATGATGATGATGATGATGATGATGATGATGATGATGATGTGATAGGAACATGTTGGATCACTGGTGTTTGCTTGAAGGAGCTTTTGGCATACAGTGATTGCGGGATTTTGAGGACAGAAGGAGCAAACACCAGATTCCACACTATCTCCTTTCCTATTAGCACCCTCCCTAGTTGCAGGCAGTGCATCAACCAAAAACTTGTACCAAATCTTCTCTGAGAAGTCATGTTACCTAGTTGCCCACCTAAGATGTTTATAAAGGCATTGTTACTAAAGCTGATACACCCCTTGCCATAGCTGCACTAACGCCCTGAACAGCCATTACAGTTCTCGAATTAGGTCTAATTGCAACCACATTACTGTTCTCGTTACTGTCCTCATCCTTTTTACTCATATACGACCCAATTCCACCCCACACGAGCCTTTGAGTCACTGAATACGAAGCCCACCAAACTGCATTTGAAGGCGCATATGTCATTACTGAGCAGTTAAACCATCAGTTAAACCAAACACTATCAGTTAAACCATCAGTTAAACCATCGGTAATCTACTTAAAACTATCAGTCAAACCAAACACTGTAAGTTTTAAAGGACAAACTAAGCAGCATAATTACTGGTTAATCCTTTAGCTATAAATTAAATCTCATGTTGGGGTATACAGTCTTCTATGCATCTTGATTTGGTCATTGCATTTCCATTCTGTTTTAAATTTTGTTTTTTGTTCGTGTGGCAGTTGACAGTTCTTGCACATTCACTCAATCTTGTTTTCCTTCTCGGTGAAACAGCCATGAATAACCTGTCAATACATATTATGAGGATCAATTTACTATACAGAAAATATGAATATCAAGCATATTATGAGGAACCAGTTACTTTATAGAATCAATTTGATTCGAATGTGTGGGTTTTTATTCTTGATTTTATTTTGTTGGATATGGGTTTTGACTTTCTTTTCTGGGTTTTTGTGTTTGATGTTCTTGATTTCCTTTTAAAGTTAAATATAAATTAAAAAGAAATTCAAATGGGGAAGAAGACGAGGGTATATTAGTCATTTCACTGCATTTAAAGAGGAAAACTAACGGAAGTTAACGGAAAAGGCCTCTCAGTGGCGATTTTGCAAAAATGTGGAACGTGGGTGTCTTTTTTGCGCTACTTTTTGTCTCGGTCCCGTTTTTGCAATTTTGTGAAACGTTAAAGACCATTTTTGCAATTTACCCTTAATAATTATAAACCTATATAAAGCTTCACCATTGTGGATGCACTTAAACATCTACAATGGCAATAAGTTATTAATGACTTTTTTTTAGCCTATGTCATCTTTTCATTTGCTTCAACATGTCATGACTAATCTTCATTCAATGCAAAAAAGCTTTTCAAAAAGAATTAAAATGAAAAATTGAAGAAAAATTATTCATCGGATCCTCAAGTCTTTGTGAGGGAAAAAGAAGTTATTACTCCAATGCGTAAAAGCTTTTCAAAGACTTTTTGAAGCAAAAATAGCTATTCTGTGCCGCTCAACTTGAATAAACAATTTACTTCAAAGTAAAGAAGGCAGAACTATATATTTTGGACAATATTAAGCATTTTGAATCACAAGTTTGTTTGACAACGGACGTTTATCTTTTGCGAAAATTACTGCAGACCCCCTTTTCAGGGGGGTCGTGTCTCGATCTAGCCCAACTTTTTGCCGTTTACAAATCTACTCCAACATGTCCCCTAATTATTTACGCGACATGTTAGAGATACATGTGTCGTCGTTTGAAGCTCGAAAAAATAATAATAATAATAAATTTGACATGTCGCGTATAAATATACGCGACATATATATATATATATATATATATATATATATATATATATATATATATATATATATATATATATATATATACGCGACACTATATATATTCTTGCTCTTGAAAGTCAACATGTCGCTTAGAATAATACTAGACATATATATATATATATATATATATATATATATATATATATATATATATATATATATATATATATATGTACTCGACATGTACATTTGAGCAATTGAAAAGCTATTGAAATTTTAAAAACTTACAAAAAATACCCTTTAACTTTTTGATAATTACAACTTTTGTATATAACAAACTTTATTTATTAAATATTTAGCAAATATCTAGCAAATTCGTTAATAAAAAAAATATCGTTACGAAGAGCTTTGAATTACGAACAAAACGAGCCCAATATTGATATGCTCTAGACGTATGTACGATTTTATAAACTTTCATTGAACATATCAGCTTAAAAAAATGGGGTTTTTTAACTTGTGCCCTAGGGGCACAAGTTAAAAAACCCCATTTTTTTTAAGCTGATATGTTCAATGAAAGTTTATAAAATCGTACATACGTCCAGAGCATATCAATATTGGGCTCGTTTTGTTCGTAATTCAAAGCTCTTCGTAACGATATTTTTTTTATTAACGAATTTGCTAGATATTTGCTAAATATTTGATAAATAAAGTTTGTTATATACAAAAGTTGTAATTATCAAAAAGTTAAAGGGTATTTTTTGTAAGTTTTTAAAATTTCAATAGCTTTTCAATTGCTCAAATGTACATGTCGAGTACATATATATATGTCTAGTATTATTCTAAGCGACATGTTGACTTTCAAGAGCAAGAATATATATAGTGTCGCGTATATATATACATGTCGCATATATATATATACGCGACATGGCAAGTTTACTATTATTATTATTTTTTCGAGCTTCAAACGACGACACATGTATCTCTAACATGTCGCGTAAATAATTAGGGGACATGTTGGGGTAGATTTGTAAACGGCAAAAAGTTGGGCTAGATCGAGACACGACCCCCTGAAAAGGGGGTCTGCAGTAATTTTCGCTTATCTTTTCTCAATGTTGTTTTTCATGATTTTACACTTCATAATTACATATACAACTACGATACCAAACAACTACTTTTACGGCAACAACTAATACTGCTAGATTTTTAAAGATGAATTAAAAAAATTGATTACAATTTAGTCTCAAAAGGGAGGATTATCACGCATGGTGGCAAGTGCACTTTAGGCTGATTTTAGTGGCTAGCATGAGTCTAATGCCTATGTTTAATGTTATGTAACTTATTTAACTCACAAAAGACAAATTGTTCTAAGAGCCTTGTTATTTTCAAAACGATTGATGAACGATTTGCCTAATGTATATTATGAGAAATCTGTCAAGTTGAGGCCAAAACTGGTAAATACAAGTAACTTTATGGTGCCGCGTTCAAAACAAATCTGTCAAGTTGAGGCCAAAACTTTTCATTTAACTTTATTTTACATTGTTATGAAATTCATGTACTTGGCATGATGTAGGACATTGTAATTATTTGAATACATTCTAGGAGACTATTGATGTGTTCAACCCATCTGAAGCATTTCCATGTGTAGTTTTTTTTACACAATGGACTAGTCAGTTGTAACATACAGCCCAAATTGGGATGTTTTTAGAAGCTCAAATTGCCACTACTAGAATTTTTTGTAAAGAGAGAACTGCAAAATACATCCTTGTGGTTTACAACTTTTGCCATCTTACATCCCAGTCAGAAACTTTTGGCAAGATACATCATTCGTTAGTCAAAAGTGTGCCACCATACATCCCTAGTCCCTAACTTCGTTATTGTTTAGTCCTAACTGACGTTAAGTTGCAAAAAATGAGGGGTATTTATGTCTTTTTGCTTACCACCTACCCTTTCCCTCTTCTTTTATTACTTACAGTGATAAAAACCGATTCATTCCCTAACAAAATCAAAAACGATTGTTTCTCTCTCTCTCAAAAAAAAAAAAAAAAAAAAAAAAAAAACAAAACAAAACAAAAACAAAAACAAAAACAATACAATCCCTAAAAAAAAACTCTTGAATTAAGAACCTTGTTTTTCTGATGGTGGTCTGTGAGTGGTGCATTCGTGAACATGATGACGAAGTTAATGAATCACATGCTTATCGTAAGTTATAATGTTGTTAACATTAAATCTTCTTGTTTCATTCTTGGTTCAATTTGTTGTACCACTAATTTAGTCTTGGAACCCTTAATTTTGGTACCCTCATTTTGAAACCCTAATTTTGTTTTGTACAATTGGAACAGGTAATTTCCCCAACTATTTCAGCTTGAAGATTCATCATGGGGGCTTTTTCAGTGATACACCCAACAGAAAATACATGAATGGCTCCTTTAATTATATTGACCAGGTTGATGTTGATTTGTTTTCAGTTATTGAGTTAAACGACATGGTTAAAAAGATAGGTTATAAAAAGAGGAATCTTATGTACTATCATTTCAAAATTTCAAATAGCAATTTAGATTATGGGTTGCAAGCATTAGGAAATGATCAAGATGTTTTGAACTTGCTTAAATATACAGATAAGTACAAGTCAACAGACAATTGGTGGATGGAAGGGATGTTCCCATAATCACATGTTTAGAGTTTGTTAGAGAGTAGTTAATGAAAAGAATAGTGAATGTTCAAAAGGTGATTGACAAGTCAAAGGGTCCTCTAACACCATCTGCTACTAAATTGTTCAATGCCATCAAAGAGAAAGCTAGTCTTTATCAGGTAATGTGTTTTAATTAACTGTACAACATAGTATCTCTTAAATGTTTAGGGTTAATCAAAGATAAAATAGTTTCTTTTTTATGAAGGTTTTGTGGAATGGTGAATATCAATATCAAGTGACAGGTCCATGGGATGACCAAGTAGTAGTGGATATTATGCAGAAAAGTTGCAGCTGTAGAAAGTGGGAATTAACTGGCATGCCTTGCAAGCATGCTGTGGCAGCATTGTGGGACAGGGCTGGACACAGAGAAGATGTTGGCATACCAGAAAGTTGGGTCCATCAATCTTATTGGCTTACTACATGGAAAAAGGTTTACAGTTACAAGCTCTATTGTTTGAATGGCCCACACCTTTGGAAGAAACATCCTTGTCCTAATACTCTCATTCCACCAAAGCATGACACACAAATAGGAAGGCCACCCAAAAAAAGGAAGAAATCTGCTGATGAGTTGTCTAGCCAAAAAATGAGTAGTGGTGGGAAACTGTCTAGGGTTGGCAAGACAGTTACTTGTACTACTTGCAAGACTCCAGGACATAATAAAAGATCATGTAAAGTTAAAGTTGGAGGGTATCAACCCATGGGTGGTTCTGTTGCAAATAAAGGAACATCACATATGTCTGCAAGTACTCCAACCAGAGCATCCAAGAGGTCTGCAAGTACTCCAACAAGAGCATCACAAAAGTCTGCAAACTCTAGGGGAAAAGGAAAAATGGTTTAAGTGTTATGGTTATTTTCAAACTATGTTATAATATATGTAATCTTTAAGTGGTTATTTTGAAACATTAACTTATGTTAGCCACTATCAAACAATGTATTTGCAGGCCCTTGTTTATGTATTTGCAATTTAGTGTCAATTGCAATTTGGTGTCATTTGCAAGCCCTTGTTTATGTATTTGCAATTTAGTGTCATTTGCAATTTGGTTTTGCATTCATTGAATACCAGTTGGATTTACAGAAATTAACATTACATTCATTAAACATAAACATTACATTCATTAATGTTCCAAAACATTACATTCTTGATAAACCACAAAAGCTTTGTTTGACCATCTTCCTAACCCATACATTTCTAAGCCAAACCTTACTTCTAACCCAACATGAAATAACTAGTAACCCATACTTCAATTCATAACAACATACAACAAAAACAAACACCAACTAAAAGCTAATAAGAACTTAAATTTGCGAGCTTGGTTTGCATTTTACCTTGATAAAGCTCGAAGGTTGTTCATGTTATTCAAAAGTCCAGGAATGATCTCCATGGCTCTTGCACACAATTGTGGTTCAGCCCACCCAAAATAACCACAGTTTTGTACCTAAAATATCAACAATTAGCAATAACTTAACACATTACAAAATCAATTTTTATAGAAATAATGATGAACACTTACAGTCCTAGCACAACAATAAAAACGACGACCGGGATTTGCTTGTGTCCATGAAGTACGAATAATTGCTTGATGTCCACAAAAACAATTTCTTACTTCCATAATTAGTGCTTCTTAAATTAGGGTTTGAGTGTTTTGTTGATTTGGGGTTTTTTTTACTGTGGTGATAAGTGTGGGTGTAAAAGTGGGTGGTCATTAACCCTAGTTTGGGTATACGAGTATTTAAAAGAGGGAAAGGGTAGGTGGTAAGCAAAAAGACATAAATACCCCCCCATTTTTTGCAACTTAACGTCAATTAGGACTAAACAATAACGAAGTTAGGGACTAGGGATGTATGGTGGCACACTTTTGACTAACGAATGATGTATCTTGCCAAAAGTTTCTGACAGGGATGTAAGATGGCAAAAGTTGTAAACCACAGGGATGTATTTTGTAGTTCTCTCTTTTGTAAATTAAGACATGACGGATAGTAACAGAGAAAAAGCCGTATATATAAAAGGGCACGTTTGGTAGGGTGAAATTCAGAGAAATGAAATGAAGTGAAGAAATCAAATCACAGAATTGAATTCTCACAGAAATTCAATATAAATTCCAGTGTTTGGTAACACCAGAGAATTGACTCAAGAAATCAGTATTATTATTATTATTATTATTATTATATTATTATTATTATTATTATTATTATTATTATTATTATTATTATTATTATTATTATTATATTATTATTATTTTATTATTATTATTATTATTATTATTATTATTATTATTATTATTATTATTATTATTATTATTTATTATGTATTATTATTCTTTTTATTATTATTATTATTATTATTATTATTATTATTATATTTTGACTATTATTTATTATTTATTATTATTTTTATATTATTATTATTATTATTATTATTATTATTATTATTATTATTTATTAATTATTATTATTATTATTATTATATTTTTATTATTATTTATTATTTATTATTATTTTTATATTAATACATTATTATTATTATTATTATTATTATTATTATTATTATTATCCTCCTCCTCCAAGGAATTGATTTCCACTCCAAATGTAAAAGAAATGAACTCTTTGATTTTGTATGTAAACTTAACTCTCAAAGAATTGCAAATCTCCACCTTTTTATTTCTTTTGCTAGCAAACAAGGGAAATGAATTCATTTCCATTTCTTTGAGCTCATTTCACCCTACCAAACATGCCCATGGTCACATCCCACATCGTCTCATGGCCAAATAGGCACAGGTAGAGGTTGCTATAAAATGGGTGCCCAAATAAAGTGCAAACATATCATTTTTTACATATTTTTTTTACAATTGCTAGTTAAAATATTTTGTGAATTTGTTTCCTTAAAAAGGTATCAATTTTATTTATTGAATTGAAAAATTGATGCTTTTTAAAAAAAATGGATTCTAAAAATGATTTAACATGTATATCTAACAATAATAAAATAAAATAAAAAATTGATTACAATCATTGTTTGGTTAACGAGTGGAGGTACCCGCGCGTTGCTGCGGAAATGCCGTGCTATTTTTTTTTTTTTTTTTTTCACACCTTAGGGCTCAGGGACTAAATTGCAAAAGACAACTCTTGCTTCCACTGTGGCACTCTAAATGAATTTTGTTAATGAATTTTCCAAATCTTGTCAAAAATGTATCTTCATGAAAATTTTTAATAATCAAAATATCATTTTTTTTTGTTCAAATATTATTAAAAAAAAAAAAAAAAAAAAGGTTGCTACAATAGTAGCTACAGTGCCCTTAATATAAAAATGTATGTTACTGTAGCCACACACACAAAGTACTGTAGTAGAAGAGGGAATAGTACATTCACGCTAATTGTAATATTGTATAATATGCATTTTAATGGTTACCTAGCACACGGAAGAGTTATAAAGGTCTTACCACTATTACTTTCTATCTATGTGGGACAAACCATTTATGTATACAATAATCTAAAACATAGAATCACAAGTAGATAAATAACTTGTTTTATAACATAGAACACCTTAAGTTGTTTCGCTCAATTGCTATACAGTACATATAAATTTGACCAAAAAATATAAACACACTAAAGTGTACACAACCAAAACATAGCGAAGCAAAGCAAAAACCAAAACATCAAACTACCACAATCAGGGGAGGTCATCAAGCAGATTAGCGATCCAAGTCATCGACCAGTTAACAACAATGATAGATGATTTAACGATGGGCTAGTATACGAAAAAGCAATTTATTTTGCTTATATCCTAAGTTTGTGGCTATTCTGGTGGATATAAAAATTGCTACATTACTCTTCTCAACATGTTAACAAAACCAACCAGAAGCTTTATGATTATCTCTTCAAAAAGAGAGAAAGGAAACTAGTTGTTTTGGGCAATCTTAGAAGATACAAAATTTTATGTATGATTTCTTTTACTTGTTACATGAAAGGATCGGATTAATGTCGTCGGTAGCACGAGAGGGAATAACAATGTAGGCATGTAGCACGGTTCCATCCATGCTTAGACTATCGGCCTCACTTTATTACGTACTGACGTTTGTCGAGCTCGTGCTAGTCTCAACTAAACTCCTACTTTTGGTAACCATGACTCGAATATGTGACGTAATCACAGGTAGGGGTGAGCAAACAAAACCAAAAAAACCGAGACTAAAAATCGATGGTTCGGTTTTTAATTTTTCAAAAACCGGAAAATACGGTTTGATTTATGTTTTCGTCCAAAAATCGAACCGTAAAAACCGAACCGAACAGATTTTATTATATAATAATCAGGGGCGGAGCCAGGAATTTGAGTTAAGGGAAGCCGTAATTATTTACCAAAGGCAGAGTTGTATTTGATTATACATCGAATTCTAGTTATGTTCGAATAACAACGACAACTTGTGCATTTATGCCGTACTTTCATTTTCACAAAATAAACCGTTTAACTTAGGGGCTATTTAAAAAAAAATCTCTCAAGTCCAAACAAAAAATAGCAAACGAGATTTTGGATAGTACTTTAGGAAATTGCATATGATTTTTTGAGTCCTTTTAAGCTACATGTGTTGTTTTCTCTACAACAAAATATTTTGAACAACCTATTCAAAAATGGAGTTAATTTCATCAAGTTTTAAATGTTAAAGGGGTAGACAAAAACTTTACAACTAAATATGGTTAAAAAAAAGTTTATCTTGGCCCACAATAAACATATACGCTCTGTTCTCAAGTCAAATTTTTAAAGAAGGGAAGGGGATGAGATGGGAAGGGGAAAGTAGGGAATGTCAATGTGTAGAAAGTGTTATTTTTATTTGTGTTCTTGAGTTTTTATTATAAGTTGCAAGGAAAAAAAAGGAAGCTACCCAAATTACAAATATACCCTCAAAACATAAATTACTCTTCTCATGAAATACTATCCGGCCATAATTCAACAAAGTTAGGAATTTCAAAAATACTCTTCACATGAAATGCAGACAATTTTTTTCACATGAAATACCATTTTGTGAGGCTCACACACAATTGTTTTTAAATTTTATACTATATTTCGTGATTTCATGTATCATTCTTCGTGTTTTAATAGTTGGAAAATATAATGTAATTATCATTTGTATTTGGTAAAGAAGCGAAGGTAAAAACTCTCAAAGTAGACACATGAAAGCCACACATAGATTATAACGAAGAGTGGATCCCAGAAATATCAGTCTTAGGTACAAAACTTTAATTGTTCAATTTCTAACGTCACATGAAATGCGACAATTTTATTCACATGAAATGCAGAACAAATGAGGGTATAATAGGCATTTAACAAAAGCCCATGTTTTCAGAAAAATCGTTCCCTCCTGATCATCCCAATTATGGGCGGATTACATTTATACACAAAAGTCCATCCCTTCCCTCCCTCCCACCTTCCCGTCCCCTACCTTTCCATCTTAAAAAAACTCAAGAACGCCCCTTTTTTTGATTTCCCTTCCCATCCCCTTCCATTACTTAAAACAAAAAACTCGAGAACAGAGCGATAGAGCCGTCTTCCCCATCGAAAAAGAAAAACAAGGCTCTGGTTTGGAAAGCTTTAAAAAATAAGACCATTAGCTTATAAAGTGTTTGTTCTCCGATCCCCATCTCAAATGCAACCAAATATGATGCCTCTCATTCGTTTGATTCTTTGGTTCGTCACCTAGTTCAGCAAAGGTCAAGGTTGACCGTGTTGCCAGGGGCTGGAATAAAGACTTTGTGAAACGTGGCTTGGGAATCAGAAGCAAGGTGGGCTAGTTTGGCGGTTGGGGGTGGCTGAGCACCTGCTAGCTACCCTACTGGCTCCGCCTCTGATAATAATATATAATCAATATTAAATATAATATGAATAAATAAATAAATAAATTCATATTTTGTGGGTTGATTTATAATATATGTTTCTTAATGTTTATGTTTATATACGTGTTTATCGTGTCGTGTGTTTACTTGAGAATATATCAATAAATATATGACGATGATCATACTATATGTATGTTCACTTGCATGTGCGTGTCTCATTTATATGTGAGTAATTATAGAATTATGCAATAAACTTTATTATACTTAAATTGACAAAATAATAATAATAATAACAATAACAATAATAATAATAATAATAATAATAATAACCAATTTTGTATGTAATACAAGTTTGTTGGCATAATTTGCCATGCCCAAATATAAACGGTTAGAAACCGGAAAAACAGAAAAACAGGTAATAAACCGAAACAACCGAACCGCCAAAAACCAAACGGTTTCGGTTTTGGATTCTATAAAAACCGAATATTTCGGTTCGGTTTCGGTTTTTGCCAAAAACCGCTCCAAACCGAACTGTGCACACCCCTTTCAACAATTCATGGGACGGCCCTGACGGGGTAATCCGAAACCCTATCTAAATGGGGCGGGGCAAGGCATGCTAATCGGGTTACGCGACAGGTTTGAGGCTTAAACGGATATTTTAATCGGATTTTGAGCGGGGACCAGGGAATCCTTGCCCCGCCCGCCCCGCCCGAATAATATATACAAAACTTCTGAACTTGTAAACCAACATACCCTCAACTTAGGTATTTGCCTTCCCTTATTAACCATTCTATTAACTAACTAAAAGAGTTGAGAGGAACAGACTAAATCAAAAGAGCAAGAAAGATTAGTCCTTCTTAAGCCTTGGTTATTTTTTAATTTCGTCAATCACATAATTCGTGAGAATGAAAATGTTGGCTTTAGAGCATCAAGAACATTGACGATGAAATCATCAAACAATTTTGCCACATTTGCCATTTGCCACCGTACTAATGATACTGATCTCTTTTCTACTCTTAGCAGTGATAATGAAAACTTGAACCCATTTAATTTATTTATTTATTTATTTTTTGAACCTAGCAAGAAGCTAGAAACTAAAACACAAACAGAAATTACATACCGGAAATAAGAAGAGATGGGTTTTGAAGCCAACCAACCCAACTCAAGTTTTTGGATTTACATCTACTATTGACCCACACAAACGACTGCGTTACAAATTTATCAAATAATTTATTGTTCTTCGGTCTCACCTTTCCAAACACGCATGCGTCTCTATGACACCACACATGCCACCATAGCGACAAGAACATTGCTTCCAAAAATTGTTTTTGCACCTGATTTAACCGAAGAGCCAAGAACTAGTCTAACCATTGTTGATAGCATCTCGTCACTGGAAAATGGAAATCCCACCACCTTTCAAACCGGTTATGCACTTGAGTAACAAATGAACACTCAAAGAAAAGATGGCTCACTGATTCGTACACTCCCCACATATAGGACATAGAACCGATGTAATATCAATGCCACGAGCATCCAGGTTCAAACGAGTTGGCAACTTATCAATCGAGAGTCTCCAACCCATGATATTAACTTTAATTGGTACAAACTTACTCCACCTGGTTACCTTTATATCCGAAATAACTAACTTTTTATCAATGGCCACACGAGCAGATTTCACAGTGAAATCACCCCTCCCGTCCAAGTTCCACGTCCAGCGAACCCATTTAATGTTTTTAGCGAACCCATTTAATGTTTTTATTCACTAGAGAAAATACTCAAAAGTTACATGACATGTTTTGACAATATTGAGCAATAACATTTTGGAGGGCCTCCATAACAACCCCTATACCCAATGCACTTGAGCAAACGTAACACACAATTTCCTTACTGTTTATCTAAGAAAATGCATTTTAGTTTTTTGTATTTTAACTACTTTGAGCTACTTATCACCAACTACCTCAAATAGCTTGTGGCTAATGTATACAAAACTAAAGGTGTGTTTAGTTGATAAAAAGTATCCTATTTTTTCAGGAATTTTTTTCGTAAGAAAATAGAAAAACTAAAAATCCGTTTAGTCACACTTTTTCCCCAACAATTTTCAAAAAAAATGGAATTATCACTTTCTAAATTTTAACAAGAAACATGGAAACCTCAATTTAGCTTTCTCCACTTTTTTCTCACTAATAAATGAAAAATAGAACTTCATATAGCTTTTTCTCCCTAACAAAACAAAATATTTCTGTGATAGATGGACAAACAATCTATTGGAGAAGTCACAAAAGTTTGGATGACATTTTGTTTGAAATATTAAATGAAACTTCGTTTTAAACCAACTATCAATCATTTGTTTTGTGTAATAATTCTCAATTCTTTGTCAAAAAAAAAAAAAAAAAAAAAAAAAAAAAAAAAAGGGTCAATACTCAAATGCTTAAAAGGCTTTTCAAAGACTTTTTGAAGCAAAAAAGCTATTTTCTTCCTTTCATTGGAGATGCTTAGTACTGGAATAAACAATTTTTTCAAAGTAAAGAAGGCAGAACTTTGTAGGTTGAACAAGGATCTGTTAAGAAGAGTGCTTAGAAGCATTTAGCGTTTTTTGAATCTGAAGTTTTATTGACAACGGATGTTTATCTTTTTTCAACGTTGTTTTTCAAATGTCACTTGAAGTCTTGAGGTTGAAGAGGCGTTTAGATACAATATTTAGCTTTTTCGGCATTTTACACTTTATAATTACATATACATCTACGGTACCAAACGATTGCTTCTACGGCAACAAGTCAACCAGCTTCAAACCAATATTTGGACCTATTGGACATATAACTTCAGGCTGATTTTAGTGGCTAGCATGAACCTAATACCTATGTTTAATGTCTTGCAACTTATTTAACTCACAAAAGACAAATTGGTTTAAGAGCCTTATGTCTTATTTTCAAAACGATTGATGAACGGCTTGCCTAATGTATATTGTGAGGATCAAATAAAGCCCGATACTAAAGTTTTAACCCATAAGCATGTTTGTCCCACATAGGCAAAAGAGAGAAAGCTTTGCTAGTAGATAATACATGACGTAAATGAAGCATTTGTGTTGAGGTTAGTGTCACGTTTTAGTTGTTGGCAAAGTTTGATGGTAATAATAAACTAGCATACTTCTGTCAAAAGCTATAAATTGATGCAAATTCTTAATTTTTTTTTTAGATCATATACATTTGTAAGTTTTCATCTCATTTTTGCTAACTTTATGGACTAGTAGTCTAGTATACATTGGCTGTTACACAAAAATAAGAAAGTAAGCAAAATATTTACGCTAGATGAAAAGGTTAGGTGCATGTGAATATCCAGTGCATGACACTGTCCGCATTGGTTAAGACAAGATTTTAACCATTTGATGAAACAATTAAGTCAATGCCAAACACTTACCACGTCAATGGGCTAAATTTGCCCGTAGAGAGGAGGCATCTCCTAACATGAAATGTTAATGAGGAATAACAAAATTCGCTACACAGTTAAAGGCATAGAAAGTAAATATTGGGCAATTATGAAGAGATTTAGTTAATCTATGCCTTGATGTCTTGAGGTTGAAGAGACGTTTAGCATCTATCTTTGTCGATACCTTATTTTCAGATCGATTGATGAACGGTTTGCCTAATGTATATTATTATGAGTTGAGAACCACATAAAGTTTGTCCCACATAGGCTAAAGAGAGAATACTTTGCTAGGTAATATACCATGGCATAAATGAAATATTTGTGTTGAGGTTAGTGTCACGTTTTAGTTATTATCAAAGTTTGATGGCAATGAATAAATTAACATCTGTATTTGTCGACGGCTACAAATTGATACAGACTCTTAACTTTTCTAAGTCATATATTTTTGTAACTTTATTAAGTCATGTACTTTTAACTTTTTTAAGTCATATACTTTTGTAAGTTATAGTTATCTACCCATATAATAATAATAATAATAATAATAATAATAATAATAATAATAATAATAATAATAATAATAATAATTTCTTGTAAATTCTATGATTTTCTAATGAAGTGATGTTTTATAATAATAATAATAATAATAATAATAATAATAATAATAATAATAATAATAACTATTTATTTCAAATTTTCACTTTCGCTCTTTTAATTTTGCATCATTTAACTTATATCTAATTTGAGTTTTATCAAAAACACTTACTATGCATTTATTTTCTCTTTTTTACTCCTTTAGTTTTGCAATATTTGACTTGTAACTTATTGAGTTATATAATTAGTTATTATTCAATAAGTGACAAGTTGTTATACTGCTTGAATAGTAAATCTTTTTTATAATTAATAATAAAAGTAGATAATTCTTTTATTATTTTTTAGTTTGCATCACTTGACTTATAACTAATTGAGTTATATAATTAGTTGTTACTAATTTAAGGGTAGATAACTGATAAATTGTTATTATATAACTACATGAATATGCATATTTTTTATAACTGATAACAAAAGAAAGACAAGTTACACTATTTAACTACAAATTACAGATTCAATGGTTGTTTGGATTAGCTTATTTTGTAGGAGTATTTGTGTACATGAATAGACCCTTTATTTTGACTTCTTATATCTTTTAACTCTATAATTTATATACTTGTAAGTTGCACTTTTCACAAAACAAAACCTTTTTACTTAAAATCTCATTTTAATATTTGACTCATACTCATAGTAATAATGTTGAATATTTTATTTCATACCCGCCAAATTCATCTAAGCAATTTTCACAGGTGGCTTAAGTCAAACCACATATATTTATATCTGACAATTATAAATTTATTATGATCTTAATCCATGTTTATAGTCGAGGCGAATAAACTGTCAAACTTAGAGACAAGACCAATATATTTAGGTTCTAACGTAGATATTTATTAAAATTAGGTGACCACTTTTTGAGGTGATTAGTTATGTTTCTAAACTAGTAAAAATTACATTTTTTCATGTAAAAAAGTATGATAAAACAAGACGAACATTCAAAATTACTAATTTATATAAAGAAAGTAAGGTATTTTTTAAACGGAAAAAAAATCATAAAAACAAGTTATATTATGCGCCTTGAAATAACATGACATGTAAATAATTGTTAAAATAAAAATTAGTTTCAACCAAATCCAAATTGGCTAGACTAGTTAACAATGTTTTGTTATATTTGTTTAAAATTTTTATCGACAAATTAAGTACACTTTATAATAAAATGAGTATTAAGAAATAAAAGTGAAGGTTGCAAAACTATTTCCAATATAAAACTGTAATAAATTTGAAATCGTCCAAAGTATAAAATTAATCCCGATGCAATGCGCGGACATTTTAAATCCTTGTTCATCTCATTTTTGCTAACTTTCTGGACTAGTAGTCTAGTATATATTGACTATTACAGAAAATAAGAAAGTAAACAAAATATTTACACTAGATGAAAAGGTTAGGTGCATGTGCATATCCAACGCATGACACTGTCCGCATTCTTTAAAACAAGGTTTTGAGCATTTGATGAAACAACAAAGTCAACGAAAAAAACTTACCGTGTTTCAGGCATTTCACTGGGCAAATTTTGATCGTAAAGAGGAGGCATCTCCTAACATGAATGTTAATGCGGAATAACAACATTCACTAATATTGGGCAATTATACAGTAATTTAGTTAATCTATACAGGCATAAGAACTTAAGAATGACAAGTTGCTCCGAAAAACAAGTATAAACTAAACAAATAATACACATGGGCTCGATACAAAAAAAGAAAAGAAAAAACTCTTCGGTGACAACCTGCAATGGAATTTCCATTGATACAGGTCCATTTGTATATTAGGATATGCGATTTTATGAAGTAAAACTAATCAACATTGACAAGTCTCTTATCCCACACTAATTGTAAAAAAAAGGTAAACACGGGGACAGACGACTATACAATTAATACATCTTCTACATGAAGTAACTGAGGAGCTTTTTCTTTCTGGATCCTCCTTCACCATATAATTCATTCCATTGGAGTAACTCGTTCATATTTGCAGACTCTGGTGACACGCTTGCGGATACCTGAAAGTTCCAATTTGCGCATTAGTTTCTGTTTTGCTAGAAATGTATAAAAAACTGTACGGCTTCAATAAAATCCGTGCATACTTAAAATCATCCAAATTTAGAGGACAGACATCCGCGCTGCTATGCAAAGCAGGTAGTGGTCTATTTTCTGCCAATGCAAAGCATTATCCTGCAGAATGAAAATACAATATAATCAGAATGCCAAATGGCACATCACCTACTGTTATAATATAAGGAAGTTGACCTAGGTTTAGTGGCAAAACAGGTGAGTCAGTTGGGTTGTAAAATAGGTAAAAACAGGTAACTTTAATGTCGCCATTCAAAGTAGATCTGTCAAGTTGAGGCCAAAACTGTAATTGGATGTATTTGGCATGATGTAGGACATTGTAAGTATTTGAATACATTCTACGAGATTATTGACGTGTCTTAACCCATCTTTTTTTTGTTTTGATAAACTGAGTAAAAGAGCTGATATGCAACGGACTAAGTCAAAAGAGCAAGAAAGATTAGCCCTTCTTAACTCCTGAAGTTTTGGTTATAATATAAGTTTCAACTAATTTCGCCAGTCACATAATTCATGGGAATGAAAAATGTAGGCCTTAGAGCATCAATAACGTTAATGACGAAATTATCAAACAATTTTGCCACATTTGCCACCGTACTAAGGATACTGATCTCTTCTCTACTCTTGGTAGTAATACTGAAAACTTGAACCCACTCAAATTTTTTACATTTCATTTTTATTCACTAAATAAAATACTCAAAAGTTGCAAAACAGATCATTGGGTTGACAATATTAAGCCATAACACTGAACCCTTGGGGAGGGCGTCCATAACGCCCATATACCCAATGCACGTAGGGCAAACGTAACAAATTATTTTCTTGCCGAATATTGTTAAACATGGTCATTACGGTTTCTCATCTAAAAATGTGTTTTAGTTTTTTGTATTTTAACTCACCAACTGCCTCGAACTAGAAGGGTACCCGCGTAATGCGGCGGCGGGTATTCGGTGACTATATTTGTGGCGAGCAAATATTTTTCATTTTAAACCTTTCCTTATTTAGCGTTGTCCTGAATACTTTAAAACGTAGTAGATATATGTTTTTTAAAAGTAGAACATTTAAATTATTACTATAGTGTAATGTGTGTTTAGAGGCTGAGATTAAACTTTGTTAGTTTGTGGGTTAGTTTTTAGGCTTTATGTATATGAAATATGTATTAAAAGGTAATTATAGTATAGACGTTTCTTTTTTTAAATCATATTGCAGAGTTTTTTTTTTTTTTTTTTTTTTTTTTTTTTTTTTTTTAATTGGGTTGTTATATCACATTGATTAAATGAGCTATTGCAAGTTAATGAGGTTTATAAATATTAGTGGCTCCTACAATTAATGAGATTAAAATTCATAATGTAATGTAACTCCTATTCATAAGTATGTGTTAGTTTAAAATCCTTCCAATTAAAGAAACGTTTTTGTCTTAATTTTTTAAGACTTCCTTTTTAGGAACTGCCTAAATGCATTATAATGTAGTTAAGATAGCTTGCGGCTAACGTATACAAAACAAATATTTCTCTATTTTATAAGCAAAACATTTTAAAGTTGTGTTTAGAGTAAAAAATAAATTTTGTACTAGATCTTTTTTAACCAAATGCTTGTAGGCTAAGGTGGTGTTTGATTTCGACTTAATTGACTTAATATGAGAAAAACTGAATTAATTAAGTCAAAAAAAAGTTTGAGTGACAGTTTGTTTGAAATGTTACATGAAACTTCGTTTTAAACCAAGTATTAATCTTTTATTTTGTGAGTATTAATCCTTGAGTCTTTGTGAAAAAAGAAAAGAAAAGAAGTCATTACTTCAATGCTTAAAAGCTTTTCAAAGACTTTTTGAAACATCATTTTAAAAGAGTGCTTAGAAGCATCGTTTTGAATCAAAAGTTTTATTGACAATGGACGTTTATCTTTTCTTAACGTTGTTTTTCAAACGTCACTGAAGTCTTGAGGTTGAAGAGGCGTTTAGAATTAGAATTTAGCTTTTTTGTCTACTTCATAATTACATATACAACTACGATACCAAATAACTAATTCTATGGCAACAACTAATACTGCCAGTTTTTAACAAAAAATTAAAGAAATTGATTATAGTTTAGTCTCAAAAGGGAGGATTTATCAGGTAGGGTGGCAACTGCACTTGTGATCAACTTCTTTTGCTTCAAACCAATATTTCGAATTATGGAACATATAACTTTAGGCTCATTTTAGTGGCTAGCAGTGTTGCAAAAAAAAAATCTACAAGATCGATTAATCGCCGCATAGGTGCTATAATGCAACAAACCTTACCTATTTATGTAACTGGGTCAAACAAATAGGTCAACCGTGATCAACGGCGGTCAATGGTGGTCAAACTTCCTGGAATCCTACAAATCTTGCCGGAAGTACTCAAACTCACCGTAAACTTATTTTTGATACTTATAGTAACTAATTAAATCTATTACAAGTTGTTTTTTAGAAAAAATTTTGCCAGAATTACATAAAACTCGCCAGAAATATACAAAACTTGGCCGAAATACCCAAAATTTGTCAAAAATGCCAATCCGATTAATTACCGATTAATCCCGCCTAGACCAATTACAAGTTAGAAGGTGGTCAACCGCCCAATTACTGATTCACGATTTTTGCAACCTTGGTGGCTAGCATGAGTCTAATGCCTATGTTTAATGTCTTGCAACTTATTTAACTCATAAAAGACAAATTGTTCTAAGAGCCTTATGTCTTATTTTCAAAACGATGTATATTATGAGCATCACTAAAGTATATTATGAGGATCATTAAAGTTTTTAACCCCATAAGCATGTTTGTCCCACATAGGATAAACAGAGAAAACTTGGCTACTTGATATACCATGGCATATATAAAATATTTGTGTTGAGGTTAGTGTCATGTTCTAGATGGTGTCAAAGTTTACTAATAATGAATAAATTATTGGGACTTTGAAATTTTCTAAAATTTAATACAAATTCTTAACTTTTTAGGTCATGTGTTTTTGTAACCTATAGTATCTACCCGTATTACCAATATTTTATTTATATAATAAAATAAAACCCTATTGAAAAATTTTCATTTCAAAAAAATACATTCATACTTTAATTAGTAATAATTGTATTTAAAAAAAAGATTTCAAAAAAATGCATTCATACTTTATTTAGTAATAATTGTATTAAAAAAAAGATTATTTTCTTATTAGGTAACATTTTATATTTATCCATAACACAAGTATAATGTAAGTACAAAATATATAGATAAGATGCAATTAACACAAGTAGAAGATAAATACAAAAAAATATAGATAAAATGCTATTAATAATAGGATTAAAATTTTTAAATAATTATCTTTAATAATAAAAAATTATAATTAAACATCATAAATATAACAAAACAAAGATTAAATTATTTATTTTTTAATAAATAAAAATATATGATTCAAAAAATTAAAAAAAAATACGCGCGTGCGCGGGTATTATAACTAGTTATCATGAAAGAAAATTACTATTCACTTCAAAATTTCATTTATACTCTTTTAATTTTGCATCATTTGACTTATATCTAATCGAGTTCTATCAAAACACTTATTATGCGTTTCATTTGACTTATAGGTTATTGAGTTATATAATTATTTGTTATTCAATAACTGATAAGTTGTTATTATTTAACACTTGAATAGTAATCTTTTTTATAATTAAAAATCAAGGTAGATAAGTTTTTTTTTTTTTTTTTTTTTTTTTTTTTTTTTTTTTTTTAATTATTATTATTATTATTATTATTATTATTATTATTATTATTTTCCAGTTTGCCCTTTTAATTTTGCATCACTTGACTTATAACTAATTGAGTATATAATTAGCTATTATTATTTAAGGCTAGATAACTGATAAGTTGTTATTATTTAACTACTTGTATAGTAGATTTTTAATAACTAATAACATAAGTAAATAAGTTTTATTATTTAACGACAAATTACTAATTTAGTGGTTGCTTGGATTAGCATAGTTTGTTGGAGTATTTGCGTACATCAATATGAAAAAGTTCGTACATCATGTTCTCGGCTATAATGACTTCATGATCAGTTTAACCTCATGTGCTTAAACAAGCTATAAACTCATCTTCCGCTATGCCAATTTTCAAGGAAGGAATGAAATGAATAATAAATTAGGGTATTTCAGTGTTTTTCAATTTATATATTAACTGCTTTTTTAGTTTGACTTTTAGTATCTTTTAACCCCATAATTTATATACTCTTAAGTTGCATTTTTCACTAAGAAAAACTTTTTACTTAAAATCTCATTTTAAATTTTATGTAACAATTATAAGTTTATTATGATCTTAATCCGCATTTAGAGTCAAAATATTCAATATTAAAACATAATTAAGAATTTATGTCAAAACTCGGTACGCGCACGAGTATTATAACTAGTACTGTATAAGCTATAAAAACTAGTTCAATAAATTGAGAAGAGTTAACATATTGAACTAGTCCGAAAATATTTTGATGTTAAAAAAACTCGACTTGTTCAATAAAAACTTGCTTAGCATCGGCTTTTGTTTTATATATTTTGATGTTTAAAAAAAATGAACTTCTTAGAAAATTTAACAAACTTGATCTAAACCATAACCCAATGGACCCGAGTTTGAACTTAAGCATCCCAATGGCAATTACTCATCAACGACCTTTTTGTTAGTCATGTCATCTTTTCATTTGCTTCTACCTGTCATAACTAAACTTCATCCAATGCAAAAAGATCTTTTCAAAAAGAGTTCAAATGAAAATTTAACAAGAAAAGTCTTTGTGGATAAAAAAAAAAAAAATCATTACAACGACGTTTAAAAGCTTTTCAAAGCCTTTTTGAAGCAAAAAAAGCTATCTCCCATTGAAGATGCTTAGTACTTGAATAATTTACTTCAAAGTAAAGAAGTCAGAACTGTGTATGTTAGACAAGAATCATTTAAAAAGACTTTAGAAGCATTTAGCATTTTGAATCAGAAGTTTGTTTGACAACAACCATTTATTTTATCTTAAAGATGTTTTTCAAATGCCACTTGAAGTCTCGAGATTGAAGAGGCGTTTAGAGTTAGTATTTAGCTTTTTTGTCATTTTACATTTCATAATTACATATATAACTACGATACCAAACAACTACTTATACGGCAACAACTAATACTGCTAGTTTTTAAAAGATGAATTAAAGACAACTATCTAAATTGATACATATTCTTAACTTTTTTAGGTCATATACTTTTATAAGACAACTATCTACCTTTATTATCAATTATCATAATAGTAATAGTAAATTACTATTCATTTTAAATTTTCACTTATGCCTTTTTAGTTTTGCATTATTTGACTTATATCTAATTGAATTTTATCGAAACACTTTTTATACGTTTCATTCTCATTTTTAACCCTTTAATTTTGCTATATTTGACTTATAAGTTATTGAGTTATATAATTAATTGTTATTCGATAAGTGATAAGTTGTTATTATCAACTACTTGAATAGTAAAAAAGTTTCTAATTAATAATAAAAGTAGAAGTTCTTTTATTATTTTTCAGTTTGCCACTTTGCCCCTTTTTGCATCACTTGACTCATAACTAATGGAGTTACATAATTAGTTGTCATTATTTAAAGGAAAGTTTACAAAAGTAGACCGGTATCAATGGTGTTTAGTCACTTTTTGGACCTCATGTGACTTAATTCAAAAATAGATTGGGGCGATCGGGCAACTTGTACAACCACCAACCATAAGTCGACACTTAGCATGTACTTGGGGCACTTGTCAAACACATGGTTGGGTTGCCCAGACGTCCGGTCTATTTTTGAGAAAAAATTAAGATAGGTCTAAAAGGTGAATAAAAGTGTTGCGACCGGTCGATTTTTGAGATAAAATTAAGATAGGTCTAAAAAGTGAATAAAAGCGTTGCGACCTGTCTAATTTTTCCTTATTTAAAGGTACTAGACGAGTACCCGTGCATAGCAACGGATTTTCTAGCGGCAAATAGTTATAGGTGTCATATTATAGTTAAGTATTTTATGTAACGTTTATAAATAAAACATAAAACAATAAAAAAGATGTGTGGAAAGTTCTCTTTTAGCTGATCGAGAAGATGAAGCTGATGGTTGTTCCACAGAATCACAAATTTATGCTTGAATTTTAACACAACAAATAGACTAACAGTTTAATGAATGAGTGTATAATGAATGTGAAAATGATGTATCCTTAACATAAATAAGACCTTAGGCCTCTTAATAGACTATTACCCACAGAAAAGCTGGACCAACTGTGATCACTGATAAAAACTATTAACCACAGAAGATCTTGACTAAATGTGATATCTCATGGAGCAGGTAACTAAACCCACTTGACATTTCTTGACGGGTTTTGCCTAGAATTCTAGCCATGATGTATATTTATGGGCTTATGGTAGATTCAAAAGTGCGAAAACCTTTTCATAATAAAGAAAGTGCTCAAAGTGTTAAAGTGAATGAAATTAGAAGATTGAGTTTTTACAGGGTTATAGGTTTAATGGTTCCGGTTCTTGATAATGCAATAACCTTTTCATAACAAATGAACAGACCACCTGAATGACACACACCATGCCAAACTCATTCAGACATTATCAAGAATATCTGGTGTGCCTTGATTACACCTTATCCTAACATGTGATCAATTAGAAAAAATAATCGTTGTGGAATTTCTTAAAATTGCAAATGATTCAAATCAATCGTGATATAAAAATTAACTAAAGGGGTTACTTAATTGTTGAAGGGCTTGAATTCAATGTGGTTTTTTACATTTTATAAAGTGCATGCAATAAAAAATATGCAATTAAAATCATGAAAGTAGAAACAAAGAAATAAGTGAACACATTTCTTTAAACTTTCTTGGTAAGCTTAATAGTGACCATTTTTGGATGATGATGATGAAGGGTTTTCTAAATGATGGTTTGATACTTTGTGCATGAATAAAATCCTGGTGCGTTTTTTAATGCGTAATTGGGGTGGGTTACAACTGGTAACATGAGGCTTACATGAGAAGATTTAAGAAAAAGTCTTATTTACTTAATAAGTGATCAATTCAAAATTTTACGCATGTTCCATTCCAGATCAATATTTCCTTTATTCACCCTAAATGCCCTTTTGGCATTCAAGGTTCAAGGGTAGAATAGACGAGTACCCGTGCATAACAACGAGATTTTATAGCGACAAATAGTTTATTCATAAAGTTTATAGGTTATAAATGAAAAATAATAAAAGTTTGAAGATTTGGGAATTAAACATAATGTTTAGAAACCCGGTTCGACCCGGGTGGTTCAACCGGTTGAACCATTCTGGTCGAAAAATTGGTCGATTTAAACCGGGTCAACTTGCTAGGTTGGATCGAAAACGGGTCAAATTAAACCGGTTAAACCCGTCGGGTTTGAAGCATCCCGGGTCACCCGGTTTGTGATTTGTATTAATTGGTTGTATTTAATTTGGTAGATATGTTTTTAATTGGTTGTACAATGTGAATAAATTATTGTACTTTTAAGTAATGAGGTGTTTTAATAAGAGTATTAATTACATTTCATAATTTCCTTTAATAAATTTTTTTCAAGATTACCACTTTTTAAGATTGACCATTTTTTCAAGATTGACCATTTTTCCTTTATATGTAGTATAGATATAAGGGGGTGGCAACCTTGCCTCACTTTGCCTCCTCTTTTAAAGAAAACAACCAATCATGGTTGTCCAACTCATATTTTGCCTAATCTTGCCTAAACCTTATTTTTTAGTGACAATCTTGCCTAAGTTTTTGTCTAATCAAGCATTAAATGTTTATCAATAACAAAATTTAAATTAAAAAAACATAAATAAATAACAACTATTTTATTAATAATAATTCAATAATTATTACATAATACTTAAAAAAAACATAAATAAAACTAAAAATTGCAAGGCCATCCATACTTTGATTAGGATGTTGCGGACGCGTGAATTGGGATGGACCGGGTTGTGATCGAGACCCACGTCCTCGACCTTTGTGTGAGCTTGAACCATGTTTGGATTGATGATCCATAGTTGTTTTTTGAAAGAGATTGATTTGAATGTTTGGAATATATTTGAAATATTATGTGTAATTTAAATTGTAAATTGTGAGATTTTAAAGGGGTTTTTTTTTTTTTTTTTTTTTTTTTTTTTTTTTTTTTTTGGAAAACATCCCCAACGTCCGGATCCATCAATGCAACGTTCAAATTCTTCTTGGAAATTGCTTGTGCCAAATCGGTGTATTCTACCGCAAGGCCTGCCGATTTTTGCTTGCCGAATGTATGGCAATGGGCATTGCCGATCGGCACCTCTTGCCGAACCCATTTTGCCGATGGGTTGCCACTACCCTAACTGATAATTTGTTATTATTTAACTACTAGAATAGTATATTTTTTTATAACAAATAACAAAAGTAGATAAGTTTTATTATTTAACTACAAATTACTGATTTAGTGGTTGCTAGGGTTGCTTGGATTAGCTTATTTTGTCATAATATTTGCATACATGAACTGTTCTCGGCTTATAATGACTTCATCAACTTTTTTTTTTTTTTTTTTTTTTTTTTTTTTTTTTTTTTTTAGACCCTTTACTTTGTTCATAGATCTTGAAACCAGACTTATCCCCAAAAGAACCACTTTTTACTAAACAAAAACTTTTTACTTAAAAACTCATTTTAACATTTGACTCATACTCATAGTAATAAACTAATAATGTCAAACGTTTTATTTAATACTCGCTACACTTATCTAAACAACTTTCTTAGATGGCTTAAGTCAAAACACATATATCTTATGTGACAATTATAAGTTTATTATGATCTTAATCCATGTTTATAATCGAGGCGAATAAACACTCAAACTTAGAAGCTAGATACTTTACACGGATAAAATATTTAGGTTCGGACGTAGATATTTACCAATATTAGGTGATCACTTTTTGAGATAATTAGTTGTGTTTCTTAAACTAATAAAATTTACCAAAATTAGGTGACCACTTTATATAAAGAAAGTAAGACATTTTTGAAACAGAAAAAAATTCATAAAAACAAGTTATATTATGCGCCTTGAAATAACATAACTTGACATGTAAATAATTGTTAAAATAAAAGTTAGTTTCAACCAAATCCAAGTTGGCCAGACTAGTTAAAAATGTTTTGTTATATTTGTTTAAATTTTTTATTGATAAATTATGTACACTTTATAATAAAATGAGTATTAAGAAATAAAAGTGAATTTGCAAAACTATTTCCAATATAAAACTGTAATAAATTTGAAATCGTCCGTAGTATAAAATTAATCCCGATGCAACGCGCGGGCATTTTAAATCCTTGTTCATCTTATTTTTGCTAACTTTCTGGACTAGTAGTCTAGTATACATTGACTGTTACAGAAAGTAATAAAGTAAACAAAATATTTACACTAGATGAAAGGTTAGATGCATGGGAATATCCAGCACATGACACTGTCCGCATTCGTTAAGACAAGATTTTGACCATTTGATGGAGCAATGAAGTCAACGCCAAAAACTTACTGCGTTTCAGACATTTCTATGGGCAAAATTTGATCGCAAAGAGGAGGCATCTCCTAACATGAATGTTAACGCGGAATAACAATATTCACTAATATTGGGCAATTATACAGTAATTTAGTTAATCTATACAGGCATAAGAACTTAAGAATGACAAGTAAGTTGCTCCGAAAAACAAGTATAAACTAAATAAATAATACACATGGGCTCAATACAAAAAAAGAAAAGAAAAAACTCTTCAGTGACAACCTGCAATGGAATTTCTATTGATACAGGTCCTTTTGTATATTAGGATGGGATTTTATGAAGTAAAACTAATCAACATTGACAAGTCTCTTATCTCACACTAATTGCAAAAAAAAAAAAAAAAAAAAAGGACAGACGGCTATACAATTCATACATCTTCTACATGAAGTAACTGAGGAGCTTTTTCTTTGTGGATCCTCCTTCACCATATAATTCATTCCATTGGAGTAACTCATTCATATTTGCAAACTCTCATGACTTGCGCATACCTGAAAGTTCCAATTTGCACATTAGTTTCCCTTTTGCTATAAATTTATAAAAACTGCACGAGTACAAAAAAATCTGTGCCGTTGACTCAAAGTTTTTAGTATAATATACCTGATCATGTGCATAATTAAAATCATCCAAATTTAGAGGACGGACATCTGCACTGCTATGCAAAGCAGGTGGTGGTCTATTTTCTGCCAATGCCAAAGCATTATCCTTCAGAATCAAAATACAATATAATCAGAATGCCATATAACACATTACCTACTATTATAACAAAGGGAAGTAGACTTAGGTTTAGTGGCAAAACAGGCTGGTCAACTGGGTTGTACAACCGGTAAAAACAGGTAACTTTATGGTGTCGAGCTCAAAATAGATCTGTCAAGTTGAGGCCAAAACTTTTCATTTAACTTTTTTTTACATTGTTATGAAATTCATGTATTTGGCATGATGTAGGACATTGTAATTATTTGAATACATTCTAGGAGACTACTGATGTGTTCAGCCCATCTGAAGCGTTTCCATGTGTAGTTTTTTTTTACATAATGGACTAGTCAGTAGTAATAAACAACCCAAATTGGGATGTTTTTAGAAGCTAAAATTGCCACTACTAGAATTTTTTGTAAATTTAGACATGACGGATAGTAATAGAGAAAAAGCAAACCTTCTTTTCCTTTTCCAAAATTTCTCTTATTGGACAGTGGGCGGCTATCACGCAAAGATTCTGTAAATTTAATCAGATAAACCAACAGTTCAGATAACCACAACCAAAAGGAGAGTGATAGATGAAAAAATAATAGCAGTCTGAACACAGATATATATATATAAAAAAAAAAAAAAAGAAAAGAAAAAAGATAGATAGACCTTTAAATCACTTCCTGAGTACCCATCAGTCATAGCAGCCACTGCTTCAAGATCCATACCAGGTGCCAATTCTTCTTTTACCAAAATTACTCTGAGAATTTTCTCCCTGTTTGCCGCATCTGGTAAATTTACCATCAACCTGCAATCGAGCCAGAAACAATAGCTTGGTGAGCACATACTAAATCATATATATTTTTCTGATTTCGATGAGATACTATGTACTAATAGGGGCAAGCTCAACCCATTTTCCACAAAATTTGCCACGCTGGTTTATATAGCCCGTAACCTCCGATGGGATGAATGGTTCAAAAGTCGGCGAAGGTTTTTCAAATTCTTAAACAACTTACTTAAATGTAAAACGAACTCATATTTACAGAATTATATCCATTCTTTTTGCAAATTGACATTTTGATTGAGTCGTTAAAGGTGAACGAATTGCATATCAAGTGGCTTCCAAGTTTTGTATTTGGTATAAAGTTCATAGTGTTAATGCATGGATAAAGTAAGTTAAAGCTATAAATTGTCACTAAAATTTGTAAAAGCCGTATATATAAAACTTGATGTGTGTGTCCAATTGAAAACAATGTTTTTTTTTTTTTTTTTTTTTTTTTTTTTTTTTTTTTTTTTTTCAAAGAGTAAACTGTTATGGTCACATCCCACATCGCCTTGTGGCCAAATAGTCACATGTATAGGTTGCTATAAAATGGGTGCCCAAATAAAATGAAAGCATATCATCTTTCAGAATTACATCATTTTGGAAGGTTTTTGCAAATCATTGGAAAAAAAATTGGACCAATAGCAGAGCTCGATTTGGCAAAATCGAGCAACATGATTGGTTAATAAAAAGTCAAAATTGAATCCAATTTGGTCAAACATTACAAAAAATCGTTTTATAAACTGATTAGGGAAAAATTACTATATATATTAAATCACGTTTAATACGACGTCGTCTATTAAACGGGTTACTTTGCTTTTATTTCAGCTACACGGCCCACGCCATGGTTCTAATACTTTAGTAGGCCCAACATCTAAATATGTTTTATGGTTTGTGTGGCTATGGTTTTTCTTTTTTACCGACTACATGTACGATGCTGTGTATTCCTAGAAGGTTCTTGAAAAGTTTTTTTTATCATTTTCCAGTAGAAGTAAACCAGTCCAAAACACTCAAAAAATATATATATAAAAAAAATAAATTAACGACCACTGTAAATTCATATAATCACTACAATCTAGCTTTCAAAAGGTGGTACCTATGTTATTTATGCTGTTGTATTTGTTCTCTAGCTTCTTTATTTTGACATTTACGTTTTAATTGTTGCCTTGCATCTTTTATGCTGTGTGATACTACTGATGCATATGTATTACATATAAATACTTGCTAAGTAAATCTTTAGCTAATGTTCTTTCACAAATACTATTGTTACTTTATGGATACTATTATATTTAGCTTTCTCTTGCATACATGTATGTGAATGCCTGTTATACAAAGACGAAATCATACTACGTCTAACATTAAACAAATACTTAAATTCTTACGCAAATAATATATCTAAAAATCTTAGATAAATTCTTGGCCAACTACAACGTCCCGCCGCAACGCGGCGGACCGACGCCCCACTCGTTAAATAATACACATGGGGGTTGATGGTAATTCGTTAATTGTTAAGGATCTAAACGTAAATACATAGAAACCAAACGGGACTCAGCCAAAGAAGCCCCATACCCAGAGAATCCTCCATGATGCTCCGATTCATAGCAATCAAATCCCACACAATCCACATTCATCACAAAAAGCAAAAAGAAAGAAAAACGAAGAAAAAAAAAGCAACGAACAGCGAAAAGAAAACCGTAGATCAACATCCTACAGTTCGATATCAAAGGTATGTTTATTGATTAATTATTTTAACTTATATTAATTATCGACTTGGTGATTTATATATTAATTTAGGTTCTTTGCAATTTTTTGGTAAAGATTAAATCCTGATGCAAAAATATCAAAACTTGATGGTGGGTTTTCAACGTTTAAGCCAAATTTGGTGCTTTGATTGTTTTGTTTGCGAATATTAGTTTAGAATTGTTGAATTAGTTTAGAAAAAGGAATGCAGCTCTGTGGATAAGAGTTCAAACCATTTGAGACATTCCCTTTTTAAGAATTGATTGTTATTTGAGCCATTTGATTACTTGAGATTCGAAACATCCTAAATCGATCTATCTGTAAGTAAATGGGTCACTTCACATGGTAATGCGTCTTTTCAGGGTTCTCCATGTTCACTTTCATCTTTAGAGAACCAACAACAAGCAGCTGCAAACAATGAAATCTACGGAGCTTCAAGGCAGTGTGAAACAGATACTGGAACACTAACATATTCATCATATTATTCATTACTAATGGAGAATGTATTCCCCGAGAGGCCTGGTCAGCCTGACTGCCAATTTTGCATGAAGACTGGGGTGATTCCCATGCCTGACTGTGACCTGAGTCCAATTGGGCTTCCTTTACGTCCGGTTAGTTGCACAAATGTGGTCTGTTTATAATTATGTTTGTTATTTGACTTCGATATATGTATACGATGAAGTCAAGTAAACAGTATGCTCACAAGTAAATCACTGGAATCCAGGTTAACGAGGTTCGTATGTTCCATTGCCCATTTTATATAGACAATATCCTATAATTTAGTATTAGAAATATTTGGTCACTTCCTCTATTTACTAGATCAAGGATATGTCAGTATCTTTATGAAGACAATATAGCTAGAAACTTCCTATTGTATATAAAGTTGAACTTAGAGGTTCACAGCTAAAAAGACAAGTAGTAAGGACTAACCTCCGGATATATAAATCTAGCATGGCAAGTGGATTATAGTCAAATGGAGCAGCTCCTAATTATTCTAATACAGTATTACTTATAATAAATATTATAACTTATTTGATATTCTTTGCATAATTTAGTGCAGAAGGATTATTTGGAGAAGATTGTTAGAGATGACCGTTTTTGGAAAAAAGATAAAGCGGATTCTTTATTAAAGAGTGGAAATTCACAGAATGATGAACCTAAGTAAATAAACATGTTTATTACTAATTTGTTATTAAAAAAATACACAACTTATGCCCGTGGGCGTCAATATATGTGCGTATGAGATGTTTATTTTTATACATCGGCTTTATTGCAAATTTATAACTTTAGGTGGCAAATAGGTTAACCCTTTTTGATTTAACCAATCACCACCGCCTTCTCGCTTATGTAAGTATAGAATCTATAGGTATTATTCTTTGTCATCTCATTGATTTACTTATTCGACCCATTTAGTCATTACACAAGTTGATATGCATTGTGTTTTATCTCATACAGGTCAAAATAAATTAATTAAAACCCGTGTGTCTTCGGTTTAGTGTCCTATAAAAGTTTTGTGACGAATTCTATTGTTTCTAAGGTAAAAGGTAAAAGTGTTCTAATACATAATTTATGTTCATTTATTTTATCATAAGTACGTTTTTCAGGTTTTTGAACCTAAATTAACTTTGCAGGTCTTTTATAGTTTTTTGAACCTAATGAGGAAGAAGGAAAATACTGTCACCTCGAACACGACATGAGGAATATTTTACGCTTTAGTTGGTTGCTTTTGCTCGAATTCAGGTTCAACCATGTATATTCTTGGAAGAATGTGGTCTATCTTTTGAACAATGTAAAAGACTTGCGTTTTAAATTCTTTCTGTTTATAAATTGGTTTTGTACGGTGTGTATTTTATTAATGTTATGCTAGAAGTCAATATAGTATCTGGTGAGTGAGGAATAAAATGCTAAAATAATTATAACCACCTAATTAATCAAGTGTGTGTATTAGAGAAGGGGTATCATAACGTCATTCAGGCTCCAATCCGATGTGCATGCACAGTGGTCTGAGCCATTTTGGTGCCACCGCCCCTGTGCCATTTCTCAAGTGAAGTAACTACGCCGCTCCAATTCGAAGTAAGCCATAAAACTTTTGAATCTTTATTCTAAATAACTCAAACTAAACAAAGTTTGAATTTTGAACATTAATTTACTAAATCGACAAAACAAGACTTGAAGCCCTAGAACACTTTGCTGCTACTAATCCAGAGCCATCTAACCTCAATTAATACGACTGTAAACCAAAACCAAGCCAATTAACAAACACAACAGTTTCACATATGAAAATAAGTAACACAAATTGAAGATGATAACATCTTCGTTGAAAGTTATTTAAATACGTTTTTAGCACAAATTAAAATTTAAACCATTGCTATACTTTTACAAAATAATACCACGTATATATATAAGTAATATAAGATTTGAAGAAAAACGAGATTTATACAACAAAGAATGAAAACATAAAAACAAGTATAATCGTAACAGAAATCATATTCTTATTTTGCATACAATTAAAACCATTTAGGAAACATTGATTTGTTTATATTTAATCAATAATCTTATATAAATAACACTTTAATAAAAAAACATGTGCGTGCACGGGTATTATAACTAATATGTATCGGGTATTATAACTAATATGTATCTAATAATAAAAGAATAAAAAATAAAAAGTTGATTACAATCATTGTTTGGTTAATATGTATTTTTAGTAGTTGCCTAGCACAAGGAAGAGTTATAAAGGTCTCACCACTATTACTTTCTATCTATGTGGGACAAACCATTTATGTATAATGTTATACCATAATCTACATTCTACAACATATAGAATCACAAGAAGATAAATAACTTGTTTTTATAACATAGAACACCTTAAGTTGTTTCACTCAATTGCTATAAAGTCTTTTAATTTCCTCGTGGATATGATAAATTTAAACATAAAGGCCCAATGTCTATTTAATTATCAAACTAAGTGAAACTTACACCACTTTTTTTTATTCACACACCACAATGTTACATCATTAATGCACATGTTACAACATACTATATGTATAATTGTGGTGTGTGAATAAAAAAAAGTTGTGTAAGTATCACTTCCCATTTATATATGATATCTGATCAATCCGTTTGTGTAAATCTAAGATTCAGTACATATAAATTGTACACAACCAAAACATAGAGAAGCAAAGCAAAAACCAAAACATCAAACTACCACAATCAGGGGAGGTCATCAAGCGGATTAGCGATCCAAATCATCGACCAGTTAACAACGATGATAGATGATTTATCGATGGGCTAGCATACAAAAGAGCAATTTATTTTGCTTATATCCTAAGTTTGTGGCTATTCTGGTGGATATAAAAATTGCTACATTACTCTTCTCAACATGTTAACAAAACCAACCAGAAGCTTTATGATTATCTCTTCAAAAAGATAGAAAGGAAACTAGTTGTTTTGTGCAATCTTACAAGATACAAAATTTTATGTATGATTTCTTTTACTTGTTACATGAAAGGATCGGATTAATGTCGTCGGTAGCACGAGAGGTAGATGTGGCAATTTGTGCCCAAAATAAAAAAAATGGGCTAAATGGGCACATTTTTAAAAGATTTTGGTACATTTGGACCCCCTCTTTTTTTTGAAATGGGCATATATTGCCCATTTAGAAGTTAAATGGGCATAATGGGCACACATGTTTCTCTCAAAATTGGAGAACATTTAATGAAAAACTTATGGATATATTACTTAAATATAAATGAGGTGTTACGTTTGAGGAATTTTTGTTGACGTTTTAAGTCTTTTCTAAAGTGATTCGTATAACATGCGCCCGTTTGGCCCGCGCCCGTTTAGTCCGCGCCCGTTTTACCCGTAGCCCGTTTAGCCCATAGTCCGTTTAGCCCGTAACCCGTGCCCGCCCGGCCCGCCCGTTTTGCCACCTCTAACGAGAGGGAATAACAATGTAGGCATGCAGCACGGTTCCATCCATGCTTAGACTATCGCCTCACTTTATTACGTACTGACGTTTGTCGAGCTCGTGCTCGTCTCAACTAAACTCCTACTTTTGGTAACCATGACTCGAATATGTGATGTAATCACAGGTAGGGGCGAGCAAACAAAACCGAAAAAACCGACCGAAACTAAAAACTGATGGCTCGGTTTTTAATTTTTCAAAAACTGGAAAATACGGTTAGATTTATGTTTTCGTCCAAAAACCGAACCGAACAAATCTTATTGTATAATAATATATGATCGATATAATATGAATAAATAACTAAATAAATTCATATTTTGTGGGTTGATTATAGTATATGTTTCTTAACGTTTATGTTTATATACGTGTTTATCGTGTCGTGTGTTTACTTGATAATATATCAAATATATGACGATGATCATATTATATGTATGTTCACTTGCATGTGCGTGTCTCATCTATATGTGAGTAATTATAGAATTATGCAATAAACTTTATTATACTTAGATTGACAAATAATAATAATAATAATAATAATAATAATAATAATAATAATAATTTTATATGTAATACAAGTTTGTTGGTATAATTTGTCATGCCCAAATATAAACGTTTAGAAACCGGAAAAAACCGAAAAACAGGTAATAAACCGGAAAAACCGAACCGCCAAAAACCAAACGGTTTCGGTTTTGGATTCTATAAAAACGGAATATTTCGGTTCGGTTTCGGTTTTTGCCAAAAACCTCCCCAAACCGAACCATGCACACCCCTTTCAACAATTCATGGGACGGCCCTGGATAGCGAAAAAACTCGAACCCGACAGGGTAATCCGAAACCTGTCTAAATGGGGCAGGGCAAGGCATGCTAATCGTGTTACGCGGCGGGTTTGAGGCTTAAACGGGATTTTTAATCGGATTTTGGGCGGAGGGAATCCTTGCCCCGCCCGCCCAGTGTTGCCTAGGTAATTTACCGGGATATGCCTTCCTTATTGGGTGGGGGGCTCGGTACCAAAAAGGTACACGGACTTGAGATGGTTCCGCCAAATACCATTTTATATTAACCATTCTATTAACTAACTAAAAGAGTTGATAGGAACAAACTAAATCAAAAGAGCAAGAAAGATTAGTCCTTCTTAACTCCTGAAGCCTTGGTTATTTTTTAATTTCGTCAATCACATAATTCGTGAGAATGAAAATGTTGGCCTTAGAGCATCAAGAACATTGACGATGAAATCATCAAACAATTTTGCCACATTTGCCGTTTGCCACCGTACTAAGGATATACTGATCTCTTTTCTACTCTTAGCAGTGATAATGAAAACTTAAACCCATTTAATGTTTTTACTTCTTGTTTTTATTCACTAGAGAAAATACTCAAAAGTTGCATAACAGGTTTTGACAATATTGAGCAATAACACTGAACTCTAGGGGAGGGCCTCCATAACGCCCTTATACCCAATGCACTTGGGCAAACGTAACACATTATTTCCTTACCGAATTTTGTTAAACATAGTCATTATGGTTTATCTATAAAAATGTGTTGTAATTTTTTGTATTTTAACTACTTTGAGCTAGTTATCACCAACTACCTCAAATAGCTTGTGGCTAATGTATACAAAACTAAATGTGTGTTTAGTTGATGGAATACCCTATTTTTTTAAGGAATTTTTTCGTAAGAAAATGGGAAAACTAAAATCTGTTTAGTCACATTTTTTTCTTAACAATTTTCAAAAAACGTGAAATTCTCACTTTCTAAATTTTAACTATAACAATGAAAACCCTAATTTACCTTTCTCCACTTTTCTCCCTAATAAATGAAAAATAGAACTCCATCTAAACGGGCTTTTTCTCCCTAACAAAACAAATCCTATTTTATATGCAAAACATTATACAGTTGTGTTTAGAATCAAAACTAAAATATGTACTGTAGATCTTTTTTAACCACATGCTTGTAGGCTAAGAACATAAATGAGACAATGTGTGTGATAGATGGACATACAACCTATTGGAGAAGTCACAAATGTTTGGATGACATTTTGTTTGAAATATTAAATGAAATTTCGTTTTAAACCAAGTATCAATCATTTATTTTGTGAGTACTGATTTTCAAGTCTAAAAAAAAAAAAAAAAAAAAAAAAAAAAAAAAAAAAAAAAAAAAAAAAGGTCATTACTCCAACGCTTAAAAGCTTTTCAAAGACTTTTTGAAGCAAAAAAGCTATTTTCTACCTCTCAGTGGAGATGCTTAGTACTAGAATAAACAATTTTTTCAAAGTAAGAAGGCAGAACTTTGAATGTCGGACAAAGGATCTGTTAAGAAGCATTTAGCGTTTTGAATCTGAAGTTTTAATGACAACGGACGTTTATCTTACTCAACATTGTTTTTCAAATGTCACTTGAAGTCTTGACGTTGAAGAGGCGTTTAGATACATTGTTTAGCTTTTCGTCATTTTACACTTTATAATTACATATACAACTAAGATACCAAACAATTACTTCTACGGCAACAAGTTAACAGCCGCTTCAAACCAATATTTGGAACTATGGGATATATAACTTTAGGCTGATTATAGTGACTATCATGAATCTAATACCTATTTTTAATGTCTTGCAACTTATTTAACTCACAAAAGACAAATTGGTCTAAGAGCCTTATGTCTTATTTTCAAAAACTGATGAACAGTTTGCCTAATGTATATTATGAGGATCACATAAAGCCCGATACTAAAGTTTTAACCCATAAGCATGTTTCTCCCACATAGGCTAAAGAGAGAAAGCTTTGCTAGTAGATAATACATGGCGTATACGAAGCATTCGTGTTGAGGTTAATGTCACGTTTTAGTTGTTGGCAAAGTTTGATGGTAATGAATAAATTACCGTAACACTGCTAATAGCTAAAAATTGATGCAGATTCTTAATCTTTTTAGGTCATATACTTTTGTGAGTTTTCATCTAGGTCATATACTTTTGTGAGTTTTCATCTCACTTTGCTAACTTTATGGATTAGTAGTCTAGTATACATTTGACTGTTACAGAAAATAAGAAAGTAAACAAAATATTTACACTAGATGAAAGGTTAGGTGCATGTGCATGTGCATGTGCATGACACTATCCGCATTGGTTAAAAAAATATTTTAACCATTTGATGAACAATGAAGTCAATGCCAAACACTTACCGCGTTTCAGACATTTCAATGGGCTAAATTTGCTCCGTAGAGAGGAGGCTTCTCCTAACATGAAATGTCAATGAGGAATAACAAAATTCGCTACACAGTTAAAGGCATAGAAAGTAAATATCAGGCAATTATGAAGAGATTTAGTTAATCTATGCCTTGATGTCTTGAGGTTGAAGAGACGTTTAGCATCTGTCTTTGTCGATACCTTATTTTCAGAAAGATTGATGAACGGTTTGCCTAATGTATATTATGAGAACCACATAAAGTTTGTCCCATATAGGCTAAAGAGAGAATACTTTGCTAGGTAATATACCATGGCATAAATGAAATATTTGTGTTGAGGTTAGTGTCACGTTTTAGTTATTATCAAAGTTTGATGGTAATGAATAAATTCGCATCAATCTTTGTTAGACGGCTACAAATTGGTACATACTCTTAACTTTTGTAAGTCATATATTTTTGTAACTTTATTAAGTCATGTACTTTTAACTTTTTTAAGTCATATACTTTTGTAAGTTATAGTTTGGGATAATCACCAAAATAGATTGGGCAACCATGGTGAATTCGGTTCCTGCCCCAAATCAAAAAATATCTTTTTTAGACAGGGCAACTGAGCAACTGATGAAGTGTCACTTTCTGCAAGTGACAAGTGTTGATTGTTTGTCAGTTTTTTGGGCAATAGTCGCCAATTTTTGGACAACTGGGGGCACTTGTCATCATATGGGTCGAGTTACCCAGTTGCTCTGTCTAAAAAGAATATTTTTAGATCTTGGGACAGGAACCGAATTCACCATGGTTGCCCGTTCTATTTTGGTGATTAACCCTTATAGTTATCTTCCCATAATAATAATAATAATAGTTATCTACCCATGTTGATGTTGTTGAGGATTTGGTTTTGGATGAGCTTGGTGGTTTCGATTTACCTCTTCTTGATTCTTTATTCTCTAAGGGGCTGCGTACTGTTAAATCCATCCCTCCCAAATGTCGTTTGGAGTTCTCTCGTGTTTTGAAAGGAGCCCTTGACAAGGTAATCTGTGCACCTGATGACATTTCTCGTTGGGTAAGTTTGTTAGTCTTGCCACTTTGTCTCCTTAAAACCTTTTGCCCGAGGAGTAATCAAGAATGTAGGTCGGCCAATAAGCGCCAACGCCAGGAAGAATATATTGTTAATGCTATTCGGGCTTGGGGCACCCCTAGTGGTAGTATACAGATTGTGCGTGACGTTTTAGCCGAGCCCTCACCTGTTTGGTCTAATATTGATGATGACAGTTCGGATTTGGGTGACCGCAATGTCAAGCAATGTAAGAGGAAGATTTGTGATGGTCATTATACTGCTGCGGTCAGAGTTCTTTCGTCTTCTGGTATTGCACCTTACGATGTTTCTACTCTTGAGGACTTAAAAGCTAAGCACCCTTTCCAGTCTGCTCCTCTTTTGCCTGATATACCTATTGATCATCACCACCTTACTGCATCTACTGCTACGGTTCTTGACATGATTAAGAGTTTCCCTCGTGGTACTTCTTGTGGGCGAGATGGTTTGCGCGCTCAACACCTTTTGGATTGTTTAAATGGTGCGGCTGTGGCTATTTCTGATGATTTGATCGCATCTATCACCCAAGTGGTGAATCTTTTCCTTGCTGGTAAATGCCCGAGGGAGTTGGGTGAGTACATTGCTAGTGCTCCTCTCACTCCCTTAGTCAAACCAGGTGGGGGTATCCGTCCTATTGCTGTTGGGATTGTTTGGAGGCGATTAGTTTCCAAGGTGTGTGCGTCCATGATTGGCCATTCTTCAGACGGTTATTTAGATGATTTACAATTTGGTGTTGGGGTATCGGGAGGTGGGGAGGCTATTCTTCATGCAGTAAATCGTTTGGTTGAGGATCGTGGGGGTGATGTTGGTCTTTCTATGTTGTTGGTTGATCTTAAAAACGCTTTCAACATGGTGGATAGGGCTGTTATGTTGCGTGAGGTTCGGCTTCATTTTCCGGGTATTTCACAATGGGTGGAATTCTGTTACTCTAGCCCTGCCAGATTATATTATGGTGAGCATACTCTTTGGTCTCATCAAGGTGTGCAACAAGGTGATCCGCTTGGGCCTCTTCTTTTTGCTTTAGTGTTACATCCTCTGGCATGTAAGATTAGAGACTCTTTTAACCTTTCTTTTCAAGCATGGTATCTGGATGATGGTACTATTATTGGAGATACTTTGGTTGTGGGTAAGGTTTTAGAGTTGATTATGATGGATGGACCTAGTCGTGGCCTACACCTTAATGTTGATAAAACTGAGGTCTTTTGGCCAAAGGAAGACCCTAGAAGCAGATATGCGGGTGTGTTCCCTCCCAATATTTCTCGCCCTTTACATGGTGTTAAATTATTGGGTGGGCCTGTTAGTGTCGATTTTGAGTTTGGTAGTAAGCTGGTTTTGAAAAGGGTGGCTAAAACCATTGATCTTATGGATGCTGTTGCTAAACTTAACGACCCCCAATGTGAGTTGTTGCTACTCCGTGCATGCGCAGGTATTTCCAAGTTGTATTTTTCTATGCGCACATGTTCCCCTAGAGTCTTTGAGTGCGCTCAGGTTTCTTTTGATGCGGCACTTCGTTCTTCTTTGGAACGTATTGTCACTGCTTCTGGGCCTGGTTTTGGTGATTGGCAGTGGAGACTTGCTACCCTTCCCTTTGCCTTTGGAGGGCTTGGTGTTTATTCTGCATGAGATGTCTTGAAATATGCTTTTCTTGCGTCTAGACTTCAATCTGCTAGCTTACAGACTAAGCTTCTCCATAGTTCTGGTATTGTAACTGCTGGTCCCTCCTTTGATGATGCTTTATGTACTTTTAATATGGATATGGATATTGACCTTTTGAGTAACCTAAGCGAGGTCGCTGCCCCCAAACTCATGAAGAAATTGGCAGATATATATTTCGATCGGGTTACCCAAACTGTTGAATCTACATTCCATCTTTCTCCTCGACAGATGGCGTTATGGAGCTCTCTAAAGGAGGATCATACTTCAGATTGGCTCAGGGTGGCTCCTATATCTAGATTGGGTCAAACTATGAATGCCCGAACATACCGTTGTGTGTTGTGTTATCGGTTGGGTGTTCCTCTTTTCACTGTTCAGGTACCTTGTTCAGCTTGTTCTCGTGTTTTTACTGGAGATATTTATGGGGATCACGCGGTTTCTTGTGCCGGTATTGTTGGCATTAAACATCGGCATAATATTGTGCGTGATGTGCTTGTTGATATATGCTCTCGGTCCGGAATTTCAGCTCGTAAGGAGGTGGATATTGGGCTTTATGGTGATAGGGATAGATCTTTGCGCCCAGCTGATATATTACTTTACTCTTGGGATGGTGGGCTTGATGTTTGTGTTGATCTTACGGGGTCGTCACCTTTGACGCAATCTGGTATGATTGATTTTATGCCAGGTCGTGTGGTTGTTGAAGCTGCACAACGTAAACGTGTCAAATATGAGGCCAAATGTAGGGATATCGGTTATGGGTTCCTCCCCTTCTCTTTCTCCTCTTTTGGAGAACTTGAGAAAGATGCAGTAACTCTTCTAAAGCGTATTCGACGTTTCTCTACGACTCAAGACATTGGAGCGCGGGCTGCTGTTCATATTTTTAATAGGATTGGTTTTGCTATCGCTAGAGGTGTGGGGGCCCAGCTGGTTTCTCGGCTCCCCACCAATTTCTTGTAAAAATCCTATTTTTTGTTAATAAATGTGATGGTTATAATAATAAAAAAAAAAAAAAAAAAAAAAAAAAAAAAATAATAATAATAATAATAATAATAATAATAATAATAATAATAATAATAATAATTTCTTGTAAATTCTATAAGTTTTTAATGAAGTGATGTTTTATAATAACTAGTCATTCAGATCCGTGTGTTGCGCACGGACTCTATCTAATTGGTCATAGTGTAATGTGTGGTATTTATTTTCGTCATTAGGTTTGTAAGTTGTGATGGTATCACAACTTTTGTAAGCATCGCATGAGTTTAAGATGAATGAGTTTAATTAGTTGTTTGTGACTTTTATATTTAGACCGAGTCATTCATACTCGTGCGATGCACACGGGCTTAATCTAAATGTTAGTTAGTCTATTGTTCAACACTAATTTTCGTCATTACATGGGTTGTATATAAGTGTTCATAGCGTAATATTTGGCACTTATTTTCGTAATTATATATCTAAGTTGTGATAGTATCACACCTTTTCTAAGCATGACACACATTTAAATAGTTTATTGACATTAAAAGAGTATATGTGAAGAGACTTTTTTCAAGATGCTACATTTAAAAAAGTCTCTTCACATGTAATTTTTTAATATGTATAAGTTAGTACTAAATGTCAAAGGGAGGTTAAATGCATACGATTATTTCAAAACAAATGTAACCCTTATATAAAATCGTAACAAAGTGGATATTCTCTATATTTTGAGATCTAACTTGTGACAATGAATTATCCTTTTGGTTTATCATATCAAATACGGTAGCTCCACATTACTACGCTAAGTTACTCGAACTTTATTTTATCCACAAAACAATATAAGTTTCAATACTTTTTTATTGTTGTGAAAATCGGTCTAATATTGTTAGTATATTTAATTTGTAGCATATTGCATATATAAATATATTTGAAGACATCAATCTCAACATATAATTTTTCTACTCTTAATAACTAATATAACAATTTCATTTAGCCAAATTTGTTTGTCATTCTACAAATGAAACTAAAATCATATTAAGATAATCAATTAATCTCCATAGTGATATTAACACACCGCAAGACAAAAAACTACATTAAGAGCAAAAATATTAAAATGCACCAACAAAGTGTAGTAATAATTATTGATTAAAAATTGAATGCTCGTCACATTATTTTCAAGAAACTTACTTGCTAACGAATCAATAGTATTAGCCCGTTTATCGGTATTACATGAAGTAAAATATTGCATGTTTAATTTGTAACGTAAAATTAATATGAATGCTAAGTATTCATCCCACCGATGGCCATGGCGTTGTTCTTGTTTTTGTTATTGTTCTTGTTGTTGTTGTCTTTGTCGTTGTTCTTCATTGGCCTTTTGCATGTTTTGTTCTTGATACAATTTTTGTGACTTCTCGATCTCTTTCTTTAATGATTCTTCACGTGCTACAAAAAACAATTAGATATAGTTGATCGTTAGTAACTTAAATACAATTAATCAATATATTGTATTTTCGATCAAAGTAAAAATGTTCGTGCATGTTTCACTTAATTGATTAGACAACGATGTGTAGGATCTCTTAAACCATTAGAGAAGATGATGTTACTACCAAGCCTCATAAACACCATCTTTATGTCTTACATTGTTACACACACAAAACACACGTGAAATTTACATGAAACAATATAAACAATATGCTAAATAAGTAAGACGATATGATGCTTACTTTACTACCATAATAAGTTGTAGACCAATGTGCACGCGGTGTGGAGGAAGTTGTGGTTTGTTGTGTGTGATTTTTGACACATTATATAGTTGATAAAATATTTGTAACTCATGGACGGGAAGGTAAAAAGACTAACCACTAATTAGTGTGTTTAATTTATGCATTCATGGCACCAAACACTTCATCTCCTATGTACTTATCCTTATGCATGACTATTAAATCAATGTACTAACACATGAAGCATCCACATTTCACTTTCAATTCATGAGCCATTTATTATGAACACTTACATTCATAAGGGTACTTAAGCTTTTAGTATATAAGATAAGATGATAATAATAATAATAATAATAATTGAAGGTTATTCAATAATTATAACAAGTATGGTTCTTGTGGTTTGGTTCGAATTAAGAAAACAAGAAAGAATAGTGGAAGAGTTTTAGAGAGAGAAATAGAGAGAATGGGAACTTAGAGAGAGAAACAAGAGAAATATTAGATTGATGAAGAGAAGTTCCAACCCTTTCCCTTAGGTGGGAAAGGGTATTTATAGTTTTACATAAAACGCTCTCCTACGAGCTGTGGATCAGGTGTACAGTGGGTAAAGACCCGTCCGTCCTCCACGGCGTTACTTAAACTAATCTAATATCTAACTAACTAATAAACTAATTACGAGCTAACTTTAAATGCTATTACATCAGTTAGGTGACCGAGTCTTCTATAGGAATAATTGTATTCCTAACAATCTCCCCCTAAGCGAGGTCACCTTGGAAGTTAAGCTCTTTGATCTTTAAGCATTCATAAATCTTTGTAGCTCGTAGGTTCTGATTCTTCACTTTTCTGCACACTTTGTACTTCAAGCAATGCAAACTTGTGATTTGGATTCCTTTGTGATATGTGATCTTTGAGCTTCTTTGAGATCATCAGCCATAGTAAATCTCCAAGCTCATCCATAGTAGTATCGCCTTCATGTGACTTAGTGACTTTAGGACCATCATGCTCACACCCTTCTGGATCAGGAGACTTTACATTAAAGTTGTAGATCAGGAGACTTTTTAATCAGAGTTGCGGAAACGTTGTTGGTAGTCTCTCAACATTTGTTGTAGCAAGTCTCTCATCATCATTGATAGTGTGGAGGATGTGTGAGCATGAGGTATAGATTGACCCGATTCAGCTGGAGATAGGAGCCATCAACGCCATCTTTATATGTGTCCCTGAAATAAAACAGTTAGCAATAAAGATAGAGAACGAATATGGCTTTGTCATTCGTTCTGCGAGGACAAACTACCCTCCGGTTTTGTGAAAACTGACCTGTGATTAGGTAGAGTCTCTTTTAAAGAAGACTCTCCTTGACAGGAATTTCCAGCTTGTATTAATGAATTTTCCAAAGAATCCACTTTGGAATCTTCATACTTAGCATGTTCTCATACTGGAACGTCTCAAAGCAGACAGCACGATAGAGTGAATCGGTGAATAATTATTCACGGATTGATGAGAAATTGATTTATATAAATCACTCGCGTGTCATATGATAAACATTTTTGTGACACGACGAGAGTTTTAAGCTTTGAATCACATTTCCATCAAAAATACTTTTGTTTGAGATATTGTACACAATCAATGTGCTCAAAAATTAGTTTGTGAGCACACTGAAAGGTTTTTGCAAAAGTATCCGTCAATCCATATCCTGGAACAAGTTTGATTCAATTTTAAATCGCACCATTGTTGCTTTCCAGTTGTCACTTGATCATTGATCCAAGATGGATCTCACATGTTACCTACCAAGAGCTTGAGTGATGTTCGCTCTAGAAGGATTTTCATCTTCATTGTGAATATTTTCATATCACTCGGATGTTCTGACAATACCACAAGGATAATGCGTAGGACTCTAAATATTTTATCTTATTTTTCACATTGTGTGAAACAATAAGCATATTTGGAAGTGTGTCCTAACGAGATTTATGGATGATCTCTTTGGCTCTAGACTCAATAGTGCATTTTGATCAGCTCCTGGAGACTGGGGAGGCGTCTCCTGTTTTAGGTACCAACTGTAACACCCCATGCCCGCTTAGACCAAAAACTAAAACTTTTTACGCGGAAACGCTTGAACTAAAACTGACCTGCTGTTACTCTTTCATAAACTGACAAAAATCAGTACACAATCAGACCTTGGGGCTATTTTTAGATGAAAATAGAGTCAATCACCTTCGAAACGATAGGTGGCACGACCTGTGACAACTTATGGATTAAAAGATATGAATTTTTGAAAACTGCCAAAAATCTGCACAGTTTGCCCGGAAAATCTGGACAGCTTGTTGTCCCGAAATCGCTTTCAAAATCCCCGGCCGGAAACCCGACCTCCCGAACTCGAAACTCAACCAAAATTTCCAGATTTATTTGGTATATGAATGGGCTCATTTTTATGCAAAAACATTTATCTTACGATACCCCGAAGGGGTACTTTACGACGGGTTATGCAAATAACCCGTTTTGACCCATTTCGCAACAAACCACTTATATCACTTTCGTTTTACACCAAACTTTCCAGAAATCAATCATTTAACATATCAAACATGTTCCAATAACACTTGACCCGTTTACTACTCAAAATGGGTATGTTTACACTTAAACCAAACGCCCCTTTAACTTTACTCAAAAACACATAAACCATACTTTGACTTATCAAATGACTACCAAATTGTCATATAACTCTTGACATACACTTTGCCATACGGCTGCCCTTTAACAACCCATAAAAGACTAACGGGGGTACAAACTTACACATGAGCCCGGTATTCTAGCTAAGCTCCTAAACACATATTACCTTAAATCTTGCATAACCAAAACCTTAATCCACATATCCAATCCATCCATAAGAACATGTTAACCTACAAAACGGTTAGACAACTAAACCGTAAGCACAAAGGCTTAGTAAGTAAGACGACTATAACATACTATTATACTTCAATCCACATAATGCATCATATACATAAACACGTACTTCATGGCCTACATACCCAGGTCTCAACTATCACATATCATCAACATATTCTATAGCATCATCTCATCACATAAGCCATAATCATGGCATCACATAAGCATAATCCAAGCTCATCTTCTCAACATAAACATACATAACACATAATGATAGAAATCCATATAACATATGCTATCATCATTTTACTTACCTTAATCCAATCTAAGCATATCAAGAACATCATCATCATCACAATGATCCATCATCATCATCGTCGGTCATAACCACAACCTAACAACATAACAATAAGTAACATAACAAGGGTTAACATAACCCATAAACATACTTATCTTTCCTTCTACATCATCATATGATCATATCTTGATCATATGATGAAAACCCACTTAATCCATAATCTAAAGCTTCATTATCATTAAGAACATAGATACTTACTTGTGATGATCATAGCTAAGGAAGACTATTAACACTTGATCTTCACCTTCTTCATTTCAAGCCATCATCTAGCTTTTCTTCCCTCCCTTTTCTCTCTTCTAAAACCGGACCATCACTTATCTCCATAATGAGAGAAAAGTCTAGACTTTCCTAGATATACTAGTTAGGTGGCATCTTTGGACAAATGGCAAGATTGGTCATTCTAGTCTCTTTCTTCTTACTTTGGCCACATCCTACTCATAACTCATTTACCTCAATGGCAACTTAAGTCCCTTTGGCACTACCACAATTCATTCTTAGTACTAGAACAAGTTGGTTCTAGTACTAGTTTGAGGAATTAGCAAGATTAATCCCTGCAGGCTAGAACAAGTTGGTTCTAGTACTAGAACAAGTTGGTTCTAGTACTATTTTCAGATTCTGTCAACTTAGGTCCCTCAAGTTCTTTTCCTTTATATTGGTGACTCATAATACTTTCTAAACCACATTACACATTCTTTGACTATCGGGTTTGACCATATCACGACATTTGTTGACTAACCAACCACGTAAGGCTCTTAGTCCATTACATCTAGGGTGGGGTCCAAGTACCCGGGAAACGGGTCTAACACCAACATGGCTCGCAATAAGTGGTTGATACATTGCACAGGGTCCCCCATGAGAATGAAACAAGCTCTTTTAAGAGAACTTGAGTGGTTGGGAAGTTTAGTGCAGTGCGTCATTGGGTCCATGACGTCTTGTCTTCAATACTAGTGTTACCTTAGTAACCACTAGAAGCATATGAAGTTGAACCCGGTTTCTGCCCTAAGGTTGAATATTTGGAGGGCTATTTCTTTTCACCCTTTTCACATTTCATTTCTTTTTCATTCTTCAACCCCTTCAGTGCTTACCGAGACTTCATCACTAGAACCTTGTTGGGTTTGTTCCAGTCCTAGCTCTATCTCAGTCCGCACTCTTCCCTTTCTCACTTTTCTCATTTTTTAAATCATTCCTAAGGACTTCTAATCTATCTATGGATTGTCCCTGGGAAGATCCTTCCGGTTCTGGTGGATCATGGGAACTCATACCTAACCTTAACCATCCTTATAACTCCATGCATAAAGATAAATGGTCGGTCTTTGGTATTACTTCCACAAACGCCTTTTGCTCCCCCTCAATATGTGCATCAATATTCGAAAGAGTTTAGCACATATGTGGGAGCCTATTATTGAGTCCAAAAGATCACGTTTGATTATCAGATTTCATATTTAAATCACATTCTCTCCCCCGATCAAAAATTTCAAATCTTTTGAGATTTTTGATCTCAATTGATTTAAATAAGTTAGAAAGCTTTTGAGAGAGAAATGCGGTCAGTTTTAATATTTTCTGATAAAAGGAACTTTTTCATGCTCCCCCTCAATCTGTGAGGGAGGTTGTTATGTGTCAGATTTGATGAGTTTATAAAAGATTTGAAGTTTTAACGAAAACTCTTTGAAAATGTTCTCATTCTGACACATAACCATCACAAATCGTTTTGTTTCAAGGTTTTGTTACAAAGTGTGGGGGTTTTTGATGATACATAAAATTTTGAGAAATCATTCTCCCCCTCCATCAATTACGGATGTTAAAACAGAAATATTTTCATAAAATATTAAAGTCATTGATTGAGTGAAAATTTTTATCAAAATTCTAAGTTCAAACTGATTTCCAAAGCAAATCTCATGGTACCACCAAGTTTTGCACAAATACCTTCCGGAAAAATCATAGAAAGGAAAGTATTTGGCGATAAAAAGAAGATTTCTCTTCTTTATCAAGAAATAATGCACTGAAGCGTACATTAGATCGAGGGTGCACGAATATTAAGTAATTCACGCTCGGATGAACGGCACCCTTTGCTAGGAACAACCGTCTTTTTGGCGACGTGTTTTCCTCATTTTGAAAACCGGGTTGCTATCTGAAGTAATAGCAAGCCATAATTTTGAAGTCCGGGTTGCAGCCTGAAATGACTACAAGCCATATTTTTTTTAAAGAATGTTTTGAGAAACGACATGTTTTAGGAAAAAAAACATTATTTGAAAACGAAAAACTCTTGCTCAAGCATATGTATGATTCCGTGTCATTATTGAATGACATCTCTAGAAACGTACATAATATTGATTACACAAGAGACATGTCGTGAGAAGAATATTTTTATGATTTTTTAGATTTTTATGGTTTTTATAGGTTTTATATTTTTCTATTTTCTTTTTGTTTTAAACTATGTACAAAGGATATGTGAAGTAAATCCATTACTCCTCATTTTCTTCCTGAAGACATTAGAGTGATACTGGCGAAGGACTCTTCATTTCCAAATCACGAGAGAATGAATTGAAACTGTTCTCTTAGAAATCACGAGAGAATGAATTGAAACTGTTCTCTCAGAAGTGCTTTTGTGAAGAAATCCGCCAGCCAAGATTCTATCCTCACGAAGTAAAAATTCCACTACCCCTTTCTCAACTTAATCCACCACACCTTTGAAGAATCCATTTATCAGGAGAAACTTTGATAGTGTATCATCCCATGCCCTAGGTGCCTGCTTTAGGCCATAGTGAGCCCTTGTCAGATGAAAGACATGGGTAGGACGATTAAGATCCACAAATCCTTCAGGTTGACTGATATAAACAACTTCATTCAGCTCGCCATTTAGAAATGCAATTATTCACATCCATTTGATAGACCGTCATGTTCTGACATGCCACATTGGCAAACAATATTCTTATAGCTTCAATGCGAACACCTGGAGTGAAAGATTCTTCAAAATCAATGCCTTTGTTGAGACGATATTCCTTAGCAACAAGCCTTGCCTTGTTTTCAGAACGACATCATGCTCATCAAGTTTCACTTTGAAGATCCACTTAGAGCAATAATTAGTGCACAGTCTGGAGATAGTACCAATTCCCATACTTCAAGTCGATCGAACTTTCGAACTTCTTCTTGCATTGCATTAACCCAACAGTCTTTAGAGATAGCAGTCTTGACATCTTTGGGTTCGAATTTGGATAGTACGGAATTATACACACACCACAAGGCAAAGGTGGTAAGTTGCCTTCGTGTGAACACGGGTTGAGAATGACTCCCAATAACTTTCTCAATCGGATGATAATTGGTCCATTATCAGAGATACTCATGTGGTTGAGGGTAGGGAACTGATGTAGCCATGTTAAGATCTCCTGAAGAAAATGCCTTTGATGAAGATTCAGGAGCAAGTATATTATCGAATGAAGCCACATCAGGAGGAGCAGATGAATTCACTTTAAAAGAATTGTAGTCTGCAGTGACTTGATGTACGGAAGAAAATTGAAGTATCGATGATGAAGGTGAATGACTTGCAGATGGTGCATCTTTGATTAATTAAGACAGAGATAGATGGACCATTTGAATTGTTCAGAACAGGAGCAACAGCAACTGGTGGTACAGTAGTGTGAACAGTTGTTTGCTCGAAGTATTCATCATGTATCGGATCAAACTGAACTCTTCAAATCCTTACTTCTAGGAGGTGCATAAAGTACTGCAGGCGTGGAATACTGTACAAGATTTGAACTGATTGCTTCAGGAGACAAAAATTTAAACGCGGGTCCTGCACTGATGTGTATAGGAGCCGTATGCTCAGTCAGCTCAAGGAATGTGGCGTGAAAGGTTTCCAAGATTTATCGGGTTTGTTTGTTGTTGATTCGGTATCCCTTATGATCTGGAGCGTAACCAACGAAGAATCCAATATCAGCTTTAGCTTTTTATTATCTTAGATCTTAACCGTCATCTGTAGGGTAGCTTAAAGCACCAAACACACATAGAAAGGAGAGATCTGATTTCACGCTAAGCATCAGCTCATATGAAGATTTGTTGTGAAGAGTATGTATCAAGTATCAGTTTTGTTGAGTCATACTTGCAGCTGGTTAATGATTTTGATGATAACCTCTGGAGTCACGTCCTTGGTACTCAAAAACGTCACCCATGTAAACCGAGAATAGTCGAAAACTATCACAAGAACATACTTCTTCCCATTAATACATTGCATTTTCATTGGTTCGCATAGATCCATGTGAAAAGTGTGAAGAACTTCCATGATGGTGTTGACGGTTTTGGGTTTGAAGGTATACTTCTTGCTTTTGCCCAGTTGACAAGCCGAACAAGCCAAACATCATTGATGGTACCAATGTTCAAGTGATTAAAACATTGGTATCATAGATACGATTAGTTCTCTGAGACCTTGGACTGCAAGCAAAAAAGGAGAAGGCCTGATGCGTGGGAATTACACCAGGCTTTACCTCTCGAGGGATCTCGAGAAGCTTACAACCCTCACCAGGAAGTGTACCTGATCGTTGTAGTATAGTATAGTGACAAGTACCGGGGGATTGATCGTTCAACTCAGGAATAGTGTCGTTAGGATTGAAATTAATCTAACTAGGTCTAAAGGTGAAGGATGATTCTTTTTTGTATTTTTATATTTTGTGAGAAGCAAGTAAAAATCTCAGGTATTGGAAGGAGAGGCGGAATTAGTTGCTAATCAACTAACCCAAAACCTACTAATTAAACTAATTAACAAGAAAAGTAAACTAGGGTTCTACAAGATAAGTGAAGCATGTCTACCTATGATATGTTACTCCTTGCTAGCTATCCAATTCTACCTATTGAATTGTCACACCTTGTTTTAATTGACGGGTTGTATTCCTTAATACCATTCATGGGGTGGCGTACTTACTTCCCCAATTCTATAAGCTCCTACTTCACTCCTATGTCGAGCCGGCTAAGAAACTCCTAACATGGGATCACTAGAATTCACTCATGCATTAAATATAACCATAAAAACCTGGTACACATTGGTTCATGTTTCTTAAGACGTTTAAGCATGTTACCCTATGGAAGTCTGCCAGTTTTCTTAAGCCTAACATCGAATTCATTCAATCAAAACAAGAATTATAAACTAAACCAACTAGATCTATTGAAGTTGTCACGCCTTAATTGATGGAGATAGACACACACATTAACAAGCCCTCGTTGATGGAGATAGACACAAACATCAACAAGAAATCAATGAGATCTAATCAATTATACACAAGTTTCACACAATCATAAGTAGACACAAGGTGAATTAGCAAATCATCATCAAAGAAGAGCAAACAACAATGATAATGGAAAACATAATTAAGATAGAATCATCAAACCAATACATGATGTTTATGGAGTGATTGAAACCCTCTAAGTTGCTGGAAAAACACCTACCTAAACCCAGGAATCGACCTTAGGGTTTAGGGCTTACAAAAGTGAAGTTATGATGTTATATTTATAGGCATGTTTTCTGTCGGCCCATCTTGACGGCGTCAGCTCATTTCTCTTGACGCCGTCACGACCATTTTTTCACCAAATTGTAGATCTCTTCATCCTCTTCGCGTGGGCTTTTGAATCACCTAAATCCGAGTTCGTGTGCAAAAAGTTATGACCAAAACAATATCAGTTACTCCGCGCGCAAGTTTTGACCAGTTAACACGTGACGGCCTTGGGTGACGCCGTCACGTTCTCTCTGGGCCGTCACCACTTTTACTCTTGACGCCGTCATCCACTGTTCCCAGCAAGGAAAATTAAGTTTTTGCCGTTTTCTTTTCTTTTATGCTCCAAAAACGGCCAAAATGTATTCTTTTCCAGAATTCACTCCCAAAGTACCTAAAATCACAAAAGGAACGATTTAGGGTAATATTTGATCAAATAAATTCCAATTCCGGCTTAAATGACCCCTTAAAAGTGGTTCATTTTTCGCCTCATTATATACCCTTACACTTGAGATTTGCTTGTCCTCAAGCAAATGCGCTTTTATTCTAATCAAAATACAAGTTAGGGGTTATTTAACTCTAATATAAAAGTAATTACAACAAATAATCGTTCGACTAAAGACCAAAGACAAGCACGGAGGTCATACACTAGCACCTCACAAATAGTGTTTAGATACTCACATCTCTCGGGTGTAATAAAGTAATATCACAATATGGAAACGGAAAATATCTCTCACTACATGTCATAGCAAAATAGATTACCATAGGCTTGGGAAAGGATCAAACCTCCACCACATGGCGTAAGCACCTAGGATAAACTATCAAAGAGGTCTTTTAAAAGGGTTGTAACGTTAGGTGTAAGGATATAGAATGAAACGGGATGGTAGTCCGTATGGTTTTTTTTTTTTTTTTTTTTTTTTTTTTTTTTTTTTTTTTGTATACACTATTACCCTACCATCCAAAATAATACATCATAGGGGATGAACATTCCCCTTACACTTGAATCTTTACATACTTTACAATAAACTAATCTAATGACTCGAATTAAGATAATCAAAACACTTGGAGTACTTTTAAGATTAACGTACATATGGGGGTAATAATATTATGTTCTTCCCCATTACTCCATAACAATAGTACTTAACCCATGAGTCCCAATCGTCCCAAAACAGTATGTACAAGGATATGACTCGACTTAGCAACCATGTAATCAATTAGATAGTTAACTTAGGGTTTAACAAATAACAATAATGCACTAAAGATGAGTGCATACACGGAAGGCTAAGGCGATTTGGGTGTACATTTAAGTGGGGTGTAACAAACTCTTCCTTTAAGTAAAATGCTTAAAGTTAGAAACGAAAAGACAGGCTCGGAGGGGTGTACTAGGGGTTTCGTGTACTAAAAATGAGTACAACGCTAAGGGTGTGGGAAAAATTAATTGACTTAACTAGCCAAGTAATATGACTTAAATGGTCAAGTAATTATGATACGGGTTTAACACAAGGGTGATCCTAATGCCTCTTATCATGTAGTAAATCCTACTACACGAATGTAGTCTCACTAGCGGTCTCGGGATGCATCCTATCACAAGTTCTAGAATCTAAATGCTACCGGTACACTCATAAGCACTAATAGTAAATGTTTTTCCTATCAAATCTAAAGGAGAACCTCACATATTTGGGTGGAAAATTTTTCTGAATGGTACGGTTTTGTGCTAGTTATACAATCTCCTATCCATGAGACGCTTGCTAAGGCTAAAGTTTCACTCCTAAATGTTGTAAAAAAATTTAAATTTGGCGCTAAAATTGCATTAACAAGTAATTCTCTTAGTTTGATTACACATCTACTATCAAACAAACAAACTCAAGCGAAAGTGTATCTGTAAGGTATCATCATTTTACCCTCCCCTTACACTTAGGTTGAACATTGTCCCCAATGTTCAAGTAAAGAATGTAAAAGTGAAATAAATAAAACAAATGAAATCAAATACTCCCCTGATTCGCTCTTTATGGATAATAAGGTGGCCAGGTTAGATCTTCCTCCAAGAAAATGAACAATCAAAGCTTCACTTCCAGAATAATAAATCATCTTCTTGTCATACATAACCTGTAAAACCTGAGAAAACAATCACAAAAACCCAAAGCATCAATCCGAACAAAGAAAACTCACAACTAGATGTAATTCCAGACTTAGGAATAAAAACAAAACAATTAAAGATATAATGCTTGTGGAATGAATGTTTGCAGATTTCCTGGAGTTTATAAAACTAAAGAATCAACAAAAACTTTAAGACTCCGTTAGAAAAACAAAACTCGTAAAATTTCCAGAATTTTACATGTGACACTGTCAGGTGTTAAACCCTGACGCCGTCAGAAGTGACCTGCAGAAATCTTTATGTTAAGTTTCTGGAAAGTTTCTGGAAAAACTTATGCCTTACTTCCTGTAAAATCCTGCAAAACATCATTATGACTCGATACAAGCATTTGACTCTAACAAACATGTTCATTTAATATTGTTGTGGTTCATGCTCAATTTCGTTCTTATAAACAAATTTGGATCTCCCTTACACTTATCTTTTGAAAAATACCTTTATATGCAATTAAGACGAAGTTAAAAACAAAATAAAGCATTTTCACAATTTACTTTGAAACATGAGCCACAAACAACAAAAATAAAACATGCATTCGGAAACAAATAAAATAAAACAAACAAACAAACAAACAAACAAATAAATAAAGCTTGGGTTGCCTCCCAATAAGCGCTTGTTTTTGTTCGAGTCACGAGCCTGACTCTACCCTTATTTAACGGAAATAGGGTAGGTTTTCCCTACACTTAGGATTAAGTGCGGGTGAAAGTAGCGATACACACCCTTAGGGTGGAAATATGCCACGTGAGGTGAAGGGGGTGAGTGAATGGCTTCCTTCATCCTAAAACTACCCGGATAATATTGGTTGATGGGTGGGTCGGTTCCTCTTTTGTCTCCTAGAAATATATCTAAGGATGGAAAGGTGTGTAAAGATTGAGGTTCCGGTTCATCAACCCTAGGAAATTCCCTAGAACTAGGAGTAAGGTTATCACTACAAGTATTCAAACCTATATCCTCAAGTGGTGCCTGGTCCAAGGGTTCTACTTCTATTGGGGTTCCTATAGTCTCTTCTACTTCTTTCGGGTAAGTCACGGGCGGTGTGTATGCCTCAAATGATGGTAGGACTTGTGGGGTACTTAGTGGGCTTGGATTTTCTATTATCTCTTCCATCACATCAATATCACCTATGTGTTCATCTTGTATTATAGTAGTGCCTAACCATGACATGCAACTAGGTGGCTCAACTCTAACCTCATGTGTGTCGTATGTTTTGGTGAAACCTATCCCGCTCATGCAACTAGGTAGTTCAACACTAACCATCTCAAAATCTTGGTTTGATTCTAAGTTCATGTTCTTAGAAACTAGGTCATCTTGCTCATACGAATCCACCAATTCGTCGAGCTTATGGGTCATGGTTAAGAAGCTTTTCTCAAAATTCATCTAACGGGTCTGACTAAAAGGAATTGATCCTGATAATGATCGTCTAATAGAAATCACACATGCATATAATTCATCAAACCCATCTAACTTTACCCCTAACTCCTCTTGGATGTCATAAAGATCACACAAAAAATCATTGGAATGATAGGAAGCAAATCTATTTGTGAAATATAGTTGTTCCTCTATTGTCAGTGATCTAAATGGAATTTCATCTGCCATAGTGACAAGTGAAAATGGTTTTACAAACAAAGGGCTCAAAAAAAAAAAAGATAGACTACAAGAAAGCTAATAAAAAGAAAATAAAAATCTCACTAAAAAGGAATCTAATGAGTAGACCTAATCAAAATAAATTCCAACCTAAGCAATAACTATTCCCCGGTAACGGCACCAAAAACTTGATACGTGGGAATTGCACCAGGCTTTACCTCTCAAGGGATCTTGAGAAGCTTACAACCCCCACCAGGCAGTGTACCTGATCGATGTAGTATAGTATAATGACAAGTACCGGGGGATTGATCGTTCAGCTAGGAATAGTGTCGCTAGGATTAGAAAACCTAAAAACTAGGTCTAGAGATAAGGGATGATTCTTTTTGTATTTTTATATTTTTATAAAAGCAAGTAAAAATCTCGGGTTTGAAGGAGTTGGGCGGAATTAGTTGCTAATCAACTAACCCAATACTAAAGATGCAATCAAAATAAAATACTAAAAATGAAAATAAACTATATTAAACTAAAGTTGTGAGCAATATGTGGGAGAATTGTGTTTACTTAGATTTCACTACTCTCTAGACATCTTTTACATGTTAATTACTTGTTATAGTTGCGTGGATGACGGATTAATACCATTCATGGGGTGGCATACTTATTTCCCCAATCCTATGAGCGCATACTTCACTCCTATGTCGAGCCGGCTAAGAAGCTCCTAACATGGGATCACTAGAATTTACTCATGCATTAAATACAACCAATAAAACCTAGTACACATCGGTTCATGTTTTCTAAGACGTTCAAGCATGTTACACAATGGAGATCTGCCAGTTTTCTTAAGCCTAACATTGAAATCATTCATCCAATACAACCATAAACAAGTAATCAACACATAATTAACATCTAGGTTTCATTAGATCTAAGCAAACACAAGATAGATCTAGCCTAGCATGTTGAAATCAAGACAAGCATAAGATAAATTCAAACAACACATAGACATATTGAATGAATTAAGAGAAGACTTATCTCAATAGAACATGAAAGGATTCAAGGGGTGAAAACCCTTGAAAATACTGTAAAATATGACCTAGGGTTTACAAAGTTCGGCCCTAGTTTTCTCCATACAAGTTCCTCTCTAATTAATGAAAAGTAGAAAACTATATATAGATTTTGATGGGTGATGGCGTCAAGAACAAATGTCTGACGCCGTCATCTCGCCGCCAAATAGTTTCTCGGACTGCCTAGATTTGGGTCTGACGCCGTCATGTATTCACCTTATGCAGGCCGTCACCAAAATTAGTCTTGACGCCCTTGTTGTGACGCCGTCAGGATTTCACTGGGTCATCATGGTTTTAACTCGTGACGCCGTCAGGATATTCCTCTTGACGCCGTCAGGTACTGTTCTCAGCATGGAAAATTAAGACTTTGTCGTTTTCTTCACTTTTATGCTCCAAAAACGTCCGAATTGCTTCCTTTTCTAGAATTCACTCCCAAAGTACCTAAAATCACAAAAGGAACGATTTAGGGCAATATTTGATCAAATAAATTCAATTCCGGGCTTAAATGACCCCCTAAAAGTGGTTCATTTTTCGCCTCATCAAGGCCGCATCATGTCTTCAAATAGAGATGGTGTACAAGTTAGTGCCACGACTGCTTTTAAGAAAATCAAAACCATCCAATTCTCTAAAGAAGCATGTATGTTTACTGAAAGAAACTTCTAGGTCCGAATCAAAGAATTAACCAATCAGAAACCACATTACGATCAAGTCCTTTGACATAGAATACCCTGGAGATTACACTGTCACCAAAATACATAGTCTCCTTAACCCATGATTGTCCAAAAATGGTTGTTCCCGAATTATAACTATCCCGATAAACAAGTTCATGAGATTCTTGAGCTGTGAGCGATCCCCATTCATATGTTATGAGCAGCCTGAGACCAAATGTCAAAGGACGATCTGTACGACCTGCATTTGAAACCTGACGAAAGAAGAGAGTTTGGAGTGTCGGATCCCCAATTTAAGTTGGGTTCCAGTTGGTTAGAGCAAACAAATTCTGGAGCAACTGAGACCTTAGGTTCATTTGTTTCAATGGTGGAAGTTTCACTAGTCGATGCAATGGGCCTAGTTAACGGACATTGGGTCACCAAAGGGAAAGTTCTACCAGATGGCTTCCATTCCTTAATAGGCACTACTTTAGAGTAAGATATCCGAGTTAAAGGGCACTGTTCTCCTAAAGTGAATTTCCTTCCAGTGGGATTCCATTGATAACCAACATTTGCAAACAGTTTTCCTATTGCTTTCCAAATTTGCTTAATTTGTTTAGCTCTCCAAATTTTCTTAACTGGGGTTTTGTTAAACGACTTCAGAAATTTCTCAACACATTTATCATGATTACTCGAAATTAAACATTCATTACATGTTTTGCAAAGTGAATTAAGATTTGAACTATGGTTCCTTTTGTTCAACTCAGACTTATGGTTCCTCATGTTGTCTTCTACTTTCGTCTTAGGGACACTTTTAGCTAGAGAGGTCTTATAATTCTTCATATTACCCCTAGGTTTTGACTTGCTAGCTTTAGTGACACTATTAATTCCTGTAGAAGGAGTGATGGGAACCTTAGTCTTTCTCACTTCTAGTCGCTGAACATGTTTTGATGTGCTGGGATCTGAAGTTTCCAAAGGTTCAGCAAAAGTAACATGCTTGTTTGTTGACTTAGAGGATGAAGCAGATGACCTATCTTGCTTACTATCAATCTTAGGACATGTACCAATAGCATATTCTAAGAGTTCCTGAGATCTATTAGTGAGAAAGCAGGCACCTACAATAGCATCATCAAGTGGTTTTGCTATTCTATCCTCTTCAATGGTTTCACGAAGCAAGTCAAGGCACTCCTTAAGATGTTTAAGATAGTCACTATGAACTAACTTATCATTCCTAAGGGGAAGAGGAATATACACAACATCGATTGCGTACTTTTTACAAGCAGAAACCTTTTGAACAACATTATCACAAGTGATGATTGGCATTTTCCCTTTCACCTGAGTCTTTAGATTCTCAATTTCTTTAAGCAAAGAAGTTATCTTTTTATTGTTTTTATCACGTGTGATCTTAATTGAATCATATAACTCTTTGTAATACTGTTTAACTTTTGAATTTTCAGCTCGAAACCAATCATTTTCATGTTGCAATTTATTGATGGTATCGTGAAATTGAAAATTCTGAGAATCTATAGACTGTGGTTTTTGAGTGCCAATCACATCACTGTTATTTGACTTCAATTGGGCAATTTGAACCCTCAGTTTCCGAATCGTGTTAGTGTGAGCTTGAATCTTTTCATCACGTTTGGCTAATTCAAAATATGCATCAAATTCAGGAGCATCCGAAGATGTCTTGGCCTTTGAGATTTTAAATCTTTCTTCTAAATGTTGACACTTTAATTGCAAATTAAGATTATCAACCTCTAGTTTTGACAAATGCCTGACCATGTTATCATGGTCATCGTTTTGAATTTTCTCATGCAATTTTAAATTCTCCCCCTCAAGCTCAACAACACGATTCTGGAAAACGTTCAATGCAATAGACATCTCATGAAATTGGCAGGCAGATAATGCAGAATCAGTAGCAGTATAAAATACATCATGTGCAATACATTTAGCAATCAAATTCTCATTCATGATGAGAATATTTTTCCTCTCAATTTCACTGCATTTAAGATCAATTGCAATTTGTTTTCCCTCATTCTCCACATTTTTAAAAACATATTTCATTTCATTCACTTCAATTTTAAGAGATTCTTGCAGGCTCTCAAAGTGTTCTTTGATTAGTTTAAAAAATGGGATAACTTCCGTTTGGTAACACTCTTTTGTAAGCTCAAAACCCCTTTCACCCTCAGTAATTCCCGTTGGTGTAATTCTCTTTTTACAAGTTTTATCAAAGTCGGCAAACATTTGATATAATACATATATGCTAATAAGAGTCTTACATTGAGTGGGAAGTGTTAACTGAACTAAGGGCATAGGTGTATTGGGGGGATACACCGTTGGAGCAGCAACCTTAAGAGAGGTTTTGGCCTTAGGTTCTTCAGCTTTCATTTTTTCCATGTCTAGTGACCAAAAAACTTGCTCAGGTGTTAACTTAGATTGGGGTGCAAAAACAGTCAATCGATTATGTTCATAGTAATTATGTGGTTTAACATTGACACGTTTTTTAATACACTTTGGATCCTTCATTTTGATATCAAATCTCACTCTATTGGCAGATTCACTATCATCCATTTCTTTATTAGACCAATTATATGGAGGATCATGATTGGGTGTAAGCATAACCTTAGCATCATAGAGGGCAGGTTGAGAGGCTCTAACGCTCTTAAGGAAGTTTGTTTTAGGCAACCCTAAATCCTTATCACTATGCTTATCCCGCAGTTTAATGTGCTTTTCCATCATTTGAGCTGTTTGACAGGTTTAGCCTTGAATGTACAACTTGTTTTCAAGTTTGTTTTTCAACTGCTTAAGATTGGAAAATTCGTTTAACAGTTTATTTTCCTTTTCTTGAAATTCATTTTTTAGGAGATTTAAACTCTACTGAATTTCCTGTTTTTCCTTAAAAGCACGATCAAGTTGATTTTGAAAAGATTTAATCTCTTGTTTAAAGGCCATTTCCTTTAAGTTTTGTTCAGTAATGTAAGCATGCATTTGCCATTCCATTTTTTGTTCACGTTCTGTTAGCTCAAATTTTGCACGTTGTTCATAACACCTAACTTGATCCTTAAGAATATTAATCCAAGTGGTCAGAGTGTCATCAGGTGCAACAGCAGTGTACTCATCAAATTCACACACATTATCATCAACAGAGGATGCATCACTTGATACAACAAATTCGGCGTTGTGCTTTACATATTGTTCATATGGGACAACATTGCTATTTCCCATAATGGCAATATCTAATTCTGCAACGTTTGTTTGTTGTACTTCGTCAGGAATCCTTTGTTCATGCATCACATCATTATCAACAACAGAAGATGCACTACAAGGTACAACTGACGCTTCGTTGTGTTTCACATATTGTTCACATGGGAAAACATTGCTATTTCCCATATTAGCATTATCTGAACCAATAGCGTTTGTTAGTTGTACTTTGTTAGGAATCTTTTGTTCATCAACCATGTCGTATAGTTTAAGTACCTCAGCTATGACTGAATCCGAAGTGTTTGACAAGTTGCAAGCTTAAACGGGATTTTACAACTCTCGTGACTTAAACCGAGAAATTGATTCTTTCTCGGGATTTTACTGAAGTCAACAAAAGAAATCGTGAAACACCGGAAAAATGTTGGATTGGTAAATGAAGAGATGATTGTTTGATGAACGTGATGGTTGTATGATCGAAATCCGAATACACCCCGAAATTATATCCAATAAACTCGAGAATATCACAACCCAAATTAATAGTCAATCCTGGATTCTTGAAGCTCAATTAAGAACCGTTGCTCAAAACTGTATCCCGACAATTCAGCCGATGCAAAACCCAGAAATATCACAACAATTTAGCAAAAAAAATTGTCCCCTTAAAACTAACTCAGCCAATGTACAAAATTATTAAACTTGTTTCACCAATCAACTAACTAAACTCGCCTGATGTAAAAGCCCAACAGAGGCCCAAGTTCGAATAAAAGCAGCCCAAGACAGAAATGCAGAATCACTAACACCCTTACCCTAATATTTGGGGTATATAACGACTAATCTATCTCACTTAACCCTAATCCTTTGATAATCTTAAACACAAACGCAGTCAAGAAGAAAACAAAATCCACTCACCAAAAAAATACTGAAAATTAACCCCCTGAGATTCACAAATCAATCCAAGCAACACATACCCTTGTGAAGAAATAAGTCAATCCGAGCACAAACTACAGCAATCTCCACAGATTATTCAAGATATGTCTTATCTCTTGCAAACCGAATCACAACCAAAACCTTCAATGTATTCCAGTAACAAAGGCTTCACAATCTTTATTACGATCTAAGGTAGGTTCATTTTATGATTTTCTTGTTGTGTTTGTCTTAAAAAACGAAACAAGAACGGTTATAATAAAGTTGTTATAAATCGATTCTTGATGTTTCGGATATTAATAGAAGTTTAACTTCAATAGGGATCTGTGATGACTTGTTTATCTCGTGGGTTGGATCTTGAATGGTCTTGATGGTACGTAACAGTGCACAAAAAAACTAACTGAGATCCTTTGTTACCTTTTGTTTTTGTTTCACTTTTAAACCGAATGAAAAGATGAGTGAAACAATCTTGTTTCGTTCTAACTTTTGATATTCGAATAGACAACGAAGTGTATACTTCAAAATGGGATCGATGATGAACAAATCTTGGTTTCCTTTCTTTTCTTTTCTTGTTTAAATTAGGAACTGTAGGTTTGTAGATGAAGTAGCGAGAATATGTAGTCATTTGTTACGATTGATTTTGGTTCAGTTCTTGTTAGGTTTACTAACTAATCTCTATCAAGAGGAAATTTTTGGCAGCGTTTAGTTTAGATGGAACACAATTAAAAAAATAATCGCTACCATGATTTAATCGCTATTGTGAGATAACCGCAACTTTTAGACTGAACTAACCGCAAAGTTTATGAGCAAACAACAGAAAAGAGGTAACCGCAGACAGTTCTATTATAGAAAGTAAAACACAACTTGAAAGTTAAACGCAAATTTGGACAGTGATGGTAAACTCAGCTATGGACCACAAGTCACTTTCCAAGTAATTTTGTCTTTTACCCTTTGCTGGACAAAAATGACAAAAGACCCAAAAAATACTTAATCGCAATACCATCAAAAGAAAGACTTAGTTGCTATCCTCCCACTGGACCTCAACGCAATCAAGAAAAAGAATTTGGGAGACATTCGAATAGGAAAAACTATCTACAAATCATATGAAATGGATAAACTAGTAACGATAATGAGCTATTCCAACGATTCTAAACACAAAAGCACAACCCTTTATCCAATCAAATCATGAATCAAGCTCACACAAATGCATGCCAAGAGAGGACAATTCGAACCAAAAAAAAACAAAACCAAGCTCAAATTCGAGTAGGCCAAGTCCCTAAGATGAAACCATGGCTCTTGATACCAATTGAAGGTTATTCAATAATTAAAACAAGTATGGTTCTTGTGGTTTGGTTCGAATTAAGAAAACAAGAAAGAATAGTGGAAGAATTTTAGAGACAGAAATAGAGAGAATGGGAACTTAGAGAGAGAAACAAGAGAAATATTAGATTGATGAAGAGAAGTTCCAACCCTTTCCCTTGGGTGAGAAAGGGTATTTATAGTTTTACATAAAACGCTATCCTACGAGCTGTGGATCGGGTGTACAGTGGGTAAAGACCCGTCCGTCCTCCACGGTGTTACTTAAACTAATCTAATATCTAACTAACTAATAAACTAACTACGAGCTAACTTTAAATGCTATTACATCAGTTAGGTGACCGAGTCTTCTATAGGAATAATTGTATTCCTAACAATAATAATAACAACAACAACAACAATAATAATAATAATAATAATAATAATAATAATAATAATAATAATAATAATAATAATAATAATAATAATAACTATTAATTTCAAATTTTCACTTTTGCTCTTTTAGTTTTGCATCATTTAACTTATATCTAATTGAGTTTTATCATAACACTTACTATGCATTTTATTTTCTCATTTTTACACCTTTAGTTTTGTAATATTTGACTTGTAACTTATTGAGTTATATAATTAGTTATTATTCAATAACTGACAAGTTGTTATACTGCTTGAATAGTAAATCTTTTTTATAATTAATAATAAAAGTAGATAATTCTTGATGGATCTATACACCTTGAATTGTGTTAGAATAATACTTTGAATTATACCGTCAAGTATGCGGAATCTACTTAGTAATACTTAGAAGTTTGTTTGTGAATAAAACAGTTGTATATGAATGAGAACAATGAGTAAACCAAACTGTTAGCTCAAATATTATTAAGAATAATAATACGAGTGATATTTGTATCACTAGGGTTACAACCTTGAAGCTCTAAGAAAAACGTATCTCAAACCTAAACCTAGGACCTCCTTTTATAGCACAAGGAGTCCTCTTCTACAAGATACGTATAATGATAACAGAATAAGATAACACAAAATCTATTCTATATTTATCTATACAAGTTTTCTAACAGTTATCCCAATAACAGTGGTAATAATATGTACTAGCAGTGGTAATGAGTTTCCACTGCTAGTGCATTCTTCAACAGTTGTAATCTCCATACTAGCCATGGTAACTGTTAATATAATTCCCAACAATTCTTTTATTATTTTTTAGTTTGCATCACTTGACTTATAACTAATTGAGTTATATAATTAGTTGTTACTATTATTTAAGGGTAGATAACTGATAAATTGTTATTATTTAACAACATGAATATGCATATTTTTTATAACTGATAACAAAAGTAGACAAGTTACACTATTTAACTACAAATTACAGATTCAGTGGTTGTTTGGATTAGCTTATTTTGTAAGAGTATTTGTGTACATGAATAGACCCTTTACTTTAACTTATATCTTTTAACCCTATAATTTATATACTTGTAAGTTGCACTTTTCACAAAACAAAACCTTTTTATTTAAAATCTCAATTTAATATTTGACTCATACTCATAGTAATAATGTTGAATTTTTATTTCATACTCGCCACATTCATCTAAGCAATTTTCACATATAGCTTAAGTCAAACCACATCTTTACATATATATGGGACAAGATTTGGGTTGTACTTGATGCTTTGAAAGCTGTACAATGAATAGGAATTGCCATTTGGCACTTACAAACGCCACTTGGCACTAACATGCTGACTGGATAAATCATATAAATGCCACTTGGCATGCCACGCTTTTAATTTTTAGAATCCAGAAATTAAAAAATTTGCTACTTGTAGGAATCGAACCCTGGTCTATACTCCCATTCAACATGTTCTCAACCACTAGACCAAGTTAGTTTTTGTGTTAGATGCATACAATCTTAAATAGTCATGCTTTATTTTTTCCAAACTTTCCAAAACACAAACAATTAAATCTATCAAGATTTTGTTAGGGTTTTGTTTCAATTAATAACGCAATCCCGTGATTGTCTCCCTTTTCAATTTGGCAACTCAAATCAATTAGTTTTAAATATCCATGAATTGTAGCCATATTAAAAGCAAATTCAATATGAGGAGCGTCTAACAACTCAAAATCACCATTCACGCTTAAAAACCAGGGTAACAACAACAAATCCTAAATCTATCAAGAAGCTAGCCAACCCTAATTTTCTTATAACATGTTTCGTTGATTCATAGAAAAATGTTTCTTGCCAAGTTTTAATGCTTTTGTCTCATTTCTGCAGGTGGAATTTTTTCACAAATACAAGGTATGTATTCAAACTCATTTTACTCTCTAACTACTCCCATTACAGGATTTAAGATGATAAATGTATCTGTCCATGCAATTTGTTATTAGTTTTGCATCATACGATTTTTTTCCAATGATACGACCTTTGTCAATTTGCCATTGAGACTATTTTTCCACTGAATTCAAAAGGCAGGCATGAGACGGGTCACTTTAAGGCGGCTTACTTGAGTTAAGAGGTATAGGATGAAATAGGTTGTTGTATTCAGGTGTGCCAATTGGGTCGAAATTTACAGACGTTCGGTCGATATTTGTTACATGGTTAAGTATAGGGATATTGCATTTTCCACCATTAGAAATATATGATTTTTTATTTTATATAACTTTTTTATATATGAAATGATATCAAAGTTGGTCTAGATGAGTTCTACAATGATTACGTATTTTAGTATAGTGGCATTTATATGATCCATTTTAAATGTAGACGAGTTACACACATACCAGATATAACATTTAACAAAACATATGAGTTTATGTAAGTACTTGCTACTTTTTGGAAAATGGTTATATCTTTGCTATTTTATTCGGGCCAATTTTATTTCTAAGATTTTGTGAGCATGTTTCGTGAGTACGAGCCTTTGGAGCACTTTTATTTATAAAATATTGTGAGTGTGTTTTGTGACCGGGTGGAGCAGTATAGTTCTTTTATGTGTTTAGCTATAACAAAATTAGGTAAAAAAAAGTTTAAGCATGTACATTGGATTGACCACATAAATGTTACGAGCTTTCCTTTTTCGATATTCGGGGTACCGCACACTAAATAAGTTATGTACAAAGAATTTTTATTTCCTATATGAGTAAGCATCATGTAATTTCTATGTTCTCATACTTTTCATTGTTGTTTTTACGTATAATACATGAACACTTTTATTTGTTCCCAACTTTTTCGTTTAAGATATTTTTCGTTATTCATTATTTTATTTATGTCTGGTCAGATTTCGTCAAGTAACATCATGAAGCGAACCCGCCCAACGGGCGGGTTATGAAGCTAGTATATTTATATATAACAATTATAAATTTATTATGATCTTAATCCATGTTTATAGTCGAGGCGAATAAACTGTCAAACTTAGAGACAAGACCCTTTACATGGATAAGATATTTAGGTTCTAACGTAGATTTTTACTAAAATTAGGTGACCACTTTTTGAGGTGATTAGTTATAATTCTTTAATTAATATAATTTACAATTTTTCATGTAAAAAAGTATAATAAAACGAGATGAACGTTCAAAATTACTAATTTATATAAAGAAAGTAAGGTATTTTTGAAACGGAAAAAATTCATAAAAACAATTTATATTATGCGCCTTGATATAACATGACATGTAAATAATTGTTAAAATAAAAATTAGTTTCAACCAAATCCAAATTGGCTAGACTAGTTAACAATGTTTTGTTATATTTGTTTAAAATTTTTATCGACAAATTACATACACTTTATAATAAAATGAGTATTAAGAATTAAAAGTGAAGGTCGCAAAACTATAACTGTAACAAATTTGAAATCGTCCAAAGTATAAAACTAATCCCGGCATTTTAAATGCTTGTTCATCTCATTTTTGCTAACTTTCTGGACTAGTAGTCTAGTATATATTGACTGTTACAGAAAATAAGAAAGTAAACAAAAATATTTACACTAGATGAAAAGGTTAGGTGACAAAAATATTTACACTAGATGAAAAGGTTAGGTGCATGGACTACCGATCAATTGAAAAGTAATAAATTTTACAAAGTGTAGAAAACCACTCATTATTTCACAAGTGTGCCATTACCTCTTTTATCTAAAAATTTCTATTAGGGGAAAAATTGTAATATAATTCGTTTTTTACTTTTCCATCTCAATTTTCAAATGCACATATCTTTTAAACGACAAACTTTTAAAAAGAACCGATTTCACCATAATTTTTAAAATTTAATCCTCTTTAATTTGGTATAAATTTTATTAAAAATTTCAAAACTTTTTTTTACATATCTAATTGGTCTTGATTTTCTTTATTTTTTTTGGCATTTTCGGCCCTATTTTTAACCCTCATAAAAGCCGAATCGTGAAAAATTTAAAACATGAAAATTATAGATTTTGGTTTACTCATTACGAAGGTTTTTGAATCACTCAAATCAAATGTCATATGAGTAAGATATCACACGTTAAAGATGACGTTTTACTCATATTTGTTGCACACAACGTGTTTGATGAAATGTCTAGCTTAGATTTTTTGTCATAAAATCGAGTTAAATGCACTAATTTTTGTATAACAGTGCACCTTTAGTCATTTTATTAATGTAAGATTCAAAAACTTTTTTTTTCCTGATGAACTATATTAACTGATTTTTAAAAAGTACATTTTGTTTATCAGTTACTTTGGTTCATCAATTTTTATTCATAAACATTAAAATTGATGAACCAAAGTAACGGAACCAACGTAACTTATGAACAAAATGTTACCATAAAAATTGATGAACCAAACTAACTGGTGAACAAAATGTTCATCAGTTACTTTGGTTCATCAATTTTTATTATAGGTTCATCAGTTATTTTATTTGTGTTATCACAGGTTATAGGTTCATCAGTTAGTTTATGCTTTTTTAGTTGATGAACATTAGTTGTTTTTGGTTCATCAATTATTCACTTTTAGCTATTATGTTATCATAAGTTCAACAGTTTTATGAGAATGTTTATCAATAAAAAAAGATTGTTCGTCGTATACTTTGTTTATTAATAAAAAGTGTTGTTTATCAATAAAAAGAGCTATTTATTTGTTCATCAATAAAAAGAATTCATTTGTTCATCAATTAAAAATGTTGTTCAGCAATATAAACAAATTATAATGTTCATCAGTTAGTTTTTTTTGGGTTCATCAGTTATTGACTTTTTAGTTATTATGTTATCATAGGTTCATCAGTTTGTTTATTTTAGCATTATGTTATTATAGGTTAATCATTTACTTTTTTGTGTTTATTTGTATTATCATAGGTTATAGGTTCATCAGTTAGTTTATGATTTTTCGTTGATGAATATCAGTAGTTTTGGTTAATTAGTTAGAGTCGAGTTATTTTACAAACCAAACATTCCTCACATACTAAGGGACTCATCCCCACCATCTATCTAAAAAGGAAATCAATGGTTGAGATTAAAAGCATTTTATTATTTCACCCATTTTTTATAATTTAAATATCTCTTAAACCGTTAATCGTTAAGCGAAAATAATTACACTATCGCGACGTGCATTTAATTATCTTTCTATAGACGGGCACTTTGATATACTTTTGAAAAAAAAAAATCATTTTTTTCACGTTTTCTTTTTGTGGTCGAAAAAAAAATCATATATGATATTGCATATCATATATGATATTATATGATATGCAATATCATATATGATATTACCTATAATATCATATATGATATTACATATAATAGCATATATGATATTACATATCATATATGATATGATATGTAATATCATATATGATTTTTTCGGCCACGAAAAAAAACGTGAAAAAAAACGAGAAAAAAAAATTGTCGAAAATATATCAATTAGCCTATCTATAGAAAGATAATTAAATGCTCGTCGTAACGGTATATTTTTTTTTCGCTTAACGATTAATGGTTTGAAAGATATTAATATTTGAAAAAAATGATGAAAGTGGGTTTTTTAAATTGTTGTGATTAATCTCATCCATTAGATCAAATAAAGATGGAGGGAAGATGGAGGGTGGAGAGTAGTCCCTTGGTATGTAAAAAAAGCTTGGTCCTCAAATGATCTTTACTCAATTAGTTATTGTCCTATGTTATGTTTTTGGCTCATCAGTTAATGCCATGTGTTATGGTTTTGGTTCATCATTTTTAAACAATTTTTCTTTTTATAACTATTAAAAAACTTTACTTTTTGAGTCTTACAATAATAAAATGATTAATGATGCATTGTGAAACAAAATTTAGTGCATTTAGCTTAATTTTAACACAAAATATATAAGGTAGACATTTCATCAAACACCTTGTATGCAACAAATATGAGTAAAACACCATCTTTAACGTGTGTTATCTTACAATTATGAGATCGGATTTGAGTGATTCAAAAACCTGTGTAAAGAGTGAACAAAAATATATAACTTTCATGTTTTAAGTTTTTCACGATTCGACATTTATGAGGGGAAAAAGTAGGTCCGAAAATGCCAAAAATATCAAAAAAATCAATAACCGTTTTATATGTAAAAAATAAAAGTTCAAAATATTTAACGAGATTTATACCAAATTAAAGAGTATTAAATTTTAAAAATTATGGTGAAAACAACAAAGTCAACGCCAAAAACTTACCGCGTTTCAGACATTTCAATGGGCAAATTTTGATCGTAAAGAGGAGGCATCTCCTAACATGAATGTTAATGCGGAACATTCACTAATATTGGGCAATTATACAGTAATTTAGTTAATCTATACAGGCATAAGAACTTAAGAATGACAAGTAAGTTGCTCCAAAAAACAAGTATAAACTAAATAAATAATACACATGGGCTCGATACAAAAAAAAGAAAAGAAAAACTCTTCGGTGACAACCTGCAATGGAATTTCCACTGATACAGGTCCTTTTGTATATTAGGATGGGATTTTATGAAGTAAAACTAATCAACATTGACAAGTCTCATCCCACACTAATTGTAAAGAAAAAAGTAAACACGGAGACAGACGGCTATACAATTAATACATCTTCTACATGAAGTAACTGGGGAGCTTTTTCTTTCTGGATCCTCCTTCACCATATAATTCATTCCATTGGAGTAACTCGTTCATATTTTCAGACTCTGATGACACGCTTGCGCATACCTGAAAGCTCCAATTTGCGCATTAGTTTCCCTTTTGCTATAAATTTATAAAAACTGTATGGGTACAATATATATATATATATATATATATATATATATATATATATATATGTGTGTGTGTGTGTGTGTGTGTGTGTGTGTGTGTGTGTGTCGTTGATTTGAAGTTTGTATTATTATATACCTGATCATGTGCATACTTAAAATCATCCAAATTTAGAGGACGGACATCTGCACTGCTATGCAAAGCAGGTGGTGGTCTATTTTCTGCCAATGCCAAAGCATTATCCTGCAGAATGAAAATACAATATAATCAGAATGCTATATTAAACGTCACCTATTATAGGGAAGTAGACCGAGGTTTAGTGGCAAAACAGGCTGGTCAGCTGGGTTGTACAACGGGTAAAAACAGGTAAACTTTATGGTGCCACGTTCAAAACAGATCAGTCAAGTTGAAGCCAAAACTTTTTATTTAATTTTTTTTTTTAATATTGTTATGAAATTCACGTATTTGGCATGATGTAGGACATTGTAATTATTTGAATACATTCTAGGAGACTATTGACGTGTTCAACCCATCTGAAGCATTTCCATTTATAAATGACTAGTTAGAAGTAACATACAGCCCAAATTGGGATGTTTTTAGAAGCTTAAATCGTCACTTCTAGTATTCTTGTAAATTTAGACATGACGGGTAGCAATAGAGAAAAAGCAAACCTTCTTTTCCTTTTCCAAAATTTCTCTTATTGGACAATGGGCGGCTGTCACGCAGAGATTCTGTAAATTTAAACAGATAAACCAACAGTTCAGATAACCACAACAAAAAGGAGAGTAATAGATAATAATAATAATAATAATAATAATAATAATAATAATAATAATAATAATAATAATAATAATAATAATAATAATAATAATAATAGCAAATTTAACACATAGTAAGAAGAAAAAAAGATGGACCTTCAAATCACTTCCTGAGTACCCATCAGTCATGGCAGCCACTGCTTCAAGATCCATACCAGGTGCCAATTCTTCTTTTGCCAAAATTACTCTGAGAATTTTCTCCCTGTTTGCGGCATCTGGTAAATTTACCATCAACCTGCGATCGAGCCAGAAACAATAGCTCAGTGAGCACATACGAAATCATATATATTTTCCTAATTTTGATGAGATACTATGTACTAATAGGAGCAAACTGAACCCATTTTCCACAAAATTAGCTGCACTGGGCTATAGCTAGTAACCTCTCCAATGGGACAAATGATTCAAAGTCAGCGACGTTTTTTCAAATGCTTAAATGTAGTCCCAATTGTGATTTAGTCACACAATTTTTTAAGAAAAAACAAATAGCCTTCAAAGACGACATTAATCAATAAGAAAACTTGTGAAATTAATTAAAACACAACAAAATAAACTCTTTTGGACCAAAAACTTGTTGGAGGGTGCAAAATACTTTAATATATTAGTTCATATTCTTCCTAGAAGCTAATGTGCATGAGATTTTTGTGCCATAATTAATATTTTTAACGTGATGATACCAAAAACATGTTGAGATTTCATACCTGCGAGGTAATCTCCTGATTACAGCTTCATCAAGATCGAATGGCCTATTAGTAGCAGCGAGCACAAGTACACGTTCTTTATCCTTTGTACGTAAACCATCCCAATTCATCATAAACTCATTCTTCATTTTACGCATTGCTTCATGCTCACCAGGATTTTCACGTCTTCCCAGCATGCTGTCCACCTATGATAATAATATAACAAATTTCAAAGACAGAAATAACCTTAGTTCCCAAGAAGGATTAAAAAAAAAAAAAAAAACACCTAATACTTTAGAATACTTATAAAGGCATCAAGAAACAGCAAGTAACATCTATAAATTATCTTTCTGTTTAGAAGCTAAAAGATATGAGAAGCTAAACATAAGCAATTAAAAGCATGTACCAACCTCATCAACAAAGACAACACTGGGCGAGATTTTACTAGCAAGGCTGAAAACTGCTTTGACATACTTCTCTCCTTCGCCAAACCACTGCAAAAAAGTATCGTGAGGGTCAATTTTGTTCAACTAACAAAGCAGTACTTAAAATTTGATAATCAGCACCGAGTAAAGATGGATGACAAAAAGGTCTAGGCTGCTGGTTGGTTAGCACTTAGCAGGTCAACACAAGTAATTTGCAGAACTTGTCAAAATGCATCACATGTGGTTGATCCAAAAATATTTCTCACAATTTCTTAGATTAATATATACTTCTATTTTTTAATCAAATTTAAAGGTTTTATGAACATTGAATACACTATGGGAGACTTTTGAACCATTCGACCAATTTCCTTCTTAGCTAGATCTTAACTTTTATCCGTTTGACCCATTTGAGATGAAACATTAAAGATCCAAATCACACATTTACTCAAAACTGGGTTGAAATGGCCACATCTAGTAACGGGTGAAATACCTTTGCAGTAATGCTTGACATTGATATGTTGATAAAATTTGCACCCGCCTCAGTTGCCACAGCTTTTGCAAGCATCGTTTTACCCGTACCAGGGGGTCCAAAAAGCAAGATTCCTTTACAAGGCTGCAAAACAGAATTTGATTTTTTGAGTTACATAAATTGGAAAATAAAATAAATTACGGGTATAAGAATAATATAAATACATATGCTTCTACTTTCGTTAGCTGTCCTTTGCAAAACAATTCAGGCCTCTGAAGTGGTAACATAACCAACTCCTTTAAAGTATCCTTCACAGATTCCAGAGCTCCAATATCCTCAAAAGTAACACCAAGCTCAGTAGGAGTAATAACTTCAGCCAGAAGTCGCTTCTCAAATTCGTTTTCAGTAACCACGTCCTGAAGTCAGAAGTATCACGAGACATTTACATTAGAACTTTTATTGAAAGCAATTTACGTTAATGACTTATCAAAAGATGTATGAATAAGCTTCTTCACCTTCAATGTCTTCTTCGTATTCTCGTTTTGAGTACCTTGCAGTATGTTGATCCCATACTTGAGACTAAAATCCAAAACATGAAATAGATATTAAGTGCATAAATCTTATTTATTATTTATTTATTATTAAAACATAAAACATAAATGAAGTGCCAGCACCTTTCATTAGAAAGCACAGGTTTAGCATCCTTTACAAAAGCTTCAGAATTCTGCATAAAGTGATGACTCAAAGCCCATCCTATAACTTTCTCCACACCTTTAAATCATAAAATAAAGTAGACATTAGTCAAAAGCTATACAAAGTCAAGGCAAATACGGTAACATACAGACAGAAAAAAGATGTACTCACTGTCGTTTGTCAATGTTTGATCTTTTACGCACAGAGCGTCAAGGTTAGAGCAATCAAGACCGACTTGGTTAAGAACCTGAAATCATGAAATCAGAACCAAGCAGAAAATGATTCATTAGATGTAGCAATTTTGACCATTTATTTATAATGGGTCATTCCGGTTTAAGTGGTATCAAGTGATGGTCTGAAGAAAAAAATAACTTTTATGAAGAGATACTCACTGCACGGATGCTGACGATATTTGACTGTGATTTCAATGTTTCTATATCACGATCCAGCTGTTGCTTCCATTCTGTAAGCAGCACCTCATCCTACAATGATTCTAAAAAGGTTAATTGTTGTCCATAAACATGTGTGTACATCGAAAAAAAAAGCAGCTTTTACTTACCTGAGGGATCTGTATAGTCACTTTGTTAGGGAAAAGACGAGTGAGCTGCTTCATCGTTTTGGGGGTCTCTTTGCTTTTATCATGCAGTCTACCGAAACTACTATTGAACACCGGGAAAGCCATGAACAATAACCCTTCCGGATGAGACTGCAAATTTTTTGCAAGTTAGAGGATTGAATATAATGAGATGTAGAAAATATAGTTAAATGCATGTGTATGTATACATCAAGAATTTAGAATGGCCACTGCTTACTTTTTCCTTGCGACTGTCCATCTGAGTGTGAGAAGCAATGGCAATGACTTTCCCGGGTAGGGTCTCGAGCTTACTTTTAAAGGAGTCATAGGCCTCTGTATTTCCCAGCATAGATTTCTCTATATCTTTCACAAACAAAAGCAAAGAACCGTTCTTGCTTTCTTTAACAGCAACCTACATACACAAATAGGCTTTTTCAATTTATAAAGCAGACACCTATGTTTTTTTATGTTCAATTATTTGTACCGGTCAGGCGGTCGCACTCTTATATGCTTAAACTACTGAACCGCTTAATATCACATAACTGATAAAGTACCCAAGGCCTTTGGTCTAGTGGTATGTGAGTTGCCCACCAACCTAGAGATTGTGGGTTCAAGCCTCGCTGGAGGCATTTGTGAGATAGGTGGTATAGGTGTGAAAAAAAATTGTCGTTCTAAAAAAAATTATAATAAATAAATAAATAAAATATATAACATTGCTCAAATTATATTTTTATGATTCCAGACCTCAAATTACCTCCATTTTAATACAAAAGTAGCCAAAGAAATCAAATGTAAATTTTAGATAAACAGCTTGTCTCACCTCAAAAAGTTCATTAATGGCAAGCTCCTCGATGTCATAGGCACTCGAAGAATCAAGACGAAGTAAATCAGCTGCATATAATCCAAAAAAAGAAGTATTACATCTATCCACATCTCACTAATAATAAACAGAGACTAAAAGACATTCCACAATAACCAATAGTAGTGTGTTCAGTGATTACCAGAACAGAAAAACCCATGATCTTCCTCACAAAGTCCTCCAAGATCATTGCCTTCTTGAACTGACCTATCGAATCTAACACCAATCTTGGAAGATCCATTCTCTTCAAATGGAAGTAGAACTTTGCCCTTGTAACCATAATCAGGGCCCCTAACAAACACAAACAAATATGAGGTACATATCATCTAAGATATAAACAACACAGATAAACGTCTCCGAGTAGTAGAACTTAGAAAATCAAATATATGAAAGTAGAGTATCATTTTAAGTAGAAGTTGAGTACCTTAATGGAGCCTGCAGAGGAGAAAACTCAGACGAGGAACCCACATACTTAACTCTATCACCTGCATAAATAGACAGTTCTCATCCCACGGAGTCCATAAACATAAAAGGAGGCCATTTCGGCCCATTTACTTATAAATGGAGCGATATGTGTTATGCATTATCTCTAATTAAATCATAACTTCAAAAAAAAAAGTGTAATAAAAGTGTATTTTTTATTCATACAACATTACGACTTGCTAAATCATTATTATTCAAAGATTAATGTTAATTATGTGTTAATATTAATCATTTGTACTCTTTGATTTTCGGAAAAGTAACATAGAAATATTTGCGGGTCAACCAACCCATATAAGCCTGTACAAAAAAGCCCTGCTTTCACCCATTACCCAACATGCACATCTACTAACCTCTAGTTAACAATATCTAATGCCTAATGCTTAGAAACCAAAGTAGTAAAATCAAGAAAAGGGTAAAATATAGACTTACAAACTTTGTATACAGCTTAAAAGTAAAAAATACCTTTCTTAAAGGTGTAGGTTTTTGAGGTGGCAGTAGATGCCTCCTGTTTTGGCAGATGAGCATGATGAGAGCATGTGCAGCGGCAGCAGCATGTTGGTTTCCTAGAGTGCAAAAGCCCTGACTGTGGAGAACGTTTAGCAAAGACACTTGTTCTTTCGGGCCTAGTACTCTCCTTTATTGTAGTGTCAACTTCCTTAGCAGCTGATCCCTGGTATGTTATAGGGAATAATAAAAATTAGTGGGTTCGTATATCATTATAATAACCCACATCAACTGATCAACCCCTTTACGAATAAAGGGATCGAAACTGCCACCTTTAGTTATTATCAGCGAAAAACTGTGAACAGTTCCGTAGAAACAGAAGACTTACACCAGGTAACAGAAGAGATTCAACTACAAGCAGTCGAGCACCGAAATGTTTTGCTAGAGCCTTTGTCAATGTTTCCTGGTATATTTCTGAACCTGTGCCGTGATCCAATGTTAGAAACTAAAAAAAAAAAAAAAAAAAAAAAAAAAAAAAAAAAAAAAAAAAAAAAAAGAGTTACTTAAGCATGTTGAAGGGTATACCTGCTGGACCAGATAAGAGTATCCTGGGGCACAAAGTAGGTAGATCCGAGGCATACTTCACAAACTCATTATGTTTCAGATGTATATAGGTGGATGTAATCAGTACATTCTTTGTGGTTTCACTGTATTCGGAAAAATTAGCAACATAAGTCAAATTGTTTACTGAATACAGTGATACAGAAAAACACAAGAAAAAAGGACTTTAGACTAGAGGTGGCAATTTGTGCCAAAAATACAAAAAATGGGCTAATACGAGCCTTTGATATTCAATAGATTAAACAAGATGACATTATCTTTAATTATTTATCCAAAGAATTATATATAGCACCAATCGAGAAAAACGTCAGACACAAAAGAAAAATGTGATTTTACTCAAAAAAAAATAATAATAAAAAATAAATTAAAAAAAAAAATCTTAAAATTTACATTTGTTTGCTTATTTATTCTCATAACTATTTAAATGGCTGAATATCATTTATTAGCAATATCATTTTAATTGGTGTACTCACTTTTTAAATAGATATAATAGATACTGACTACTAAACTATGTTTAGCTATTATGTTAAAAAGATGCTAACTGCAATTTCTAGGCTATAGTTCAGCACATTTCGGATAGAGGAAAAGAAAAAAACAAAAAGGGCAATCAGCACAAGATAGATAGAAAGTGAGTCGGTGGTCGTACCTTAGATAATATGGAAAATCATTAAACGTGACTTCAATGGTATCGGGATCAACAATTCCTTGTTGTAAGCTATCTTTATACGCTTGACGCCGGGCTGCTAATGAGATCGGAGGATCATTATCCTTTTGCGACTGTTTCCACTCATCAAGAATTTTCAAGATATCAAACTCAGAAGAAGAGGATCCAGCAAGCATACGCAGAAGTGGTCGCAATTCATGAGTTGCCACAGGAGTGTTTCCCATCTCTGCATCAGCCGAAGCACCGGGCGTAACACCTTTCTCACTATCATTGGGATCAGAAGCATCCTTCATCTCAGTATCTGTTGCACTACTATCCGGCACTTCACGAGTATAGGGCAGATTTGGCATTCCAGTTTGTATGCCTTTGCCTTTGCCTTTGCGAGAAGACGGGGGAAGAAGGGATAACTCTTTCTGAATATTAGACAAAGATGCTAATATTGATGCTCCAGTGACTGCAGATGGGTCTCTAGATCTTGCTTCAAACTGCAATCCTTTTAATGAACTACTGTTTGCTTCTAGTATGCTCACCGAAGGTGCCACATCGGCAGCAACATTATCATTGGATAGCTGCTGGAATATCTGGCAATATGAAGAAAATTTGAGTCTAAGAACATACATAATGTAGTATAAAGTAGAAACAAATCAAATTTAAAAAGAAGTGTTTTAAAGTATACATATGAATGTCTTCCCGAAGAGCTAAATATCACTTCATCTCCAGCTCTTAGTGGTAAGGTAGACCTTTTCTGGCATGTCTGTCCATTAACTTTGACTGAACCCTTGCCTCCAGTGATCTCGAGTAAAGTGATGGATGAACCTCCTTGCTATGCAAAACAAAAGATTTGGATTAGAAACGCTTAGTCAATTGCAATAATGAGCTAATTGCAATAACTAACATGTAAAACGAGAATACCTGTGACTCAATGTGTCTCAGACTACACAACGATTTACTGATGGATGGATCACCAAGTGACAAGTCACATTGGCGGCCTTGTCCAACTGTGAAAATTGAACGATCCATGACAACATGAGGATTCTGTACATCAGAAAAGGTACACGTATTAGAACTTCACACGTTTTATAGCAGTTAATCCTCGCATACGACAGACAAGATATTGTAGGGGGAGTTCAGATGTATGTCACAAATATTTATAAATCAGAACTTTATTAGCGGTTAATCCTCACATATGAAAACCAAGAGATAAAAAGTATGACTTTGGGTTTATGTTGTGGAAGTGATTACAATTCTTAAATCCGCCCAAACCAACAAAAAGTTGTAAGTTTGCCGACTTAATTAGTTCTTTAATTACTTTAACCACTAATCATAAACGTACTACTTTTAGCTAATAACATGAAGATTCTGAACACCAGAAAAGGGCACACAGATTAAAGCAGTTAATCATTATACTAAATGTGCAATCCGAAGACAGCACATTTCTCGTAAAAAATGCACCAATTTGACTACGTTTCAACACATGTTAATCCTTGTATACAGCAGACAAGATAATCATTACAAGTAGTTAGAATGTGAATATATATCTTAACAAATAATTCAGTCAAAACTCTCACCTGTGAACACTGCGATAACAGCTTTCCCCAAGCACCAACTCCCACATTCGTTTTTGCCTGTCGTTTCTTATTCCAATTCAAAACACTAGAACCGCCACTGCTCGCTGCCTTACTCTTCTCCAAATCCATCAAAGATTCCCCTACACACACAATACCAAGCCATCAAGGAAGATGCATGTCGAGGAAGATGCAAGAGAATATAATGCATCATTAATATGAAATTTCGTTCCTTATAACTAGTATACTTACGCAATTAAAAGATAGGTTCATTCTCAATCTACAACAAAAAGATATGGGTTTAAGTACACAGAGCAAATTTATTGATTATTTACTTGTCCAATATTTATTAATGTTCCTTACAAAATCTGTGATGAAATATTCAACAAGGAAGGGATCTTTTGATCCCTTGTTTAATGAATGTTATGTCATCTAATCTAAATATGTGTAACCGTTAACTATGATTAAGTACTCTCAATACGACGTAGAGTACGTGATCTAGCAATTATGTTTAAAAAAGTAAAGTAAAGTAAGTAACTCTCAATATCGTCTTCCCTTCCACGGTGTATGGGGGAGGACGTAGAGTCGTAGACAGCCTTACCCCTACGTAAGGTAGAGAGGCTGCTTCTGATTCTACTAAAGGTAGAAAAGGACCTTCGGCCTTGCAAGGGGTGAGAGGATCGAACCCTTGATCTCTGTCTCAAAAGGTGTTAACAACTTGATCCAACCTTACTCTTATCTAGCAATTATGTTTAATAACCATTAATGATAGTCATAGGGATGGCAATGGGCGAGAAAAAACCCACAACCCGCGGGTACCCGCCATAAATGGGTGGGTAAACGCGTCAATTTTCACCCACGGGTGGGTCGTGGGTGAAAATCTTTACCCATCAGTGGGTGGCGGGTGGGTGACGGGTAAGGCATACCCATCGCGGGTAAACCCATGACACCCATTTAAAATACCCATGAGTATACCCGTCAAAATACCCGTAGGTGTACCCATAAACCCATGTTAAAATTAATTATACTAATTAAAATATTTATGATGTTGTATGTATACATTTATTAGTTACTACTAAGTCTAAAAAAAACACATTAACCTAAAAGTTTGTTTGAGTTTCAAGACTAAAAAGAGTGTATGAAAGATCAAATAATCAAAGTTGTATTTGGCAAATTGATTGGTTTCTTATTATGCAGTTTCATAGTTAGTTTTCATATTATCATTTTGTAATTTTGTTGCATAACACTAACCCATGGGTTTACCCATGGGCAACAAATACCCGCGGGCAAGGGCATGGGTATAAATTTGTACCCATTAGTGGGTGACGGGTGGTTGATGGGTGAGAAAAAAACTACGTGGGTGGGTGACGGGTTAGAGGTACCCGTGCCCATTACCCACGGGTGCCATCCCTAGATAGTCATGTTAATGGTGCATGGTCGTAGTTTATTGTCATAAATATAAAACTCAAGAGCTAGATATAAACAATATGCAAGCAGTAAACAACTAAATTAAACACTGGTACAATCATACCTTTTGCAACGAACCTTAAACTTTAGCGAAATCTTAGTAAAAACGTAAAGCTTGCTGATAACGTGTTGCAAAATTATAACAAGAGATTAGTGAAAAACAAGAACAATGGTAGAGAAAATAAGAATCGTACATCTTCATGAGGAGGATGTATATATAGTTACAAGATGAATATTCTACAAGATACAATCTTCTAAACAAAGTAACTACTAATAATATTAAAAGATATGGACATTCATTCCATATATAATATATATTCATAATATAGATAGATTTTCTTATAGCATGGTCTGTAAAGTTTATTTGTCTTGTTGAAACATAAATATATACGGTATAAGCTATAAAAACTTGTTCAATAAATGGCGAGTTTCTTTTAGTCATGTCATCGTTTCATTTGCTTCTACGTGTCATAACTAAAGTTCATCCAATACAAAAAAAAGCTTTTCAAAAAGAATTAGAATGAAAAATTGAAGAAAAGTCATTCATCGGATCCTCAAGTCTTTGTGCCAAGAAAAAGTCACACTACTCCAATGCTTAAAAGCTTTTCAAAGACCTTTTTGAAGCAAACAAAAAAAGCTATTCTCTACCTCCTATTGGCATCTGGAGATGCTTAGTACTAGAATAAACAATTTACTTCAAACTTTCAAAGTAAAGAAGGCGGAACTATGTAGGTTGGACAAGGATCATTTGAGAAGAGTGCTCAGAAGCATTTAATGTTTTGAATCGGAAGTTTGTTTGACAACGGACGTTTATCTTTTCTTAACGTTGTTTTTTAACAGTCACTTTAAGTCTTGAGGCTGAAGAGCCGTTTAGAAACAATATTTAACTTTTTCGTCATTTTACGCTTCATAATTACATATGCAACTACGATACCAAACAATTACTTCTATGGCAACAAGTCAACAACTAATAGTGCTAGTTTTTAAAAGATGTATTAAAGAAATTGATTACAATCTAGTCACAAAAGGGAGGAAATTATAACATAGGGTGGCAACTGGCAAGTGCACTTGTGATCAACTTCTTGTGCTTCAAACCAATATTCGAACTATGGGACATATAACTTTAGGCTGATTTTAGTGGCTACCATTAGTCTAATGTCTAACTTATTTAACTCACAAAAGACAAATTGATCTAAGAGCCTTATGTCTTATTTTCAAAACGACTGATGAACGGTTTGCCTGATGTATATTATGAGGATCACATAAAGCCCGATACTAAAGTTTTAACCACCCCATAAGCATGTTTGTCCCACATAGGCTAAAGAGAGAAAACTTTGCTAGTTGATATACCATGTCGCATACAAAGCATTTGTGTTGAGGTTAGTGTCACGTTTTTAGCTGTTGTCAAAGTTTGATGGTAATAAGTAAATTACCATCTTCAATTCTTGGACAAGAGTTAGAAATTTTCTTTATGGATCCTCCTTCACCACATAATTCATTCCATTGGAGTAACTCGTTTATAATTCATTCCATTGGAGTAACTCGTTCATATTTGCAGACTCTGATGACACGCTTGCGCATATCTGAAAGCTCCAATTTGCGCATTAGTTTCCCTTTTGCTATAAATTTATAAAAACTGTACGGGTTCAAAAAAATCTGTGCCGTTGATTCAAAGTTTGTATTATTATATACCTGATCATGTGCATACTTAAAATCATCCAAATTTAGAGGACGGACTATGCAAAGCAGGTGGTGGCCCTTTTTCTGCCAATGCCAAAGTATTATCATGCAGAATGAAAATACAATATAATCAGAATGACATATAACACATTGCCTACTATATAACATAGGGATATGACTGACGTTTAGTGGCAAAACAGGCTGGTCAGCTAGGTTGTACAACGAATAAAAACATGTACGGGTGCGTTTAGTTGAGGAAAAAAACCATTGTTTTCCACAAAATGTTTTGTGGAAAACAAGGAAAACAGATATCGCGTTAAAATTATTGTTTTTCAAAAAAATTCGCTATAAAACACAAAATTCCTATTTTCAACTTTAATACACAAAACTACAAAACACTTTTTTTTTGTTTTCCCCTATTTTCCATTAAAATACCTCAAATCCGTTTTCGTCAGTTGTTTTACGTTTTCGACTGATTTTTTAAGTTTTCGTCAATTTTTTTACGTTTTCGTCAGATTTTTTACGTTTTCATCTTTTTTACGTTTTCGTCCGTTTTTTTACGTTTTCGTCAGGTTTTTTACGTTTTCGTCTGATTTTTTTTGTTTTCGTCCGTTTTTTTACGTTCTCGTCATATTTAATAAGTCTTCGTCCGATTTTTTACGTTTTCATCCGTTTTTTACGTTTTCGTCAGATTTTTTACGTTTACGTCTGATTTTTTACGTTTTCGTCCGTTTTTTCTGCTTTGGTCAGATTTTTTACGTTTTCGTCCATTTACTTATGTTTTCGTCCGTTTTTTTTTTTACTTTTTTGTTTGAATTTGTATCTTTCCATCTGTTTTTTTTACGTATCGAAACTAATCTTGTAATTCAGTCAAGCCAATACTTTCTAGATGATAGAATTTTGGTGATCAGGCCAGTGATAGTGGTTCAAATTGTTTTGTGCTATCCTGAGATTTCTGATGAGTTTTGAATGGTCTTAATGTACCGAGAGATTCTCCTTATAGATGGTACGGAAAGTCTTTCCTAGGGAGGTCATTGATAATATCCACTTATCAATATAGGGAGTAGTGAGTGATGAGTGACATAGGAATCTATAGAGTGTTAGCTAATTCCTTATATATATATATAGGGATGGGGAAAAGGAAATGATAGTGATGGTGAGAAGGGAAAAGACTGTGACAACTGCAACATAATAAAATTGTGATGAAAGAAAATATTGTGTTGTACGTGTATCATGCATAGACGTGAAGATTCATGAGATGAAATGACCAGTTGACGTGCTTCCAAGCGGCGGTTCCCGAAGTGATGAAAAGTATGAATGTTCAGACAACGAGAGTATACACATACATGAATGAAACATTTGGAAATTGAGTAGAGGATTCAATCCAGACAAAATTTTATTATAACCATTCTCAGTGTTGCAAAATTCATTTCTGAGTCGGATATAGGTGGTCAGCCTATGTCCTACTATCCCGGGTCGAATATAAATGACCAGTCTATATTCTACCGAGGTTCCATGAATTTTGAAATACTCAGCTCAGTCATACTAAGACTATGTCCTTCACAAATACCAAGACGTTCTGAAAGACAAAAGCAGGTGACCAAACTCGAGGTCAAATGATGAAACTATGCAAGGAAAAACGTAATGCGGTGACATATATGATACGTGAACATGCTTATATGAAAGACAATTATAGTAATCAACTATAATAAATGAATATAATATATCAGATAATGAGACACAAATCTCATCACCTACGTCAGCAACTAACCACAAATGAGGCTTCAGCTTGGCAGGCAGGCACGTGACGGTCATAGGGTTAAGTTTTCTTGAAAGTAGCTATAGTCTAGGTTTTAAAAACACTTAGTTCGCTATAGCCAAAGCTCTGATACCAATATGTCACACCCCCAAAATCGGGTCCAGCGGAAGCATACATGCAGCTGGGGTGTAACTCAATTAATATCACAACACAAGTACGAAAATAGTTTTCACTTCAATCATTTAGAATAAAATTGTTTAACCAAAAGTATTGAATTTACATCGTTAAAAATAGTGCGGAAGTAGGCCCTTAAAATAGTTTAAAACGGTCCCCAAATGAATAATCAGAGTCTTCTATGACCATGACATGCCCTGCCAAAACCTCCAGTAGCGTGCCATTGCTTAAAACCTGAAAATACATGCTAAAGTGTCAACACAATGGTTGGTGAGTTCATAGAGTCTTGTGAAAAAGAATGTAATTCATAAAAATGAAGATTTCCCAGCAAAGGCATCGTAAATCCACTCAGTTCCAAATCCCTCCATAAGAGACTTGTAACCTGTGTGTTTACAACCCACTGCCAAATAGTTGCATGTTTAGTAGTCAAGTACACGTGGTCAATATAGTTCACAATATGGGCACATAGTATATAATAAAGAATGTGGCAAGGCTCCTAAAATAAGTAATATGCGTTCCGTAGACAGGGCAACGAGAGGTTGGCCGACCTCTAATAGCGCTATCCATACTACCTACTGCTCCACACAAGGAAACCGTACGAACGGTACGTATAAACTGGAGTGCGAACGGCAAACCAGCAGGAGACTAACAATTGCGGATGCACGAACAGTACATCATTCACAAACTATTACATAGTATAAAGTCAAAGTTACTCTGTAGACAGGGGAGATTTTATGTTGCTCCAAACATGGGAGACTTGATAATGCTGCTCCGTAGACAGGGGAGACTTTGCACTGCTCCGAACATGGGAGACTTTAGATTATAGTACGTACGGTACTTTAGGGTCAAAAGTTTAAGTCAAGTTCAAAAGTCAAGTCAAGTTCAATAGTTCAAAACGAGTTATAAGGTCAAATGAACTCATAATAGTTCAAGGTTCAAAACAATGTTCAAAGAGTTAAGTAGTAATTCATGTAAAAACGAGCATGTATTCTCCCCCAAAAAGTTAACAAAACAATTTAAAAGAGTAGGGGCTATGACTCACCTCGAAGCGATAGCAATGATGACAAAAGTGGATACACTGAAATGAGACACGATCTCTAACCGCAACCTAATATAAATGATGTGATCTACTTTAGATCATGAAATGATGAAATGAATGTACATGCACATGATACCTATACCACTCATAACTTGAAAATACTTGTTGTTATCAAAATAATACATTTTTCCAAAACTTGGGAAAATAAGGCAACTAGAAAAATAAAGCTAGTCGAAATGTATATATATCGTATATATAAGTGTTAGTGTTGAACTCCTCGATTTGAAATCCTTGAAATAACGTCTTGTAGCCATAAAAATATACTTGAAATCACTAATACTTCATTAGTTATGAAATTGGGCACTTGGTTATTATTTTTAGAAATCTAGAGTTAGTACGTAGTAGTAATATTATTATTATTTTTCTAGTTAAAAGCTGTCAATTTGTATAAGGTTTTGCCGATATTGAAACGTGAATATCTTTGTCGTTATAAGTCCGTTTTACTCGTTCTTTATATCCATGGTTACGTCTTAGTATGTACTAATATATTTTGGAAAGATGGGCTCCTCTAGGTTATGTCTAACGCCTCGGTTTGTCCACTAAAAATCGTCCAACAGCACACAATTTTCAGAAAAATAGTTTTCGTCAATAAACTTGCAAAAATCATATCTCCTTCGTTATAAACTCGTTTTAACCCGTTCTTTCGCCTACGGCTTCGTTTTTTAAAGTATTTTCTAACTCTTAGGTTGAAAAGTTCCCCTGAGTTACTGAGTTTTCAAGAATTTAAGTTTTGGGACAGTAGGTTTGTATATATGTTCCAAATCCATTTCAAGTGTTCTAAACTTGTTTCTAATCCACCCAAATCACTTCCAATCACCACAAATCTAGTCTAATCCTACCATACACCTTCTCAAGGTGTCATGGGTTCTTAATCATCATCAATCTAGTGGATCTAACAAGGAAAACCAATATAAGCATTTCTAGTGTTTCAAAGTTAAAAGTTTATAAAATGAAGTGGTATAAGCTAACATATGCATGAAATATTGAATGAAAACCATATGATTCTAGTAAATACTTGAAGAAATGAAGAAAATAAATTTTGTAAACTTACTTTGAATGATTATGGATCTTGGATGATGAAAACTTATAAAACCTTGGGTTTTTATTACAAAACCCTAACAAGGAATGAAAGTAGAGCTTGATTATGTCTTGATCTTCAAAAATTGATGGATTTTTGTTGGATTTTGGGTTTGGGTCGTGGGTTTCAAGAGGAAAAAGAGAGAAAAAGTGCATGTTTTGATTTTTAGATTATAAGTGTGAAATGTGAATTAGGTTTTTAGATATTTTGAGGTGATGGCATTTTGGTAAATATTAGATCAAATGGAAGTAACATGGAAATAGGGGGTGCTGCACATGGAGGTTAGGATGGATTATGTGTAAAGCTTGGCTAATTATCTCGTTCACGGAGTCGGTTTTGGTTCCGATAATCGCTAATCGTAAATTATTAAACCGCGAAACGTAAATCCGGGTATCGTAAAAATATGAAACTTGAAAGAATGACTAAACTTGTCAAAATACTCCATAATAAAATATAAAATGAATGGTAAGTTCCATCGGGTTGCATAAACGCTATTAAAACTGGAAACGCGGGTTAAAAACGCGTAATTCGCGTAAAACGCTGAACTGGAAAACGTAAAATTCCAAAACTTTTAGAATTGTCGTAAAATGAGAGAAAAACATATTTCTATCATTTATAATGTTTTATGGACATATCGGGATGTTGGAATGACGTATAAATCCAAAAGTAAATCTCGGACATGGCTTCGTGATTTTTGCAGAAATGATCCGACGAGTGCCAAACTCTCGGATTATCGTTAAAATAGTTTAACTTACGAGAATATGAAATAAAAATTTCGGAGATAAATAGTGAAAGTCAATAGTAAAAATGAATAGTAACTTTCCGAAATGAAAAACGAAATTTTGATGTTTGAAAAAGGACATGAAATTACGAGTTGTGACATTCTTCCCCTCTAAAAGGAACTTCGTCCCGAAGTTCAGTTTGTGTTGGTTTCTAGAGTGGTATTGGTGAAAAGATGATGATATTTATCGTGTAAACTTCTGAGCTCTAATAGGGGCTCAAGTTTGTTGGCCACTAAGCTTATTCTGTTCTGAAATATTGAATGGTCCAATGTATCTCGGGTTTATCTCTCCATGTTTGTGATTGTGTATCAATGATGTTGTCCTTGGAATCGTGTGATATCTATTGTTGTAAGTGAATCCAATTTATAGCAAATGGTCAGCCCAACCATTTCCAGAATCAATCACACCCGATTTGGGCATATCTCCCTATGTTTGAATCGTTCTCTAATTTCTGACCATTGATCTGCAGATGATAGGTGGTGTAGTTCCAAAGGAACAATCGCTAGGAGTTTGAGATGAATTAAATTTCTCTATTAGGAATAATTGAAATGGGTATCATGAATCTTGTGGAAAAACTTACAAGGTTAAGTCCGTCAAAGGGTGTTGTTGAAAGTAATAGATTAGGATAAGGTTGTGATCCTCCGCAGGATGTCATGAATTGAGTCTTTCTCCACCTACGATGCTTAGTCTCCATTACTACGATTTTCCCCAAGCTCTATGTCATTTAATCACCAAATCCTAAATGTATAAGTGATGTAATATAGTGATTGATTTTTCAAAGTTTGTTTTGAGATTGTGTTTTGTTCATAAACCTTCCCCGAATAAATGAAACTACAAGTTTAAGCAAACGGCTTTCCAAGTAACATTTTTCTTAATGTTTCAAAATTTAATAGTTATGCAAGATAGGACAGTTTTCAATATAAGGTGGATAATATGGTTTACCAAAGATCGATGTTTAAAATTTCCTAACAATTCAATAGTTTTGTAAAGGATTAACCAAAAGGAATTTGCTTATCAAAATAAGTATCTCAGAAAAGTATTTCTTACAAGATATATGTTTTGTATAACTGTATTTTGGAGAAAAATCCATTTAAAAGTGAAAGTATTAAGAGGATAAAATAGCCAGATAGGTATGTCTGCACAAATGCATAGATGTCTAACATGTTTGAATATTGTCTATTGGCGAGGCCATGTTCAATTGAAGGTTCTATAGTCTTGGTTAAGAGGTTGGATTTTATCTCTATGGTGTTGCTTAGTGAGAACTCGTATCGAAACTAATCTTGTAATTCAGTCAAGCCAATACTTTCTAGATGATAGAATTTTGGTGATCAGGCCAGTGATAGTGGTTCAAATTGTTTTGTGCTATCCTGAGATTTCTGATGAGTTTTGAATGGTCTTAATGTACCGAGAGATTCTCCTTATAGATGGTACGGAAAGTCTTTCCTAGGGAGGTCATTGATAATATCCACTTATCAATATAGGGAGTAGTGAGTGATGAGTGACATAGAAATCTATAGAGTGTTAGCTAATTCCTTATATATATATATATGGGGATGGGGAAAAGGAAATGATAATGATGGTGAGAAGGGAAAAGACTGTGACAACTGCAACATAATAAAATTGTGATGAAAGAAAATATTGTGTTGTACGTGTATCATGCATAGACGTGAAGATTCATGAGATGAAATGACCAGTTGACGTGCTTCCAAGCGGCGGTTCCCGAAGTGATGAAAAGTATGAATGTTCAGACAACGAGAGTATACACATACATGAATGAAACATTTGGAAATTGAGTAGAGGATTCAATCCAGACAAAATTTTATTATAACCATTCTCAGTGTTGCAAAATTCATTTCTGAGTCGGATATAGGTGGTCAGCCTATGTCCTACTATCCCGGGTCGAATATAAATGACCAGTCTATATTCTACCGAGGTTCCATGAATTTTGAAATACTCAGCTCAGTCATACTAAGACTATGTCCTTCACAAATACCAAGACGTTCTGAAAGACAAAAGCAGGTGACCAAACTCGAGGTCAAATGATGAAACTATGCAAGGAAAAACGTAATGCGGTGACATATATGATACATGAACATGCTTATATGAAAGACAATTATAGTAATCAACTATAATAAATGAATATAATATATCAAATAATGAGACACAAATCTCATCACCTACGTCAGCAACTAACCACAAATGAGGCTTCAGCTTGGCAGGCAGGCACGTGACGGTCATAGGGTTAAGTTTTCTTGAAAGTAGCTATAGTCTAGGTTTTAAAAACACTTAGTTCGCTATAGCCAAAGCTCTTATACCAATATGTCACACCCTCAAAATCGGGTCCAGCGGAAGCATACATGTAGCTGGGGTGTAACTCAATTGATATCACAACACAAGTACAAAAATAGTTTTCACTTCAATCATTTAGAATAAAATTGTTTAACCAAAAGTATTGAATTTACATCGTTAAAAATAGTGCGGAAGTAGGCCCTTAAAATAGTTTAAAACGGTCCCCAAATGAATAATCAGAGTCTTCTATGACCATGCCATGCCCTGCCAAAACCTCCAGTAGCGTGCCATTGCTTAAAACCTGAAAATACATGCTAAAGTGTCAACACAATGGTTGGTGAGTTCATAGAGTCTTGTGAAAAAGAATGTAATTCATAAAAATGAAGATTTCCCAACAAAGGCATCGTAAATCCACTCAGTTCCAAGTCCCTCCATAAGAGACTTGTAACCTGTGTGTTTACAACCCACTGCCAAATAGTTGCATGTTTAGTAGTCAAGTACACGTGGTCAATATAGCTCACAATATGGGCACATAGTATATAATAAAGAATGTGGCAAGGCTCCTAAAATAAGTAATATGCGTTCCGTAGACAGGGGAACGAGAGGTTGGCTGATACGTGGGAATCGCACCAGGCTTTACCTCTCAAGGGATGTTGAGAAGCTTACAACCCCCACCAGGCAGTGTACCTGATCGTTGTAGTATAGTATAGTGACAAGTACCGGGGGATTGATCGTTCAGCTAGGAATAGTGTCGCTAGGATTAGAAAACCTAAATACTAGTTCTAAAGATGAGGGAAGATTCTTTTTGTATTTTTATATTTTATGAAAAGCAAGTAAAATTCTCGGGTTTGAAGGATTTGGGCGGAATTAGTTGCTAATCAACTAACCCAATACTAAGATGCAATCAAAATAAAATACTAAAAATGAAAATAAACTAATTATACTAAAGTTGTGAGCAGTAATTGGAGAAAATGTGTTTACTTAGATTTCACTACTCCCTAGACATCTTTTACACGTTAATTACTTGTTATAATTGCATGGATGACGGATCATATTCCTTAATACCATTCATGGGGTGGCACACTTAACTCCCCAATTCTATGAGCTCTTATCTCCTCCTACACCATGCCCAGCACAACTATAGGGATTGTAAACAGTGGCTCATGCATTAAATACAACCAATAAAGACCTAGTGCGCGTCGGTTCATGTTTCTTAAGACGTTCAAGCATGTTACCAATTGGAGATCTGCCAGTTTTCTTAAGCCTAACATATAAATCATTCATCCAAGACAAGAATAAACAAGTAATCAACACATAATCAACATCTAGGTTTCATTAGATCTAAGCAAACACAAGATAGATCTAGCCTAGCATGATGGAATTAAGACAAGAACAAGATATAGACAACCAACACATAGACATATTGATTGAATTAAAGGAACACTTATCTTGATTAAACATGCAAGGTATCAAGGGGTTGGAACCCTTGAAAAACCTGTAAAGTTACACCAAGATCGTACTTAGGGTTTCTCCCAAAACTTCTCTCTTTAAATGTGAAAAATTAGAAAACTATATATAGAAAAATGGGTCTGACGGCGTCAAGACCAATTAGGTGATGCCGTCACCTCGCCGCCAAAACTCTCCTCGGACTGCCTTGATCTACATTTGACGCCGTCAAGTATTAATCATTTCCAGGCCGTCATGACTTTTTACTCTTGACGCCCTACCTTCATGACGCCGTCAAATCTCTACTGGACCGTCATGGAAAATTGCTCTTGACGCCGTCACCTACTGTTCCCAGCATGGAAAATTAAGACTTTGGCGTTTTCTTCACTTTTATGCTCCAAAAACGTCCGAATTGCTTCCTTTTCCAGATTTCACTCCCAAAGTACCTAAAATCACAAAAGAAACGATCTAGGGCAGTATTTGATCAAATAAATTCGAATTCGGGCTTAAATGACCCCCTAAAAACGGATCATTTTTCGCCTCATCATATACCCTTACACATGAGATTTGCTTGTCCTCAAGAAAATGCGCTTTTGTTATAGTCAAAATACAAGTTAGGGGTCATTTAACACTAATATAAAAGTAATTACAACAAATAATCGTTCCACTAAAGACCAATAGACAAGCACGGAGGTCATACACAAGCACCTCACAAATAGTGTTTAGATACTCACATCTCTCGGGTGTAATAAAGTGTAAATTACAATATGGAAACGAAAGATATCTCTCACTACCTGTCATAGCAAAATAGATTACCATAGGCTTGGGAAAGGATCAAACCTCCACCACATGGCGTAAGCACCTAGGATAAGCTATCAAAGAGGTCTTTTAAAGGGTTGTAACGTTAGGTGTAGGGATATGAAATACACGGTTTTGTTGGATAAAGGAAGTTTTACTGGTGGCGAGTTAACAATCTTGGTTAATTACATGTACAATATGGCGTTGCTAAGCCAAGACTAGACTCGACTTATGCTAATAAATGAAAAATAACAAAAACATAAAATAAACATAGAATGAAACGGGATGGTAGTCCGTATGTTTTTTCTCTTTTTTCCTTTTTTTTTCTATTTTTTTTTTTTTTTTTTTTGTGCATACACTATTACCCTACCATCTAAAATAATACATCATAGGAAATGAACATTCCCCTTACACTTGAATCTTTACATACTTTAAAATTAAACTAATCTAATGACTCGAATTAAGAAAATTAAAACACTTGGAACACTTTTAAGATTAACTTACATATGGGGGTAATAAGTGATGTTCTTCCCCATTACTCCATAAAATAAGTACTTACCCATGAGTCCCAATCGTCCCAAAACAATATGTACAAGGATATGACTCGACTTAGCAACCATGTAATCAATTAGAAAGTTAACTTAGGGTTTAACAAATAACAATAATGCACTAAAAATGAGCGCATACACGGAAGGCTAAAGCGATTTGGGTGTACATTTAAGTGGGGTGTAACAAATTCTTCCTTTAAGTAAAATGCTTAAAGTTAGAAATGAAAAGATACGGGTGTAACACAAGGGTAATCCTAATGCCTCTTATCATGTAGTAAATCCTACTACACGAATGTAGTCTCACTAGCGGTCTCGGGATGCATCACTAACGCAAGTTCTAGAATCTAAATGCTACCGGTACACTCATAAGCACTAATAATAAATGCTTTTCCTATCAAATCTAAAGGCGAACCTCACATATTTGGGTGGAAAATTTTTCTGAATATACGGTTATGTGCTAGTCATACAATCTCCTATCCATGAGACGCTTGCTATGGCTAAAGTTTCACTCCTAAATGTTGTAAAAAAATTTAAATTTGGCGCTAAAATTGCACTAACAAGTATTTCTCATAGTTTTATTACACATCTACCATTAAACAAAACAAACTCAAGCGAAAGTGCATATGTAAGGTATCATCTTTTTACCCTCCCCTTACACTTAAGATGAACATTGTCCCCAATGTTCAAGTAAAGAATGTAAAAGTGAAAAAGTAAAGAGAACGAAATCAAATACTCCCCTGATTCGCTCGGTATGGATAATAGGTGGCCAGGTTAAATCTTCCTCCAAGAAAATGAACAATCAAAGCTTCCCTTCCAGAATATAAATCATCTTCTTGTCATACATAACCTGTAAAACCTGACAAAATAGACAAGACAACCTCGCGTAAAATCGGCGGCATCCTATATAAGTTACTAAATCCTAGAAAACAAGATAAGATATAATGTTTGTGGAATGAAGTTTGCAGATCTCCTGGAGATTATAAAATTTAATAATTCACAAAAACCATAAGACTCCGTTAGAAAAACAAAACCGGTAAAATTTCCAGATTTTTACACCTGACGCTGTCAAGAGTAAACTCGTAACGCCGTCAGAATTGACCTGCAGAAATTCTTATGTTAAGTTTCCGGAAAATTTCTGGAAAAACTTGGTCCTACTTCCTGGAAAATCCTGCAAAACTTCATTATGACTCAATACAAGCATTTGACTCTAACAAATACTAATACACATGTTCATTTAATATTGTGGAGAATCATGATCGGTTTGTTTCTTAAAAAAAAAATATTTGGGGTTTCCCCTTACACTTATCTTTTGCAAAAATACCTTTAGGTGGAGTTAAGACTAGGCCAAAACAACAAAGTAAAGTATTTCCACTATTTAGTTGAGAAACATGATCTATCAACAATAAAAATTAAGCATTCATACGGAAGCAAATAACAAACAAACAAATAAAATCACACAAAACATGAGTTGCCTCCCACGAAGCGCTTTTCTTTATTTACGAGTCTTGTAGCTAGACTCAAGGTCATGGGTTACTACGTGACCTCATCATTGGTTTCACTCTCTAGGTCGTCTTCTAAACCAGTTTTGTATTCCGGACCTAGTTGTAAACATTCTTTATAGAAACCAAGCATCCTATTCTTTACATATTCTACTCCTCTACGTCTATCCTCCTCATTCCTATAATAAGCCGCTTGCTTGTGTTCTTTTTCGAAATTAGAGAGAAGGCGGTATTGCTCAATCTTGTAGGGCATTTGATAGGATACCTCATCATTCTCCTCCTTAAATCTAACTATCCCTAAAGTCGGATCATAACTCATCCTAGTGGCCTCAACAAATGGTTTTCCGAATATTATTTGGCTTACGCAAGCATCAATCACCGGACGAGTGTCTTCAACTATCATAAAATCGATCTCATAAGTGAGATTCCCTATAATCACATGCCGTCCCTTCACTCTTCCTGCAAAATTACTTATCAGATTCTTACCGGGCATCATCCTAAAATCAAGTTGCTTCTTCATCACCCAATTGTAATAAGTCCTAGTCATGATGTTAACGGGGGATCTAGGATCGATGTAAGCTTTCCATATATGCATGTGCCCGATATTGCATGGGATGTTAATGTTAGAGGGGTCTCCCATTTTGATAAGGGGTGTGCCGAAGATATATGGTCTCTCGGGACTATCGAATAAATCCTTATGGTACTCCCGTTCTTCCTCGGTGGGCAACTTATCAAAGTATTTTTCTATAGGCTCTACCTCCTCTAATTCCTCATCCTTATTAACCTCAACTTCCCTACTCTCATCCTTAATATCGGCTTCCACTCTAACTTCATCCTTGTCACTCTCCTCTAGCTCCTTATCTATCGGCTTAATGGTGACAACATTGACAAAGTGGACATGTTTGGATGATGAGGGATCCTTAATTTGGATTCCACTATTGGTGTCCCTAGTGTCCTTCCTAGGTGTGATTAACGCTTGGTTGTTGATGGCTTTCAACAAGTTGTCAATCTTGTTGGTCATCTCCGTTTGTTGTTGGTTGAATTCGGTTTCGAACCTAGCTATGCGAGCTTCTTGAGATGCCATGAACTTTGACATTAATCCTTCAAGATTGTTGGTACTACCATAGTTGTTAGAAGGATTGTTGTTGAAAGTACGGTTGGATGGTGGACCGTTTAGTTGGTAACGATTAGGCGGATTGGAATAATTGGGTTGATTTTGTTTCCACCTAAGGTTTGGGTGATTTTTCCAATAGGGGTTGTATGAATCACCGTAAGTGTTTGGCTCGGGCTTGAAAGTGTCCACTTATCTCCCGCTTCGTCGGTACGTGAGGATGCGTAGTCCGCAAAAGCTATTCCGGGGAGTTCCACACAATCACGAGTGTCATGGGGACCACTACATAATTCGCATGAAGAAGTAATTTTGTTCACTTGACTTGAAAGCTTAGAAGCTTCGTAAGATTTCATAAGAAACTTGACTTGGTCCTCAAGTTCCATGATCCTACGGTCGGGAGTGCTAGAATTGTTCGAAGGCAAAGATATTGCCTTGACCGTTTTGTTCAAGTCACGGGGATCATTCCAACTTTCATTGTCATAGAGAGCAAGATCTTATATGAGTTCCCATGATTGTTCCGCACTAAGATCACGTAGCTTACCACCAGCCGATTGGTCAATGGCTCGCCTCGTGGAGATGTCAATATGGTCATAAAAAATTTGGACTTGTAGCCAAAGATCTATGTCATGATGAGGGACTTTTTGGAGTAAGTCCTTGAAACGAGTCCATGCTTCATAAAGAGATTCATTTTGACGTTGTTGGAACATCAAGATGTCATTTCTAAGCTTAGTAGTTCTCCCCGGTGGGAAAAATTGAGCAAGGAAACGAGTGGTGAGATCATCCCATGTGGTGATGGATCCCGCGGGTAAACTCTCAAGCCATTGACTAGCTTGATCCCGTAGAGAGAATTGGAATAGGCGTAAACGGGTAGTCTCTCTAGTTGCAACATCTAGGTCTATGGAATCTACGATTTTGAGGAAGTCCTTAAGATGTTGGTTTGGATCTTCGGAACGAAGTCCATGGAATGCACATCCGCTTTGCACCAACCGGATGGTGTCGGATCGCAAGGGGGTCACATTGGCTCCGGTGAGCTCAATAGTGTTCCGGCAACCTTGATGGCTAGGTCGGGAATACTCTCCTAAGGTTCGGGGCCTAAGGGGTTCTAATGGTGGGTTTTGTTGTGGTAGGATGACGGGTTCAAAGATGTTCCCGTTGTCCATGATGTTTGGTGGTTACGAACAAAGGCACAAAGAAATAAGATAGACTAAAGAAAACCTAAAAATAAAAATAAAATCTTACTAGAAAGGAATCTAGCAAGTAGACCTAGTATAAAGAAATTCTAACCTAGACAATAACTATTCCCTGGGCTGCGGCGCCAAAAACTTGATGCGTGGGAATCGCACCAGGCTTTACCTCTCAAGGGATCTTGAGAAGCTTACAACCCCCACCAGGCAGTGTACCTGATCGTTGTAGTATAGTATAAGTACCGGGGGATTGATCGTTCAGCTAGGAATAGTGTCGCTAGGATTAGAAAACCTAAATACTAGTTCTAAAGATGAGGGAAGATTCTTTTTGTATTTTTATATTTTATGAAAAGCAAGTAAAATTCTCGGGTTTGAAGGATTTGGGCGGAATTAGTTGCTAATCAACTAACCCAATACTAAGATGCAATCAAAATAAAATACTAAAAATGAAAATAAACTAATTATACTAAAGTTGTGAGCAGTAATTGAAGAAAATGTGTTTACTTAGATTTCACTACTCCCTAGACATCTTTTACACGTTAATTACTTGTTATAATTGCATGGATGACGGATCGTATTCCTTAATACCATTCATGGGGTGGCACACTTAACTCCCCAATTCTATGAGCTCTTATCTCCTCCTACACCATGCCCAGCACAACTATAGGGATTGTAAACAGTGGCTCATGCATTAAATACAACCAATAAAGACCTAGTGCGCGTCGGTTCATGTTTCTTAAGACGTTCAAGCATGTTACCAATTGGAGATCTGCTAGTTTTCTTAAGCCTAACATATAAATCATTCATCCAATACAAGAATAAACAAGTAATCAACACATAATCAACATCTAGGTTTCATTAGATCTAAGCAAACACAAGATAGATCTAGCCTAGCATGATGGAATTAAGACAAGAACAAGATATAGACAACCAACACATAGACATATTGATTGAATTAAAGGAACACTTATCTTGATTAAACATGCAAGGTATCAAGGGGTTGGAACCCATGAAAAACCTGTAAAGTTACACCAAGATCGTACTTAGGGTTTCTCCCAAAACTTCTCTCTTTAAATGTGAAGAATTAGAAAACTATATATAGAAAAATGGGTCTGACGGCGTCAAGACCAATTAGGTGACGCCGTCACCTCGCCGCCAAAACTCTCCTCGGACTGCCTTGATCTACATTTGACGCCGTCAAGTATTAATCATTTCCATGCCGTCATGACTTTTTACTCTTGACGCCCTACCTTCATGACGTCGTCAAATCTCTACTGGACCGTCATGGAAAATTGCTCTTGACGCCGTCAAGGAGTTGCTCTTGACGCCGTCACCTACTGTTCCCAGCATGGAAAATTAAGACTTTGGCGTTTTCTTCACTTTTATGCTCCAAAAACGTCCGAATTGCTTCCTTTTCCAGATTTCACTCCCAAAGTACCTAAAATCACAAAAGGAACGATCTAGGGCAATATTTGATCAAATAAATTCTAATTCGGGCTTAAATGACCCCCTAAAAGGGATCATTTTTCGCCTCATCATATACCCTTACACTTGAGATTTGCTTGTCCTCAAGCAAATGCGCTTTTATTCTAGTCAAAATACAAGTTATGGGTCATTTAACACTAATATAAAAGTAATTACAACAAATAATCGTTCCACTAAAGACCAATAGACAAGCACGGAGGTCATACACAAGCACCTCACAAATAGTGTTTAGATACTCACATCTCTCGGGTGTAATAAAGTGTAAATTACAATATGGAAACGGAAGATATCTCTCACTACCTGTCATAGCAAAATAGATTACCATAGGCTTGGGAAAGGATCAAACCTCCACCACATGGCGTAAGCACCTAGGATAAGCTATCAAAGAGGTCTTTTAAAGGGTTTTAACGTTAGGTGTAGGGATATGAAATACACGGTTTTGTTGGATAAAGGAAGTTTTACTGGTGGCGAGTTAACAATCTTGGTTAATTACATGTACAATATGGCGTTTCTAAGCCAAGACTAGACTCGACTTATGCTAATAAATGAAAAATAACAAAAACATAAAATAAACATAGAATGAAACGGGAAGGTAGTCCGTATGTTTTTTCTCTTTTTCCTTTTTTTTCTATTTTTTTTTTTTTTTTTTTTTTGTGCATACACTCTTACCCTACCATCCAAAATAATACATCATAGGAAATGAACATTCCCCTTACACTTGAATCTTTACATACTTTACAATTAAACTAATCTAATGACTCGAATTAAGAAAATTAAAACACTTGGAGCACTTTTAAGATTAACGTACATATGGGGGTAATAAGTGATGTTCTTCCCCATTACTCCATAAAATAAGTACTTACCCATGAGTCCCAATCGTCCCAAAACAATATGTACAAGGATATGACTCGACTTAGCAACCATGTAATCAATTAGAAAGTTAACTTAGGGTTTAACAAATAACAATAATGCACTAAAAATGAGCGCATACACGGAAGGCTAAGGCGATTTGGGTGTACATTTAAGTGGGGTGTAACAAATTCTTCCTTTAAGTAAAATGCTTAAAGTTAGAAATGAAAAGATAGGCTCGGAGGGGTGTACTAGTGGTTTCGTGTACTAAAAATGAGTACAACGCTAAGGGTGTGGGAAAAGTTAGTTGACTTAACTAGCCAAGTAATATGACTTAAATGGTCAAGTAATTATAATACGGGTGTAACACAAGGGTAATCCTAATGCCTCTTATCATGTAGTAAATCCTACTACACGAATGTAGTCTCACTAGCGGTCTCGGGATGCATCACTAACGCAAGTTCTAGAATCTAAATGCTACCGGTACACTCATAAGCACTAATAATAAATGCTTTTCCTATCAAATCTAAAGGCGAACCTCACATATTTGGGTGGAAAATTTTTCTGAATATACGGTTATGTGCTAGTCATACAATCTCCTATCCATGAGACGCTTGCTATGGCTAAAGTTTCACTCCTAAATGTTGTAAAAAAATTTAAATTTGGCGCTAAAATTGCACTAACAAGTATTTCTCATAGTTTTATTACACATCTACCATTAAACAAAACAAACTCAAGCGAAAGTGCATATGTAAGGTATCATCTTTTTACCCTCCCCTTACACTTAAGATGAACATTGTCCCCAATATTCAAGTAAAGAATGTAAAAGTGAAAAAGTAAAGAGAATGAAATCAAATACTCCCCTGATTCGCTCGGTATGGATAATAGGTGGCCAGGTTAAATCTTCCTCCAAGAAAATGAACAATCAAAGCTTCCCTTCTAGAATATAAATCATCTTCTTGTCATACATAACCTGTAAAACCTGACAAAATAGACAAGACAACCTCGCGTAAAATCGGCGGCATCCTATATAAGTTACTAAATCCTAGAAAACAAGATAAGATATAATGCTTGTGGAATGAAGTTTGCAGATCTCCTGGAGATTATAAAACTTAATAATTCACAAAAACCATAAGACTCCGTTAGAAAAACAAAACCGGTAAAATTTCCAGATTTTTACACCTGACGCCGTCAAGAGTAAACTCGTAACGCCGTCAGAATTGACCTGCAGAAATTCTTATGTTAAGTTTCCGGAAAATTTCTGGAAAAACTTGGTCCTACTTCCTGGAAAATCCTGCAAAACTTCATTATAACTCAATACAAGCATTTGACTCTAACAAATACTAATACACATGTTCATTTAATATTGTGGAGAATCATGATCGGTTTGTTTCTTAAAAAAAATATTTGGGGTTTCCCCTTACACTTATCTTTTGCAAAAATACCTTTAGGTGGAGTTAAGACTAGGCCAAAACAACAAAGTAAAGTATTTCCACTATTTAGTTGAGAAACATGATCTATCAACAATAAAAATTAAGCATGCATACGGAAGCAAATAACAAACAAACAAATAAAATCACACAAAACATGGGTTGCCTCCCACGAAGCGGTTTTCTTTATTTACGAGTCTTGTAGCTAGACTCAAGGTCATGGGTTACTACGTGACCTCATCATTGGTTTCACTCTCTAGGTCGTCTTCTAAACCAGTTTTGTATTCCGGACCTAGTTGTAAACATTCTTTATAGAAACCAAGCATCCTTTTCTTTACATATTCTACTCCTCTACGTCTATCCTCCTCATTCCTATAATAAGCCGCTTGCTTGTGTTCTTTTTCGAAATTAGAGAGAAGGCGGTATTGCTCAATCTTGTAGGGCATTTGATAGGCAACCTCATCATTCTCCTCCTTAAATCTAACTATCCCTAAAGTCGGATCATAACTCATCCTAGTGGCCTCAACAAATGGTTTTCCGAATATTATTTGGCTTAGGCAAGCATCAATCTCCGGACGAGTGTCCTCAACTATCATAAAATCGATCTCATAAGTGAGATTCCCTATAATCACATGCAGTCCCTTCACTCTTCCTGCAAAATTACTTATCAGATTCTTACCGGGCATCATCCTAAAATCAAGTTGCTTCTTCATCACCCAATTGTAATAAGTCCTAGTCATGATGTTAACGGGGGATCTAGGGTCGATGTAAGCTTTCCATATATGCATGTACCCGATATTGCATGGGATGTTAATGTTAGAGGGGTCTCCCATTTTGATAAGGGGTGTGCCGAAGATATATGGTCTCTCGGGACTATCGAATAAATCCTTATGGTACTCCCGTTCTTCCTCGGTGGGCAACTTATCAAAGTATTTTTCTATAGGCTCTACCTCCTCTAATTCCTCATCCTTATTAACCTCAACTTCCCTACTCTCATCCTTAATATCGGCTTCTACTCTAACTTCATCCTTGTTACTCTCCTCTATCTCCTTATCTATCGGCTTAATGGTGACAACATTGACAAAGTGGACATGTTTGGATGATGAGGGATCCTTAATTTGGATTCCACTATTGGTGTCCCTAGTGTCCTTCCTAGGTGTGATTAACGCTTGGTTGTTGAGGGCTTTCAACAAGTTGTCAATCTTGTTGGTCATCTCCGTTTGTTGTTGGTTGAATTCGGTTTCGAACCTAGCTATGCGAGCTTCTTGAGATGCCATGAACTTTGACATTAATCCTTCAAGATTGTTGGTACTACCATAGTTATTAGAAGGATTGTTGTTGAAAGTACGGTTGGATGGTGGACCGTTTAGTTGGTAACGATCAGGCGGATTGGAAGAATTGGGTTGATTTTGTTTCCACCTAAGGTTTGGGTGATTTTTCCAATAGGGGTTGTATGAATCACCGTAAGTGTTTGGCTCGTGCTTGAAAGTGTACCACTTATCTCCCGCTTCGTCGGTACGCGAGGATGCGTAGTCCGCAAAAGCTATTCTGGGGAGTTCCACACAATCACGAGTGTCATGGGGACCACTACATAATTCGCATGAAGAAGTGATTTTGTTCACTTGACTTGAAAGCTTAGGAGCTTCGTAAGATTTCATGAGAAACTTGACTTGGTCCTCAAGTTCCATGATCCTACGGTCGGGAGTGCTAGAATTGTTCGAAGGCAAAGATATTGCCTTGACCGTTTTGTTCAAGTCACGGGGATCATTCCAACTTTCATTGTCATAGAGAGCAAGATCTTCTATGAGTTCCCATGATTGTTCCGCACTAAGATCACGTAGCTTACCATCGGCCGATTGGTCAATGGCTCGCCTCGTGGAGATGTCGATATGGTCATAAAAAATTTGGACTTGGAGCCAAAGATCTATGCCATGATGAGGGACTTTTTGGAGTAAGTCCTTGAAACGAGTCCATGCTTCATAAAGAGATTCATTTTGACGTTGTTAGAACATCAAGATGTCATTTCTAAGCTTAGTAGTTCTCCCCGGTGGGAAAATTTGAGCAAGGAAACGAGTGGTGAGATCATCCCATGTGGTGATGGATCCCGCGGGTAAACGCTCAAGCCATTGACTAGCTTGATCCCGTAGAGAGAATTGGAATAGGCGTAAATGGGTAGTCTCTTTAGTTGCAACATCTAGGTCTATGGAATCTACGATTTTGAGGAAGTCCTTAAGATGTTGGTTTGGATCTTCAGAACGAAGTCCATGGAATGCACATCCGCTTTGCACCAACCGGATAGTGTCGGATCGCAAGGGGGTCACATTGGTTCCGGTGAGCTCAATTGTGTTCCGGTAACCTTGATGGCTAGGTCGGGAATGCTCTCCTAAGGTTCGGGGCCTAAGGGGTTCTAATGGTGGGTTTTGTTGTGGTGGGATGACGGGTTCAAAGATGTTTCCGTTGTCCATGATGTTGGGTGGTTACGAACAAAGGCACAAAGAAATAAGATAGACTAAAGAAAACCTAAAAATAAAAATAAAATCTTACTAGAAAGGAATCTAGCAAGTAGACCTAGTACAAAGAAATTCTAACCTAGACAATAACTATTCCCCGGGCTGCGGCGCCAAAAACTTGATGCGTGGGAATCGCACCAGGCTTTACCTCTCAAGGGATCTTAAGAAGCTTACAACCCCCACCAGGCAGTGTACCTGATCGTTGTAGTATAGTATAGTGACAAGTACCGGGGGATTGATCGTTCAGCTAGGAATAGTGTCGCTAGGATTAGAAAACCTAAATACTAGTTCTAAAGATGAGGGAAGATTCTTTTTGTATTTTTATATTTTATGAAAAGCAAGTAAAATTCTCGGGTTTGAAGGATTTGGGCGGAATTAGTTGCTAATCAACTAACCCAATACTAAGATGCAATCAAAATAAAATACTAAAAATGAAAATAAACTAATTATACTAAAGTTGTGAGCAGTAATTGGAGAAAATGTGTTTAATTAGATTTCACTACTCCCTAGACATCTTTTACACGTTAATTACTTGTTATAATTGCATGGATGACGGATCGTATTCCTTAATACCATTCATGGGGTGGCACACTTAACTCCCCAATTCTATGAGCTCTTATCTCCTCCTACACCATGCCCAGCACAACTATAGCGATTGTAAATGGTGGCTCATGCATTAAATAAAACCAATAAAGACCTAGTGCGCGTCGGTTCATGTTTCTTAAGACGTTCAAGCATGTTACCAATTGGAGATCTGCCAGTTTTCTTAAGCCTAACATATAAATCATTCATCCAATACAAGAATAAACAAGTAATCAACACATAATCAACATCTAGGTTTCATTAGATCTAAGCAAACACAAGATAGATCTAGCCTAGCATGATGGAATTAAGACAAGAACAAGATATAGACAACCAACACATAGACATATTGATTGAATTAAAGGAACACTTATCTTGATTAAACATGCAAGGTATCAAGGGGTTGGAACCCTTGAAAAACCTGTAAAGTTACACCAAGATCGTACTTAGGGTTTCTCCCAAAACTTCTCTCTTTAAATGTGAAAAATTAGAAAACTATATATAGAAAAATGGGTCTGACGGCGTCAAGACCAATTAGGTGACGCCGTCACCTCGCCGCCAAAACTCTCCTTGGACTGCCTTGATCTACATTTGACGCCGTCAAGTATTAATCATTTCCAGGCCGTCATGACTTTTTACTCTTGACGCCCTACCTTCATGACGCCGTCAAATCTCTACTGGACCGTCATGGAAAATTGCTCTTGACGCCGTCAAGGAGTTGCTCTTGACGCCGTCACCTACTGTTCCCAGCATGGAAAATTAAGACTTTGGCGTTTTCTTCACTTTTATGCTCCAAAAACGTCCGAATTGCTTCCTTTTCCAGATTTCACTCCCAAAGTACCTAAAATCACAAAAGGAACGATCTACGGCAATATTTGATCAAACAAATTCGAATTCGGGCTTAAATGACCCCTTAAAAACGGATCATTTTTCGCCTCATCATTGGCCGACCTCTAATAGCGCTATCCATACTACCTACTGCTCCACACAAGGAAGCCATACGAATGGTACGTATAAACTGGAGTGCGAACGGCAAACCAGCAGGAGACTAACAATTGCGGATGCACGAACAGTACATCATTCACAAACTATTACATAGTGTAAAGTCAAAGTTACTCCTTAGACAGGGGAGATTTTATGTTGCTCCGAACATGGGAGACTTGATAATGCTGCTCCGTAGACAGGGGAGACTTTGCACTGCTCCGAACATGGGAGACTTTAGGTTATAGTACGTACGGTACTTTAGGGTCAAAAGTTTAAGTCAAGTTCAAAAGTCAAGTCAAGTTCAATAGTTCAAAACGAGTTATAAGGTCAAATGAGTTCATAATAGTTCAAGGTTCAAAACAATGTTCAAAGAGTCAAGTAGTAATTCATGTAAAAACGAGCATGTATTCTCCCCCAAAAAGTTAACAAAACAATTTAAAAGAGTAGGGGCTATGACTCACCTCGAAGCGATAGCAATGATGACAAAAGTGGATACACTGAAATGAGACACGATCTCTAACCGCAACCTAATATAAATGATGTGATCTACTTTAGATCATGAAATGATGAAATGAATGTACATGCACATGATACCTATACCACTCATAACTTGAAAATACTTGTTGTTATCAAAATAATACATTTTTCCAAAACTTGGGAAAATAAGGCAACTAGAAAAATAAATCTAGTCGAAATGTATATATATCGTATATATAAGTGTTAGTGTTGAACTCCTCGATTTGAAATCCTTGAAATAACGTCTTGTAGCCATAAAAATATACTTGAAATCACTAATACTTCATTAGTTATGAAATTGGGCACTTGGTTATTATTTTTAGAAATCTAGAGTTAGTACGTAGTAGTAATATTATTATTATTTTTCTAGTTAAAAGCTGTCAATTTGTATAAGGTTTTGCCGATATTGAAACGTAAATATCTTTGTCGTTATAAGTCCGTTTTACTCGTTCTTTATATCCATGGTTACGTCTTAGTATGTACTAATATATTTTGGAAAGATTGGCTCCTCTAGGTTACGTCTAACGCCTCGGTTTGTCCACTAAAAATCGTCCAACAGCACACAATTTTCAGAAAAATAGTTTTCGTCAATAAACTTGCAAAAATCATATCTCGTTCGTTATAAACTCGTTTTAACCCGTTCTTTCGCCTACGGCTTCGTTTTTGAAAGTATTTTCTAAATCTTATGTTGAAAAGTTCCCCTGAGTTACTGAGTTTTCAAGAATTTAAGTTTTGGGACAGTAGGTTTGTATATATGTTCCAAATCCATTTCAAGTGTTCTAAACTTGTTTCTAATCCACCCAAATCACTTCCAATCACCACAAATCTAGTCTAATCCTACCATACACCTTCTCAAGGTGTCATGGGTTCTTAATCATTATCAATCTAGTGGATCTAACAAGGAAAACCAATATAAGCATTTCTAGTGTTTCAAAGTTAAAAGTTTATAAAATGAAGTGGTATAAGCTAACATATGCATGAAATATTGAATGAAAACCATATAATTATAGTAAATACTTGAAGAAATGAAGAAAATAAATTTTGTAAACTTACTTTGAATGATTATGGATCTTGGATGATGAAAACTTATAAAACCTTGGGTTTTTATTACAAAACCCTAACAAGGAATGAAAGTAGAGCTTGATTATGTCTTGATCTTCAAAAATTGATGGATTTTTGTTGGATTTTGGGTTTGGGTCGTGGGTTTCAAGAGGAAAAAGAGAGAAAAAGTGCATGTTTTGATTTTTAGATTATAAGTGAGAAATGTGAATTAGGTTTTTAGATATTTTGAGGTGATGGCATTTTGGTAAATATTAGATCAAATGGAAGTAACATGGAAATGGGGGGGGGGGGGGGGGGCTGCACATGGAGGTTAGGATGGAGTATGTGTGAAGCTTGGCTAATTATCTCGTTCACGGAGTCGGTTTTGGTTCCGATAATCGCTAATCGTAAATTATTAAACCGCGAAACGTAAATCCGGGTATCGTAAAAATATGAAACTTAAAAGAATGACTAAACTTGTCAAAATACTCCATAATAAAATATAAAATAAATGGTAAGTTCCATCGGGTTGCATAAACGCTGTTAAAACTGGAAACACGAGTTAAAAACGCGTAATTCGCGTAAAACGCTGAACTGGAAAACGTAAAATTCCAAAACTTTTAGAATTGTCGTAAAATGAGAGAAAAACATATTTCTATCGTTTATAATGTTTTATGGACATATCGGGATGTTGGAATGACGTATAAATCCAAAAGTAAATCTCGGACACGGCTTCGTGATTTTTGCAGAAATGATCCGACGAGTGCCAAACTCTCGGATTATCGTTAAAATAGTTTAACTTACGAGAATATGAAATAAAAATTTCGGAGATAAATAGTGAAAGTGAATAGTAAAAATGAATAGTAACTTTCCGAAATGAAAAACAAAATTTTGATGTTTGAAAAAGGATATGAAATTACGAGTTGTGACAGTTTATAATATTTGTTTTTGTGTTTTGAAGATGTTTTTATAATATTACTAAGGTGAATAGTGAATTAAGATATAAAACAACAACAGTTAAACATGTTTTCTAGTTTTGGAAAATGGAAAACACAAACACATGTTTCTCAAACTAAACGCGTTTTCTAAATTTTCCACTGTTTTGTGGAAATCAAACTCGCCTCCCTTTTCCTACAAAACAAGAAATAGGAAATGAAAGAAAAGATTTTTTCAACTAAACGCCTCCGTAACTTGACACTGCGTTTCCGAGTTTTAATTTTGAAAGAAGAGAAAAGAAGTGGGAAGAAAACGAAATATATTTGTATTATAGAGTTTTTTCAAAGAGAGAAGAGAGAAGAAGAGGGGAGGATATTTGGTTATATTTATCTCCAAAACTTTCTTCCCAAAAGTAGGATGATTTGGGAAGAAAGTATATTTGGAAACTTTTTAATTAAACAATGACTTAAATGCCCAAGAATAAAACATAAATTTTGTATGTAACAAAGGATATAATTGTAAAATCTTCAGTTTATGTTCTTTTCTCTCTCAACTCGGGAACACGGTGTAAAAAAACAAATTACATTACTCTCCTCTTCTTTTATGTCCAATTTTGTCTCTTCTCTTCTTCTCTTTCATATTAAAACTCGGGAACAGAGTGTTATAGTGCCACGTTCAAAACAGATCTGTCAAGTTGAGGCCAAAACTGTCCAGCAAGCATACAGAGAAGTGGTCGCAATTCATGAGTTGCCACAGGAGTGTTTCCCATCTCTGCATCAACCGTAGCACCATCAAGGTTTTCATCAGGCACAACACCTTTGTCACTATCATTGGGATCAGAAGCATCCTTCATCTCAGTAAAAGTTACACTACTATCCGGTACATCACGAGTAGAGGCAGATTTGGCATTCCATTTTGTATGCCTTTGCCTTTGCGAGAAGACGGGGGCAGCAAGGATAACTCTTTCTGAATATCAGACAAAGATGCTAATATTAATGCTCCGGTGACTGCAGATGGGTCTCAAGATCTTGATTCAGACCGCAATCCTTTTAATGAACCACTTTGTGTTGCACCATAATTGCATAAGTCTTGCTAGTACAGCAAACGAAAGCCAAAGGGCTAAACCTGTTATTCTGTTAATTAGTTAGTTAATAACCGAATAACGGTTATGGTAGTTAGTTAGTTATAGTTGGTTACAGGAAGTTGTACCCTTACACGAAGGGATACAATGGTTCAGTCGAACCATTATATAAACGATGTACATGTAATGTTGTAAGGTGTGTCAAAATAACAATGTAATGATATTTTGTTGTTAATAGTATAGAATCATTTATTGTCAATCTGATGTATTGTATTCGATCCTGGAGATATAAGTAGAAGACCTGTGCAACGATTATACATTGGCATCAGAGCCAAAGGTTCAAAACCTGGGAAAAACCAATCAAGTGCGAAGGGTTGCAAGATTACAAGTTTGATTCAGATTCAAAGACACCAAAGAATACGAGTCTCGGTGGCGGAATACGTGTTGCTTTGTTACTTGGCCTGACAAAGGATGATGGAGAAGCAGTGAAAGAATGCTACAAAAGGTTCATTGACATGGTGCAAGTGGATTATGAGACAGCGAAGATGCCTTATGAGAAGCCTGAGAAAGAAGTGGTTGGGAATAGCAGTGGGACTGCTAACGTAAAAGATCTACAAGGCAAAGAAAAGGATGATGCTGGAAGAGAGGAGTCACTGGATGAAGACATGAACAAGATAACAGAGTTTGGGGTCATGTTAAAAGGCAACATGGAAGGACACGATGTCTTGTGATAAAAGACATGTGGGATAAAACTTTGTGGGTAACGGTTGAAAATGACACAAAGGGAAGAAACACGCTTGGTATGCGTGAGAGTGGATAGGTTGTTGTGGACAAGGTTTGGAAGATAACCGTGAGGAACAAGGAAGAGTTCAAGGAATTTGTTTTGTGGGAAACGACTTTGGAGTCGACACAAAAACAAACAACAACAACACCAACGAAGACGCGAAGAAGAGCATGAAGATTCGAAGAACAAGACTTAAATAATTAGGGGGGAATTGTTGCACCATAATTGAATAAGTCTTGTTAGTATAGCAAACGAAAGCCAAAGGGCTAAACCTGTTAATTAGTTAGTTAATAACCGAATAACAGTTATGGTAGTTATGATAGTTATGATAGTTAGTTAGTTATAGTTGGTTACAGGAAGTTGTACCCTTACACAAAGGGATACATTGGTTCAGTCGAACCATTATATAAACGATGTACATCTAATGTTGTAAGGTGTGTCAAACTAACAATGTAACGATATTATGTTGTTAATAGTATAGAATCATTTCTTGTCAATCTTATGTATTGTATTCGATCCTGGAGATATAAGTAGAAGACCTGTGCAACGATTCTACACTTTGCGCTTCTAGTATGCTCATAGAAGATGCCACATCAACAGCAACATTATCATTGGATAGTTGCTGGAATATCTCTCAATACGAAGAAAATTTGTGTCTAAGAACATACATCAGTCAAGTAGAAGAAAAGATAGACCTTCAAATCACTTCCTGAGTACCCATCAGTCATAGCAGCCACTGCTTCAAGATCCATACCAGGTACAAATTCTTCTTTTGCCATAATAACTCAGAGAATTTTCTCCCTGTTTGTGGCATCCGGTAAAGTTACCATCAACCTGCGATTGAGCCAGAAAGAATAGCTCGGTGAGCACATACTAAATTATATATAGTTGAAGTGTTGAGGTTGAAGAGGCGTTTTGAATTAGTATTTAGCTTTTTCGTCATTTTACACTTCATAACTACATATACAACTACGATACCAAATAATTATTGATTTACTTCTATGGCAACAAGTCAACAACTAATACTGCTAGTTTTTAAAAGATGAATAACTTTAGTCTCAAAAGGGTGGAAATTATCACGTAGGGTGGCAACTGCACTTGTGTTTCAAACCAATATTTCGAACTATAAGACATATAACTTTAGGCTGATTTTAGTGGCTACCATGAGTCTAATATATGCCTATGTTTAATGTTTTGCAACTTATTTGACTCACAAAAGACAAACTGGTCAAAGAGCCTTATGTCTTATTTTCAAAAGGATTGATGAAAGGTTTGCCTAATGTATATTACGGGGATCACATAAAGCCTGATTAGGGTGCGTTTAGTTGAGGGAAAACACCATTGTTTTCCACAAAATATTTTGTGGAAAACAAGAAAAACAGAGATCGCGTTCAAATTAGTGTTTTCCAATAAGATTCTCTATAAAAAAAAAAAAAAAAAAATCTTATTTCCAACTTTAATACACAAAACTACAAAACACTTTTTTTTCCCCCTATTTTCCATTAAAATACCCCAAATCCGTTTTCGTCAGTTGTTTTACGTTTTCGACTGATTTTTTATGTTTTCGTCCATTTTTTTACGTTTTCGTCATATTTTTTACGTTTTCATCCGATTTTTTACGTTTTCGTCCGTTTTTTTACGGCTTCCTCCGTTTTTTTCACGTTTTCGTAAGGTTTTTTACGTTTTCGTCCGTTTTTTTTACGTTTTCGTCAGATTTTTTTCGTTTTTGTCAGATTTTTTTCGTTTTTGTCAGATTTTTTACGTTTTCGTCCATTTTTTACGTTTTCGTCAGATTTTTTATGTTATTTTTAACTTTTTTATTTTTTTACGTTTTTGTCCTTTTTTAATGTTTTCGTACGTTTCCATACTTTGTCGTCCATTTTCGTTTTTTTACGTTTTCGTGGGGTGTTTTACATATTCATCCGTTATCGCTCGTTTTTTTATGTTTTCTTACGTTTTCGTCCGTTCTTTTATGTTTTTTTACGTTTTCGTCCATTTTTTGCGTTTACTTACGTTTATTTACATTTACGTCTATTTTTTTACATTTTGGTTAGACGAAACCTAAAAAACATAAATCAAAGATGAAAACGTAAATGAAAGATGAAAACATAAAAATCAGACGAAGACGGATGTAAACGTAAAAAATCGGAAGAAAACGTAAAAAATCGAAAGAAAATGTAAAAATCGGAAGAAATCGTAAAAAAAGAAAATATTAAAAAATGGACAAATGCATAAAAAATCTGACAAAAACGTAAAAAAAACAGATGGAAACATACAAATTCAAACAAAAAAGTAAAAAAACGGACGAAAACATAAAAAAATTGACAAAAACGTAAAAATATGACGAAAACGTATAAAAACGGATGTAAACATAAAAAAATAAGACGAAAACGTAAAAAATTTGGAGAAAACGTAAAAAAAAAACGGATGAAAACGTAAATAATCTGACGAAAATGTAAAAAATATGACGAAAACGTCAAAAATCTGACGAAAATGTAAAAAACCTGACAAAAACGTAAAGAAACGGACGAAAACATAAAAAATCGGATGAAAACGTAAAAAAAATGGACGAAAATGTAAAGAGACTGTAGAAAATGTAAAATAAACTGACGAAACTGTAAAACATATAACGAAAACTTAAAAAAAACAGACAGAAAACGTAAAAAGACTGAAGAAAATGTAAAATAAACTGCCGAAACTGTAAAATATCTAACGAAAACGTAAAAAAACAGACGAAAACGTAAAAAAAAACTAAAGAAAACCCAAAAAAATAGGACGAAAACGTAAAAAAAAACAAACGAAAACATAAAAAACTGACAAAAATGTGAAAAAACAATTGAAAACGTCAAAAATCTAACGAAAACGTAAAAAATTAGATGAAAACGTAAAAAAACAGACGGAAACGTAAAAAAACAAACAAAAACGGACATAAACGTAAAAAAACAGACGAAAACGTTATTTGATATTATATTTTACTGTTTTAATTTCCTTATTTTCTCGTATTAGATTTTTTTAGTTATTTTATAATTTAGTTGGTTAGTTTATAATATTTGTTTTTGTGTTTTGAAGATGCTTTTATAATATTACTAAGGTGAATAGTGAATTGAGATATAAAACAACAACAGTTAAACATGGTTTCTAGTTTTGGAAAATAGAAAACACAAACACATGTTTCTCAAACTAAACGCGTTTTCTAAATTTTCCATTGTTTTGTGAAAATCAAATTCCCCTCCCTTTTCCTATAAAACAAGAAATAGGAAATGAAAGAAAATGTTTTCCAACTAAACGTCACTTAAGTTTTAACCCCATAAGCATGTTTGTCCGCTAATTGATATACCATGGGGTTTATGAAACATTTGTGTTGAGGTTAGTGTCACGTTTTAGTTGTTGTGAAAGTTTGTTGCTAATCAATGAATTAGCACTTTGTTTCAGAGCTTCTAAATTTGGTACACATTCTTAACTTTTTTAGTTAGTATACTTTTGCAACTTATAGTTATCAACCCCTTATTATCAATTTTCCCAAGGAGGAGGGAAAAAAAAACTATTCATTTCAAATTCTCGAGATTGAAGAGGCGTTTATAGTTAGTATTTAGCTTTTTCGTCATTTTACGCTTCATAAATACATATATAACTACGATACCAAGCAACTACTTCTACGGCAACAACTAATACTGCTACTTTTTAAAAGATGAATTAAAGAAATTGATTACAATTTAGTCACAAAAGGGAGGAAATTGTCACGTAGGGTGGCAAGTGCACTTGTGACCAACTTCTTTTGCTTCAAAGCAATATTTCGAACCATGTGACATATAACTTTAGGCTGATTTTAGTGGCTTGCATGAGTCTAATGCCTATGTTTAATGTCTTGCAACTTATTTAACTCACAAAAGACAACTTGGTCTAAGAGCCTTATGCCTTATTTTTAAAACAATCGATGAACGGTTTGCCTAATGTATATTATGTGAATCACATAGTTTGTCCCACATAGGCTAAACAGAGAAAACTTTGCTAGTTGATATACCATGGCGTGTAAGCATTTGTGGGTTGGGGTTAGTGTTATATTTCAGTTGTTGTAAAGATGCTGATTATGAATAAATTATCACCTTCTTGTACAACTTTTGCAAATTGATACATATTCTTTTGCAAATTGATACATATTCTTAACTTTTTTAGGTCATATACTTTTATAAGACAACTATCTACCTTTATTATCAATTATCAAAATAGTAATAGTAATAGTAAATTACTATTCATTTTAAATTTTCACTTATGCGTTTTTAGTTTTGCATTATTTGACTTATATCTAATTGAATTTTATCAAAACACTTTTTATGCATTTCATTCTCATTTTTAACCTTTTAGTTTTGCTATATTTGACTTATACCTTATTGAGTTATATAATTAATTGTTATTCAATAAGTGATAAGTTGTTCTTATTAACTACTTAAATAGTAAAAAAGGTTTCTAGTTAATAATAAAAGTAGAAGGTTTTTTTTTTTTTTTTTTTTTTTTTTTTTTTTTTTTTTTTTTTAGTTTGCCACTTTGCCCCTTTAGTTTTGCATCACTTGACTCATAACTAATTGAGTTACATAATTAGTTTGTTATTATTTAAAATAAAATAAAAAATAAATAAATAATAGGAAAGTTGACAAAAATAGACCAATATTAATGGTGTTTAGTCACTTTTTGGACCTCATGTGACTTTATTTAAAAATAGACTGGTGGGACTGGGCAACTTGTACAACCACCAATCATAAGTCGACACTTAACATGTACTTGGGACACTTGTCAAGCGCATGGTTGGGTTGCCCAGTCGCACGATTTATTTTTGAAATAAAATTAAGATAGGTCTAAAAGGTGAATAAATGTGTTGCGACCGGTCTATTTTTGAGATAAAATTAAGATAAGTCTAAAAAGTGAATAAAAGTTTTGTGACCGGTCTATTTTTGTAATTTTCCTTATTTAAAGGTAGATAACTAATAAGTTGTTATTATTTAACTACTAGAATTATATATTTGTTTAGGGAAAATGATAAAAAAATGCATTGAACTTGACACTTTTTATCATTATATGGTGCCAACTATTTTTTTTTTCATTGTAACACAAACTTTTGATTTTTTCTCATTGTATGTATCCACGTCAGCAAAACGTCATGATAAAAAAGGGAAAATGATAAAAAAAATGCATAGAACTTGACACTTTTTACCATTGTATGTGACGCTTTGCTGACGTGGATACATACAATGAGAAAAAATGAAAAGTTTTGTGTTACAATGAAAAAAAAAATAGTTGGCACCATACAATGGTAAAAAGTGTCAAGTTCAATGTATTTTTTTATCATTTTCCCATTTTTTATAGGCAATTGATATCTACACATATGAATTTGATTCATACACATAAATAACATTGTGTATCGACTACTATGTCTTTCAAATAATATATGGCTAAAATAAAAGAGGGCATAATGGTAAATTTACAATGATATTTACTTGTATGAATCAAATTCATATGTGTAGATATCAACACCCTTTTTTATAACCAATAACAAAAGTGGATAAGTTTTACTCCGTATTATTTAACTACAAATTACTAATTTAATGGTTGCTAGGGTTGCTTGGATTAGCTTATTTTGTCATAGTATTTGCATACATGAAGTGTTCTCGGCTTATAATGACTTCATCAACTTGCTTTTTCTTTTCTTTTCTTCTTTTGCTTAGACCCTTTACTTTATTCATTGATCTTGAAACCAGACTTATCCCCGAAAGAACCACTTTTTACTAAACAAAAACATTTTACTTAAAAACTCATCTTAACATTTGACTCATACTCGTAGTAATAAACGAATAATGTCAAACATTTTATTTAATACTCGTTACACCTAAACAACTTTCTTAGATGGCTTAAGCCAAAACACATATATTTTATGTGACAATTATAACTTATAAGTTTATTATGATCTTAATCCATGTTTATAATCGAGGCGAATAAACAATCAAACTTAGAGACTAGATACTTTACATGGATAAAATATTTAGGTTCTAACATAGATATTTACCAATATTAGGTGATCACTTTTTGAGGTGATTAGTTGTGTTTCTTAACTGATAAAATTTACACTTTTTCATGTAAAAAAGTATAGTATATAAAAAAAAATGTAAGGAAGAAAAAAAAAGTAAGGCATTTTTTAAACGGTAAAAAGGATTAAAAAAAAAAATTGTATATTATGCGCCTTAAAATAACATAACTTATAAGTGTACAAATAAGATTTTGTTTAAACAAAATCCGAGTTAGCCAGACAAGTTAACAATGTTGTTTGTCTAATAACTTTTTATTGACAAACTTTATAATAAAAAGGGTATTAAGAAAGAAAGTAAAGTTAACCCCGACACAACGCGCGGACATTTTAAATGCTTGTTCATCTCATTTTTGCTAACTTTCTGGACTAGTAGTCTAGTATACATTGACTGTTACAAAATATTTACACTAGCTGAGAAGAGTAGATGCATGGGAATATCCAGCGCATGACACCGTCTGCCGTTTAGACAAGATTTTGACCATTTGATGAAGCAATGAAGTCAACACCAAAAACTTACCACGTTTCTGACAACTCAATGGGCAAAATTTGATCGTAAAGAGGAGGCATCTCCTAACATGAATGTTAACACGGAACAACAACATTCACTAATATTGGGCAATTATACAGTAATTTAGTTAATCTATACAGGCATAAGAACTTAAGAATGACTAGTAAGTTGCTCCGAAAAACAAGTATAAACTAAATAAATAATACACATGGGCTCGATACAAAAAAAGAAAAGAAAAAACTCTTCGGTGACAACCTGCAATGGAATTTCCATTGATACAGGTCCTTTTGTATATCAGGATGGGATTTTATGAAGTAAAACTAATCAACACTGACAAGTCTCTTATCCCACACTAATTGTAAAAAAAAGGTAAACACGGGGACAGACGGCTATACAATTAATACATCTTCTACATGAAGTAACTGAGGAGCTTTTTCTTTCTGGATCCTCCTTCACCATATAATTCATTCCATTGGAGTAACTCGTTCATATTTGCAGACTCTGATGACACGCTTGCGCATACCTGAAAGTTCCAATTTGCACATTAGTTTCCCTTTTGCTGGAAACTATAAAAACTGTACGGCTACAAAAAAATCTGTGTGTCGTTGATTCAAAGTTCGTTCATATAATTATATACCTGATCATGTGCATACTTAAAATCATCCAAATTTAGAGGACGGACATCTGCACTGCTATGCAAAGCAGGTGGTGGTCTATTTTCTGCCAATGCCAAAGCATTATCCTGCATAACGAAAATACAATATAAGCAGAATGCTATATAAAACATCACCTACTATTATAACATAGGGAAGTAGACCTAGTTTTAGTGGCAAAACAGGCTGGTCAGCTGGGTTGTATAACGGGTAAAAACAGGTAACTTAAATGGTGCTGTTCAAAACAGATCTGTCAAGTTGAGGCCAAAATTTTAACTTTTTTGTTCATTGTTATGAAATTGATGTATTTGGCATGATGTAGGAGTAATTATTTGAATACATTCTAGGAGACCATTGACGTGTTCAGCCCATCTAAAGCATTTCCATTTGTAGTTTTTTTATATATTGGACTAGTCAGTAGTAACATACAAAATTGCCACTTCTAGAATTTCTTGTAAATTTAGACATGACGGGTAGCAATAGAGAAAAAGCAAACCTTCTTTTCCTTTTCCAAAATTTCTCTTATTGGACAGTGGGCGGCTGTCACGCAAAGATTCTGTAAATTGAAACACATAAACCAAAAGTTAAGGTAACCGCAACAAAAAGGAGGGTGAGATGAAAATATAATAGATTGAACACATTGCAAGCAGAAAAAAAGATGGACCTTCAAATCACTTCCTGAGTACCCATCAGTCATAGCAGCCACTGCTTCAAGATCCATACCAGGTGCCAATTCTTCTTTTGCCAAAATTACTCTGAGAATTTTCTCCCTGTTTGCCGCATCTGGTAAATTTACCATCAACCTGCAATCGAGCCAGAAACAATAGCTCGGTGAGCACATACTAATTATATATATTTTCCTGATTTTGATGAGATACTATGTACTAATAGGAGCAAACTCAACCCATTTTCCACAAAATTAGCTGCACTGGGCTATAGCTAGTAACCTCCAATGGGACAAATGGTTCAAAAGTCAGCGAAGTTTTTTCAAATGCTTAAATGTAGTCCCAATTGTGATTTAGTCACACAATTTTTTAAGAAAAACAAATAGCCTTCAAAGACGACATCGTAATCAATAAGAAAACTTGTGAAATTAATTAAAACACAACAAAATAAACTCCTTTGGACCAAAAATTTGTTGGAGGGTGCAAAATACTTTATATTAGTTTATATTTTTCCTAGAAGCTAATGTGCATGAGATTTTTGCCATAATTAATATTTTTTAACGTGATGATACCAAAAAACATGTTGAGATTTCATACCTGCGAGGTAATCTCCTGATTACAGCTTCATCAAGATCGAATGGCCTATTGGTAGCAGCGAGCACAAGTACACGTTCTTTATCCTTTGTACGTAAACCATCCCAATTCATCATAAACTCATTCTTCATTTTACGCATTGCTTCATGCTCACCAGGATTTTCACGTCTTCCCAGCATGCTGTCCACCTATGATAATAATATAACAAAATTCAAAGACAGAAATAGCCTTAGTTCCCAAGAAGGATTTAAAAAAACTAATACTTTAGAATACTTATAAAGGCATCAAGAAACTGCAAGTAACATCTATAAATTATCTTTCTGTTTAGAAGCTAAAAGATATGAGAAGCTAAACGAAAGCAATTAAAAACATGTACCAACCTCATCAACAAAGACAACACTGGGCGAGATTTTACTAGCAAGGCTGAAAACTGCTTTGACATACTTCTCTCCTTCGCCAAACCACTGCAAAACAAGTATCGTGAGGGGTGAATTTTGTTCAACTAACAAAGCAATACTTAAAATATGATAACCAGCACCAAGTAAAGATAGATGGCAAAAAGGTCTAGGCTGCCGGTTGGTCAACACAAGTAATTTGCAGAACTAGTAAAAACCATCTGTCGCTATTTCTTAAATTAATAAATACCGAACTATTTTTTAATCAGTTTAGAGGTTTTATGAACATTGAATACACTATGGGAGACTTTGAACAGTTCAACGAATTTCCAAATCACATATATACTCAAAAATGGGTCGAAATTGCCACATCTAGTAACGAGTAAAGTACCTTTGAAGTAATGCTCGACATTGATATGTTGATAAAATTTGCACCCGCCTCAGTTGCCACAGCTTTTGCAAGCATCGTTTTACCGGTACCCGGGGGTCCAAAGAGCAAGATTCCTTTACAAGGCTGCAAAACATAATTTCGTTTTTTCGAGTTAGATAAACTGAGAAACAAAATAAATTGTGGATAGAAGAATAATAGAAATACTTGTGCTTTTACCTTCGTTAGCTGTCCTTTGCAAAACAATTCAGGCCTCTGAAGTGGTAACATAACCAACTCCTTCAAAGTATCCTTCACAGATTCCAGAGCTCCAATATCCTCAAAAGTAACACCAAGCTCAGTAGGAGGAATAACTTCAGCCAGAAGTCGCTTCTCAAATTCGTTTTCAGTAACCACGTCCTGATGTATCACGAGACATTTGGATTAGAACTTTTATTGAAAGTATTTTACGTTAATGACTTATCAAAAGATGTATGAATAAGCTTTTTCACCTTCAGTGTCTTCTTCGTACTCTTATTCTCGTTTTGAGTACCTTGCAGTATGTTGATCCCATACTCGAGACTAAAATCCACAACATGAAACAGATATTAAGTGCATAAATCTTATTTATTATTTATTTATTTGTTATTAAAACATAAAACAGAAACTAAGTGCTAGTACCTTTCATTAGAAAGCACAGGTTTAGCATCCTTTACAACACCTTCAGAACTCTGCATAAAGTGATGACTCAAAGCCCATCCTATAACTTTCTCCACACCTTTAAATCATAAAATAAAGTAGACATTAGTCGAAAGCTACACAAAGTCAAGGGAAATACCGTAACATACAGAGAGAGAAAAGATGTACTCACTGTCATTTGTCAATGTTTGATCTTTTACGCACAGAGCGTCAAGGTTAGAGCAATCAAGACCGACTCGGTTAAGAACCTGAAATCATGAAATCAGAACCAAGCAGAAAATGATTCATTAGAGGTAACAAGTTTGACCATTTAAGTGGTATCAATAAATAATAAACACGGGTAAGGAATAGTAATAAAACAAATTTCATAAGTAAATGCATCCTCTCGAATCATTTAGTCCACGGTTAGTAATGTAACAATATGGTTTTTATCATCATATTTAACACCATATAATTTATCAAAATATTTATTCACGTGGGAGAAAAGCTCAACCCAACCCGATCCATTGACCCATACAAAAAAGTAGCCAAGTTGACCCAAACCGATTTTTACCCGTTTACCCAACCCCATCTGACCTGCCCTTTCTTTAACCTCTACAATGTGTCATGCATTTTGTCAGCAAACTCATATATCTGATGTAAGCTCGAATATTCCAAGTAGATACAAATTTTCTAAACAAGTGATGATCTGAAGAAAAAAAATAACTTTTTATGAAGAGATACTCACTGCACGGATGCTGACAATATTTGACTGTGATTTCAATGTTTCTATATCACGATCCAGCTGTTGCTTCCATTCTGTAAGCACCACCTCATCCTACCATGATTATAAAAAGATTAATTGAGGTCCATTAAAAAAAATAATAATAATAATAATAAATAAATAAATAAATAAATAAAAACTTTTACTTACCTGAGGGATCTGTATAGTCACTTTGTTTGGGAAAAGACGAGTGAGCTGCTTCATCGTTTTGGGGGTCTCTTTGCTTTTATCATGCAGTCTTCCGAAACTACTATCCTGTATAATATTTAATATTTTAGCACTACTTTGTTAAAATCGGATGGCGTTATTCCGTATGCAAAACATATATTGCATATATAATCAGATGAAAAAACACTTATTGCATACCGGGAAAGCCAAGTCAAGTAGTGTCGTGTGACTGCTCCCAAACTTCGTGAACAATAACCCTCCAGGATGAGACTGCAATTTTTTTAGCAAGTTATAGGATTGAATATCATGAGATGTAGAAAATATAGTTAAATATGTGGGTATGTATACATCAAAATTTAGAATGGCCACTGCTTACTTTTTCCTTGCGACTGTCCATCTGAGTGTGTGAAGCAATGACAACGACATTCCCAGGTAGGCTCTCGAGCTTACTTTTAAAGGAGCCATACGCCTCTGTATTTGCCAGCATAGATTTCTCTATATCTTTCACAAACAAAAGCAAAGAACCGTTCTTGCTTTCTTTAACAGCAACCTACATACACAAATAGGCTTTTTCAATTTATAAACCAGACACCAACTTTTTTTATGTTCAATTATTTGTATGAGATGAATATACTGAATATCACAATTCTGTAGACAAACTTCTTAGTTATTTTAATTTTTACAATTATTTGGCTGTTTACAAAGCTGATATACTGTTATCGTGCCGGTCACACTCTTATATGCTTAAACTACTGAACTGCTTAATATTATGCCCTCAGTTCACAACTTAGAAAATATTATAACATTGCTTGAATTATATTTTTATGATTCCAGACCTCAAATTACCGCCAATTTAATACAAAAGTAGCGAAAAGAAAGCAAATGTAAATTTTAAATAAACAGCTTGTCTCACCTCAAAAAGTTCATTAATGGCAAGCTTCTCGATGTCTTCAGCACTCGAAGAATCAAGGCGAAGTGAATCAGCTGCATATAATCAAAAAAAAAAAAGTATTACATCAAACTACATCTCACTAATAAAAAACAGTGACTAAAAGACATTCCACAATAACCAACAGTTGCATGTTCAGTATTTACCAGAACAGAAAAACCCATGATCTTCCTCACAAAGTCCTCCAAGATCATTGCCTTCTTGAACTGACCTATCAAATCTAACACCAATCTTGGAAGATCCATTCTCTTCAAATGGAAGCAAGACTTTGCCCTTGTAACCATACGCGGGACCCCTAACAAACGCAAACAAATATGAAGTACATATCATCAGATATATAAACAGCACAGATAAACTACTCCGAATAGTAGAGCTTAGAAAATCAAATATATGAAAGTGCAGTATCATTTTAAGTAGAAGTTGAGTACCTTAATGGAGCCTGCAGAGGAGAAAACCCAGACAAGGCACCAACAAACTTAACTCTGTCACCTGCATAAATAGACAGTTCTCATGCCACGGAGTCCATAAACATAAAAGGAGGCCATTTCAGCCCATTTACTTATAAATGGATCGATTTGTGTTATGCATTATCCCTGATCAAATCGAAACTTTAAAAAATAATAATAATAATAATAATAATAATAATAATAATAATAATAATAATAATAATAATAAGTGTAATAAAAGTGTATTTTTTATTCATGCAACATTACAACTTGCTAAATCATCATTATTCAAAGATTAATGTTCATTTTGTGTTAATCTTAATCATATGTTCGCTTTGATTTTCAGAAAAGTAACATAAAAATATTTGCGGGTCAACCAACACATTTCAACCTGTACAAAAAAGCCCTGATTTTAACCATTACCCAACAAGCAAGTCTACCTACATCTAGTTAACAATATCTAAGGCCTAAATGCTTAGAAACGAAAGTAGCAAAATCAGGAAAAGGGTAAAATATAGACTTACAAACTTTGTATACAGCTTAAAAGTAGAAAATACCTTTCTTAAAGGTGTAGGTTTTTGAGGTGGCAGTAGATGCCTCCTGTTTTGGCTGATGAGCATGAGAGCATGTGGTAGATCCACCAACTATATCAGCCTCGACACTTGATGCTGGTTTCCTAGAGTGCAAAACCCCCGACTGTGGAGCACGTTTAGCAAAGACACTTGCTCTTTCAGGCCTAGTACTCTCCTTTATTGTAGTGTCAACTTCCTTAGCAGCTGATCCCTGGTATATAATAGGGAATAATAAAAATTAGTGGGTTCGTATATGATTACAAAAATCAAATTATCTTAATAACAAGCTAGCTTGTGAAATAAAAAGTTTCAGGAGTTCGCGCATTAAGATACACTTTAAGCAAATTTCGACCCATTGCTTGTAAGGTAATGTTTTAATTAGCCCGTTTGAGATGTACAATAACCCACATCAACCCCTTTATGAGTAAACGGATCAAAACTGACACCTTTAGTTATTATCAGCGAAAAACTGTGAACAGAAGACTTACACCAGGTAACAGAAGAGATTCAACTACAAGCAGTCGAGCACCAAAATGTTTTGCTAGAGCCTTTGTCAATGTTTCCTGGTATATTTCTGAGCCTGTGTCGTGATTCAATGTTAGAAACTAAAAAGAATTAAAAAAAAATATAAGTGTTTCATAAGCATGTTGAACGGCATACCTGCTGGGCCAGATAAGAGTATCCTGGGGCACAAAGTAGGCAGATCCGAGGCATACTTCACAAACTCATTATGTTTCAGATGTATATAGGTGGATGTAATCAGTACATTCTTTGTGGTTTCACTGTATTCGGAAAAAAATAGCAAGGTAAGTCAAATGGTTTACTGAATACAGTGATACAGAAAAACACAAGAAAAAAGGACTTCAGACAAAACTACGAGCCTTTGTATTTGATTTCACTCAAAAAAAAACAACAAGCAATCCTTGTCTTTAAATTTACATTTGTTTGCTTATTTATTCTCATAACTATTTAAATGGCTGAATATCATTATTAGCAATATTATTTTAAATGGTGTACTCACTTTTTAAATAAATATAATAGTATGTTTAGCTATTATGTTAAAAGATGCTAACTGCAATTTCTAGCCTATAGTTCAACACATTTAAGACCAAGGTGGCTATAGAGCTATAATTGCATAAATATGAAGGGCAAGGATCATTTTAGAAAGACATACAAAGAACCAACAAAATATAACTAACCACATTGACCAGATGGCAATAGTACGACCAAAATGTAATTGTGTAGACATATATGAAGTGTATTAAAAGAATAATATGAATTATACAGGAAAATCAGCACAAGATAGATAGAAAGTGAGTCAGCGGTCATACCTTAGATAATATGGAAAATCATTAAATGTGATTTCAATGGTATCGGGATCAACAATGCCTTGTTGTAAGCTATCTTTATATGCTTGACGCCGGGCTGCTAATGAGATCGGAGGATCATTATCCTTTTGCGACTCTTTCCGCTCATCAAGAATTTTCAAGATATCAAACTCAGAAGCAGAGGATCCAGCAAGCATACGCAGAAGTGGTCGCAATTCATGAGTTGCCGCAGGAGTGTTTCCCATCTCTGCATCAACCGAAGCACCATCAAGGTTTTCATCAGGCGCAACACCTTTCTCACTATCATTGGGTTCAGAAGCATCCTTCATGTCAGTATCAGTTACACTACTATCAGGCACTTCGCGAGTAGAGGGCAGATTTGGCATTCCAGTTTGTATGCCTTTGCCTTTGCGAGAAGGCGGGGGAAGAAGGGATAACTCTTTCTGAATATTAGACAAAGATGCTAATATTGACGCTCCAGTGACTGCAGATGGGTCTCTGGATCTTGCTTCAAACTGCAATCCTTTTAATGAACCACTGTGCGCTTCGAGTATGCTCACAGAAGGTGCCACATCGGCAGCAACATTATCATTGGAAAGCTGCTGGAATATCTGACAATACGAAGAAAATTTGAATCTAAGAACATACATAACATGGTATACAAGCAAAAGTATAAACTTTGACTGAAATAAAAAATTAAAAATTAAAAAAAAAAAAAAAAAAAAAAAAAAAAAAAAAAAAAAAAAAAAAAATTATTATTAAAAAAAAGTGTTTCAAAGCATACATATGAATGTCTTCCCGAAGAGCTAAAAATCACTTCGTCTCCAGCTCTAAGTGGTAATGTAGACCTTTTCTGGCATGTCTTTCCATTAACTTTGACTGAACCCTTGCCTCCAGTGATCTCGAGTAAAGTGATGGATGAACCTCCTTGCTATGCAAAACAAAAAAATTTAGATTAGAAACACTTAGTTAATTGCAATAATGAGCTAATTGCAATAACTAACACGTAAATGAGAATACCTGTGGCTCTATGTGTCTCAGACTACATAACGATTTACTGATGGATGGATCACCAAGTGACAAGTCACATTGGCGGCCTTGTCCAACCGTGAAAATTGAACGATCCATGACAACATGAGGATTCTGTACATCAGAAAAGGTACACATATTAGAACTTCACACAAATTATAGCATTTAATCCTCACGTACGACAGACAAGATATTGTAGGGGGGAGTTCAGATGTATTTTTCAAAAGTGAGTGCAGTTGCAACAGTTTGGGTATCCTGCCTTTGGCTTCTAATTATTTATGGGTCAAACAGTCAAATAGATACCAGCTGCAACAAAACTAATCATATAGAGGGAAGACCAAAACTATACGCTTGTTTAGTCTATATAAATTCCTTAGAAAATCTAATTTCACCTTTCACAAAAAAATAAATAAATAAAATAAAATCACATATGTAATCATCCCGACAAAAATAAAGTTACAAGTGTGCTAACTATATTACATTGCTTGGTTTTTATTTGGCCCCTGATCATTACGATTAAGATATAGTACTAGTTTCTAACTAACAACATGAGAATTCTAACTAAAAATATGAGGATTCCAACAACTTAATTACCATTCTAGGACAACACGAGGATTCGCGACATCAGAAAAGGTACATATGTTAGAAATTCACACAAAAGGGGTGTTTGGATGTTTGTTTGGAAAGTGATTACATTTCTTCAATCTGTCAAAACCAGCATAAAGTTGTAAACGTGCCCATTTGATTACTTTGACCACTAATCATAAAGATTTAGATGAACTAATAGTTTCTAACAAACAACAACCTGATTATGGACATCAAAAAACCTACAAATGTTTATAATTCAGAACTTTAATAGCGGTTAATCCTCACATATGACAACTGAGATATAGAAAGTATGACTTGGGATATATGATGTGGAAGTTAGCACAATTCTTAATTCCGCCCAAACCAACAAAAAGTTGTAAGTTTGCCAACTTGATTAGTTCTTGATTAGTTCTAATTAACAACATGAAGATTCTGGACACCAGAAAAGGTCCCACAGATTATAGCAGTTAATTATTATACTAACAAGGAGTCCGGATGTGCAATCCGAAGACTACACATTTCTCGTAAAAAAATGCACCAATTTGACTACGTCTCTTGAATTATCTTGCCCTAATCAAACTAATATATAATAGTATTTTCTATCATAATTATCTCGCTCACTAATCAAACAAACTAAGATATAAGGTATACTAAGAGGAATTCAGATGTACATTTTGAAAGTGATTACATCTTAAATGTACCCACTTGATTGCATTGGCCACTAATCATACAGACTGAGATGTCGTACTATTTTCATTCTAACTAAAAACCCGAGGATTCTAAACATCGGGAAAGATACACATGTTAATCCTCATATACAGCAGACAAGATAATAAACATAACAAGTAGTTTGAATGTGAATATATATCTTAACAAATAATTCAGTCAAAACTCTCACCTGTGAACACTGCGATAACAGCTTTCCCCAAGCACCAACTCCCACATTCGTTTTCGCCTGTCGTTTCTTATTCCGATTCAAAACACTCGAACCGCCACCGTTCGCCGCCTTACTGTTCTCCATATCCATCAAAGATTCCCCTAAACACACAACACCAATCCAATCAAAACCAATTTACACTAACAACTATAAAGTCTGTAAAGATCCAAACTTTTTTTTTTATAAAATCTTCACTAAGAAGGATATTTTTTATAGAACTTCACCAACACCCAAAAAAATCCGAACATTTTTATAAAATCCTCATAAGTCATAACAACCAAAAATCCAATCTTTTTATAAAATCTTCACCAACCACCAAAAAAAAATCCCAAACCTCTTTATAAAAATTCAATTCTGTTTACCTAAAGTCATCGGAGAAACTAACGGCTGCCCATCCTGACCCTCCACGTGTCCTCCAACAGTCACTTTATCATCTTCTTTAAGAGAATCTTTTAACGGATCATCAACAGACCTAACTTCTTCTTGTTCACGATCTTTAACAGCAGTTGGATCTCCACCACTAGTTGATGATGAAGCTGCTTCAACTCCCTAATTTTTAGGTCACAATTCAATCAGTCAAAATCAGAAACCTTAACTTTATAAAAACAACAGCTTCATTAACATCTAAAAAACTTAACATTTTTATAAAATCTACACCAACAATCAAAAAAAATCAGACATTTTTACAAAATCTTCACTCAAAAACTATAAAAATTCAATCTTTTTTATAAAATCTTGACCGAATACCAAAAGAATCAAACTTTATTTATAAAAACTTAACCTACAACTAACAAGATTCAGTCTTTTTTCTAAAATCTTCAGTAACAACTATAAAGGGTCAAAATTAAGTCAAAAACTGAATCAATTCAAAAATTTATAAAAATAACTTCAGTTACATCTTAAAAAACTCACCATTTTTATAAAATAACCAAAAAGACAAACTTTTTTATAAAATCTTCACTAAAAACTATAAAAATTCAATCATTTTATATATATATATAAAAAAAAAAAAAAAAAAAAAAAAAAAAAAAAAAAAAACTTCCCTAACCACCAAAAAGATCTAAACTTTTTTATAAAACCTTAACCAAAAACCAAAAAGATTCAAACTTTTTTATAAAATGTTAATCAAAAACTAAAAAGATTCAATCTTTTTTATACTATCTTCATTAACAACTATAAAGGCTCAAAATTAAGTCAAAAACAGAATCAATTAGGTCAAATTTAAAAACCCAAATATTTTTATATAAAAAAAACTCAACATGTTTATAAAATCTTGACTGACAACCACAAAGACTAAAAACTTTTTTATAAAATCTAAACAAAAATCTAAAAAGACTCGATCTTTTTTATAAAATCTTCACTAAGAGCTATAAAGATTCTAAATTAGGTCAAATTAAGAAACCCTAATATTTTTTATAAAAAAACTTCACTAACATCTAAAAAACTCAACATTTTTATAAAATCTTAACCAAAACCCAAAAAAGATTCAATCTTTTTTATATAATTAGGTCAAGAATTGAATCAATTAGGTCAGAATCAGAAACCCTAATTTTTTTGGGGGGGAAATTGAATTGAATTACCTTGGATCTTTTATTGGAAGGAGGGAGGATTGATGAAGATGGGGATGAAGATAAGGTTCGTTTAGATGATGATGAGCTCCGGCGTGTTTCGACCATGGTTGATTATTTTGATTTTGCGGTGATCGGAATGAATTGGGTTGGTTGGTTTGATTGGTTGGTTTTTGTGGTGGTGTGATGACGATGAGGAAAAAGAGGGGAAATTATAGAGATGAAACTTGTATTTATAGGTGAAAAGTTTTTATTATTTTGTGAAAAGAAGAAATTGTTAAATATATATTGATTGCTATTAAATGAATTAATAAAGTTTTGGGATAAATAACGTAGACAATTTGGGGATTTCAAGTCGGTTGTAGTTGTTGAATTGAATCTCGGTTTTTGAGAAAATTTTTTGGGGAAAATAATGAAAAATCAGTTTAGTTATAAATTTGGGATTAAGTCAAAGAATAGCAATATACTTTTCAAAATGTATCGTTTTAGTACGTGTACTATTTTTAAGTTGTAAAATAGCAATATACTTTCATAAGTGTCACGCACCAAAACGAGACACTTTGAAAGTACATTACTATTCTACAACTTAAAAATAGTACATGTACCAAAACGAGACACTTTAAAAAGTACATTGCTATTTTATGACTTAATCCCTAAAAAATTTTAAGAAATTTTTCTAAAATAATGAAAAATTCAATTTACCTTCCTCTACGTGTACTTTTTTTAAGTTTTATAATAACAATGTACTTTTATAAGTGTTTCAGTTTGATACATGTACTTTTTTTAAGTTGTAAAATAGCAATATATTTTCATTAAGTGTTCTACTTTGGTACGTGCGATTTTTATAAGTGTTCTAATTTGGTATGTGTGATGACATACCAAAATAGAACACTTATAAAAAGTATATTGCTATTCTGCAGCTTAAAAAAATACACGTAGCAAAACAGGAATCTTTAAAAAGTACATTGCTGTTATACAACTTAAAAAAAATACAAGTACCAAAACATGACATTTTGGATGAAAGTAAAGAATTTTGATAGAAAAATAAATGAATTAATTTAATAAAAGTTTTTTTTTTTTTTTTTCTTAAAGAGTTTGATTTGGCAAAATTCGCAGTTACATGTAAGTTGTGATGTAAATTGTATATTCTTGTTAAGAAAGAAGAATTTATAGTTGCCACAAAACTAGCAACAACTGTTAAATGTTAGGTTAGTTTTTGTTTAAAAGAGATGCACTAATAAAGGCTTTCTCTAAATTTTAGCTTTTTAAAATAGTAGTAAATTTACCTTTTCACTAAAAAATATGTAGATAAAAGTGGTACTTATAATGTGAAGAAAACGATGTATCTAATTGTTTTGAGTTATGTAAAAGTTGATCTTGATTAAAATTAAAACTAAAGTTGGGAATAAGAAGCACATGGGTTGTAAGTAAGACTATTAATAATTTACTTATAGGTAATATTTTGGCACATGAGATTATTAAGAGATCATGTTTAATTTTTTAAGAAAAAATACTTGTAATATAAGTTTTGTTTGACAGATATAAGAGATTATAAAAAAGAATGTTACATGATCGATGAAATTAAGTGTTATTTATGTAGCTTATAAATAATTTTATTTATAATTTTCATTTTTACTTACAGTTCTATTTCTAGTTTCGGCAACAATTATTTTTCTAGAACATACTCTAAGATTCTAAGAAGGAAAATATATAGAAGAAAGGTAAAGTGAATATTTATAGGTGAAAAAAGATTAGTTTAATTTGATAAAATAAAAGTTGGTGATAAATATAAAAAGGGTTGTAAGTTAGAATATGATTCCAATTATTTGTAGTGAGGGTGGTTGTTAAGAGGCAGGAAAGAACAAGGTGACACAATTGGGGTAGAATCAATTATCAATGTGTGTGAATGTGTTGTAGTGGGTGGTGGGTTCGGTTAGATGGTGTTTGAGATTTCATATCTAAAGTTTCTTGCCTTTTTTATACATATAAACTTTTTTGTTTAAATAAGAATTTTATAATTTTAAATGTAGCAATTTCTAAGGAGTTTTGAATTAAGCAATTCAAGAAACCGTTCATTTAGGATTCGTTGATAGGAATTTGGTCAAATTATCTTATCTCGGAGTTTATATGGGATGGAGAAAACTTACTTTGATCATATTAATTAAGTTAAGTCATGTATAGTTGTATATACGCATAGAAGTTAAGCAAATAAAGAGTTTTCGGTTATTAGGTTCGGTTTTGGACAAACACAGAAATCGAACCAAAATTTTCAATTTTTGAAAAAGTTAAAAACCAAATCTTCAGTTTTTTTTTTTTTTTTTTTTTTTTTTTTTTTTTTTTTTTTTCATTTTTCTTTATTTTTTGTGCTCATAAGATTTTTCAAGATCGGGATCCTACCTAGGATCGTTTTCGTATTTGCAAGATTGTGATCATAAGATCGGATTGAGATCCTAAAATCCTACGATAATGTCATTTTTTAATGATCTTTGTAATATTATTTAAATATACAAATTATTATATATTATAAACACAAAATTATATGAATGGTTCATGAAAATGTTGTTATAAATTATAAATATGAAATGCTTAAAAAGAATCAAATGTTATTTTTTAAATTATATAAAAACATAAGCCATATGCTTTTAGCTTTTTAGTTTACGGTTTGAGAAAACTAAGATCGGATCGGAATAGATCTTAAAATCCTATCGTCAAGATCGGGATCCTATAAGATATTAAGCTTGTTAAAATTCTACGTAAGATCCGGATCATTTTTGCTTTGTAGAATTTTAAAATCGTAAAATTATAAGATTAGGATCGGGATCTTAATAACTATGCTTGTAAGCAACATAGTTCAGTATTGTTGATTTTATTGTAAGATTCATTTATGGTCCATGTATCATGTAGTAACTTTTATATGTCGTAGACTTTAATCATTGACTTAATGAGGTTGTCATAAGACTCGCTTTTCAGTACCATTATGAAACCATATTATCAAAATCCAGCATGCGAAGTTGCCAACTACTTCCATAAAGATTTTTATTGCCAATTGCCAAATGATGCATCCAAAATTTTATGGGCTGAAAATAGCAGTATACATGTGGGCCTAACTGGTAGGTCCTCTTAAAATGAAGCTTTTATCTTCGACCCAATCCATCATCACGGGCTTGATACATCAAATGGGCCTGGTGCTGACCCTCCATCTACAAACAATGCTCTTGTCAAATTAAACAATTAATGAAACTTTCTTTTAACCATCTCTAATTTTTTTGTTTGACTAATACACATAGTTTGAATACATCACAACAGAGATTCAAACCGATTAAAGTTTTCTATTTTTAGAAGGCTGGCGACCTGGCATGACCACTGAGAGTTCTTTGCACCTAACAAGGGTTAAACATGAGACTTCTCAATAGTTACTCAAACTCCTTATCAGTACGCCACCTGGTTCATTTAATGAAACTTTATTGTTTGCTTTCTTTTAACCATCTTTTGGATTATTTGGCTAACTAATCCATGTGGTTTGAATGCATCATCACACAGACTCTGGGTGTGTTTGGCAAAAATTGTCGGTATTGGTGCTGATGTTGGTACTGTTGTTGTTACTGGTGTTGGTGTTGATACTGGTGCTGAAAAAGATTAAAAATTAGATTTTTTTATTATTTTTTTTATTTTTTTTTAGTAGTGTTTGGCAAGGTAACTGTAATTGTAGATTAAAAGTGTAAAATGATATAATTGGACATACAAATAACAAACCCAATATGAATAAGAATAGTAAATAAAATTATTGATATAAATCATAAATATGTAGCATTGCATGAAAATCCATGTAAAAATACAAACAATGTTAAAATGATGTTAAATTGTCATCACAAGATGTGCATTACATATTAAAGTAGCAATAGCGTTACGTATCTACTTCATCTCGTTAGATGCTCCTTCAGAATTGTTTTCATTGTCCGTGTCATGACTATGAACATCGTGAAGTTACCACGTTTCAAGCTATTGAGTTAGGCATGTGTGGGTACTCTATAAAAGCATTGCAATTGTTTTTCGTGAGATTACCACGTTTTAGGTCCCATATCACATGCATCTCATGCTTCATGAAACAGGGAATCAAAAGCTAATGACAACATATGTTGACCGGCTTGTATCCAAAGGAAGTTAGGTTCTCAAAAGTGCGATGTTAAGTCAAATGCAAGGCTAAAAATTGATCTAAACGACAAAGTGGTTTTCTGTAATATGGTTATGTGTGGTTACTTGTGATATAATAACTCTTGTAAAGGTGGGTGCATGTATAATACAGGGACCAAGTTATGAATGGCTGAGGTTGACACAAAGTTTAACTGGTCATATTCTGAAAGGTTAAAATGGTAATTGCAAAAAATAATAATCTCTAGTCTTTTCTCAAAAATTGGTTGGATCATCTTTTAATTTTAGAGATTATTTTTCTTATAAACTTTCTTAATCTTATCTGCCAAACGATACTACTTTTTGGACAAGAGATTATTTTGTGGGAAAAAAAATTGTAGCCCTCATAATCTCCTAATAATATAATAATATGGGTCTCTCGTACCAGAAACGTTTCGGAAACGGGAAACTGCTAGAAACGCCTGGAAACGCGCCGGAGATGTTTCCCCAAAAAAAAAAACGTTTCATGTTGACTGGAAACACGAGGTGTTGAGCAGGAAACGTTTGGGAAATGTTTCTGAGCCTTTTAAACGCGTTTCTGAGATTTAGATTAAGAAAGAAAGGAAGAAAGAAATGAAAAGAAAGAAAACAATCGGAGATAAAGAGTTGTCGGAAATTGATGTGATATGATGAAGAAGATGGTGATATTTTAGTTTTTCTTTGGGTAAAAGTATTTTTCTTTAATTGGTCATTTACTGTAGTATCTTAGGAATTGTATTGTTTTTTTGGTATAAATGAACCCTCGTCTATTTTTTTTTTTATCTCTTTTACCTAAGTATAGTGTGTGTTTTATTATGAGAAAATAGAACTTGTATTGGTGTAGCTAGTTTAAACTTCTAAAAATTCTACTTCTAAATATTATTTCTTTTACCTATATCTTGTCATTACATATTACGCGTAAATACCCGTATTTAGAGCAATGTATGATGTTTATTTATTTTATTAATAATTATATATTAATTATATAAAATATACAAACGTTTCTAGCCGTACCCATTTCTTGAATTTTGGGACATTGGCGTTTCTAAGTACCCGTTCCGTCCCCGTCCCCGTTTCCGTATCCGTCCCCGTGCAACATAGGCAAAATACAGCCTGAACCTGTTAAAGTATTCTCTTTTCAAAAAGCTTACGTGATCATTTCAGGGTTATTTACATTTAGAAGAAATTAAACTTGATATCTCTAACATTTTAAATATGATAGTCACAAGTCGTTTGACACTATCATTATCAATTGTTTCAAGGAAATAGAGTTGCATAATACACTTTTACCTTGTAGTTATAGTTTGAAACTTCTATTTATGTGTATCTTGTTTTCTTGTACCTAGTCTCAACGTAGTACGAATAAGTATTTTTTATAAGTTGAACACAAAATATTAAACTAAAAGAAAATGAAATACTGGGAGGGATAAGAGCTAGTTAAATTAGAACCAAGCATTTGTAGATGAGGCATTTGAAAGCAAAATGGCAAAAAAGCCCAATCCTGGACGTTATCTTTTTTGTCAGCTTCAGAAAAATACAAACTTTTGAATGACTTCTAAACACTTTATTATTATTATTATTATTATTATTATTATTATTATTATTATTATTATTATTTTAATGTTTATTATTATTATTATTATTATTATTATTATTATTATTATTATTATTATTATTATTATTATGTTTATTATTATTATTATTATTATTATTATTATTATTATTATTATTATTTTACTGAAATTAATTACGTTATTTTGTTTTAAGTTTAGTTACATCAACTAAACATTAAAAAGAAATGAATAATTTAAAGTCGTATTGGGCATACTCGCATACCCATCATTTTGATTAATTTTACTTTTGTTTTCTTATATGGCGTCCCACATTTATTGACGCAAGTGACAACGCAAACTTTGTATAGAACTATAGACAAAAAAACAATCGGCTTTTGGGTGATAAATGCATTGTTTCGACCAAACAAACAACCTAAGATACGAAAATATCAAAATCTTTTATATATTAAAGGAGTTACATTATTGCATAAATATTTGCTAATACAATATTATTGAAAAAAAAAAAAAAAAAAAAAAAAAAAAAAAAAAAAAAAAGAAGAAGTTAACTCTAGATTGCTCTATTTTGATACATAGTAAAATCAAGCATTTTTATTTGCCGATTGAAAGTCAAAAAACAAAAAAATATATATATATATATATATATATATATATATATATATATATATATATATATATATATATATATAAAATAATAATAATAAAGTCTTGATAAATTTAATGGAGAAAAAAACATAAAAATATATGTGTCAATTTTATGAAAACAAAAATTTTAAAAAAGAAAAAATAATTAATAAAATATTAGTGGTTGAATTTTTTTACTATATACATTCAATAAGGACTAATGTTATTCATTTTTATTAGTTTAAGCGAGGATTTTTTTTTAAATATTTTTTACTATATACGTTCAATAAGGACTAATGTTATTCATTTTTTTATAAGTTTAACTCATGCGTACACATATTTGAAAATTAAATATGGCTATATTATTTACAAGAATATATATCAAATGTAAGCACAAGTTATTGTGATATGAAAATATATATGCGATTGTACTTATAACAACGACTCGTGTAAGTTCTATTTAAAATTTATATAAGGATATTTTGAATTTTTTAAAAAAAAAACTTTATATTTTAACTTCGTTAGCGGTCATTACGTGCTATTAAACTCGAATATTATGTAAAACATGATGTCAAAAGTTTATGTGAAAACCTGTGCATAATTATTGGTTGTACTTATATCACAATTACAAACTTTTGTTTTCCCTTTTTAATTTTTCATCTATTTCGCCACTAGTTATACTTGTTTTTTACGCTAACGTCCGTCAACCACCACAAAAAGTCAGCTCCTACCGCTATAAATATCATCCATGTGCCAACGCACGATTAACTTGATCAAATATGGTCTTAGTCTAAACTCTTGTCGAAAAGTCACTGTAACATCCTAAAGCTAATCTATGGAAAATGGTAGGTTGACATCCACGCAATGTCAAAGTGTATTTACTTGTTTAATCCTTTTGAGAAGGTATAACTTAAACCGGTTCTCGTTTTTAACAGAGTCGTCTCATAGATTTAAGTGGCCTCGTACCATTACTATAAAGAAGCCCTTAAACACACACCCAAAATGCACATATATCAGTAGTGCATGATCTAATTAAACTCAAGCCTCATATTATGTGTACATATAATAGAATTACATAAATTTTTGCGACCTCGTCCAATGATGGCCCTGTACAATAGCACCGTTTGCACTCATTTGGAGACGACCCTGGTCTCTAAGACTATCTTTATCAACAACCCATCACAACATAATCTCTTAATAAAATATTATTTTCTCTTTACTCCACCTACACAACCAATACATACAACAAATTTATATTTTTTTTTACCATTTATCAACAACTCAACTATACCAATACATACAACCAATCTATTCTTTTATAAATAATAAATATTAAAAAGAAAGAAAAAAAAAGAAAAAGAAAACAAATAGCCATTCATTTGATGCCATGTGGCAGATTGGAGGTTGTGACTTTGGGTCACCCTACGAACTGGATGGATGATTAGGTTGTATGATTTTATTAAACAAACAATATTTATGTACTATATAGATTGGAGATTGGGTTGGCAACCCATCAATAAACATAGTCTAATAGCTCTAGTCATGCGAACTTCAAAGCTTAAGAGCAATGGTAACCCTTGAGCCGTAGGACTCGTGCCATGGGGATTTTTTGATGCCGCGCCAGCAAAAATCTCTATGACATCAGAAATCTGATGGCACCACATTCTGGCCGTATCCGTTGGCACCAGAAATTCTGGTGCCGTCGGCTTACTTTTTTTTTTTTTTTTTTTTTTTTCACTTAAAATAAAACATACATAATTTTAACTAAAATAAACTTCATTAATTTAAAAAACACACATTACATAATTAAAAGCACACAATACATTTAAAAATGCATAAATTTAAAATCCTAATACATAAATAGAAATAAAAGCTTAATCCTCTTCGGGATATTTTGCCCGGATTCGAGCTTGTTGTGCTGCCACGATCCTTGCATTGACCGGATTCATCTTGCTTGTGTCCATTTCGAGCACCCGCATCTCCTCGGCAATCTTTTGAGATTCATATAAATTAACTCGTGCGATTGACTCTCGCTCGAGTACATCCATTTTTGCCTTACGGTCTAACTTGATTTGCATTTGCAACATTTCTTGAAACAATGCCGGGTTTGAACCGGAACTAGCGGTCGAGTTAGACGAACGTTGACTCTTCGAAACCCGATACATGTCGTCGGGTCCAAAAAGCTCGGTTTCCTCTTGAGTGTGCCGAATACGATTACGTCTTGCCAAAGTCGAGTCGGGGTTTTTCCACTTGTGCTTGTCTTTCAAAAACTCCCAAGCACTCATGTGTTTAAAATCACTACCCGTTGTTTTTTTAAACAATATGTGACAACGGGTCATAAAATCCCTATCATTCTCCCCACTCATCACGGCCGTTTCATCCACCACCGTATTCCACTTCTTCACATCTCTATTCATTGGAGTCCACTTTCCCGTCAACATGTTTTTGGTACGAGGTGCATACTTGAGCCGGTTGGCTTCGGTGTTGTATGCATCGAGCACTTTGTACCAAAACGTATCTTGTTTTTGATCCGCCCCTACCTTTGGATCCTCGGAAATTTGAATGAAACACTCCGCCAATAGATACTCCTCGCCTTGGGTCCAAAAAGTGCGAGCTCGGGACGAGACACCATCTTCATCAACTTCTTTTTCTTTGTTGTTTTTCTTCGTCTTTGCCTTTGCCTTTGGCTTCTTCGCCATTGTTTTTGCCCTCGACTTTTTTGATGTCGATGTCGGCTCCGCTTCTTCTTCATCTTCTTTGTCTTCGTCAACTAGATGGAAGGATGCATGGTCCGAATTTGGTTGGGAATGAGTTGTTTGAGGTTGAGTAAATTGAGTAAATGGTTGTTTGTTGTTGTTGTTGTTGTATTTTTCATTGACTAAATAATGCCAAATCTTCGGGATTCATATATGGCGTTTGGAAGCTTGGAAGGTAACCCGATTGAGAAGACGAACTCGGCGTTTGGGTGGGATTCATTTGGTTGCTCGGGTCGTTTAGCATTTGGTTGATCCATTTTTTGTTGGGGTTCATTTTGGATGCAAAAGAAATAATAGAGATAAGTTTTATAGAAGTGTATGAGTTTTAGAATTGATTTGGGGAGTATTTATAAATTTTTGGGGTGTTAAATTTTTTTTTTTTTTTAAAGAAAACGGGTATATACCTGTTGTGAGGTGGCCAAAGGTCAAAAAAAAAAAATTCAAAACCCTCCCAACGTTCAAATTCTATTCAAAAGAAAATATATATATATATATATATATATATATATATATATATATATATATATATATATATATATATATATATATATATATATAACTCACGGATTGGCCTGGCCACCACGGCGCAATAGCCGACGACGCCACCCACGGTGTCATGTGCCAAAGGTTTTTTTGGGCTGGTAATATGGCACGAGGCCACAACACCAAGGTACCTCTTACTTTAAATGTTTTGATAACAATAAAAAAATAAAAAATAAAAAATAAAAAAATCCCTCCCATGGTCACGTGACACCCAAGGCCAAATCCGTCATTGACAATCCCAAGCCCAGAAAACAAAACCAAAAAGCCCCAAACACACACACATTTCCTCACTTCCCCTTCTTATTTGCACAGCGGCTGCAAATAACAAACAACACCCAAAAACCTTATCACTTTCCTTATCCCCCAATTCCACCCATAAACCCTAACCCTAATTCCATCAATGGATTCAAAGGACACCACTACTACTACTGCCACATCTCTATCAGGTGAATCTGTTACTGATACTAATAATACTAAACCTGTTGTTATTGATACTGATGATGAAAACGAGGGTTTTGCTAGTGGTCAGGATGAACCCTTTGATACTACTCCTCTAGATGATAGTAATAGTACTACTTTACCTGTTGTTAAGGATAGTGTTAATGTTAAGGATGATGATGATGTTGAGGAGACTTTTTCTGAGGCCTTAGATGTCGTAGAAAACGAGCCGAAAGACGTCGAAAACGATAAGTTAGGTGACAAAATTTTGGATAATTCAGAAGATAAGGTTGTTGAAAGTGATAAGTTAGGTTCCGAGAATTCGGATAAGGTTGTTGAGAGTGAAAGTAAGGGAGACGAGGTTGTTGTGCAGAACGGTGTTAAGGTAACGAATGAAGGTGATACGGTTGTGGAGGAGATTAAGGTTGAGCCTGGTGTGGCTGTAGTTAAGGTTACGGATGAGGTTGTGGATAAGGTTGAGGTAACGGATGAGGTTGTTGAGGAGGAGGAGGATGATGAGGATGAGGATGTGTTGTTGGTTGGTGGGGATGATGATGAGGACGAGGTTGTTGGTACGGACGATGATGATGTTAAGGTTACGAGTGAAGTTGAAGTTGAAGTTAGTGGTGCTGATGAGAGTGAGGTGGTTGGTGAGTCGCGTGATTTAGGATTTGGTGGGGAGAGTGAGGCGAAGGTTACGCCTGAAGGTGATTCTATTGTGGAAAGTACACCGGAGGATGTGAAGGAAGAGGATTCTGTAGTGGAAGCGGTAGATGTTGATTTGCCAGTGGCGGGGGTGCCTGGGGTAGCGGTGGTTATGAAGACGGAAGAAGAAGGAGGTGATGTGGCGGTGGTTGATACTGAGAAGATAGACCGTGTTTTGGACGAAGTTGTGGATAAGGAGGTTGTTGGAGTGACTGAAGGAAAGTTTTCGCCGTTGGGTGATGTTGAAGTTGAAGATTCTTCCGATAATGAAAAGATTGCTGAACCGGAAGTAGAGAAAGTGGTTGATTCCGAGGGTGTTGAAAATGGTTCAGTCGCGGTGAAGACTGCTGTGGGTGATGTAGAAGACGTGTCGGTTGCTGGTTTGGAGGGCGTTGCAGCAAGTGAGGATAACGGGCCTGCTGACAAATTTGTTTTGGAGGAAGCTGCGGAAAAGGATGACGACAATGAAGAAGGGTATGACGGGACCCCTTCAGACGAGGAGGAAACCGATGGGGTGGTTTTCGGAAGCTCGGAAGCTGCTAAGCAGTTTATGGAAGAGTTGGAAGGCGGGAGTTCCAACGCTGGTGGAGAAAGCTCACAAGATCGTTCACAAAGGATTGACGGGCAGATCGTTACCGACTCAGATGAAGAAGATGACGACGACGACGAAGAAGACGGGAAAGAGATTTTTGATTCAGCTGCTTTAGCCGCTCTTTTGAAAGCAGCAGCTGACGGCGGTTCAGAAGGTGGGAACATCACGTTTTCTTCACAAGATGGTTCTCGCCTTTTCTCAGTTGAGCGTCCAGCAGGTTTAGGACCCGCGCTAATGAGAGCTACCCCTAGGCCACCCCGCTCCAACCTTTTTAATGGATCTATGCTTCCTGTTACTGAAACCGATACGAACTTGACTGAAGAAGAAAGGAAGAAACTCGAAAAGTTGCAGGCGATCCGGGTGAAGTTTTTGCGACTCATTCAAAGATTGGGACTTTCTACCGACGAGTCTGTGGCAGCACAGGTTCTGTACAGGCTAGCACTCGTTGCAGGTACTGGTGTTTATCGGGTTCCCTTATTTCAGCTAATCTCATTATATTGTAGACCAACTCTAATTTACTTTTAAAATGTTTAATTAAATTCACTTGTTATTTTTGATTAATTTGGTCCAAATTATACACTGAACTAGGAAAACAAAATTCATGAAATCGCAATTTCATAATTTAATATGCTAAAAACTCAAACTAATGTTTTATAATTCCAAAATTCTAAGTAGCCAAACAAAGATATACTATTCTCAATATCACGAATTTGGTCCCTCGTTGATAATAATTAGAGTTACTGATATGGTCTATAGAAACGGTGTTTGCTTTCTTATTTGAGCAAACCACAGGGACCAATTTCTCAAAATTGAGTAAACTACAGGAACCGCATACATGTAATTTACTCTATACAAATTTCGATAAAGTCGTATTTCATCTTTCTCAAGCCGCGTTTAAATACTAAACCTTATCAGTTGCAGGTAGACAAACTGGTCAAGCATTTAGTCTTGATGCTGCTAGACAGAAAGCCGCAGAGCTTGAAGCCGCGGGAAGTGATGATCTTGATTTCTCTTTAAATATCCTTGTCATCGGTAAAGCTGGTGTTGGCAAAAGTGCTACTATAAACTCAATCTTTGGGGAAGATAAAACATCAATCAGTGCATTTCAACCTGCCACCGGTTCAGTAAAGGAAATTACTGGTATGGTCGGTGGGGTCCCGATTCGTGTGTTTGATACTCCCGGGCTCAAATCATCTCTAATGGAGCAAGGGTATAACAGGAGCGTCTTGGCATCAGCAAAGAAATTCACAAAGAAAAACCCGCCTGATATTGTTCTTTATGTAGACCGCTTGGACGCACAAACCAGAGACCATAACGATTTTCCATTGTTGAAGACGATTACTACTTCACTGGGCCCCTCTATCTGGCGAAGTGTTATAGTCACTTTGACACATGGCGCGTCTGCACCTCCAGAAGGATCCAACGGGCTTACGTTAAGCTATGAAATGTTTGTTACTCAAAGGTCACATATAGTTCAACAAGCTATTGGTCAAGCTGTTGGTGATATGAGAATGATGAGCCCAAGTTTGATGAATCCGGTTTCTTTAGTTGAAAACCATCAGTCGTGTAGGAAGAATAGGGATGGTCAAAAGGTGCTTCCGAATGGTCAGACTTGGCGCCCACAGCTTCTTTTGCTTTGTTACTCGATGAAAATCTTAAATGAAGCTAATTCACTTCAGAAACCTCAAGAACCATATGATAGTCGTAAGCTTTTTGGGTTCCGTGTTCGGTCCCCACCATTGCCTTATATGTTATCTTCGATGTTACAGTCCCGTCCACACCCGAAGCTCTCGAATGATCAGGATGGTGGTGATTCGGATGCTGATCTGGCAGATTTGACCGATTCTGACAATGAAGAAGATGAAGATGAATATGATCAGCTTCCTCCATTTAAGCCATTGAAAAAATCCCAACTTTCCAAGCTGAGCAAAGAGCAAAAGAAAGCTTATTTCGACGAGTATGATTATCGGGTTAAGCTTTTACAGAAGAAACAGTGGAAAGAAGAAGTGAAACGAATGAAAGAGATGAAGAAACGAGGCAATAGTACTGTGACCGAACAAGCGTATCCGGAAGATGACGGTGAAGGGGATGCTCCGGCACCTGTAGCAGTTCCGTTACCTGACATGGCATTACCACCATCTTTTGACAGTGATAATCCTGCCTACCGTTTCCGTTTCCTAGAACCAACTTCACAGTTTTTAGCTCGACCTGTGCTCGATACTCACGGATGGGACCATGATTGTGGTTATGACGGGGTCAACCTCGAACAAACTCTTGCTATCGCCAACCGGTTTCCCACTGCAGTTTCTGTTCAGCTCACCAAAGATAAAAAAGACTTCAGCATCAATATGGACTCCTCAGTTGCTACTAAACACGGGGATAAAGCTTCAACAATGGCGGGTTTCGATATTCAACCAATTGGTAAACAGCTTGCTTACATCGTCAGAGGCGAAACCAAGTTTAAGAATTTGAAGAGAAACAAAACCGCTGCAGGCATGTCGGTCACGTTTCTAGGTGAGAATGTGGTCACGGGTTTCAAAGTTGAGGATCAGATTACACTCGGAAGACAGTACTCAATCATCGGGAGTGCGGGTACGGTTAGGTTTCAAACTGATTCTGCTTACGGGGCAAATATCGAGATTCAGCGACGGGAGCTCGATTACCCAATTGGTCAAGTTCAGTCGACTTTAGGATTATCGATTATTAAATGGAGAGGGGATTTGGCGTTGGGTTTTAACAGTTTGGCTCAGTTTTCTGCTGGGCGTAATTCCAAAGTGGCGGTTCGAGCGGGTATCAATAACAAGATGAGTGGTCAGATCACTGTCAAGACTAGCAGCTCGGAGCATCTGGCACTTGCTCTTACAGCAGTTATTCCTTCGCTTATTTCAGCTTACAAGAAATTGTGGCCCGGTGATGCTGAGAAGTACTCTGCTTATTAAGCAGTGAGCACCATGTTCGGTATTGAAGATTATTGTTTCCGTTTCATTATTATGTTTCCTATTGAATAATATGCTTAGTTTACTTTATTCAGATATCAACAAGCTGAAAACTTTTGTTTACTGTTTTAATTTTGTGTAATGAACTCTGTGTACGAAAATGAGTTGAGATTAACGAGGGAATACAGTATTACGCTTTTGCTTACTTGTGGTTTTCTTATGTTTACTTCAGTAATCGAAATGGCAGTAGCGGTAATTTCTAGTGTTTATTGGTTGCTGTTTGCGTTTGTTCTCATAGATCAGATTTATTGCACAGCATTTAGTGAATATGTATGTGTGATTAGAAACCATGTTTTGGTCTTAGCTGGAGATGGTGCTGCATCAAATGTTTCAGTGGTCGGTCTTAAGGTCACAAACTAGCTTGTTAGTATACGTAGTTAGATTGGGTCCACTAACTGTTGCGCTTATTGGCTTATTAAAACTCCTTCAAGTGTGTTTAAGCCGAACTATATATATTGGGCTATTAAAGCTCTCTACTCAGGCATATGAATATTCCTTGAGTTGAGAGCTCACATCGTTAAGGCTCGTGGTGCTATTGAATTGAGTTGAGCCTAGGCGAAGACGTGTGAATTGATCCCTAACTGAGTCATATATGCAGCTCTCTTTGTATGAGTTAAACATTCAGCAGGTGGCATTGGTATTTTGTTATTAAAATAATAATAATAATAATTAAAAAAAAAAAAAAAAAAAAAAAAAAAAAGCTTTTTTCTTGATTTCAAAGGCGAAAGGCATCATCGGCTGATCAAGTTGTATTAACCCTAACCTTATATGTAACGAATATTTGCTTGAAACTGTTCTGATGTGTGAGTGTGTGACTTGGACGGTCTACAGGCTAGCAGTGCATTTTGTTTAGAAGTAAAATGTGACCACAATATTTTAGTTCACAAAATTTTTAATTTTATATATGTTATTCACATTGAAATTCCGATGTAGATACTCAAAAGAGTTTGATGCACAAACGAATTTTTGATTAACAAAATGTTGATTTATAAAATTTTAATGCGCAACTTTTTATTTATTTTTTTTCATCAAAATTCTACACTTTTTGAAAATAAATCAGACAAAATTACACGGATGGTCCCTGTGGTTTACTCGGATTGCAAGTTTAGTCCCTAAGTCAAAATAAGTACACCAGACATCTCTAATTTTGAAACCTGTCACCCTTTTAGTCCCTAATTTGGATGTCCAATTAGTTTGGCCGTTAAGTTATTTGCACCGTTAGTCATTCGTTAATTTTTTTGCACCGTTAGTCCTCATTTTCTAAAAAAGTTCTCATTTTTTGCACCGTTAGTCCCTCCGTTAATATTTTGCACCGTTATCAATCTTTTTACGTTTTCGTCCATTTTTTAACATTCTCGTCCATTTTTTTAACGTTTTCGTCCATTTTTTTTTTACGTTTTTGTCAATCTTTTTACGTTTTCGTCCATTTTCTTATGTTCTCGTCCGCTTTTTTAACGTTTTCGTCCGTTTTTTTTTACGTTTTTGTCAATCTTTTTATGTTTTTGTCAATCTTTTTATGTTTTTGTCCATTTTTTACGTTCTCGTCCGTTTTTTTAACATTTTCGTCCATTTTTTTTACGTTTTTGTCCGCTTTTTTACGTTTTAGTCTGTTTTCTTATATTTTATCCCTCTTTTTACGTTTTCGTCCGCCTTTTTACCTTTTTGTCTGTTTTCTTATATTTTTATCTGTTTTCGCCATTTTTTATTTATTTATTTATTTATTTATTTATTTATTTATTTTTTACCTTTTCGCCTATTTTTTGTGATTACGTAAGTATACTAAAAGAAAATTTGAGATTTGATAAAAATGTTTCTGTGTTGATTTTAAATCACGATTTTGATCCCTTTCTGGTATGAATCATCAAAAGTGTAAACCATGAAAGTTGTCCGGAATGATGTTTTACATCAAGACTAGCGAGATTTTAACCAGAAAATGCAAAACAATTGCTGTCTACAACCAAAACTTAAGCCATTTTTTTTTTACCAAATTCATAACTTATAAACTTATAAACTCTTGTAAATTTTTGTACTTGTGTAAATCATCAAACTTATTTGAAAAAATGGACAAGATAAAAACGGATTAAAATGTATGAAAATATGAAAAAAAAGCTGACGAAACATGTAAAAATGGACAAAAAAAGATTGACAAAAACATAAAACAATGAACGAAAACATTAAAAAAATGGACGAGAACGTAAAAAAAATGGACGAAAACGTTTAAAAACATAAGAAAACAGACGAAGACGTTAAAAAGCGGACGAAAACATAAAAAAATGGATGAAAATGTTAAAAAACAGACGAGAACGTAAAAAATGGACGAAAACGTAAAAAGATTGACAAAAACGTAAAAATAAGAACGAAAACGTTAAAAAAAAGGACGAGAACGTAAAAAAATGGACGAAAACGTTTAAAAACATAAGAAAACAGACGAAAACATAAAAAAGCGGGCGAAAATGTTAAAAAATGGATGAAAGCGTTAAGAAATGGACGAGAACGTAAATAACTGGACGAAAACGTAAAAAAATTGACAAAAACGTAAAAACATGAACGAAACGCTAAGAAAACGGACGAGAACGTAAAAAAATGGACGAAAACGTAAAATGATTGACAAAAACGTAAAAAAATGGACGAAAACGTTAAAAAATGAACGAGAACGTAAAAAGATTGGCAACAGTGTAAAATATTAACGAAGGGACTAACGGTGCAAAAAATGATGACTTTTTTAGAAAATGAGGACTATCGGTGCAAAAAATATTAACGGAAGACTAACGGTGCAAATAACTTAACGGCCAAACTAACGGGACATCCAAATTAGGGACTAAAAGGGTGACAGGTTTCAAAATTAGGGATGTCTGGTGTACTTATTTTGACTTAGGGACTAAACTTGCAATCCGATTAAACCACAAGGACCATCCATGTAATTTTGTCAAAAAATCACATTTGTTTTATCCACCAATGCCCTGTCTTATAGATTTTTTTTTTTAGAATTTTTGTAAGAATATTTATTTATTTTTAATTATTTCTTCGAATATTTGTAATGTCGAAATTTGATCATGTTATTAACATAAAACTAAAACGGGTAAATTGCACAAAAGTGTACCTAACTTATACTCAATTTCAATTTAAGATTTTTTTTTTTTTTTTTTTTTTTAATTTTATTTTATTTTATTTTATTTTTTTTTTAGTGTCTCCAACTTTTTTTTAGGTGCAATGTTAGACTATTTAAAGGTTATTAGGTCACCACAACCATACTTCATCTTCTCCTATCAAATTTCGGCCAACTTCCGACTAGTTTTTTTTTTCAATCACTTACACCACAAGCACTACCTTTGTGAAATGTTAGTTCTTTTGCCAATTTAAGCTGTAACAAATGAAACCCATATAAAGATGCACTGAGATCATTGTATGGACTAGTATTTAGTTTGGGCTCTGTTTAATTGAAACCTCGAATTGAATTAGTTGTAAGAATGTTATTGAAACTTTATTTTTGAGTATTTATGAATTTGAATGGATTTCATGATGTTTATAGTTTTGTTAAGAAATGACATGAACAAGTTGAAAACCTCCTCGTTGGAAGTCTAGCAAACAGAGTATGCATTTGCGGTTCATACTCAATCTTAATGCGAGCATAATTATATATAATAGATTAAACTGAGACGAGATATATCATTATTTCATTGAGTGATCGAGGATCTTTTGTTTTCAGTTTGACGTGGTTACACCTTTGTGTTATGTGATTAAAAAAAACTAGTTGGAAGTTGGCCAAAATTTGATCGGAGAAGATAAAGTATGGTGGTGGTAACCTGGTAACCTATTAATCGTCTAACATTGCAACTAAAAAAAAGTTGGGTACACTAAATTGAGAGGGAAAAAAAATGGATTACCTTAAATTGAAATTGAGTATAAGTTAGGTACACTTTTATGCAATTTGCCAAGTAAAACACTTACAACGTTAAGAGCCACTTCATAATACATGCTCATAAACTTTGTAAATTGAGAAAAAATACGCTCTTAAATACATGCTCATAAACATTCAAAGTGAGAAAAATTAGACATGTATTTAAATACATGGTCATAAAGAAATTATATATAGAAGCTTTAAATAAATAAAATTACTTAAATAACCTAATATAAATTGTAACTTTTATATATAACTAAGGGTATAATTGTAAAATCATATGTTATCTCTTCTTTTCTCTGCTAACCAGGAACATGATATAAAAAATTTAATTTCATTTATCTTCTCTTCTTTTCTGCTCATTTTTAACTCTTCTCTTCTTTCATTTCAAAAACTTGAGAACGTTAAAGTGAAGTGAGAAATTCTTTCATTTCAAAAACTTGAGAACGTTAAAGTGAGAAAAATTAGAGACATGTATGAATTGTTCGAACGTCAAGATGGAACATGCTACGTTAGCATGTGCAACATGACAGTCCAACAATACAATACGAATACTAATTTGACATTCCATACACATGAGAGTATATAAGTAAACAATATATGTGTTCTTTGATCTATGTGGGATAGCAAACTTAAAACAATTTCTCATAATAGTCACAATACGATTGTTCTAGCAAGAGACATTACATCATTATATCCTTAATCAAATATTAATTATCTTCTATCACGTGTTAAAATTTCACGTATTTGTTGGATTTTACAGAAATGTTCCATGTAAAAAAAGTATTGTGTTTGCATACTCAAATAAGATTTGAAAGATCATAACAAAGTTTATTAACCTAAATCGTGAGTAAATGGGTATGAGTAAAACATTCAGCTATTGGTGGAAATGCCAACATTTTATAAAATGGGTCAATTTAGGGGTATTTTAGAAAAATAAAAATAAAAATAAAAATGAAACTACATAAGCTATTTACTTGGTTTCAACTTTCAAAGGCAAAATGCATCGTCGGTTGATCGAGTTGTATTGACCCTAATATTCATATTTAACGAATATTTGCTTGAAACTGCTCTGATGTGTGAGTGTGTGACCTGGAGGGCCTAAAGACGAGTGATGCATTTTTTTTGGAAATCAAATGTGAAGCGCAAAATTTGTATATTACAAATGGCTTTCATTTGCTGGGCGTCTTCAACTTGTTATTTCTGTCCTCTCGTCTATGCATATATATTGGGCATCCGTTTATATTCTTCCAACGGGTATTATGCATGACATAGAGCAATTGATGTGTGGGTTCTTGTGGTGTCAAGGGGATATGATGCGCGGTAAAGCTAAAGTGAAATGGACGGATGTTTGTTTACCAAGTTCGAGGGTGGCCTTGGACTTCGTAATCTGCATAGGTTTAGTGTGGCGTTGATGTCTTCTCACGTATGGAAGATCTTAACAAACAATGTGTCTTTATGGGTTCGGTGGATCCACTCATACAAGCTTCGAAATAGGAACTTTTGGGATCTCTATCTTGGTTCTAATGTTAGCTGGGGGTGGCGCAAGTTAGTTGTTGCAAATACGCAACCTTATTTATCTTCATAAAACTTCAAATGAGGAAATTTGATCATGTCACTAACATATAACTAAAACACTTACTACATTAAAAGTATACACTTTGCAATACATGCTCATAAACCTTGAAAACTGAGAAAAATTACGCTCTTAAATACATGCTCATAAACCTTGAAAATTGAGAAAAATTACGCCCTTAAATAGATGCTCATAAACCTTCGAAGTGAGAAAAATTAAGTGATGTATAAAAAATTTAGTGTGAAAAAATTAGAGACATGTATCAATTATTAGAATATCAGGATGGCGCATGCTAGCTAGTCTAGCATGTGCAACATGATAGTCCAATAACACAATACTAATACTAATTTGATGATCCATACACATGAAACTATATAACTAAACAATATATGTGTTCTTTGATCTATGTGGGATAGTAACCATAAAACAATTTCTCATACCAGTCACAATACGATTGTTCTAGCAAGAGACATTACATCATCATATCCGTAATCAAATATTAATTATCTTCTATCACGTGTTAAAATTTCATATATTCGTTAGGTTTTGCGGAAATGTTCTGGGTAAAAAAGGTTTATGAAATTTTCAAGGTTGTTGTTGTTGTTAGTCTTAGTTATATACTTGATCTTGAATATGATGTTTTAGTTTATTTATTGATCTCAAGTATGAATATGTAGTTCCTAACTTTGATGTGGTGATAATATGTGATTTGATGAGAGTTGGATTCATGAGTTTTGTTTGCTGGTGTCTCGTTTAAGTTACGATTTACTTGTTTTTGGTTCATGATTTTGTTTCTCCTTGGGGTATTTGGTAGAGCGGTTTTCAAATGGTGATATGGAAACTTGACATTGTATGTGTGTTTAAGATGATGAAATAGTTTGGTTGTTGAGTATTGCTTATTTCTTTGTTGTAAGTTGCATTGTGGTGTCGTGTGTATTCAACCATGATTTTTGATACTGACTATGGCTATTCCAATTTGGCATTTGGTGTGTTTTTATACTTACTAGAAACAGTAAGGAACACTGATAGTTTACAACATATTTTTAAAGCTTTGTGCAATTGATCTAACACTCTAGGTTTTTGCAACATTAGAATCAGTTGTTGGATCGAGATCCTGTAAGAATAATGATTGAGGGCATGGGTTGTAACTTGCTGAACTTTGGAAGTGGATCTTGAATTGTGCCTGGTCGTCTGTAATTCTTTGTAGAAAAAATAAATTTGGTTTCCCTTTGACCCTACTCTTATAATTGGTCCCAGTTTTGTGCACCACTTTTGTACAACTATTACTAAAAGTTGAGATAATGAAATGTTTTTGTGGATCAAAATTGGCTGTAAGAGTATACACTTTACATATGTTTAACTGTTTAAGTATCGATTTAAGGGAAGTCAGTATGTTGTTTACAACAACTGGACATAGTTGGGGTAATGCATATTTGTAATCAAATATTAATTATATTCCACCACGTGTTAAAATTTCACATATTTGTTGGATAATTTAACCCTACACCATACTGATAAAACTTCAAATGAGAAAATTTGATCATGTTACTAACATAAAACTAGAACTTATTACATTAAGAGTATACACTTTACACTTTACACTTTACATTACAGCTCATAAACTTTGAAAATTGAGTAAAACTAAGCTCTTAAATACATGCTCATAAACATTGAAATTGAGAAACTTAAGCGATGTATATAAAAAATTAGAGACATGTATGAATTATCGAGCGATGATATTCTAACATGCTTGACCAGCATGAACAACATCATCGAACAACAACACGATACTAATACTAACTTAATAATACATACACATGAGAGTATATAAGTAAGTAATATATGTGTTCTTTGATCTATGTGGGATAGCAAACTTTCAACATATACAACTTTCTAGCAAGAGACATTACATCTTTATATCCTTAATCAAATATTACTTATCTTCTACCACGCGTTAAAAATTCACGTATTTGTTCAATTTTACGGAAATATTCCAGCTAAAAAAGTATTGTGTTTGCATATTGAAACAAAATTTGAAAGATCATAACAAAAAGTGAATCAATTTATAAAATAATACATTGAAGAAAATACGTTGTTATTACGTTGTTATTTATTGACCTAAATCATGAACAAATGAGTATGAGTTAAAAATTGAGCTAGAGGCGATGCCAACATTTTAAAAAATGGGTCAATTAAGGGGTATTTTGAAAAAATAAAAATAAAAATGGAACCACGTACATAAGCTATTTACTTGGTTTCAAAGGCAAAAGGCATGTTGATCGACCTGCATTGACCCTATCCCCTATATTTAATGAATATTTGCTTGAAATGCTCTGATGTGTGAGTGTGTAACCTGAACGGCCTACAGGCGAGCGATGCCGTTTGTTTGGAAGTCCAATGTTATGCATAAATTTTTTAATTTTATATATGTTATTCACAATGAAATTTTGATGCAGATACTAAAAAGAAATTATATGCACAAAAGAATTTTTTATGCATAAAATGTCGATTTACAAAATTTTTGTGTGTAAATGTTTTTTTTTTTTTTTTTTTTTTTTTTTTTTTTTTTTTTTTTTCACAAAATTTTTCATCAAAACTATACACTTCTAAAAAAACTTCCTTCACAACTTTTTGTATCCATCAATACTGATACGACCCGGTTATGGGTTGTATCGGGATAAGGCACCACTTCAAGCGTGTGCTGGCTCCGTCAGAAAATAGAAGAAAAGAACTAGAGATTTGTTGATCTTTAACTTTGATTGATTAATTCATTGATAACATATGACACCTTAAATACTAGTTTATGAGATAACTCTCACAAACATAAGACTTATCCTAACATGACTCAAGACATATCCTAAATAATGACTCCAACACTTATCCTAATAAAACATAATAATAGACTACGATAGTTATCCAACACGGGCGTATCAAATACCCTCCGTATACAGAAGTTTTTGAGAATTTTGTAAGAATTGTTATTATTTTTAGTTATTTTTATGCTTTTTACGAATATTTGTTTTTTCACTTTAACCCACATCCTACTCATAAAACCTCAAATGAGAACTTGTGCTCCTAAATTGAAAATTGAGAACAATTACGCTCTTAAATATATGCTCATAAACCATCAAAATGTGAAAATTTAAGTGATATAGATATGTTAGCTTAGGATATCTATCAGCATGATAGTCCAACAACACAATACTAATACTAACTTCGCAATCATACACATGAGAGTATACAAGTAAAAGCAATAAATGTCTTCTTTGTTCTATGTGGGATAGCAAACTTGAAACGATTTCTCATTACAATCATCATACAATTGTTCTAGCAAGAGACATTACATATTTATATCCATTATTAAATATTAATTATCTTCTAATACGTTTATTCACGTATTTGTTTGATTTTACGAAAATGTTTGAGGCAAAAAAGTATTGTGTTTGCATATTTAAATAAAATTTTAAAGATCATAACAAAAACTGAAACAATTTTTAGTTCACGTACTTATATGGTACATTGGAGAAAGTACGTTGCTATTTATTGACCTATTCGCGAAAAAATGTTGTTATGAAAGAAATTAAGATCGTCTTGATGTTTGTATTTGTATCTTTGGTTTTAAACGCATCACGTTATGATTTTGCTAGAGCTGAAACCGATGACACATTTAGAGTGAATCACTGAGTAGGACGGTTAGTCCCGACATGAAACGGTATGACCATGGGATGAACTGATACGGGGTTCAAGTTATTGTGTTGAGGAGGATCCGGTATTACATTTGGTGGAGTAAAAGTTTGGGATTGGATCGGTGTTTTGCTATTGGGGGTGACGTGCCATTTAGGGCTGTGGGTGGAGACTGGATTGGTGTTTGGTGTTGGGCCGCGGGTGGAGATTGGATTTCAACAATGTAACATATCGACACACACCTTTTATTTCAACACTACGATTCGTGCTAGGTTTCGCATTCGCATCATGAACAAACTTGCACCCATCACCAAATTGACACACACCTTTAGCAAAATTATAACAAGGTCTCCAAGACTTAACTTGGGGATTGGAGGATCGATGAGAAGTACCTGATTCGGTCATAAGCACCATAGGAGAGAAGAGGAGGAGGAATCCATGGGTAGAGATTGAGACTTGGACTTTAGGCTCATCTCTTCGGTGGTTAGCATTGAACGAGCGGTTTTAAGATCAGGAAAGGTGTCCTTATGATGCATGATACCACATACATTATCATACTTGTCCGACAACCCTTTAAGAGCAAACGTAACCACATCTTCACTACTAACAGGAGCTCCAAGACTGGTGAGAATTGTAGCAATCGACTCGATTTTCCTAAAGTACGCATCCATGCTCAAATCACCAAGTTTGAGTGATCGTAGCTCCGCCTTCAATGCAATGGTACGAGACCTTTTGTTGTCTTTAACGATCTCGGTAAGAAGATCCCATGCCTCCTTAACGGATCGTGGATGTTCCACAACCAATCTACCTTGAAGAGCATCTGATAGCGTGGTAAAGATCCACGATAGAACAATATTGTCTACCTTAAGCTCTTCCGGAGTGAGTGGTGTAGGAGCGCTAGTAGATGCATTAACCGAGAAACCATGCATATACTTACTTACTTGCACATACATGCTTAAAAAACTGCAAATGAGAAAATTTGTTCACGTTACTAACATAAAACTAGAACACTCATTACATTAAGAGTATACACACTTTGCAATACATGCTTAAAAAAAATAACTAGAACACTCATTACATTAAGAGTATACACACTTTGCAATACATGCTTAAAAAAAATTATATACGTGTATGAATTATTGAATTATCAATAAATGGGAGTACTAGTTTAGTATATCCATCAACATGATAGTCCAACAACACAATACTAATACTTATTTGACTGTTTATACTCATGAGAGTATATAACTAAGCAGCATATGTGTTCTTTGATCTATGTGGGATAGCAACAAGCCAACAATTTCTCATAAGAGTCACCATAGGATTGTTCTAGCAAGCGACATTACATTGTAATCAAATATTAATTATCTTCTACCACGTGATAAAATTTCCCGCATTTGCTGGATTTTACAAACAATGTTTCAGGTAAAAAAGTATTGTGTTTGCGTATTGAAACAAAATTTGAAAGATCATAACAAAAAGTGAAACAATTTTTAGTTCACGTACTTATATGGTACATTTGGAGAAAATACGTTGCTATTTATTGATTTAAATCGTGAGTAAGTATTGTAATGTAGTATAAACAAATTTTAGGTTAGCCAGACGAGACTTGTAGAGTTGTAGCCGAAAAGAACCAACCCAATGAAACTCTATAGATTTTTGTTTGAGCACCTTACGTTCAGATCGTCCTACCATTCAGCTACATTGGAAGCTTGGATTTCAGTTTAAACTCCCAATTTAGGAACATAAAACTAGAGCACTTATTACATTAAAAGTATACACTTTACAATACATGCTCATAAACATTGTAAATTGAGAAAATTTAAGTGATGTATAAAAACTTAAATACGGGTATGAATTATTGAGCAAACAAGTGGAGACATGTAATCCTAGCATATCCGACATGTTTGTCCATTATAATAATTAATACTTATACTAATTTGACAATACATACTCATGTGAGTATATAAGTAAGTAGTATACATGTGTTCTTTGATATATGTGGAATAGGAAACTTGAAACAATTTCTCATAACATTCACCACATGATTGTTCTAGCAAGAGACATTACATCTTTATTATATTCGTAATCAAATATTAATTATCTTCTGCCATGTGTTAAAATTTCACGTATTTGTTGAATCGAGATCCTGTAACAATAATGATCTGAGGCCATGGGTTGTAACATGCTGAACTTGGGAAGTGGATCTTGAATTGTGCCTGGTCGTCCGTAATTCTTTGTAGAAAAAATAAACTCGGTTTCCCTTTATTTGAGCTGACTCTTATATTGGACCCTAGTTTTGTGCACCACTTTTGTACAACTATTACTAAAAGTTGAGATAATGAAATGTTTTTTGTGGATCAAAATTGACTGTAAGATTATACACTTTACATATGTTTAACTGTTTAAGTATCGATTTAAGGGAAGTCAGTATGTTGTTTAACATAGTTGGGGTAATGCATATTTGTAATCAAATATTAATTATCTTCTACAACGTGTTAAAATTTCACGTATTTGTTGGATTTTTTTCCCTACACCATACTGATAAAACTTCAAATGAGAAAATTTGATCATGTTACTAACATAAAACTAGAACATTAAGAGTATACACTTTACAATACATGCTCATAAAGTTTTGAAAATTGAGAAAAATTACGCTCTTAAATACACGCTCATAAACTTTGAAATTCAGAAAAATTAAGCGATGTATATATAAAAAAAAACTAGAGACATGTATGAATTTATTGTACTATGATGAGGTACATGCTACGTTAGCATATGCAACATCATAATTCAACAACACAATACTAATACTAATTTGACAATCCTTACACATGAGAGTATATAAGTAAGCAATATATATGTTCTTTGATCCATATGGGATAGCAAACTTGCAACATACATAACTTTCTAGCAAGAGACATTACATTTTTATATCCTCAATCAAATATTAATTATCTCTACCACGTGTTAAAATTTCACGTATTTTTTGAATTTTACGAAAAAGTTCCAAGTAAAAAAGTATTGTGTTCGCATATTAAAACAAAATCTCAAAGATCATAACAAAATCTCATAGCAATCACCATACGATTGTTCTAGCAAGAGACATTACATCTTTATATCCGCTATTAAATATTAATTATCTTTTAATACATGTTAAATTTCCGTATTTGTTGGATATATTTTACGAAAATGTTCGAGGCAAAAAAGTATTGTGTTTGCATGTTGAAACAAAATTTTAAAGATAATAACAAAAAGTGAAACAATTTTTAGTTCACATGCTTATATAGTTATATGGTACATTGGAGAAAGTACGTTGCTATTTATGACATATTCGTGAATAAATGCTGTTATGAAAGAAATTCAGATCTTCTTGATATTTGTATTTGTATTTTTGGTTTTGTAGTTTCTTTCAATAAAACTTTGCTTTTCAAAAGTTGAAAAGTTTCAAGATGAAACAAATAAACGATTCTACAACAGAAAAAACAAAATGAACTCAGGTGATTAATATTCAAGTATATCCAATTTAAAGAAACAAAACAGGACAAACAATGTAGTTGGTCCATTGATCTATGTCAAATCGGACTCTAATGGCTTTAAGTGCAATTGAATTATGCTTTTAACCAAATTGTCTATCAATCTTATACAGAAAAGTATTTATGAAGTAAAAACAAATACGAGACTTGTAGCCAAAAAGAACCAAACCCAATGAAACTTCATAGATTCTTGTTTGAACGCTTCCCTTTCAGATAGTCCTACCATTCAGCAACCTTGGAAGCTTGGATTTCAGTTTAAACTCTCAATTTAGGAACATCACATGCATCCTTTCCTATATCTATTAACAATGAAATTTTGGTGTAAATACTAAAAAGAAGTTGGATGCACAAATGTCGAATTACAAAATTTAATATGTAAACCATTTTTTCACAAATCCTTTCATCAAAACTATATACTAGAAAAGCTTCCTTAACAACTTTTTATATCCACTAATGCCCCTTGTCTTACTCAATTTTTGAGAATTTTGTACGAATATATATATATATATATATATATATATATATATATATATATATATATATATATATATATATATATATATATATTTTCAATGCAATTTTTTTGAACAACAAACATGATATATAAAAACAGAAAAACACTAGCAAGAAGCTATAAGTACATAGGAGAATTTAACCAATGAGTCCAACTACTAAACTTGCCTCCTCTAAATTTAATCCAAAAAAAAGAAAACAAACAAATGTTATCGAAAATGTCACCTTTCCTCATAGATTGAGAGTTAAAAATGACACTATTTCGATAACGCCATATCACCCATAAAGAAGCCATGGAAATGACAAAAATACGTTGCTTCTTCGCTAAAGATGTGGACCATGAGCTCATCCACTCTCGCCAATCATCGATAGAGTCAAATTGTGGCATAGATATGTCACACCACCGGCGAATGAGCTGCCATATACTACGAGCAATACTACAAGCAAAGAAGATATGTTGATTTGACTCCACGCTTCCATGACATGACGGACATAAAATCTCTTGAATTTCCATACCTCGAGAAGAAATATTCAACCGATGAGGAAGTCTATCCAAGATCAAACGCCAAAGGAATATGTTAACTTTCCGGGGAAGCATTTTTTCCCAAATCGTCGAGGGAACCAAAGAAGGCAGAAAATGATCATCTAAAAATCGACGCGTGACTCCAACAGAAAACATACCATCATTCGCTAACGACCAAACACATGCATCGGATACAGAATTTATCTCCATGTTTCCAATCTCAACCATTAACTCATTAAGAGAGGACATATTACGAGTCCCCAACTCCGATCTAGACCAATTCCAACGCCATTCTCCATTAAAGATACGATCAACAACCAAACAATCTTTGTTTCTCTCCAAATGAAATAACCGGTTGTACCGAAGATATAAGGGATAATCCCCAACCCACGCGTCCTTCCATAAATGAATTAAGGTGCCACAACCCACTTTAAACCATAACGAATCAGTCGAAAGAACACCACTCGAATGCAAATGATTAGAAGAACCAATTATCTTAGCCCATAAACCATTTATTTTGCACCCCTGTTGATTAAATCCCCCTTCGTGCCCATGCACAGCCTTAATTAAACGAGCCCATAACGCATTTGGATTAGACGTGAACCTCCATCGCCATTTTTGAAGCAATGCGAGGTTAAACGATTTCAAACTACCAATACCCAAACCGCCTTTATCGAACGAAGCCATAACATTTGACCATTTAATCCAAATAATTTTTTCTTATCTTGAGATCCCCCCCTGTTAGGTGCCCATATTGATATCACACAAGTAAAGAATGAGATAGATATAAGGATTGGTTGATCACAAGATATGAGAGAATTATAAAAGCAATAGTTTCATTAGAATATCAAAATAACCAACAAAGTTTAAGGCATCATAAGCCTTGTATTTATAGGAGGGAAGCTAGGGCAACATTCCCTAGTCCCTTTCATCTCTAACGTGGGCTTTACTAAAGCCTTTTGGGCCTTAAGGCCTTACATGTTATCATAGACTTAATAAAATAACTAACAAAGCAACCTATTACAAAATGTAATGACCGAGACTTGACTAAATACTAAAGTATGTTTCCAACAATCTCCCCCTAAGGGTCAATTATCACGGTTGTTGGACGTCTTCATCTTTGTCTTTGACTTGTGACAAGTAATACTTTAGACGTCTTCAAAAATGTAGTAGAATGAATGTACTTTGCTCTAAGTCTTTGTTCTTTGGTGATGATGTTGTGATTGTGTTATGAAGTAGTCTGCTGTTCGTCACTCGTGCGTCTGTGGTGGTTGTCCGCCATTCCAACATGCTCATACATCTTTTGGACTTTGTCTTTCAAGTGCACAAAGTTCCTTATCATTCATATTGATCTTTGTCTTTAAACTTTATAGATTCTTCTTATTGTTGTAGAATCTGTCTTTGAACTTTGTGGTGCTTAGATCTTTGGGGGAGCTTTCATTGACTTCAAGATGTATGCATGAGCATGCTGGAATCTACCATCATGGAGGTGATTTGTACTTGCAGGAAAACAGTTAGCAATAATCAACCCGTACTTACAGATAAGGAATTAGAGCTCGTCAACAACATATTGTGAAGACTCCTTCTAATCCTTATCCAGGTCGTTCCCATATCAGATACTCCTGAAGGAGCTTACGAGACCTACTAAGTAGCTCAATGACTGGGTGAGTTGCTGGGGATCACTCCACGACTGTAGACCGCTAAAGAACCATCGCGAGCACTAAGCGTAACCCTTGTGGGGTTACCGAAGTGACCTGCTGTCAGGGCTGTTTGATGTTGACCCTGGCAGGAATTTCTGTTCAATCATTGAGAAATACTTATGTAATTCTCTCATAAACGTTCTCGGCAGATTGCTAAGATCTGCGAAGGACTCGATGATTTACAGCTGGTGTTCATTGATGTAGAACACCAGTTGTAGAAATACTAAGTGTTCCTAAGAGATCTTTGATGTATCTCATGGCTCTAGACTCGATAAGTGCACACTTAGGTATCCTATGCGGAGACTAAGGAGGGGTCTCCTGCTTCAATATCAACCATCTCTAAGAGACAAGTCGATAGGTTACACCGGTTCCCCATGAGAATGAAACAAGTTCTTTTAAGAGAACTTGAGTGGTTAAGAAGGTTTAGTGCATTGCGTCACTGGGTCCATGACGACTTTATCTTCAATACCGGTGTTGCCTTAGCAATGACCAGTAGCATACGAGTTGAACCCGGTGTCTGCCCTAAGGTTGAACATAAACGTTCAATCATTGAGAAATACTTATGTAATTCTCTCATAAACGTTCTCGGCAGATTGCTAAGATCTGCGAAGGACTCGATGATTTACAGCTGGTGTTCATTGATGTAGAACACCAGTTGTAGAAATACTAAGTGTTCCTAAGAGATCTTTGATGTATCTCATGGCTCTAGACTCGATAAGTGCACACTTAGGTATCCTATGCGGAGACTAAGGAGGGGTCTCCTGCTTCAATATCAACCATCTCTAAGAGACAAGTCGATAGGTTACACCGGTTCCCCATGAGAATGAAACAAGTTCTTTTAAGAGAACTTGAGTGGTTAAGAAGGTTTAGTGCATTGCGTCACTGGGTCCATGACGACTTTATCTTCAATACCGGTGTTGCCTTAGCAATGACCAGTAGCATACGAGTTGAACCCGGTGTCTGCCCTAAGGTTGAACATAAACGTTCAATCATTGAGAAATACTTATGTAATTCTCTCATAAACGTTCTCGGCAGATTGCTAAGATCTGCGAAGGACTCGATGATTTACAGCTGGTGTTCATTGATGTAGAACACCAGTTGTAGAAATACTAAGTGTTCCTAAGAGATCTTTGATGTATCTCATGGCTCTAGACTCGATAAGTGCACACTTAGGTATCCTATGCGGAGACTAAGGAGGGGTCTCCTGCTTCAATATCAACCATCTCTAAGAGACAAGTCGATAGGTTACACCGGTTCCCCATGAGAATGAAACAAGTTCTTTTAAGAGAACTTGAGTGGTTAAGAAGGTTTAGTGCATTGCGTCACTGGGTCCATGACGACTTTATCTTCAATACCGGTGTTGCCTTAGCAATGACCAGTAGCATACGAGTTGAACCCGGTGTCTACCCTAAGGTTGAACATATGGCGGGCTATTTCTTTTCACCCTTTTCTTTTACTTTTCTTTTTAATTCTTCAACTCCTTCTTTCCCTTTCATTCTTTTCTCCTTTTTTTGTATCATACCTAAGGACTTCTAATTCTAACTATGGAAGATGTCCTTGGGTAGATCCCTCCGGCTCTGGAGGATCATAGGACGGTTTTTCCTATCTTAATCACCTTATAACTCCTTGATAAACCAACAGTAGCCAAGAAATCTTTGATAGAAAATCTCTCAAAGTGTTTGTGATAATCAAATATTTTGGTTAACACTTTGAGAGTTTTGTGTACACTTTTGAAGGGCTCCCCCTTCACATGTGCTCATAAGTATTTAATAAATTTTCACATGCGGGAGGAGCAAGCATTTTTGAATTGATCCACTTTCAGTGAACAAGACCGATTCGAGACACGCTTACATCACTAGTTAGACTAGCTTGAAGTCAAGTCCACAGAAAGTTTCTCGAGACGGTACATTTCTACTAAGACAAATCCTTTTCGAGACACGCTTACGTGGTTAGTTAAAGAGTTCCATTGTCAGCTTTTAGGTGACAACTAGCTCTAGTAGCTAACTTGATGTTATTACCCGTCGAGGATAAGTCTTTTCGAGATTACTAACTTTTATTGTTTCGTCAATTCCTGGGTCAATTCTGAGTCTAGCTCGCACAAGATACAACTTTTAGCTTTTTGACTGCTTACATTTTAAACACTTTTCCATTTTCTCCCTATCAAAAATAGCAAATAAAATGATGTTTTTGACAATCTTTTAGATTAAAATATGCCTTTTTGAGTCTTATGGGGATATTCACCAAGAAATTTTGATTTTAGAACAAAGTATTTTAGTTTTGACATGTGCTCCCCCTCAACAAGTGATTAGGTCTTATTGAGGTGAAATACTTGTCCTTTTGAGCAGAATTATGAAAATCATAAAATATTTGATTAATTCTACTCAAAAGTAAGAAGCCTTCGCTCCTTATATTAGGATTGAGGCACTGATGCGTACCTCAGGGTCCTTTCTTTACAAGTTCGGGTTGTACACTGTAATGTGTGCACAAACCATAATGAATAATAGTATTGACAAATCAAATCAAGATCTTACAACACTTCTACCATTTCGGTCTCTGAAACGTCAACACTGGAAATCCTGGTCTGCCTTCTACATAGCTTTCCAATCTCCTTATCTGATCCCTACGCTTTAACCGGTTCTCAATCCTTGTAATGAATCTGCGAGCTTGTCTGGCCTCATCGGTATTCCACCTTTTGGATTTGTACAGGGCAACATCATCTAATCTGCTTTTGATTCCATCTCTGACGAACTTAAGGGTTTCATCACAGAACTTGTGGATCTCATCATAAGCCATGAAGCAGTTTCGACGGTTGACACTGCGGTATGTGAACCCAAATGCCGGATGCTTGATCAAGGTGTATTGAGATTCGTGTTGAAGGTTGGGGATGTTGAAAAGATTTGGTTTTGTGAGATTCAGCTTCTTCTGGTAACTTTCCACTCCAAGTTGAAGATCTTCTACTCGCTCTCTGATGACTATTTGTCGTATGAAAATTAGGAGAGCTGTGATAAAGGCAAGCTGCATTGGCTTGGGTAAGTTGCAAAGCTTTCCTTGGACTTTGAGCAGATACATATCTTCTATGTCATTGAGGAGCAATCGTGGAAAGTCTGACTCGGAAATCACGTACTCTTGTTCATCAAGTCTTTTGAGTACGATTTTGTTGAGAAAGGAGTACCCAAAGTGAGTGACTGTCGAAATAAATTGACTGGAGACAATCTTTAACTCACTCGTCACATTACCCATAGTCTGGTTAAGTCTGCTGCTTCGATAATATTGTGCCCGGTTTTCTGGCCAATGGTGTATTCCATAGAGTGCGTTCCGATCATAGTCAACAACTTTGTCGATGAAAAAGTTGGAGGCTTCTTCTTCGATGGCGTTGTTGAGGTATCTGGCTGCAGGGATTGAGAAGGTAAGTGATGTGGCGTACTTCGTTTCTATCTTGCTATCGTGTTGTAGAAATTCCAAGTCGTTGTTGAAGAAGAATTTGTAGGGTATTTTCTCTTGTTTCAGCTTACCAACCAAGGGTAGAGGTTTGGTCCAGTCAGTGTAGTAAGGCCCTTTGTTCTTTGAGTAGTAGTCGATGTTGGACTCGGGGTTTAGCCAATCAATGTCGTTAGACATTGCTCGGGCAATGTTCTCCAGGTGATATTCGAGTTCAATAGAGTTGGCCGAGCGGTCTTTCAATAGGTTGAATGCAGCATTCTTTACCCTTCTCAGCTCTTTCTTGCTCATGTTCTTTAAACCGTAGTCCCTCTGCAGAAGTTGTGCATATTCTACTGTGTGGCCATCTTGTGGTGATTGATTTTCTGCAATAGGAGGTTGGGCTTTAACCATTTCATCAAACCAAGAGTATTCAGCCGTTTTGTCTTCGTCCAGCCACTTAAGAATCTTTTTCGGTTTCTTAGGTTCGGTGCTTTTCGAAGAGGTTTCTGGTTTATGCTGATGATGTTTTCTTTTCCTTTCTTTCTTCTTTGTTGATGAAGGTTCTGGTATTTTGTCTGGCTGAGGGAAATCATCTCCGCTGGTGTACTCAAAGTGATCATAGGCTTTAGGACCGGAACCTGATGCCTTTGGTTGTTGAGTAGATGTTGTGGTAGTAGGAGTTATGACAGGTTGTTTGTGTTGAGATGAGGGTCCTTCGGCTTGCTTTTGTTTCTTAGCCTGTGAGTTAGGATCTTTGTCTTCATCATCTCTCTGACGTTTCAGTTTATCGGCCTCAGTGCTGCAAGATTCTTTAGACATCTTGGCTTGTAAAGCTTCCCACACTTTAATATCTTCAGGTGTCATGGTGGTTTTACTTGCCAATATGTTGAAGAGCTAAGCCTCTAATTCATTTGCTGTCAGTTCTTGTTGTGGTAGAGGTGTCTTGTCAGCTCGGAAGTGAAAGAAGTAGTTCTTATCACTTTCTTGACAGCTTGTTCAGCAATCTTTGTAAGTTCATCCTTCATCGGCTTCAGCAATTCTTTCAATTCTGTCACTAAGTGTTGTTCCATGTATTGAGTTGCTTGAGCAGCCAATGTAGCTTCCATATCTTCTTGTACATCTTTGGCTAAGAAGGCATCAACTTTTTCATGCATTTCCTGAACATTCGTCATTTGCTTTGACAATTCAGCAACTTGACTTGCCAGTGATTCAACTTGACTTTCTAACTTGTTTTTCTTCTTATCACGAACTCTCTTTACTGCCCTCTTAATCAACTTTGATGCAGCTGAGGCTTCAACTCTGGATGGTTTCTTGACTGATTCGTCATGTGTTGGTTGTGATGTAGGAGGTGATGATTGTGTTGATTCAATGTTGGTGGTTGTGTCTTTATCATCTCCTTTAGGTGATTCGGGTTTATCCTTAGGCACTTCTGTCTTTTCTGCAACTGTAGCTTCTTCAGCCCTTAGTCTCTGCTCTTCAGCCAATAGGTTAGCTTCTGCCTTTTGTCTTAATTCTTCTGCAATTCTAGCCTCTTCTTCTTTTCTTTTCTTAGTTTCCTCTTGAAGCTTTAATTCATCGGCAAGTTTAGCTGCCTCTTCAGCTTTCCTACTTTCTTCCATTCTAATGGGTTCTTCCAGTTTAGCCTGTTCTATAGCCTCAAGCCTTGCCTCTTCAACTTCTTCTTTTCTTTTGAGCTCTTCCTCTTGAGCTTTTTCTCTAGCCTCCATCTCTTCTAAAGACATAAGATGTGGAATATCTGTGTCCATATGGTTTTCCACATCATCGTCTCCTCTTTCTGAAGCATTCTGCATCTCTACGTCTTCAGGTGTAACAGTGGGAGATTCGTAGACTATCATATCAGCAGTAGTTCTCGTTTCCTGAGTTTGATCAACTAGAGTGGACTCAGGGATACTGCTAGACCCGCCTGCTTCAGGAATACTACATGATCCTCCAGCCTCAATTGTTTGAGAAAACAGAGGTGGCGGAGGTATATCAGCTTAGAAGGAGTCGATTTTGCTGTGGAGGAGACCTAACTTGAATGTACGTTCATTTTCTTCTTCCACAGATAGACCAAGGTTTTTGTGAGCCTCTTCTTGTTGTTCCTGTTCGGCAGTCATCGGTTCCTTCAACTTTTCACCCCTTAACCGTTCTTCTTCTAACTTAGCATCCTCTTCAGTTAAAGGTCTTTGAATTGTTTCTTTTTCAATTTGATCAACAAATTCATCAATGTTTTTGTCCCAATCTTCTAGAGACATGTCCAGATCATCAAGATTATCATCCGGTTTGTTATAAGCTTCACTGTAAACTGGACCTCTATCAGATTCGGTTTCTGAGTCGGATGGTATTGGAGAAGATGGTGGTGTGGGTTCAGGAACTGGTTCAAGGATTGGTTTCTTGGCCGGTAATCTGATCTTGAGAGTTCTCTTGTGAGGCTTTTTGGTAGTCTTTGTAGAGCTTTCGGAGCTGCCAGACTTACTTCCTTTCTTTCCCTTTTTCTGCATGAACGACGGTAGAGGGATTTCGTCCAAGAACCCAACTTTCTTTTCTTTGATAGCTTGGACATAGTACTTGTAGTTCGAGCACTTCTTTACCTTATCATTCAGGAGGCACTCGGGAAGTATCTTTCCTTGCTTACGTGTACTAGTATCAAGTCTTTTAATTTGCCTAAGAGTAGACTCATTTCTGAATGTGTTCTTGTCTTCATCATCCAGTCTTTGAGGAATGTCGTCATACTCACGAAGAAAGCTTTCAATGAGTAGCTTGGTGTAGCGGACAAATGGAATGTTTGAAGTCTTATGTTGAATGTGCCACACTATGTCTTCCCAGATAATGCTAGCAAAGTCCAACTTCTTGACATTTGCCATAGCCCAGAAAAGTTTGAGATGTTGGAGTTTGGGGTGTTCGTGACCGGTATCTCTGCCAGACATGGACTTGGCTATAAGGATGTACATGGTTCTCCATGGTTGTGGAAGATTCCTTGTGTTAACCTTAGAGTGTCTAGTCACAACTTCGTCTGACTCATCGTATCCAATATCCCATAGCCATTCAATCAACTCTTCTTCATTAGGAACTGGGTCGTACTGTTCATTTGGACCAAGTTCAGGTAAACTTAGAATGCCACAAAGAATATCTTTGTCCACCGTGACTTGTCTCTTATGAAGCATTCACGTGAAAAATTCTTCTCCAAGATCCAGTTGAATAGTATGCCAAAACTGGTGAATCTAGAAACAGGCAACTGATGCTGATTTGGTGAGCAGGATTTTGTACGGGTGATAGACTAAAGCATCTACCGCGATAATGCAAGATGATTCATTGCATGTGAATTTGTTGAAGTTGACCCGTAAGTTGTTCTTTCCAATCTTTCTGGAGTAGTCATCGGGAAATGTTTCTTCCCATGTGAGCTTTGGTTCAGGTGCAGGTGCTTGTGGAATGTTAGCTGGTTGGGCCATCTGGATGATCATACACAAACATGGACATTGCAAATATATAATTTGTTAGCTCATTTGTTAATTTTTATGATTATGTATGATTGGATTGATCAGTGGGTGTTTATGTTCAAAATGTTGTCTTATGATAAACTTGTATATTTGATGTTAAAACAAAGTAGAAAATGATAACAATCAAGGTACAATAGTTTTAACAAATACAAGAGATTACACATTAGAAAATTTTACAACACTTAGACAAATTTTAAGGACACAAGACAATGTTGCGCGTAAGATTTGGAATCCTACGCATAACATTTCTTATGCATAAGCCAAAAATCTACGCATAACTTATATCTTACACGTAAGCCTAAACTTTTGCGTAGGTTGCATCTTATGCGTAGAATAACTTCTTTTACGTAAGATTTTAACTTAAGCAAAGGTTTGAACCTTATGCGTAAAATATAACTCATGCGTAAGTTTTTGACTTATGCGTAAGATAAATCTTATGTGTAAGAAAGAAACTTATGCTTAAGAAATAAAGTTCTGCGTAAACATTGTCTTATCCAAGACAGGTTTATCAAACGGTCGAATGTTACGCTTAAGATTTCATCTTAGTGTAAGATGAGTTCATCTTTTGCATAGGATCGTCTGAGTGAAAAATCACCTTCGAAATTATTGTTTCTTTGATTCCTGAAAGTTTTAAACAACACCACTGATCAAAATTACAACCAAATGCATCCCAATACTCTTTAATACATGGTCTAATGCGTAAACAAGCAACATGCAATCTTTTGCGTAGGAACGTAAGAACATCAAATCAAGAACATATGAAACCATGATTCTGGGTGGAAAAAGAAATTAGGCGAGTGATTAATCTATTCTAAGGAACACTCAGCCCAAGTTATAACACCTTTTAACCACAAAAACGTATGATTCATACTACTAGTGCTCAAGAACCCTAAATCAACGATTCATGATCCATACATGTTTCTGAAACAATTCAACCACTAAATCGTGTTCCTAATCACATATAAACACTATCCCAATCATCAATTGGTATCTAATCACTATCAAACTTGAATACCCAATTACAACGAATGAACCCTAATTTCCTTTTTGATTAATTGATGATTCTGGGTTAGATTAAGGTACTCAAATATGTTTAATATTGCCTTAGGAACATTTCCCACAAACAAATTTAATCATTTTCATATCCCTAAAGTCTATTTTAACGATTATGGATTAACAAGCCGTAGGATTAAGATGAAATTAAAAACCCTTGTTTAGAAACATGATCAAAACATGTTAGTACTTACAGATTTGATGAAAAACGATTAGATATGCAGGATCAATTAGGGCCGTCGATGATGGTTGGTGAGTAGTAAATATGACACAGAAATTTTGTAGTGGTGAATAGTAAATGCAATGGTCAAACTTGTTTTGACTAGGGGTTAATGCATATTACAAATTAGACACAATTAGTCCCTAAACCTTAAAATATCTTTCAACCTAACTCACATTCTAACAAAACTTAAGTCCACCAAGCATTATAAAAGAACAACCTTAGGATAAATTTACTCCCCCTTGACCTTAGACCAATGTTCTTTTAATTTTGAAAAAAAAAAGGTTTCATTTAGTCAAGGAGAGTATCCCGAAAAACTTTTAAAGCATCACTTTTTGATAATAATAAATAGAAAATATTTTTGGTAAAATGCAAGTACGAAGTAAACATTTTGAAAAATTTTACAATGCTTTCCCTCCCCCTCAACACTTGTTTTTGTAATAATTTTAGACATTTTATAAAAAATAGTGTTGAAAAGAGTGGAGTGTACTTGCATTTTTTTTAAAGAGTAGGAAAAAAAAAATCTTTTTGAGTTCTTGTTGGTTTTATATTTTTGTTTTTGGAAAAAATATTTACAAAGATAGTATTGATGTTTGACGATCATTTGTGTTTTAAAAACTTTTCCAGATCCTCTGGTGTCAAACATCGCATACCAATTTGGTGGACTAAATCAGCAAACCTTGTTGGAGGTAATGCTTTAGTGAGTAAGTCTGCCAACTGGTACTCAGTTCCCACAAAATATAATTCAATTGTACCCTTTTCGACATGCTCCTTGATGAAATGATAGCGGAGATCAATGTGTTTGGATTTGCAATGATGAACGGTGTTGCAGGAAATGGCAATAGCACTTTTGGAGTCACAGTAGATCGGAATCTTATTGAATAGGTAGCCATAGTCCTTAAGTTGTGATCTCATCCAGATGACTTGAGCACAACAGGCAGACATAGCTACGTATTCAGATTCTGTTGACGACAATGATGTGCAGTCCTGCTTCATAGATTGCCAAGACACAAGTTTATCTCCGAGAAACTGTAATCCACCAGATGTACTTTTGCGTGTGTCTAAGCATCCTGCATGGTCAACATCTGAAAAAGCAATTAGTTCAAAACCAGAATCCTTCGGATACCAGATTCCCAAGTTAATGGTTCCCTTTATGTATCGAAGGATTCTTTTTGCCTCATTGAGGTGCCTTTCAGTCGGTTTAGTGATGCGTGGGAATTGCACCAGGCTTTACCTCTCGAGGGATCTCGAGAAGCTTACAACCCCCACCAGGCAGTGTACCTGATCGTTGTAGTATAGTATAGTGACAAGTACCGGGGGATTGATCGTTCAACTCAGGAATAGTGTCGCTAGGATTAGAAAGCCTAAAAACTAGGTCTAGAGGTGAGGGATGATTCTTTTTGTATTTTTTATATTTTATAAAAGCAAGTAAAATCTCGGTTTTGAAGGAATGGGCGGAATTAGTTGCTAGTCAACTAACCCAATGTAATCTCCCGTAATTTTCCCTATGAATAGTAAAAGTTAATCAAAGACTAATATATCATTACGTTAATTAATAACGTTTTTACCAATAACAAAATTTTTTTATTTAAATATGCTATGTTACTCGAAATCACTACGATACTTATAATCCTTTTTCCTCGGAACAATGCTCACACATGTACCACTATAGTCTAAAAATCGCGAGAATATTAAACTTTTATCACATACGAACTTACGTAACGTATTCTAACAAAACGCGTTCGACAACGTCCGGACTCACATAAACGTCTCACTAAATAATTACTAAACCTATCACTAATCACAATTAATATTTTACTAATCTAAATTACACCTAACCGGACCCTTAATTATATACAAAGCCCAAAACCAATTCTCGGCCTGTTACTATTCACAGCCCACAACCATCAAGCCCATTTCCCTTTCTTTTGTTTTCATAACACTCGACTAGACAAGCCAGAAACGAGTTTCGTACACCCAAATCCTACACATGACACACACATATTCTTACACATTCTCGTTCCTCCCCTGGCCAACTATGAGTGTGTCGATTTTTAGTTTCCCACGTCAAGTCTAGCTACGTTTTTACTAGGCAAAACGTTTGGTCCAAAAACGATTTCATAAAATTTCAACTAATCCAAAACTCAACCATTTTGAACCACGTTTGTTTCTATAAGGTCCTAAAATCATTTCTAAACACAAACTAATTTTTAAATGTTGCATTTGATCGATTGTCACAAAGTCACACACGGTTTACAAATCGGTTTACAAAACAAAATGGTGGTCGACATGTATTATTAAAATAAAGAGGTACTTCCCTTTTTCATGCTCACACACATACATATTCTATGCACCTAGGCAAAGTACTACACCATTTTAAAATCCATTTCACAAGTACCATGCCATTTTATAATCCCAAAACCCACGTTTCTTTTGAAAATGGAGTGTCGACATGCTAGAAACAAAGACTTTGAGTAACATGTTACTCCTTACACTTTCATGACTTTTGAATTGCACGTAACCATCCCATCTCATTAAAACTTTAGTCACTAGGATACACAAAGTTCATATATAAACGCCATGCATGCATGCTTTCGTTTTTCACTTTCATGCAAAGCAAAACTCACCAAAAATATTAAGTCCTTAGTCTAGTTCTTGGGTCGAAGCACTTGGGTAGGATTTCAAGGCAGATCGTGTGGGTTTAGGAGGAACAAGTCGTTGTTTGTGAACCTTGGTCGAGTCTACACTCACGTTACACACTCATACTACTCTCTCCTCGACTCTACGTCTCGTTTTAACCCACCATTTTGGTGTAGTAAGTTCCCATACGACTCTCTTCATTATTTAGCTAAAACGTACATTTGATATATTGTCGTACACAACACAAACAAATGCACCTTATTACTCGTAAATTAAATAAACGACACATACATATTTTACTTTCGTCTATATATTTCCCACCTTAACAATCAAGTAACATAAAGATTTGAACCTAAAAAGTTACGTACAAACTATTTTCGAATACCTTTCTAACGTATCACAACTAGTCGTGAAATGTCACAATTCGTAATTTCAGGTCCTTGTTCAGATGTCGAAATTTCATTATTCATCTCAGAAAGTTACTATTCATCAGTTACTATTCACCAATCACTATTCATCATTTTACTATTCATCGTTTTGGTATCAGTTTGAGATTCCGAGAAGCGTTCAAAAATTTCACTATTCACATGACACTATTGATTTCCTGAGAAAAAACACTATTCACGTGCATCACTCATTTCATCGTAAATTTAGTTTACGGATATTTAAATTCGCGTAACCAGTTAGGTTTAGCTGCGAATTCGAGCATTTTCAATATTTCATTCGCGTAACCGGTTAGGTTTAGCTGCGAATTCATGCATCATTAGTATGGACACTTCATATAGACTAGAAATAGTCTGCACATCATCACAATAGCATTTGCATACTATGCCACTCGTAGGATATTCAAATTTTTATTTTTGGATATATTTGACTTTTACGTATGTTTATTTTTTTTATAAACGTTAACGCGCGATCAATAATGTGACTAACACGTTCGACGCTCCCGACTATGATCCTAATATATTTTCATACTCATTTTAATGATATATAAATTATATTATTATTTTACCCGGTGCTTTCAAATTAACTGCTACATTTTACGTTAGGAGCTTATAACTCCGTCGGTTTACGTTATTTCAACCCGATAATTATTTTAACACCCGATTCTCATCAGGAATGTAATTTTATAATTTTTACAACGTCGTCATATTTTATTTGGTACAATTAAACTTTATTTCTAGCAAACTCGGTACCCGGTATCACTTGAAACACAAAATATATAAATAATTTCAACACTTTCTTACACAATCTATGACACAAGGCCACCCCCTCCTCCTACACCTCAAAATCAGCCGAACCAAACCCATTTCCATTTCAACTTTGACAAAATTTTCCCATGTGCTCATTTATTGCTTTGTACTAATCAATTATTATATATATGTATCCATACCTTATTTTGATTATGTAAATGAATGACTAGCTACATATATTTCACACTAAACACATAATATTCTTCCATTTCCTTTCTATATGTTCGGCCAACAACAAATCAAGGAGCAAGAAACATAAATTTTTCAAGATCAAGTAATTTTCTAGTATATTTAGTACTCCTATAAGGGTTTTGTAATACAAACTCAAGGTTTACTTAGGTTTTCACCATCAAAAGCTCACTAATCTTTCAAGTAAGTAAACAAAACTCATTTTTATAATTTTACCAAGTTTTTATAATGTTCATATGATTTACATTCAAGATCTACATGCATATGTTAGTTATACCACTCCATTTTATACATATATAACTTTTGAGCCCTAGAAATAGATTATAGGTAGATCCTTGTTAGATCCACTTGATTTATGATATTTAGGAACCCATGACACCCTAAGAAGGTGTATGGTAAGATTAGACTAGATTTGTGGTGATTGAAAGTGGTTTGGTTGAAGTTGAAACTAGATTGGAACCCTAGAAATAATTTTTGAAACAATATATATACCTACTGTCCATATTTTGAAAACGTGGGAAAATCAGTAGATGATGGGTAATTTTTGACCAAAGATTTAGAAAATACTTTCAAAAACGAAGCCGTGGGCGAAAGAACGGATTAAAACGAGCTTATAACGAAGGAGTTATGATTTTTGCAAAGTTTAATGACGAAAATTATTTTTCTGAAAATTACATGCTGTTAGACGATTTTTCGACGGACAAAGAGAGGTGTTAGACGTAATCTAATGGAGCCGAACTATCAAAAATATATTAATACATGTTAAGACAAATCCATGGATATAAAGAACGAGGAAAATGAACTTAAAACGACAAAGTTATACACGTTTTAAAATCGTCAAAACTATATATATATTTTTAGTCACTAATAGAAATAATAAAACTACGTACTAAATACTATATTTTCTAGATTTCTTGTTCAAGAGTTATATTCTTAACTAATGAAGTACGTACAACCCAAGGCTTATTTGTACGACTACTAGACGTTATTTCAAGGTTTTCAAGGCGATGAATATAACACTAACGTTTTATATACGATATCCTACGACAAGTTTTTATAAGTCTAGTGGGACTTATTTTTCCTAAGTATGAAAAATACTTTACTTTGACAATAACTAGTATTTTCAAGTTACGAGTGGTATAGGTATCATGTGCATGAACGTTCACTACATCATTTCATGATCTAAAGTAGATCATATTCATTCATTTAGGTTGCGGCTAGTGTTCGCGCCTTGTTGTCCCGATCATTTCACCACATTGTACTATCACTTCAGGTGAGTTTTCATAGCCCCGTTTTCAATTACTTATTTGATTTCAAATCCCACGGGGGAGAATACACTACATCAATTATTTTTGTACATGCCCAAGTATTAAATTCAATACATTGCTTAAGTTGCCTTACTACCAAGTTAAGTCCCCTTTATTATCATGGACCGTTAATTATAATGCCAAGCGAGAGTGAGTGAATAGATCTATTGAGGGTTGCTCCAACGGAATTACGGATGCATTTCATGTCTAAACTATTTGAGTGCCTGGTAAACACTCCTTTGGGCCAATACAATATTATGTCTAGCTTCGGGGTCATGAGCTTAAGAAACAATGTAGCATTTTTGACATTTTGTCGGTTTACTTTATACTTGTGGCTAATGTACATACGATTTAACTTACAAACCTATGGAATTCACCAACTTTCGTGTTGATGTTTTAGCAATGTATTTTCAGGTTATTAAGGTAGCTCCTGCTAGCATGCATTTGGACCTTCATGGAGTCGCGGAGTCGACGCGTCTCACATATATATATTTCCTGCACTTATGAAACGTTTGATCTGGATTAAACTTGTTTTTCATAAACTTGCAACACATTTTTGGGACCTATGTTTTGTAAACTCTGAATGTTTTAATGATCAAACGATGTATTTTTCCAAACTACACTTTAGGTCGTTCAATATAACTGTAACTGTGGTGCTATGACAGTCACCTCCAGGTATTCCATTCCGCTGCCATTCAGGTATTTTGGGGGTGTTACAGATTGGCATCAGAGCTAAGGTTATAGCGAACTAGGATGTATCTTGGACCCTAGACTATAACCACATCATCATAGCATCTCATCATTTCATCATAGGTGCATATTCGTTATACATATTGTTTCATGCACACATTGTGTGAGTTATTTATACCCATACTCATATATATATATATATATATATATATATATATATATATATATATATATATATATATATATATATATATATATATATATATATATATATATATATGTTGACCTGGTTCACTAGTGACATGTCTTCAGATACCCACCCTGTTATCCTTTCATCGGATTCCAACATTGAAGATGCCTTGTCATCTTCCACTACCATTGTACTACCAATTACACTTACGCCACCATTAGCACCATTGAATTGTTATAGGAACAAGGATTTCCTAACATCCAACCCATACATAGAATGCCGTTTGGTAGGATATTCAGACTTAATCTTAATGGACCTATTAGGATGCTTATTGCAAGGAAGATGGTATGTTTTCTTTCCTTCACTAGTAGGGCGCTTACTACTCAGGTACTACCATAGTGTGTACTTCAGTTTTACCTATTGGTCGCCCCATAGTGTGTACTTCAGTTTTACCTCTTAGATGTCGCGAGATAGCGCGAAAGAGGGTAGTATTCCATTCACTAGGATCTCATCGTCAGCAACTTTGTTCTCATCATCTAAAGCACCACCAACACCATCACATCTCAGAGACCCTACACCCATATATGACAGGCCGCTTAAGAAGCAACCGCTATTTGACATACCATTACCATCTACCATACGTTACACCACCTTATAGGTTTGAGGTTAGTGAGAGTTTGAGAGCCTCTACTGCTTGATAGCCTACTACTCTTCATCGTTAGACGATGATCTCTAATTATTTGAGATTACCCACGAGTGTTTGGACGATACACTCTGAATAATACCACAAGCCTCACAAACACAATAAGAATTGCAACACAAACACAATAAGAATTGCAACAAATCGCCCAAGGGTGGCATCTATCACAAGGACTCTATATTATCTTAGATGATCGACTCATACCTCCATAACACAATAAACCAACAAGATGCTTTGAACGGTATTATACCATCATAATGGAACTCATCACAACTCTCCCTTCATTATCAAGTTTGATTACACCACATTCTAAGTCGATGATTACATCATTAGTCGCTCTAGCAACACTACACCGACCTAGGTGGTCACATTAGTAGATTTGACATGTAATTACAACTTTGGAAAGATGCAAGTAAGACAATAGGATTAATAAAGACGAAGATGTCTTTACGATTAAATGGTCATGTTGACCAAGATAAAAGTAACTACCCTAGTTTTCATGTTTCGGAGATAATAACAATTCAAGTAAGTCAAAGTCTAATTAAATTCTTGTACAAACAAAAAGATTTCTTGCAAACCTTACGAAGTACGATAAATTATTGATTTTCAATGGTTGGATTAAAAACTCATTTTTGTTTAAGCAACTATCTTCTTGAATTCCTTTTTTTTTTTTCCAAAAACATGTATATATGAGATATTGTTTTTATCAACATACAAGGTAATTCGTAGTCACATCTTTTACATAACTATATTCATTACAAACTTCAAATAAAGTCACTCCAAAATACATTTATGATCAAATTTTCACAGTGTTTCACTCAAATAAATGTTGTTAATTTTAGAAACCATATCTCCAAGAAGGAACACGCATAACTCATGAACGAATCTCGAAAGCAACCACTATACCTACTTACTATTTGACTTTAGATGCGAAAGAAACCCCTCTACCAGAGATTACCAATATTGATACACCATGCCTTAACACCACTACTTGAAATTACAATTTTTTTCGCTCATTCCATATTATAAGACCCTCACGCTAGTATAAGTTTGTTGGATTAAAAGATCAAGGTACAATTACTCAACAAAATTTATATTCTTTTCGGAGAACGATATAGCTTAGTCACAATGGGACAAGACCTCATTTTTATGAAAGGATATCGAGAAGTTTCACCTGACCATAAGGCATTTTGCTTGCATTCATGGAAAAACCAAACATCATTCGATATGGTACCTACTTGACTCAGATCACCCGTACAACAATTTCCATTCTTTATACATTTTAGTCATGCCTAGAGGGATTACGCATTTGAACCTGCTAACTTTACCTAGTATAAATTCTTAAATACTTCAAATAATTGGCACCAAATTAGTGCCCTATATCCTTCAGTTGACTGTAGATGCCTTAAAGACACGTTCATCTTTCACGCTCTTAATATCACTACCATATTCTCGACCACTTCATAATCATAAACCACTGCCCTGTTATGAACTAAGATGTTTACATTCTTTAAATAAGTGGATTAGTAGACTATTACCATACCATAAGATTCACCCATGTATCCAATAAACCATTCAACGAATTTTACTTCAAACTATTTTACTATCATATGGAGAAATTGTTTTACAGAATTTTTTAAAATAAGCTATTTTATTGCTACCCGATAAATTGATTTTTCCGTTATTGCACCAAGTATTTAATATTATTATGTGAAACAATTTTCATGTTACTTGAAAGGAAATGACTAGAATACCATTTTTCAAAACAAAACGTTGAACACCATCTAAAACTTTTGAGAAAAAAATGCTGTTTTGACTAACTCAAGCATTGCATCATTAATCCTCAATTATACATAGCCTGATCACCTATGTATAATTCAGGAAGGATTATGCTATGAAGAAAATAATTACTTTTTTTAGGGATTGTTAATAACAATCTTCATTCCAAAGCGTTGTAAACAAATAAACTTTTTCATAAACATCTCTTTTTGACAAACCCTCCCTGGATACTTACCCCACCTGTCACTTACTCGGCCATTAAGTTGGATTTTTCCATTGATTTCCCTAGGAGAGACTTCCCATATCAGTTACTAGGAGGATCCTCGATACAAGAAAAACAATGAAAGGATTACATAACTACTAACCTAGACTAGGAGTATATAGTAAGACAATTTATAACTCAACAACAATTCTAAGATACCACGAGACCATCCGAACCACCATCTCCGACCTAGTTGTCCAGCTCTATCATTCAAAAGTACTAGCTAGATTGAGTTGCAAGATCGAACACACTGTGAAGGTGCGCTAAGCAACACTATAGAGATAAATCAAGCCTCTTAACCGATACCGTAAAGCATTCCAATTAAACATGGCCTAATCTATACGCAAACTTCCCTGCAGTGAGTTTTCGCAAAGAATAATTGATTCGAATTATGGATATCGATATAGATTCCCTCAAGGCATTGTGTTCTCTAGAACTTCTGGATAACCTCACCTACACATCAAGAGAGGCATCAGGCCCAAGCATATCTCCCCAGCTTTATGTGGAAATAAAATAGACATTCATCGACATAGTATCAATAGACACCCTCATTTTGCCAACATGATGACAATTTCAACGATAAACCATTTCAGGACTTAAGTTGGTTGAATACCTAGGCTTGTAGTTTTGCCAAATAATCGCCAATAGGCATCTTCCAATATCAAGAACCGAATGTTAGACATCTATGCATTTATGCGAACATTTCCTATCCTACTATTTTATCCTTGTTAGTATTTTTACTTTGAATGAAGTTGATTTCAAAATTGTATTTATACAAATCACATATCTCGTAGAAAATAATTTTGAATTTCCTATTTTGAATAAATACGATCCTTTTTAGCCAATATTTAGCAGAACCATTGTACAATGAGAAATATTTAAACATCAAACTTTGGTAAACAGTCCTACTCACAACATGTTTAAAAATCGCGTCACATTTCGTAACTATTGAATTCTGAATCATCAAGAAAGATATTATTTAGTAGACCATTTGTTCCATTTTCTAAATTCGTTTATTCAGAAAAAGATTTCGACCAAAAACTCAAAATCGTGAGATAAATTTTGAAGACAAATCACCATACTACATCGCTTATGCATTTAGGGCTTTGTGATTTGACAATAAGGAATATTAGAATGTGTGATGAAGGAAATTAGGAGGGACACCATAGATCGATTACAAATGTCAGTAATGGAGACCAAACACAATAGGCAAAGAAAGACACATGTCGTAGCATCTATTAGACCAAAACACAAGGAATCAATGTGTTACCCATATTCTATCTACTTCGTATAACGCCCTTTTCGAAAAGTATAACGTTGTAGAATTAGTCACCAGATTCATTGTAACCATTTCAATTATTCCTGATAAAGGTGATCAAATCACCTCAGACTTCTAGCAATCATTTTAAGATTTCCTTCAGAACCCCATTTAGATGTAAACACCGCCTATCATCCTCAGACCAATGGTCAGATCGAGAGGACAATTCAAACATAGGAAATATATGCTCAGAGAGTGAGCGATGGACTCTAGAAATGGTTGGACTAACCATTTATCATAAATCAGATTCGTTTGCAATGATAGTTATCGCACGAGCATAGAGACTACACTAATTGAGGCACTTTATGGTCGAAGTACCAATTACCCATTTACAGACCGAAATCAGAAAGTTAAATTCACTGGTCTAGAACTAAACTATGGAACAACAAAGGAAATTTCACAAGTCAAGAACCAGTTACAAGCAACGAGAAACTGGTAGAAGTTAGGTTGGTGCATGATGCACATCATGCGGATTGGGTATCCCTGAACAGCAAACCATCTAGATTCAAGTGGGAGAACGAACTAAGTTGAAAGCTTTGCCTTGGAGAGGCATGATACAATTTTGGTAACATGAGAGATTGAACCCCTAGTATATTGGACTATTTAAGATTCATTTTAGAATCGACCAGCTGACATATAAAATTTGAGTTCTGGCAGAGTTCAACAACATATATTACCCATATCACATTGTAAACCTCCAGAAGCGCTGATCATCTATTGACGGACCGAACACGGAAAAAGCCAAACTCACTATTCCTGTAAGCACTCATGAAATAACCAGGAATTTCCTGCAAATCAAGAATCAGTTACAAGTCGATAAATTGTAAACCCTTAGAATTTCAAGTTGGTGGTAGGGTTACATTAAAAATTCTGCCTAGGAAAGGCATGATACCATTCAGAAAAATCCGGGAAGTTAAATTCGATGTACACTGGACCATTAATATTTCAAACAGAGTAGGCCAGTAACCCTCAGACTTGAGCCTTGTTGGAAAGTAGCAAGATTACACAAACATGTTTCACAATTTAAAATCCCGAGAAATGACTTTCAGATTAGTGACTCATGATTCCATTGGAAGGCATCCAACCCAATGACAAACCTAAATCTGGTAGGAGAACCAGTAGAAATCATGGACCGTGAGGTCGAACAGTTGAAGAAAAGATGAATTCCTATCGTGAAAGTTCGCTGGAATTCTCGAAGAGGTCCCAAATTTACTTGGGAATGGGAAGACCAAATGCAACTCAAGTATCCACGTCTTTTTACCGAATATACTTCAGAGACCACCCAAAACTGAACTTCGGGACGAAGTTCCTTTTAGAGGGGAAGACTGTCACAATTCGTAATTTCAGGTCCTTGTTCAGATGTCGAAATTTTATTATTCATCTCGGAAAGTTACTATTCATCAGTTACTATTCATCAGTTACTATTCACCGATCACTATTCATCATTTTACTATTCATCGTTTTTTGTGTCAGTTTGAGATTCCGAGAAGCGTTCAAAAATTTCACTATTCACATAACACTATTCATTCCTGAGAGAAAACATTATTCACGTGCATCACTCATTTCATCGTAAATTTAGTTTACGGATATTTAAATTCGCGTAACCAGTTAGGTTTAGCTGCGAATTCGAGCATTTTCAATATTTCATTCGCGTAACCGGTTAGGTTTAGCTGCGAATTCATGCATCATTAGTAGGGACACTTCATATAGACTAGAAATAGTCTGCACATCATCACAATAGCATTTGCATACTATGCCACTCGTAGGATATTCAAATTTTTATTTTTGGATATATTTGACTTTTACGTATGTTTATTTTTTTTATAAACGTTAACGCTTGATCAATAATGTGACTAACATGTTCGACGCTCCCGACTATGATCCTAATATATTTTCATACTCATTTTAATGATATAAAAATTATATTATTATTTTACCCGGTGTTTTCAAATTAACTGCTACATTTTACGTTAGGAGCTTATAACTCCGTCGGTTTACGTTATTTCAACCCGATAATTATTTTAACACCCGATTCTCATTAGGAATGTAAGTTTATAATTTTTACAACGTCTTCATATTTTATTTGATACAATTAAACTTTATTTCTAGCAAACTCGGTACCCGGTATCACTTGAAACACAAAATATATAAATAATTTCAACACTTTCTTACACAATCTATGACACAAGACCACCCCCTCCTCCTACCCCTCAAAATCAGCCGAACCAAACCCATTTCCATTTCAACTTTGACAAATTTTCCCATGTGCTCATTTATTGCTTTGTACTAATCAATTATTATATATATGTATCCGTACCTTATTTTGATTATGTAAATGAATGACTAGCTACATATATTTCACACTAAACACATAATATTTTTCCATTTCCTCTCTATATGTTCGGCCAACAACAAATCAAGGAGCAAGAAACATAAATTTTTCAAGATCAAGTAATTTTCTAGTGTATTTAGTACTCCTATAAGGGTTTTGTAATACAAACTCAAGGTTTACTTAGATTTTCACCATCAAAAGCTCACTAATCTTTCAAGTAAGTAAACAAAACTCATTTTTATAATTTTACCAAGTTTTTATAATGTTCATATGATTTACATTCAAGATCTACATGCATATGTTAGTTATACCACTCCATTTTATACATATATAACTTTTGAGCCCTAGAAATAGATTATAGGTAGATCCTTGTTAGATCCACTTGATTTATGATATTTAAGAACCCATGACACCCTAAGAAGGTGTATGGTAAGATTAGACTAGATTTGTGGTGATTGAAAGTGGTTTGGTTGAAGTTGAAACTAGATTGGAACCCTAGAAATAATTTTTGAAACAATATATATACCTACTGTCCATATTTTGAAAACGTGAGAAAATCAGTGGATGATGGGTAATTTTTGACCAAATATTTAGAAAATACTTTCAAAACTAAGCCGTGGGCGAAAGAACGGATTAAAACGAGCTTATAACGAAGGAGTTATGACTTTTGCAAAGTTTAATGACGAAAACTATTTTTCTGAAAATTACATGCTGTTGGACGATTTTTTGACGGACAAAGAGAGGCGTTAGACGTAATCTAATGGAGCCGAACTATCAAAAATATATTAATACATGTTAAGACGAATCCATGGATAAAAAGGACGAGGAAAATGAACTTAAAACGACAAAGTTATAAATGTTTTAAAATCGTCAAAACTATATATATATTTTTAGTCACTAATAGAAATAATAAAACTACGTACTAAATACTATATTTTCTAGATTTCTTGTTCAAGAGTTATATTCTTAACTAATGAAGTACGTACAACCCAAGGCTTATTTGTACGACTACTAGACGTTATTTTAAGGTTTTCAAGGCGATGAATATAACACTAACGTTTTATATACAATATCCTACGACAAGTTTTTATAAGTCTAGTGGGACTTATTTTTCCTAAGTATGGAAAATACTTTACTTTGACAATAACTAGTATTTTCAAGTTACGAGTGGTATAGGTATCGTGTGCATGAACGTTCACTACATCATTTCATGATCTAAAGTAGATCATATTCATTCATTTAGGTTGCGGCTAGTGTTCGCGCCTTGTTGTCCTGATCATTTCACCACATTGTACTATCACTTTAGGTGAGTTTTCATAGCCCCTTTTTCAATTACTTATTTGATTTCAAATCCCACGGGGGAGAATACACTGCATCAATTATTTTTGTACATGCCCAAGTATTAAATTCCATACAATGCTTAAGTTGCCTTACTACCAAGTTAAGTCCCCTTTATTATCATGGACCGTTAATTATAATGCCAAGCGAGAGTGAGTGAATAGATCTATCGAGGGTGATGCCTCCATCCGTGTTTGGGTTGCTCCAACGGAATTACGGATGCATTTCATGTCTAAACTATTTGAGTGCCTGGTAAACACTCTTTTGGGGCCAATACAATATTATGTCTTGCTTCGGGGTCATGAGCTTAAGAGACAATGTAGCATTTTTGACATTTTGTCTGTTTACTTTATACTTGTGGCTAATGTACATATGATTTAACTTACAAACCTATGGAATTCACCAACATTCGTGTTGATGTTTTAGCAATGTATTTTTAGGTTATTAAGGTAGCTCCTGCTAGCATGCATTTGGACCTTCATGGAGTCGCGGAGTCGACGTGTCTCACATATACAAATTTCCTGCACTTATGAAACGTTTGATCTGGATTGAACTTGTTTTTCATAAACTTGCAACACCTTTTTGGGACCTATGTTTTGTAAACTCTGAATGTTTTAATGATCAAACGATGTATTTTTCCAAACGACACTTTAGGTCGTTCAATATAACTGTAACTGTGGTGCTATGACAGTCACCCCCAGGTATTCCATTCCGCTGCCATTCAGGTATTTTGGGGGTGTTACATGAAAACTCTTAAAATTTTTCGAAGTCTTTTACTTTTAAAAACTCGTTCCATGCAAGCCTAAAACGAACGTATATCTTTAAATTCTACTTAACGAGCATGCTATTTTATTTCACAAACCAATAGACCCCCTAACAAACTATCACTTTCATATAGAACATTAGTAAAAATACTTAAGTCTTGACATAGTAAATGACGCAAAGCAAATCGACATGAAAACTATTTTGGAAAATAAATAACTATCGATTGGGCCTTAAAGCCCAATCAGCCAAAAATAAGCCGATCACATAAGCTGTCTCAATAAGCTGTTGAGTAACGTTTTTAGGATCCTAACATTAGCCCAACACCAAGCCCAAAACCCTCGTAAGCCCATTGGATTTAGAAAGCTTAACGGGCCTTAAGTTATTTTGTTAAAAGCCCATAAGCTATAAAAATAAGCTTTTTGACAAATAAGCTGTTAGGAAAATTTAAATAAGCTATTTTTAAACTAATTAAGAAATAAAAACACTAAGTTTTGAAATTGGTGAATTTTGGACTAAATTTGCAAATTTTATAAAATTCGGGTTAAAAGTGCCAATTTTACAAAGTTGGGGTGAAAACTGTCATTTCACAAACTTAAGGATGAAAAACTGATTTTATAAACTTTTGGGTGAAAAGTGTAAAAATAATAAAGTTTTGGACGTAAAACGTAAATATATTTAATTTTGGACTAACGGTGTAACGCTAACGCCGTTAGGGTAAAAAGTGTAAAATTTTGGAAAAGACAAGGGCCATATACTAAAATTAACATTTTCATTTTTACTTTCCATTTTTACGATTTCACATCACGACGTTACATTTTATTTCAAACTATTATTATTATTATTATTATTATTAAACTTTGCGTTATATATATATATATATATATATATATATATATATATATATATATATATATATATATATATATATATATATATATATATATATATATATATATATATATATATATATATATATATATATATAAAACTTAACTAGACTTACGATATATTATAAAACCACAAGTTTTACTATCGTTAAATTAACAATTCACGTATTCAAGAACTACTCGCGATTAAAACATTAAGACTATCAAACACTAAAACTTGCCATATATTATCTAGGTCGTGTGTGGAGCCGTTCCCTTTTTGCAAACTGAGTATCGATATTTTTATCACTATACCACTAAGGTGGGTTCATAGCCCACTTTTATAAAACTGTTTTCGTGGGAAGATGCATGCTTTAAAAATCTGAACACAAGTATTTTCTTATACTATGCCTGAAATTGTTATTGCTTAAGTCCTTTATTGCCAAAAGCCCCTCATATCATGAACCTTAGTCACTCGTAGGGTGAACGTAAATAATTGTGGATAGATCTATTAGGGATTGACAATCCCCGTTTGGTCGTTCGAGAAAACTACCAAACACACTTTATTTGAAATCTAATAGGTTACTGGCAAGGACCTATCCCGAGGGCCACTGTTACTATAATCCATCATTTATGATGAGATCTGTTAATTGGATGAGTGTCATGAGCTTAATGCAATAATAAATGATTTTTAACTTATAATTGTAATTCGATGCAATTATCACTATAGCTTGTGTTCAACTACTAAACTTAAACCTATGAATATCACTCAACTTTTGTTGACTTTTAGCATGTTTATCTCAGAAAATTAATGCGAAGGAGCTCAAGGCATGGAGAGGGCATTAAACCCCTATATGGGTGTTAAATAAAATGTTTTGTCATTCGCTTTTAATAACTCATATCTTCTATGATATGTTAAAAGTAATGGAACAACTTTTTACTTGAATACTTGTCTTTTTTTAATGAATGATAAACATAACTTTAAAAACGTCTCTTTGAGTCGTTTTCTATGACGTTGACTTCGATCCTCTAAGTAATACCCCACAAAGTCTTCCGCTGCTCTAGTTGAAATTTAGGGGGTGTTACAGATTGGTATCAGAGCCAAGGTTATAGAGAACCAGGTGTATTTTAAAAACACTGGACTATAACTATGCTTTTAAAACGGACCATTTTTACAAAAGTCACATTACGCCCTCCGTGCCTTTACAGCTCCAACAACGGTTAGAAAATGTTATTTATCATATGAACTTTTATAATGTTAACGTAGTTTATGATTATATTAATGACTTGCATTTACTATTTGGGATTAATACAGTACCATGTCGTCATCTTCCCATCCTATCACCTTTTCATCTGACTCGGACTCGGAAACTTCTCTCCCAATACCACCACCCCCATCACCTGCTCAGAATCGCAGGCATAGGCATGTGCATCAACTCCAGATTTACAAGCCAGAACCCTTTGGTCAACCTTTCCGACGTTACGGAGGAGGTCCTGTCTGTAAGCACACTCCCCGGAAATGGGTGCATGTGACACCTACTCCACCTATACCACCACCATCTCTACCCCTACCTACTCCATTTGTACCACCAGCACCAGTGATATTTCCCACATCACCTATGACTGGAATTAGGCCATCACCGTCCTCATCCCTTGAGCACCCTAGGACTATACGGCTATCCCCAGTTCCACCAACTACCGTCTTTTATCGACAGACCACCACTGTACCCTTACCAGCACCTGATTCACCAACCATTACCTCACTATCAGCTCCACCTCGTAGGAGGCCACATATCGTGGTTTCATCCCTATCTGACCCCGGTGAGCAAACCGTAACCGAGGCTACTCCCCGTCCTAAGACCCGTAGGAGGGTCGATGCTCGAAGATGGTCTTTCTTACTCCCACTCCTTCAGTACTGGAGATCTCAGGAAGGTGCTCCTAGTGCTAGGGAACTAGGAGAGAGTTCATCCTCAGCTGCTTCTAGGATTTTTCCAGTTACCGGAGAACCCATCCACCATACCATACCTTTACTAGCCGCCAGGATAGCCCGCCATGAGGATCGTCTTGATGACATTGTGAGAGTTATCGATGATTTCCCACTAGAGCAGATAGAGGCTATAGGAGAAGATGTAGGAAACCTTGAGATTGGTCAGTTGGCAATGGAGGAGAGCTTTGAACTGATGAGCACTCATCTGCAAGGGGCTATTGAGACGATACGTACCTTGGGAGGTATTGCTATCATGATGCAAGGAAAGATCGAGTCACAGGATGACGAGATCGACAGGGTCAGCATTCAGGTCCTAAACCTGAGGAGTATGATTAGAGACACCCATGCTAGAGAGAGAGCCAGAGACTTGACAATAGAGACCATGATGACTATGATTGAAGACCTTCAGCGCAGACTCGGGGATGCACCAGGGAATCCATAGATCAGGGATATATCATTATAGCTAAGGACTATCTTAGCCTGCCAATGTGGCATTAATAAAGGAATCTTGTATTGTTATGTTTTCTTTGTAAAATGAATGAACGAGACATTATTAATATTATGTTGTCAGTTACGTTGTAATATATTGATGTTGATCTATGTTTCTATGGTTGTTTCTTTATGCGTTGTTGTGTTCTCATATATATATTGTCACAGGGAACGTCAGTCCATACAAACCAAACCAATCATTTATACTTCTATTGTGTGTTGTGATTTATTCAAGCATGTCGTGATGATTATTTATAATGTTATAAATTTTACACGATAATTTCTCAACATAACATGGGTATATATATGATATTGATAGAGTCATGGCTAAGACAAGGAAAGCGACTGCAACTACAACACCTGAAACCGCAACACCTGTAACCGAAACATCCACACCAACTATGACTCCGACTGATATCGAGAAAGCAATTACTGACGGTGTCGCCGCTGGTTTGGGAAGACAAAACGAAGCAAATGCACGCAATAGCGGCACTAGCATACCACCAGGAGGAAGTGGAACCTCTGTACCCCGCAAGTGTACCTATAAAGATTTTATAGGTTGTCAACCAACTTTCTACACAGAAGGAGTGACTGGACTTACTCAGTGGTTCGAGCGAACCGAAACAGTCTTTCAGAGGAGTGGCTGTTCGGAGGATTGCAAAGTTACCTTTGCTACTGGAACACTTTTGCAAGATGCCCTGTCTTGGTGGAATTCTATCACCCAAACTATGGGGATGACTGAAGCATTCCAACTCACCTGGACCGAGTTCAAAGCAAAAATACTGAGGAAGTACTGCCCCCGTGCTGAGCTGAGAAAGTTGGAAGATGAATTTCACGAGTTAATAGTGAAAGGGATTGATCTCAGGACATATAACAGGAGGTTCCAAGAACTATCGGCACTATGCCCCACGATGGTGCCAGATTTTGAAAGGACCCTGGAGAAATATGTCGAAGGACTCCCTCGGAGCATCGAAGGAGATGTTACCTCATCGAACCCACCAACTCTAGAAGTGGCAATGACCCTCGCTCAGAAACTGTTGGACCGAGAGGTCAAGTGTAACAAAGAACTCAAGCGAAAGCTTGATGACAAAAGGACCACTCACACCAACAATGGCAATCACTACAACAACAACTCCAACAACAACCCCAGGAACAACAATCAAAATCGCCACCACTACAACAACCGCAACAATCAACAGAACCCTAGGCAAGAGACTGCCGAAGCATATACTGCCACTGGGGGCGGGGGATATGCGGGTCCAAAACCTCAATGCCACAAGTGTAAGTTACACCACTATGGGCAGTGCACCATTAAGTGTACGAAGTGTCAGAGAGAGGGCCATCAAACCAAGGATTGCAAGGTCCCCGCTACCGGGAGCAATTTGCAACCCGTGACCTCAACATGCTACACTTGTGGAGAAATTGGCCAGTTCAAGAGCCAATGCACCAAAGGAAATGGTCAGACAAGTAACGCTCGTGGGAGAGCCTATGTGATGGGAGAAGGAAATGCACCACAGAACCCAGACGTAGTCACGGGTACGTTCCTACTCAATCATCATAGTGCTAAAGTATTATTTGACTCCGGAGCCGATAAGAGTTTTGTGTCTACTTCCTTTGCCCCCTTACTTAACATTGCCCCCTCTAAGTTAGATACTGCCTATGATATCGAAATGGCCAATGGAGATTTAATTGGCATAGACACCGCAATTCAGAATTGCACCATAACCTTACAAAACGAAACTTTTCCCATCAACCTCCTGCCTACTCAGCTAGGTAGTTTTGATGTCGTCTTCGGAATGGATTGGTTATCCAAACACCATGCTAGAATCATCTGTGATGAGAAAGTAGTCCACATTCCATTTAACGGTGAAACTCTCGTTATCCAAGGCGATAAGAGTAAACCACGACACGGTATCATCTTGTACATCAGAACGGTGAAATACATGAATCAAGGTTGTCAAGTATTCATGGTTCGAGTAGCGGAAGATAAATCAAAGGAAAAACGACTTGAGGACGTTCCCATCGTCAAGGAGTTTCCAGAAGTTTTTCCTGACGATTTACCCGGCCTTCCACCCACCCGCCAAGTAAAATTCCAGATAGATCTCGTGCCTGGAGCAGGACCAGTGGCAAGACCACCTTATAGGTTAGCCCCGTCCGAGATGAAGGAATTGGCTGAACAACTAGAAGAGTTGTCAGATAAGGGTTTCATCCGACCAAGTTCATCACCTTGGGGAGCTCCAGTCCTATTCATTAAGAAGAAAGATAGAGCTTTCCAAATGTGCATTGACTACCGAGAATTAAACAAATTAACCGTGAAGAATCGGTATCCACTACCCAGGATCGATGATTTGTTTGATCAACTACAAGGATCGAGTGTCTATTCAAAGATCGACTTAAGGTCAGGGTACCATCAACTAAGAGTTAAAGAGGAAGATATTCCCAAAACAGCTTTTAGGACTCAATACGGACACTTCGAATTTCAAGTGATGCCATTTGGTTTAACCAATGCGCCCGCAGTGTTTATGGATTTGATGAATCGAGTATGCAAACCATACTTGGATAAATTTGTGATTGTATTCATAGATGACATCTTAATCTATTCTCGCAACGAGAAAGAACATGCGGAACACTTGAGGATCATCTTAGAGCTGCTCAAGAAGGAAGAGCTGTATGCCAAGTTCTCTAAGTGTGATTTCTGGATTAGAATTGTACAATTTCTGGGTCACGTTATCGATAGTCAAGGCATCCATGTGGATCCGGCAAAGATTGAGGCCGTTAAGGATTGGGCATCTCCTACCAACCCTACGGAAATACGCCAATTCTTAGGTCTTGCCGGTTACTATAGGCGATTCATTGAAGGTTTTTCAAAAATCGCCAAGCCATTGACCGAGTTAACACAAAAGAACAAGAAGTACAGTTGGGAGGAAAAGCAGGAATCAGCTTTTCAGTTGTTAAAGAAGAAACTCTGTGAAGCCCCAATTTTAGCACTACCGGAAGGAAGTGAAGACTTCGTAGTGTACTGCGAAGCGTCGTACCATGGGTTAGGTGCGGTACTAATGCAAAGAGACAAAGTGATAGCTTATGCTTCATGACAACTCAAGACGCATGAAGTAAATTATACAACTCATGATTTAGAATTAGGAGCAGTAGTATTTGCTCTTAAGATATGGAGACACTATCTATACGGCACCAAGTGCACGGTATACACAGATCACAAAAGTCTTCAACATATCCTAGATCAGAAGGAGTTGAATATGAGGCAACGTTGATGGTTAGAATTGCTTAGCGATTACAATTGTGAGATTCGCTACCATCCAGGAAAAGCAAACGTCGTGGCAGATGCCTTAAGCAGGAAAGAACGAATAAAATCTCTCAGGGTCCGATCCTTGGGAATGACAGTTTGTTCGCCTCTTCCATCGCAAATACTTCAAGCGCAATCCGAAGCTCTTCGAGAAGAGAACAGACCAAATGAAATAATCTACGGCATGCCGGAGAACTCAAATGGTTTTGTGAGAAGATCGAACGGAATGCTCTGTTTTAAGGAAAGAAGTTGGGTTCCACTCTATGGAGGTATACGTGACCTCATCATGCATGAGTCGCACAAATCAAAGTACTCCATCCACCCAGGTTCCGACAAGATGTACCAGAATCTCAAGAAGCTCTATTGGTGGCCAAACATGAAAGCCGACATAGCAGAGTATGTCGGAAAATGTTTGACTTGTGCAAGAGTAAAAGCAGAGTATCAGAAACCATCAGGATTGTTGGTACAACCCGAACTTCCCATGTGGAAATGGGAACGGATTACAATGGACTTCATCACCAAACTACCCAAGACGTCAACAGGATATGATACCATATGGGTCATCGTTGATCGTCTCACCAAATCCGCTTACTTTCTGCCTATCAAAGATACCGACGAAATGAATACACTCTCACAGTTGTACTTAAAAGAGATTGTTACCCGACATGGAGTGCCTATCTCCATCATCTCTGATCGAGATAGTCGATTCATATCTCATTTCTGGAAATCGTTGCAGAAAGCTCTAGGTACTAAGTTAGACATGAGCACAGCATACCATCCTCAGACCGATGGACAAAGTGAAAGAACCATCCAAACCTTACAAGACATGCTCCGAGCATGTGTGATCGACTTCGGAAAAGGTTGAGACAAACACTTACCGTTGGTAGAATTCTCCTACAACAATAGTTACCACACTAGTATTAAGGCAGCCCTATTCGAAGCACTGTATGGAAAAAAGTGCAGATCACCCGTTTGTTGGGCCGAAGTTGGTGACATACAACTCACCGGGCCCGAACTCATTCATCAGACAACGGAGAAAATAGTTAAAATCAAACAACGGCTGCAAGCTGCAAGAGACAGGCAGAAGAGCTATGCCGACATAAGACGAAAACCTATGGAATTTCTGGTTGGAGATAGAGTAATGTTGAAAGTGTCTCCTAGAAAAGGAATGATACGCTTTGGAAAGTGTGGAAAGTTAAACCCTAGATACATCGGACCATTTAGCATCCTAGAACGGATTGGACCAGTGGCATATAAGCTAGAGCTGCCAGAAGAACTTAGCCGAGTACACCCTACCTTCCACGTGTCAAACCTTAAGAAGTGTTTATCCGATGAATCTCTAGTCATCCCACTCAAAGAGATTCAACTCGATGATAAACTTGTCTTTACAGAAGAACCAGTAGAAATCATAGATCAGGAAGTCAAACGATTAAAACAAAACCGTATTCCCATAGTCAAGGTTCGATGGAACTCCAAGCGAGGACCGGAATACACATGGGAACGCGAGGACCAAATTCGCGCCAAATACCCCCATCTATTTCCCTAGACACCCCTGACGACCATCTTAGAATAGAATTCCGGGACGGAATTCAGAATAAGGGGTAGGTACTATAATCTCCCGTAATTTTCCCTATGAATAGTAAAAGTTAATCAAAGACTAATATATCATTACGTTAATTAATAACGTTTTTACCAATAACAATTTTTTTTTATTTAAATATGCTATGTTACTCGAAATCACTACGATACTTATAATCATTTTTCCTCGGAACAATGCTCACACATGTACCACTATAGTCTAAAAATCGCGAGAATATTAAACTTTTATCACATACGAACTTACGTAACATATTCTAACAAAACGCGTTCGACAACGTCCGGACTCACATAAACGTCTCACTAAATAATTACTAAACCTATCACTAATCACAATTAATATTTTACTAATCTAAATTACACCTAACCGGACCCTTAATTATATACAAAGCCCAAAACCAATTCTCGGCCTGTTACTATTCACAGGCCACAACCATCAAGCCCATTTCCCTTTCTTTTGTTTTCATAACACTCGACTAGACAAGCCAGAAATGAGTCTCGTACGCCCAAATCCTACACACGACACACACATATTTTTACACATTCTCATTCCTCCCCTGGCCAACTATGAGTGTGTCGATTTTTAGTTTCCCACGTCAAGTCTAGCTACGTTTTTACTAGGCAAAACGTTTGGTCCAAAAACGATTTCATAAAATTTCAACTAATCCAAAACTCAACCATTTTGAACCACGTTTGTTTCTATAAGGTCCTAAAATCATTTCTAAACACAAACTAATGTTTAAATGTTGCATTTGATTGATTGTCACAAAGTCACACACGGTTTACAAAACAAAATGGTGGTCGACATGTATTATTAAAACAAAGAGGTACTTCCCTTTTTCATGCTCACGCACATACATATTCTATGCACCTAGGCAAAGTACTACACCATTTTAAAATCCATTTCACAAGTACCATGCCATTTTATAATCCCAAAACCCACGTTTCTTTTGAAAATGGAGGTGTCGACATGCTAGAAACAAAGACTTTGAGTAACATGTTACTCCTTACACTTTCATGACTTTTGAATTGCATGTAACCATCCCATCTCGTTAAAACTTTAGTCACTAGGATACACAAAGTTCATATAAACGCCATGCATGCATGCTTTCGTTTTTCACTTTCATGCAAAGCAAAACTCACCAAAAATATTAAGTCCTTAGTCTAGTTCTTGGGTCGAAGCACTTGGGTAGGATTTCAAGGCAAATCGTGTGGGTTTAGGAGGAACAAGTCGTTGTTTGTGAACCTTGGTCGAGTCTACACTCACGTTACACACTCATACTACTCTCTCCTCGACTCTACATCTCGTTTTACTCCACCATTTTGGTGTAGTAAGTTCCCATACGACTCTCTTCATTATTTAGCAAAAACGTACATTTGATATATTGTCGTACACAACACAAACAAATGCACCTTATTACTCGTAAATTAAATAAACGACACATACATATTTTACTTTCGTCTATATATTTCCCACCTTAACAATCAAGTAACATAAAGATTTGAACCTAAAAAGTTACGTACAAACTATTTTCGAATACCTTTCTAACGTATCACAACTAGTCGTGAAATTAACATTTTCATTTTCATTTTTACTAAAATTAACATTTTCATTTTTACTTTCCATTTTTACGATTTCACATCACGACGTTACATTTTATTTCAAACTATTATTATTATTATTAAACTTTGCGTTATATATATATATATATATATATATATATATATATATATATATATATATATATATATATATATAAAACTTAACTAAACTTACGATATATTATAAAACCACAAGTTTTACTATCGTTAAATTAACAATTCACGTATTCAAGAACTACTCGCGATTAAGACATTAAGACTATCAAACACTAAAACTTGCCATATATTATCTAGGTCGTGTGTGGAGCCGTTCCCTTTTTGCAAACTGAGTATCGATATTTTTATAACTATACCACTAAGGTGAGTTCATAGCCCACTTTTATAAAACTGTTTTCGTGGGGAGATACATGCTTTAAAAATCTGAACACAAGTATTTTTTTATACTAAGCCTGAAATTGTTATTGCTTAAGTCCCTTATTGCCAAAAGCCCCTCATATCATGAACCTTAGTCACTCGTAGGGTGAACGTAAATAATTGTGGATAGATCTATTAGGGATTGACAATCCCCGTTTGGTCGTTCGAGAAAACTACCAAGCGCACTTTATTTGAAATCTAATAGGTTACTGGCAAGGACCTATCCCGAGGCCACTGTTACTATAATCCATCATTTATGATGAGATCTGTTAATCAGATGAGTGTCATGAGCTTAATGCAATAATAAATGATTTTTAACTTATAATTGTAATTCGATGCAATTATCACTATAGCTTGTGTTCAACTACTAAACTTAAACCTATGAATATCACTCAACTTTTGTTGACTTTTAGCATGTTTATCTCAGGAAATTAATGCGAAGGAGCTCAAGGCATGGAGAGGGCATTAAACCCCTATATGGGTGTTAAATAAAATGTTTTGTCATTCGCTTTTAATAACTCATATCTTCTATGATATGTTAAAACTAATGGAACAACTTTGTACTTGAATACTTGTCTTTTTTTAATGAATGATAAACATAACTTTAAAAATGTCTCTTTGAGTTGTTTTCTATGACGTTGACTTCGATCCTCTAAGTAATACCCCACAAATTCTTCCGCTGCTCTAGTTGAAATTTAGGGGGTGTTACAGCCAATAACTAAAGATGCAATCAAAATAAAATAATAAAAATGAAAATAAACTAAATTAAACTAATATGGAGTGAACAATAAATGGGAGAATTGTGTTTACTTAGATTTCACTACTCCCTAGATATCTTTTACAGGTTAATTACTTGTTACAGTTACGTGGATGACGGGTTATATTCCTTAATACTAATCATGGGGTGGCGTACTTACTTCCCCAATTCTATAAGCTACTACTTCACTCCTATGTCGAGCCGACTAAGAAGCTCCTAACATGGGATCACTAGAATTCGCTCATGCATTAAATACAACCATAAAAACCTAGTACACATCGGTTCATGTTTCTTAAGACGTTCAAGCAAGTTACACAATGGAGATCTGCCAGTTTTCTTAAGCCTAACATTGAAATCATTCATCCAATACAACCATAAACAAGTAATCAACCTATAATCAACATCTAGGTTTCATTACTTCTAAGCAAGTACACAAAAGACCTAGCCTAGCATTTTAAAATCAAGACAAGCATAAGATATATTCAAACAACACATAGACATATTGAATGAATTGAAGGAAAACTTATCTCAAGTGAACATGAAGGGTTTCAAGGGGTGAAAACCCTTGAAAATACTGTTACAAACGACCTAGAATTCTCCACACAAGTTTCTCTTCTAATGAATGAAAAATAGAAAAGTATATATAGATTTTGTGAGGTGACGGCGTCAAGAGTAAAATTCTGACGCCGTCATCTCGCCGCCAATAAAGTTCTCGGACTGCCTAGATCCATAGCTGACGCCGTCATGTTTAATCTTTCTCCAGGCCGTCACCAAAATTACTCTTGACGCCCTACTTCTGACGCCGTCACGTTTTCTCTGAGCCGTCATCCATTTTGCTCTTGACGCCGTCATAAAATTCTTCTTGACGCCGTCAGGTACTGTTCCCAGCAAGGAAAATTAAGACTTTGCCGTTTTCTTCACTTTTATGCTCCAAAAACTTCCAAAATGCTTCCATTTCCAAAATTCACTCCCAAAGTACCTAAAATCACAAAAGGAATGATTTAGGACAATATTTGATCAAATAAATTCCAATTCCGGCTTAAATGACCCCCTAAAAACGGTTCATTTTTCGCCTCATCATTTAGACTGATAACAAGAACACATGAAAACAGCAAAAACTATATCATGTCTACTAGCTGTGAGATACGTGAGGGACCCAATAATACTTCGGTATTTTGCAGGGTCAACTGGAGTCCCATGTAAATCAGCATCTAGTTTTGTTCCAAAAGCCATCGGTGTATTATAAGTGATTGTGTGAAAACCAATCTTATTATAGTATATTAGTATTATATCGAAATGATCCGCGTGAAATACGTATCCGAGTGAAGGTGAATGGAATCAAGAATATTGATTCGTGAAAACCGTGAATTGAGAAGTGAAAAAAATGAAAATAGCAATCAAGTAATTCAAGTATTCACAAACAAAAATGAATTATGCAAAGATTACAAGCTAATTATGCACCAAAGTCTAAAACGTAAAAACGGAAATGCGAACGCGTTTATTAAAACGTAACTTTTATTGAAAAATGATCCTACAAATGTGAAAATATTTTCTTAAAATCTTAAACTACTAAATTTAATTTCCAGAAAAAGAAAAATATTTTTTTTTGACTTTTCTATTATTTTTTATGAATTTATTTTGATTTTTGTAATTTTAAATGAATTAAAAATTGAAGAAAATAGAAAAATAAGGTGGAAAAATGAAAATTAAATTCTGAAAATTCTAAAATATTATAAAAGAATTTCTAAAAATATTTTTGTATTTTTCACAGCTTTTTATGAATTTTTATGGATTTTTGTTATTTAAAAAGTATTTAAAAATGATTAAAATCAAAAAGAAATTAAGAAAAATACCAAAACTAGTTCGAAAATTCTAGAAAAATTCCAGAAAATCTAAAATATTAAAAAGATTTAGAGAAAATTTTTTGAAATAAAAATGAACTGATTAAGTGCTTATTCTGCCAAACTGCTTATTCACAAGTGCTTATTAATAAGCACTTGTGAACAATTTGCTATGAAACTTAGAACACAGTACTAAGATGCAGTATTAAACTCAAATAATCCAAATTTGGATAAACTTAAGCTCAGATTCCAAGTAAAAACTCAAACAATCCAACAAGCTTAAGAAATAAGCTCAATTAATAAGTAGACTAGTGCAAAAGCTGATACAGATACTAAGCAATGGTACAAAACATTGTTACTACTCAATCCACACTCAGAGTCATGCTATAAACATAGATTCAAGCTCAAATTCACAATTGCAGGCCTAAGTTCAAAAACAGACCCCTGTCTCAACTCAGCTTATTCACAGGTTCAAAAAGCACTTCTAAAAGGTCTCAAAACTCAAACAACTGGGGGCAAACACTAGATTAAACAACTGAGTTTACAAATCAACAAAGAAAATAGATCTCTAATCCACTTAATCTGTCTAAAATGACACTTAAAAGTTTAACCAACACTGATGCTCAGGGTATTTGAAAACTCAGACAAGCAACTTTTAAGCAAATTTCCAAAAAGCAATTAAGTATAGAAATGAGTTTTTCCTGTTGTTTCTGTTACACAAGCTACAAATGAACATAAATCCACAAGCAACTTATATATCAAAACAGTTATGCAGCTTACAAGTAATCTCAATTTTTTTTTTACCAAAACTGATTATGAACTTGATTTTGAATTTTGGATTTTTTACAAAATTGACTTAATCTAAATACTTCCAGTCCTAAATGCCTAATTGTGTAATGGTAAGCTACAATGCAACTAAAAAGAACTATATTAACTAATTATGCAACTAGTTAACTGATAATCCTAATACAATACTAAAACAGTTAACTGAATAAGCAATTTACTAATAACTATGACTTTTTCAGTATAACCTTCTAATATGATGCTGTATTTTACTTTTATGTACATATTGTATTATGTCTAGATTACTTAAACTCCTAGAAATGCAAACAGATTCAGTCAAACTTCCTAAACCAAACACCCCTTATATGTGACAGTTACACTACAACTCCATGCTTTTCTCTACAAATCTCCAATCCATAGATTCAAATAGCTATAAAATCACTAAATCAAGCTTATTATACCACCAAATGCAACAAATTCCAATAGACAGTTAATTACACAGATTCTCTAATATGACAGTTTATCAAAACAGTTAAATCTCTCAAATCCAAATCAAACAAGTAAATGAAATATCAAACTAACTCAATTATGAAAAGAGCTACAAGTAAACAACAAACAGAATCAAATCAAATCAAATACTACAACTAACTCAGTAACAATTTCAACTAAAATTCTATCAAATGAGATAAAATTGAATCAGTAATTACCAAAGTATTCCCCTAAGCTAGAACAGAGGGGCTCACTGAGCTTGCCTATCTTTAAGATAGGCTGAAACCATCCAGGTCTGTCTCAGCATATCCAATTAACCATAACAATCATTAATTCTGAATCCTTTGACCAATGTTGACCAATGCTCTTTTTGACTGAGTGAAAGGAAAACAACTAAGACTAAGCTAGAAAGCTTATCTAAGCTGATGTATAAGCTACTACAGCTTATTTAAAAACTATAGAAGCTAGTTTGAAACATTTTTTTTTTATTTTTTTTATTATTTATCTGATTTTTATTGATTTTTCTGTATTTAATTGTGAAAACTTTTTAGACAGTAAAATTATTCTAAAAGCTTGTTGAGTTTATGAAAACCATTTGAAAACAAGATTTAAAACTTTGAGTAAACAATTAGCTACAATAATATGTAATAACAATGAAACAGTAGATACAAATTGATGAACTAAATGAGAATTTTATTAAAAATAATACTGAATTACAAATTAAAATTATAAAAACTAAGTTGAGTAAACAATTTGACAGCATAACACTACTCTAAAAACTACATACAGAAATGAAAGAATAAGACTCTATTTATAACCAAAGGTGAGAGGTTGGGTCTCAAATGCCAAGCTGGCAATCCACAACTCCTTGTGCTTTCTCTCTTCTGATCATAGCCCTTAGATACGTTTTGTGCTTCTTTGATCATACCATAGCCTTTGGATCATAATTGTGAGGTGTCCATACGAATAAGAGCCTGCCACTTGTCCCAAACGAGCTCACATTCTCTGTCCTTGTCAGAAGGGTGTCAGAGCCTTCTAGAAAGAGTATCCAATGACGTGGTGCATCCAATCTCAAGCCGCCATGTGTCCATGAGACTCTCACGTATTCTCTGCCATGTACTGTGCACGTGAAAGTGCTTCTAGAAGCCTCAATGATTGGTTAATTAATTGTTGATTGTATTAATCATGGTTAATTTGTAAGTTTTAGAAACTAGGGTTCATGGTTTCTCTAGGTTCAGGATGAAAGGGGCGGGAATAGATTTTTGGGGGTTTTTATTTGTGGTGTTTTGACCAGGTAATGGTAATGTTGACCGGGTATAAGTATAGGATAAAAAGAATTTTAGTAATGGGCTTTTGAATTAGTTATTTGGGCTTTTATTTTTTAAACTGAATTTGGGCTAGTAACCTTGGACTTGGATTTGTATTTTTGGATCAGGCTTAGTATTGGATTTGCACTTGTAATTTTGATAACACATAAGGACCAAAAGTGCAATATCTTGAAACTATAAGGACCAATTATGTCATTTCTTCAAACTTTCTTCATAAGGATCATTCTTGTAATTTTAGAAACTCTGAGGATCTCTGTTGACTTTTTGAACTCAGGTTTGACTCTCGGATTTCCAGCTTAGACTTCTGACCTTTTCCTACTCTCGTGCCCGTTTTTTCGGTATTTGCTTGATTTTTGTCTCTTTGTGATAAATCCGTACCTGCATGTTCACAAACATAAAAATACACAATCTTTGGCATTTTGTTAGCTAAATTAGTTTATTTGGGTCGGTATTTGGTAATGAAATGGTATGTGAATTAACACATACCATTAAGTATCACAGCTCATCATTCCATGTTTCTTTAAAATTTCTAAAGCATATTTGGACTGATTTAGAAAAATTCCACGGGGTGATTGATGAACTTGGAGTCCTAAAAAGAACGAAAGTTCACCCATCATGGACATTTCAAAATTATCTTTCATTAAGTTTGCAAAATCATTGGAGTAACTTCTGTTTGTTGAAGCAAAAATAATGTCATCGACATATATTTGAACAATTATTAAGTCCACCCCGTATGTTTTTGTAAATAATGTAGGATCTACTGAACCTTTTGAAAATTTATTGGCCAGCAAGAAAGCAGATAATTTGTCATACCACGCCCTTAGGGCTTGCTTGAGTCCGTAAAAAGCCTTTTTGAGTCGATAAACATGATTGGGACGCTCAGGATCAACGAAGCCTTCTGGTTGGCTGACATAGACCACTTCACGGAGTTCACCATTCAGAAATGTTGTTTTCACATCCATTTGATAAACAACCATATTCCTATGAGCAGCATATGCCAGAAAGATCCGAACAGCTTCAAGTCTAGCAACTGGAGCAAAAGATTCCTCAAAATCAATTCCTACTTCTTGGGAGTATCCTTTAGCTACCAAGCGTGATTTGTTACGTATGACAGTGCCTTCTGCATCCAGTTTGTTTTTCCAAATCCATTTTAGCCCAATGACAAAGACTCCGTCAGGTCTTTCAACTAATTTCCAGACTTCTAATCTTTTGAATTGCTGAAATTCCTCTTGCATAGATTCAATCCAGTTGTCATAAGTCATTGCTTCTTTAATGTTCTTAGGTTCTTCTTGACAAACTGTGAGTGCATAGATACAAGTTTAACCATCGGTGTGTAGTCGTTGTCTTGTCATGATTGGTGCATCTAGATGGCCAATAATTTGAACTAGTGGATGATCTCGAGTCCATTTGTGTTTCGAAGGGTGTATTTGATAGGTATCTCGCATGTTAGCAGGATCCAAATTTCGTGTGGACGATTCAGCTACTTCAGGAAATGTTGGAGCCGGTGCAAACGGGTTAAAGAATGCATTTGGATAATACTCTGTGGGTTGTGGAACTGATTGTGGTATAGGATCTTCAGCTGATTGTCGTGAATTGGAAGCGGTTTGTTCTGCTGTTATGGGAGATGAAATTGGAGGACCGTCTTTCTCAACAGTTGTAGTAGTTTGTTGAGGTGAGTCAGGTACTTGAATATTATCAGGTTGTGCAGCGGAAATTGGTGAGACCTCAGAAGAATGGTATTCAATTGTATCATCAAACAGTGGAGCAAACAGAGTTTCCAATTCTTTGCGGTTAAGAGGTAATGTTTCAGCCGAAGAGTCCGGAAAGTTAAGACGGTTTGTATCGGGTCCTAAGCTGTTTTGCTCAGAAGCCATTTGAGTGAGTTCATCAAAATTAGCGTGAATAGTTTCTTGAATTTCTCTTGTTCGACGATTCCATATCCGAAAACCTTTGGAATTTTCACAATATCCTACGAACACTCCGATGTCAGCCTTTGCTTTAATCTTACCTAACTCATCACGATCATTTTTCGGATAACAAAGTGCTCCAAATACATGAAAGTAATCGATGTTTGGTTTTCTTTTGTGAACAAGTTGATAAGGTGTTTTCCGATGGCGTTTTATGATCATAGAACGGTTTTGGGTGTAACATGCAGTTGAAATAGCTTCCGCCCATAAGTAATTTGGTAATTGAGCATTGATCAACATGGTTCTTGCAGCTTCCACTAACGTCCTGTTGCGTCTTTCAACAACTCCATTTTGGTCTGGACTTCTTGCAATAGATGTCTGATGTTCAATTCCACTTTCTCAAAATATGACCGAAGTGTCTGATTCTTAAATTCTGTTCCATTGTCAGTTCTTACCATGCGTACCGTGTTACGTAACTGAACTTGAATTTTAGTGAGAAAGGTGATGATCATTGAAGGAGCTTGATCTTTACTTCGAAGAAAATAAACCCAAGTCCATCTGGAGTAGTCATCAACAATTACGAGTATGTAGCGTTTACCGTTGATACTTTGAACACGCATCGGGCTACACAAATCCATATGAAGCAATTGTAAAACATGATTTGTACTGTGCTCGGTTTTAGAAGGAAAATGAGCGCGAGTACTTTTTCCTTGTTCACAGGCCGAACATAAGTGATCTTTGGTAAAACGGAATCTTGGAAAACCATCAACAAGTTTATGTCGAGCAAGTTTAGTCATAGTTTTGAAATTCAAGTGTGAAAGACGTTTATGCCATAACCAAGATTTAGTTGATTCTGCTTTGGAGAGAAGACATATCGGAGATGTTGCAATCATGTCAGACATCGATATAGTATAAAGATTTGATCCACGTGAGCCGGACATTAGATCATTTCCTTGTAAGTCACGGACGAAACAAGTTTTCTCACGAAATGCTACATCTAAATCCCCATCACAAAATTGACCGACTGAAAAGAGGTTGTGACCTAAGCCTTCCACATAATAAACACGACTGATTTCAATGTTCCCACTGACATAGTCACCGTATCCCATGATTAAAGCGTAATGATCATTCCCTAATCTGACAGTTCCGATAAACTTTGAAACAAAGTTGACTAACAGTTTGAGGTTCCCTGTCATATGTCGGGTGCATCCGCTATCAACAATCCATAGAACAATCTGCACCACCTGCATCATAAGAAGATGACGAGGATGGAACATAAGTAAGGGTGGAACCCAAAGAAAGTGCGGGTTCCTGTTGGTTAGAAGCACATGAATTAAATAATTTAGGAATCCATTTAAATTCCGGTTTATATTGTAACCAACGTTGCCAATTCCAACTAGTTCTCGCTTTCTTTTTGGTGAATTCACTAGTTTTGGGCTTGTTCCTAGAATTGTTCTTTTCAATTATGGGGGTAACTACAACATCATTAGAAGCAGTAGATGGCGGTTTTCCTAATATAGATTTAGAGGCAATAGTGGGCCTAAAAGGAATGCCTGTTCTACGTTTCGTATGACGATTTAAGAGAGAGTTAGCTACACATTTTGCATGATCACCAGATGATACACTTTTACGACAAAACACACAAGATGCATTAATATTCAAGACATTAAAAGGTTCATCATTCGTTACATTGAGATTTTGATTACAATTTGCCAGATTAGAATCTAGATCAGATGCAACATGAGTTTTATTCGAATTCCTAAGTTGATCTTCTACTTCTTGAGCTTCTAGTGTTCCTCTTTTACGTTGCAAGATCCTATTCTTCTTGTTACTTTTTCGCTTGGGTCTACTAACGCTATTAGTGGAGACTAGTCCAGTTGAAGTGGAAGCGTCAACATTAGTGTTTTGAATATCATTTCCCTTATCAGTTTTGTCTACTTGGTACAATTCTGGGACAATCACAGTAGTGTCAACAAACTTTCCTTTATTCAGTAGCTTAATTTTCTCTTTTAATTCAACGATGATGTGATTTTTATCCTGAATTTCAGACTCAAGTTTCACGTTGCAGTAATTAATGTCATCACGGTTTTGTTGCCATTCAGCATTTTCAATTTTTAATTCCGCAATTTCCTTCTCATATTTGAGACACAGACTTTTAAAAGACTCAGTATTTTTGCAACTTGGACACGACTTTGAAACATTTTGATTCTGAAGTTGCAATTCTGTTTCAAGAGTTTGTGCTTGACACCATTCAAGTCGTTGTTTGAGTTGAAAATTTTCTTTTGAAAAACATTTTGTCACATCATCATTGTTTTTCCTCAGTATATCATTTTCTTGTTTTAATGTCTCAATTTCTGTATTCAGCAAATCATTATTAGCACAGTGATCTTCTACAAGTATAAAGGTACCAAATTTATAGATTATCATTCATGATAATAGACATAATATCAGCATTGAGAACTTCTTCCAAGAGTCGATCGGCATCATTTTTCAAAACTCTGTTTCTATGCTTTTGAACCAAAATTGCATTTTCATTTGATTTGAAAACATCTATCATTGATTTAACTTCTTTTTGCAGATGCTGTTCCCAACTTGTAGCACAAAGACGGAGGTGTTGAACAGTTGGCAACAAATGTTTTTGAAAAATATCTCCCTTTTCACGCTCGTAGGCGGATTGAAAAGTTTCAATTTTTATTTTTGAATTACGTTCAATTGTTTCCTCTAAAATTTCGATGTCCTCCATAAAAGTTTTGAAATAATTTAAAACACGAGAACTTTTTGGTAAAGGTGTTACTTCACTAGAAGATGGTAAAGGACCATTTACTTGTGCCACAGTTTGGACCGGAGCCGCATTAGAAGATGAAACATATGACTCAGTGATAAACCAAGATTTTTCAGGTATTTCCTTTTGAGGAACAAAAGATTCAGAAATGTGAGGAGCTTTTGAATAATCATATGGTGTCCAATTTTCAACTTGACTCATTTTGGATCGACTCTCTTCTTCAAGTTCTTCCTCTTCCTCAGTATCATAAACAATAGTACGCACAATCATGTCATCACGCATACATTCCATAATGTAAAGTTTAGGATTTTGTTTGAACGCTTTGTGAAGAAACATTGATTTGTAATCACCAATTGCAAAACCTTTATTAGGTCTCGGTTTTAAAGTAAACTTCTGAATTGTTGTTACAGAGCCCCCGGTTTTGTAAACAATATTACGAAACTCTTTGAGTTGTTTTTCAAGATCAACAATGTCACCAAGTAAATTATCTATATATTTCCTTTTTCATATTTTATGTTCACAAAAATCCTTTTTGCAAATGGACAACTCTGTTTCTGTTTTTGAAAGTTCATTTTGAAGTTGTTCAACCTGTTTTTGAAGATCACACTTGTCACTTTCAAGTTTTGAAACCAACTTTCCATTTGATTCAATTAAACCTTGCATTTTGTGTTGGAGATCTTGTTCTTTATTGTAATAATCTTGAAAAGCCTTTTCAAACTTTTTTCATGTTTAACCTTGTGTTCCAGATTTGAAAGTTGTATTTTATAACACTCAATGTCTCTGGTAAGTGACTTATTTGTTTCTTTTAAAGCTTTATTAATCTCATTGCATTTCAATATTTGCACTTGTTGAGCGTTTAGTTGTTTAGATAACAATATAAGGTCAGGTTCTGGATCATATAATGGTTCATGTTGTTCTATAGAATCATGTTTATCATTCTCAATAGGATCATCAAATGAAACAACTGTATCGTCATCAAATGTAACAACTGTGTTCATTTGTTCATCTTCTTGAGATGATAAAGATGAGTCAGATGGAACAACTTGCGCCGTATTTGATTCAGAAGCAGAGGGTGATGCTATTTCATGTATTAGGCATGTATCAAGATCATGTACCTGAGACAAGCCATCAGTGTCATACACTGGGCCTGAATCATTCATATGAAGTTCCTGCATGTTGGCCATAAGCATCACAGCTGCATTTGCTTCCAGATCTTCCATGTCATCATCATTGTATGCATTTACCATGAAGTTGTTCTCCTGCTCAGTGAAATGTCCTTCCTTTTCATCTTTGAGAGCCATGAGTAATGCTTGCTTGTGAAACTTACTGCCCCGAGTTCTTGGTTTTGGACATGCAGTTGCGATATGACCTTTCTCATTGCAGTTGTAGCACCATACTGCATTCCCAGAGTTAGAGTTCCCAGTTGCAACATTTTCATTCCTTTGCTGAGTAACACCAGAGTTGTTTCTGAACCCTCCATTGTTGTTGAATCTTTGTTCATTTCTAGAATTTCCTGAATAACCACCTGATCGTCCATTATATCGATTCTGTATCTCAACCCTTCCATCTTGATTGACAGCTTGATTCCTAGTGTTTGATGAAGAACGAAGACAGTTGTTAGTCTTGTTTGAGAATTTGCTGAAGCCACGAGCAAGTCCTTGATTCAACGTATTGAAGTCATCATCTTCATCGTCATTAGAGTTAGAGTAGTGCATCGACTCACTGTTTTCATAGGGAACTAGTTGATTAAATTGCTGAGCAGAATCATATGGGATCATCTGATTTGGAGTTGTAGGTTATGGGTAGCTAAAGTAATTCTGTTCTTGAACATAAGCATGATTTGACATTGGAGGTGGAGTATACTGAGATTGAGCTACGAGTGCAAAAGAATTAGGTGTTGGTGGTGGTATGTAACCTCCTCGAAGAGCATGATCTTTCTCCACTTCAGGTTCATGGTGTTTCAGAAAATCATACAACAAGCCATACGGTGCATCATGATGATTTTTGGTTTGATGAATGAATGTCACATACTTTTGCCAATCCGGACCAAGACTACCAACAAATTTGGAGTTTACTGCGATCCTTGGTACAGTAATTTTGTGTCTTTCCAAATCATTTACCACATTAGTGAAACGATGATAGTAGGATTCAAGTGACTCCCCTGGTTCAATTGAGATGTTAGTGTATTCCATGTAGAGTTTGGATTCCATATCATCTTTGTTCAACTGAGTGCCTTCCATTAGGAGATGAACATGTTCCCACATTGCTTTAGCCGTTTTCTGTGCATCAACACTTCGATAAATTGGATTAGGTATTCCTTGAAGTATGTAGGCCATGGCATACTCATCAGCTTCATGATGTAGTTTCTGCTCTTCAGTTAGTAGAGAATCTGGAAGTGGTTTCTCTACTGGAGCCCGAGGAGGATCAGCAGATGGATCTCCTCCTTCAAGTCTAGTTGGCCACTCAAATGGTCCTTCAAGTATCACTTGTTTCAAGAATTTCCCATGGGGTTTCTTAAGTTCAAGGAATCGTAAGAATCGACTTGACCACTGAACATAGTTCCCAGGTGTTAGCATTGGAGGTGTTTCAAGTGATCCTGCCTCGTGTCTGGATTGTTGAGTAGTAATAACTTCACCCATTCTATCAAACCAGTGAGGTTGTCTGGACAAATTCTGAGTAGGTTGTTGTGACATTTGATATGGTTGTTGTTGAGGAATGATTTGATGTTGTTGCATCATGAGATATTGTTGTTTTGGCTGAAACGGGTGTTGCTGAAAATGTGACTGTGATTATTGTTGATACGGTTGTTGCTGATGGTACTGCTGTGGCTGATACTACTGATGTTGCTGTTGCTGATGATGAGAGAAGTAGTAATTAGGTGGCTGAGACATCTTATAATACTTGTGTAATGTTGGATCTTGTAGAAGATTGAAATGTACGTTCCTTTGGTTAAGTTAGAAGAATCTTACGCGTAACAATAACTTATGCGTAGACTTAAAGTTATGCGTAGAAAGGTGATGTTATGCGTAAACACAAGGTTTATGCATAAGATTTCCCTTTTTACGCGTAAGATTAAATCTTTTGCGTAAAGCAAGTTTTGCGTAAGGTAAAAACCAAACAAATCTTTCAAACTTGTCCAAGCTTGAAAGATATCCTTAGTCGAAGTATTCCACTAACTTGTCCAAGCTAGGGAAGTACTGAGTCACCTTTGCTGGAAGAGAAGACCTTAGAAGAAACTTTTGCGTAGATTTCAGTAACTTACGCGTAAGAAAATCTTATGCGTAAGAAATGACTTCTGCATAGATCTTTGGCGTAGAAAAGAACTTCAGCGTAAAACTTAGGCGTAGGATCCTCTCTTACGCGTAGAAATGGGGTTTTTCACCAAAACTCATGCGTAGACAGTTAACTTCTGCGTAGGGAGACCAAATAGTACTGTTGACAGCTTTCAGATTGTACTGTTCCACTAATCTTATGCGTAGAGTGACCAGAAACAAGTAAAAAACACTACTTTTTGAAGAAAATTGCTTAGAAATGAGTTTCTTTTGATCAAATAACTTCCCCAACACTTAGAAAACACTAAATATGAAAGTTTTAGGTACCAAAGACTAGTTTTTTAATATCAAAGAAGCTACCAAACTTAAGAAACAAAGAGAAAAAGTACTTAAAAACTATAAAAGATCAAAACTTTATGCAAAATCTAAGCTTCTAATCACTATATCAACCTTGAAACTTGTCCAAGCTTCAAGATTAAGTGAAAGAAACAAAGAAAAAGCAAAAATATAGAGAAAAACACACCTAAACCCCACGTTAACCAAATAAACAACACTTCAATCTCTATTAGGCGAATGATACCACTTGTTAGGTGCCCATATTGATATCACACAAGTAAAGAATGAGATAGATATAAGGATTGGTTGATCACAAGATATGAGAGAATTATAAAAGCAATAGTTTCATTAGAATATCAAAATAACCAACAAAGTTTAAGGCATCATAAGCCTTGTATTTATAGGAGGGAAGCTAGGGCAACATTCCCTAGTCCCTTTCATCTCTAATGTGGGCTTTACTAAAGCCTTTTGGGCCTTAAGGCCTTACATGTTATCATAGACTTAATAAAATAACTAACAAAGCAACCTATTACAAAATGTAATGACCGAGACTTGACTAAATACTAAAGTATGTTTCCAACACCCCCCCCCCCCCAAGAAAAACGAAGCACGAAGACTCTCCATACTCTTCAAAACAGTTTCAGTCACTTTAAAGATAGAAAAATAATAAATCCCGAGATTTCCTAACACCGATTTTATTAACGTCAGACGACCACCAATAGAAAGGAGATTAGCCTTCCATGAAGACAACTTGTCATGAAACCGATCTATTAAAGTTTTCCAGTTTGCCGTATGATTCATATTAGAACCGATAGGTAACCCGAGATAAACAAACGGGAAGGTGCCTGCTGCACATCCTGTTCTACTAGCCATACCATTCACCTCGTCTAAAGAAACGCCAACACCATAAACATTAGATTTATTAATATTTATTTTTAGACCAGATGCCAAGTAGAAAACCTGTAAGACACGAATAATATTATCCATATCTTGAGAACTCCATTCCGTGGTAATTCCAACATCATCGGCATAGAATAAATGAGACAGATGCACGGCAGAAACATCGAACTTTATACCTCGAATCAAACCAGAACTAACCGCATCGGATAAAGCAATATGAATCCCTTCCATCACAAACAAAAACAAGAACGGAGAAAGCGGATCACCTTGTCTTAGGCCGCGTTTAAGCGAAAATTCAAAAGTTGGACTACCATTAATTAAAATGGAAGTCCTAGCCGACTCTAAACATGTTTTAATCCATACCCGCCACTTCAGTCCAAATCCAAGATTGTTTAACATGAAATCCAAGTATTTCCAACTTACAGAATCATAGGCCTTTTCAAAATCAACTTTAAAAATTAGCATCTTCTTGTGCCGCTTTTTGTACCAATCAATCACCTCACTATGCATAAGCGGACCGTCTAAAATTTGACAACCCGAAATGAAAGCGGATTGCTCATGACTAACAAGTTTTCCAACAACCTTAGATAATCTATTTGCTAAAATTTTAGCAATGATCTTATAATGAATACCAATGAGGGAGATAGGCCGAAAATCATGAATATGAATTGGATTACTTACTTTCGGAAGAAGAGTAATAAAAGCCGAATTGGAACCCAACGGCATCTTGCCAGTTTCAAAAAAAGAAGACACAAACCCATAAATATCCATCTTGATACTCTCCCAGTACCTCTTAACAAAAGCAAACGAAAATCCATCGGGACCGGGAGCTTTATCGCTAACACAATCCCATACTGCTACCTTGATTTCATCCATAGAAATGACACCTTCTAACTGGATCCGATCCTCATAATTAAGGACTGAAGAGACTCCTACCGGGCTAAAAGCAACCAATGACTCATTTGCTTGAAATTTCTCCTTGTAAAAATTAAGAAACACCTCTTTAACCTGATGAGGCTCCGATATCCAATTCCCCTCGTGCAAAATTCCTTGAATAGACTGAGACCTTCTCTTTTGTTTCACCAAATCGTGGAAGAATTTAGTGTTTTCATCACCCTCAATGTCCCATTTGATACGCGCCTTTTGAACCGTATCCATAGCCTCAAAATTCTCTAAATCCGAAACTTCCTAGAGAATCTTAGATCTTTCCTCGTGGTCGTCCAAAGAAGCAATACCCACCTCAATCTTCTCCTCTATACCTTTTATTTGCATCGCTAGCTCCTGTTTTCTCAAACATTCACGACTTTTATTTTGAACACGCCACTGTTTAATCTTTAACTTCAAACGTCTCAACTTATCATGAAACATCATTTTGTTGCCATCACTATTCTGACCAAGAATAGCCAATTCCGATTTAATAAGGTCATCAAAATCCGGACAAAGAAACAAAGAATGATAAATCTTAAATGGAATCGGGCCAAAATCAGACTTATTGCAATGAAAGAGAATCGGTATGTGATCTGACCACAATCTATCAAGGGCTGTGACTTGGTAATATGGCAAAACATCTAGCACATCCTCCGAAAACAAAAACCTATCCAATTTACTAAGTTTATGAATATCTGTCTTTTTATTTTAGCCTTATACCATCTCTTAAAACTTGAAATGAGAAAATTTGATCATGTTACTAACATAAAATTAGTAGACTTATTACATTAAAAGTATACACTTTACAATACATGCTCATAGCCTCATACACCTTCAAAATTGAGAAAACAAGAATTTTATTGCCCGCGCATTGTGATGGGATTAAGATATGTTCAAACTAGCTTATTTGGTCATATTATGTGTTTATTTGAATTTATTATTTATACAAACTCACAAGCTTTGCTAATGCTAATCTAAGATCACGAAACTTATTTAACAAACTCGTAATAAGTCGAAAAAGCAAGTTATAAGCTTAGAGAATAATCCAATTAAATAAGATAATTTAAAGGGCAAATGACACAAAAAGGCATTAAACTTATGGTCCATTTTCAATCAAGGTACTCTTCTTTTTTTTCTTCCATAAAAAGGCGCCCAATAAATTTTTTCAGCCGATTTTAGGTTTTTTACTAACTTTCGTTAACCCACTTCGTTAGTAAATTACATGTTTGGTCCTTGAATTTGTATAATCATTTCATGTTTGGTCCTTAAAATTTTTTTTTCTAAAATTTTTTTTTCGAAAATATTTTTTTTCTAAAATATAGTTTTTGAAAATATATTTTTTTGAATTTTTTTCTATACCCTTTTTTTCAATTTTTTTTTCTAATTTTTTTTTGAAAAATAAAATCTAGAAAAAAGAAATTCGAAAAAAAGGTTTTTGAAAAGAAATTCAAAAAAAAATCAGGAAAAAAGTTTTTTTTGATTTTTTTTCAAAAACATTTTTTTCTAAATTTTATTTTTCGAAAATATGTTTTCGAAAAAAAATTTAGAAAAAAAATCGAAAAAAAGGGTTCAAAAAAAATTTTTGAAAAAAAAAATTTCAAAAAAATATCTTCGGTAAAAAAGGTTTCCAAAAAAAATCGAAAAAGAAATTTTGAAAACGGGCCATAAGTTTAGTGCCTTTTTGTGACATTTGCCCTTATTTAAATAACCTCTGAATAGTAATTTAATATAAAAAAATAACTTATATAAATAAAGTAGCTCTAGTTAATTTGTGCAAAAATAAAAGAGTAAAAATGAAAAATTAAAATAAATAGTAAATTTGTTTGGATTATTGATAATAAAGTAGATTACGCTCTTAAATGCATGCCCATAAACAAGGAGGGGTCCCAAGGATCACGTGCTCCCCTAGCGTAAAAAATTGTAGTGTAAATTTTTTAGAATATCAGGATTTTTTCGTAATTTGCTTCACTAAGAACCAATTTATAGTGTAGTTTCAAAAAATTATTAAAGTGTACCCCTCGAGCAAAATTTTCTATGTATAAAAAATTTAAATATGTGTATGAATTATTGGAGTTCGAATATCAAATATGCTTATGCTATATAAGCATATCCGACATGAGAGCCCAACAACACAATACTAATATTAATTTGACAATGTATATAATATAGACTATATAAGTAAGCAATATATGTCTTCTTTGATCTATGTGGGATAACAAGCTTCAAACAATTTCTCATAATAGTCACCATACGATTGTTATAGCAAGAGACATTACATCTTTATATCAATAATCAAATATTAATTATCTTCTATCACATGTTAAAATTTCACGTATGTTGGGTTTTACGGAAATATTACGGATAAAAATACACTACAAGAAAAAAGTCATTTACCGACATTCTTAGCGACATATTTTATGATTGCGACTTTAGGTGATGGGTCGCTGTAAAAGAGTCGCAAATTTTTTGCGACTCGTGACATGTGTCGCTAAAAAGAGCGACTAGTATAACGACTTCATAAAATAAGTCGCTATAAATTTGCGACTTCAGTATTTCTTGTCGCTATTTGCATCGCTGTTTCAAAGAGATGTTGCCATCTAAGTCGCTTAACGCGACGCTATTTTTGTAAAAGTCTCTATTTAAGTCGCTAATTAAGTCGCTATATAGTATTGTGTTTGCATACTGAAACAAAATCTGAAATATTATACCAAAAAGTGAAACAATTTTTAGTTCACGTACTTATATGATACATTAGAGAAACTACGTTTCATATGCAGCTCTGTTAGCATGTTCCGGTATGAACTTTCCCCTATGGCCAATCAATGGTATGAGTTAAACATTCAGCTAGAGGTGGGAATGCCAACATTTTATGAAATGGCATTAAATTTATGGTCCGTTTTCAATCAGGGTACTATTCTTTTTTTCTTGCATAAAAAGGCGTCCAACAAAATTTTCAGCCGATTTATGTTTTCTACTAATTTTCGTTAGTGAATTACATGTTTGGTCCTTGATTTTTTTTTCTTTTGAAAATTTTTTTCAATAACTTTTTTTTATATTTTTTTAATTGTTTTTTTTTGGAAAAAAAAAGTTTAGAAATTTTTTCTTTTGAAAAGATAAAGTTTTTGGAAAAAAAAATAAAAAAAATAGAAAAAAAATAAGAAACTGTTTTTTTTTTTAATTTTTTTTTTCAAAAAACAAAAACTTTTTTCTTTTTCTTTCTTTTTTTTTTTTTTTTTTTTTTTTTTTTCTTTTTTTTTTTTTTTTTTTGAAAAAAGAAAATTCAATGACCAAACATGTAATTCACTAACGAAGTGGGTTAACGAAAATATGTCAAAAACCTAAATCGGCTAAAAAATTTTGTTAGGCGCCTTTTTATGCAAGAAAAAAATAAGAATACCCTGATTCAATGACCAAACATGTAATGATTATACGAATTCAAGGACCAAACATGTAATTCACTAACGAAGTGGGTTAACGAAAGTATGTAAAAAACCTAAATCGGCTGAAAATTTTTGTTAGGCGTCTTTTTATGCAAGAAAAAAATAAGAATACCCTGATTGTAAACGGACCCTAAGTTTAGTGCCATTTGCCCTTTTATGAAATGGGTCAATTAATTGGTGTTTTGGAAAAAAAAATATATAAATGAAACTACATAAGCTATTCACTTGGTTTCAAAGGCAAAAGGCATCATCAGTTGATCGAGTTGTATTGACCCAACCTCAGTGTTTAACGAATATGTGTGAGTGTATGACATGCAGTGGCAAAGCTAGAAAATTTTGAGTGGGGAGTCAGGATTTGATTTTTTTTTTTTTTCTAATGCTATTTTTCGGGTAATATGTTCGGCTCGGTGATTCGATTAGGGTCGGGTCAAAAATTAAATACTATTATTATTAAAAAAAAGTTTCAATCACTAAAAAAGTAAACACTTGTCCAAGACAACTAAACATTAAAAAGGAGACAAACGGTTGGTACCTGGTTCGATTCATTGAAGAAATTAGAGTTCAGCCTTTCGACCTTTAACATAGGCAACAATAAGCCTTGTGTGTTGTTGGAGAATACTCTAACCAATTAGGGAACATACCAAACCAAGCAAATTTAAATCGAAGAAGATTATTCTTTGGACCTCTAGGCTTATACTCTTCAAGCTTAGGTTGATACACTCTTAATTTCTACAATTCTACTAAATCCCTAATTTATACTAAATCCCTAAATAAAAGACAAGTAGATAATAGATTTAAAGACAATAAACTTGACCAGAAGGGCCGCTGAGGTGGTGGTCGGCCGTCGGCGGTGGTCAGTGGTGGCCGACGAGACTGCAGGAGTGAGGAGCCAGGAGGCAGGAAGGAGGGACTGTGGGAGGAGATGAGGGTCGATTGTGGGAGGGTTTGTAAGTTTTTTTTTTTTTTTTTTTTTTTTTTTTTTTTTTTTTTTTTTTAATGGGCTAAGTAAATAAGTAATGGATTTTAGTTTGGGTAGATGGGTTTATGTAAAATGTAATGGATCAAAATTTTATTGCTTAATGTATACAAAAATTTTCACAATTAAAATGGGGGTCGAAACCGAATATACCGAAATTTTTCAACACGAAAACTATATACCCCTATATCGCAAAAAAAATTTCGGGGGGTCGGGCGCCCCTCCCCGCCCCTACATAGCTACGCCTCTGATGACATGGACGCCCTACATGGGAGCATTGCTATGATGTGGTGATAATATTTTTTGATCTGAAAATTTTTAATTTTATATATGTCATTCACAATAAAACTTTGATACAGGTACTAAAAAGAAGTTAGATGCACAATCGAATTTTTGATGCACAAAGTGTCGATTTACAAAATTTTAATGTGTAAACGACGTTTTTTCTCAAATTTTTTCATCACAACTATACGCTTCTAAAAAAACTTTCTTTTACAACTTTTTATTATCCAACAATGCCCCTAGTCTTAGAGAATTTTTTTTTTTGAGAATTTCGTAAGATTTTTTTTTCAAAAATTATTTTTACGCTTCTCACGAATATTTGTCTTTTTATTTTAACCCTACACGATACTCATAAAACTTCAAAAGAGAATCCGATCATGTTACTAACATAAAACTAGAACGCCTAATACATTAAGAGCATACACTTTAATTCTTCAATACATGCTCATAAACCTTGATATTTGAGAAAATTTACACTCTTGAATACATGCACACAATTCTTCAAAATAAAAAAATCTAAGTGATGTATAAAAAATTAAATACATCTATGTATGCATGACATGCTTGCATATGCTATCCCGGCATATTGATCATGTTAGTCCAACAACACAATGTTAATACTAATTTGACAATCCGTATACATGAGAGTATATAAGTAAGCGATATATGTGTTCTTTGATCTATGTGGGATAGTAAACATAAAACAATTTCTCATATCAATCACAATACGATTGTTCTAGCAAGAGAAGTAATTACATCTTTATATTCGTAATCAAATATTAATTATCTTCTACCACATGTTAAAATTTCACGTATTTGTTGGGTTTTACGGAAATGTTCCCGGTAAAAAAGGTTTAAGATATTTTCAAGGTTGTGGTTGTTGTTGTTAGTTATATAGTTGATCTTGAATATGATGTTTTAGATTAATTATTGATCTCAAATATGAATATGTAGCTCCAGTTTGATGTGGTGATAATATATGATTTGATGAGAGTTGGATTCATTAGTTTTGTTTGTTGTTGTCTCGTTTAAGTTACGGCTTACTTGTGTTTGGTTCATGATTTTGTTTCTCCGTGAGGTATTTGGTAGAGTGGTCTTCCAACGGTGATATGGAAACTTGACATTGGATGTGTGTTTAAGATGATGAAATAGTTTGCTATAAGTTGCATTGTGGTGTTGTGTGTATTGAACCATGATTTTTTATATTGACTATGGCTGTTGCAATTTGGCATTTGGTGTGTCTTTATCCTTACTAGAAACAGTAAGGAACACTAATAGTTTACAATATATATTTAAAGCTTTGTGCAATTGATCTAATACGCTCAAGGTTTTTGCAACCTTATAATCAGTCATTGGATCGAGAGCCTTTAAGAATATATGATTTGAGGCCATGGTATGTAACATGCCGAACTTGAGAATTGGATCCTGAATCGTGCCTGGTCGTCTGTAATTCCTTGTAGAAAAAATTATCTCAGTTTCCCTTAATTTGACCCGACTCTTATATTGGACCCCGGTTTTGCGCACCACTTTTGTTCAACTATTACTAAAAATCGAGAAATGAAATGTTTTTTGTGGATCAAAATTGGAGGTAAGATAAAAATCGTGAAATGAAATGTTTTTTTGTGGATAATTGGAGGTAAGATACTAGGTGGTTATGTTGTTATGTTCATTTCTTATGTTTAACTACCTCATCCCGATCACAAGGAGAGGTTCACTATGATGGGGGTGGGGGGTTTGGTTTACAAGACATAGAGGTGGCAATGCCAACATTTTATGAAATGAGTCAATTAATTGGTATGATGAAAAAAAGAAATAATAAAAAAAATAAAAAATAAAATAAAAACTACATAAGCTTACTTGGTTTCAAAGACAAATATTTGCTTGAAACTGCTATGGGGACTGTTTGGTACGCAACTTTTATAGAGCTGTAAGCTTTTTATTACAAAAATAATCTCCTACAAAACAAGTAGCTCCGTTTGGATGCATCAACTTTAAGCTTTTATTTTAAACAAGTAGCTCCAAAATGAAAAGCTGATGCATGAAGCTTTTAAAAAAAAATTGGAGCTGTTAAAATATAAAATAACTGCTAACAGCTTCTAATTACATTTAACAGCTATATTACCAAACACTTTTATTGAAAAAAAAGATACAGCTTGTAGCTCATGTCAATAGCTTTGCAGTTTACAGCTTACAGCTTACAGTTTACAGCTTACAGCATACAGCTTACAGCTAGTTTTGCCAAACATACCCATGATGTGTGAGTGTGTGACTTGGAGGGCCTACACGGTAGCTGTGCATTTTATTTGGAAGTCATATGTGATTGCGCAATATTTTAATTCACAAATTTTTAAATTTTATATATGTTATTCACAATGAAATTTCGATTTAGATACTAAAAATAGTTGGATGCATAAACGAATTTTTTATGCACAAAATGTCAATTTACAAAATTTTAATACGCAAACGTTTTTTTCGCAAATTTTTTTTTATCCACGAATGCATCTTATAAATTTTTTCGAAACTATTGTTTTTTAGGGTAAATTAAAAATTTGGTCCCTAAAGTAACACGAATGCGCAAGGATCACATCGAGACGATTTTTGTTGCAAAAAAAAAAAAAAAAAAAAAAAAAAAAAAAAAAAAAAAAACAGTAATATTTCATATTTTTGCAAAAAAGCTGCCGAGAGCGACTTTTTGCCAACTTTCGTTAGTTCTCTCGTTAAGTCAAGGTAAATGAATAATATACCCTCGTCTTCTTCCTCATTTGAATTTTTTTTTGAATTTATATTTAATTTTAATACAATAAGAAGAACATCAAGAACAACAACCCATAAATGCATAAATGCAAACAAAGTTAACACCACCACCTTCTTCCACCACCATCACTCATGTCCTATACTTCTACTAATACACGAATTTATAATAAATTCAACTGAACACAGTGAACCCAAATAACCACCACCATATCGCCACCATCACAATCATCAATCTACCACCAAACTACCACCATCACCATCATCATCATTCTTTCCCGTCACTGTCTACCATTAATAATAATGGACAACGTTCCATGTTAAATAATTGTTGTAGCATGCGCTGTATGGACTAGTAACAAAATTTCAAGTTTCTCTATGTTTAATAAAATTTACTTCCTTCATAAATGTCGAGAAAATTCTGCATCACTAATTATTTTATTTTTATTAATTTTAACATCATCGGTACTAGGGAAGTGATATTGACCCGGAGCTTTTTACGAATATGTTTACAATAGATATACTTAAATAAATTATGTGTATGAATTATTAGACCATCTAGACATGTGTATGATAGTCCAACAATACAATACTAATTCTAATTTGACAATTGGTATTGATCTATGTGGGATGCAAACTTGAAACAATTTGTAATATATGAGACAGAACACAAAAGGTACCACACTACTAAAAGTAAAACCATTACTTATGAATATTTGTCTTTTTATAATCCTACACGATACTCCTAAAACTTCAAATGAGAATTTGATCATGTTACTAACATAAAACTAGAACACCTAATACATGCTCATAAACCTTGAAATTTGAGAAAAATTACACTCTTGAATATGCTCATAATTCTTCAAAATAAGAAAATGTAAGTGGTGTATAAAAAATTAAATACGTGTAAGAATTACTTGTAAGTGGTGTATAAAAAATTAAATACGTATAAAAAATGTAAGTGGTATATTAAACATGTCAGTCCAACAACACAATACTAATACCAATTTGAAAATATGTACACATGAGAGTATATAAGTAAGCAATATATTTGTTCTTTGATCTATGTGGGATAGCAAACTTGAAGCAATTTCTTGTAACAGTCACCATACGATTGTTCAAGCAAGAGACATTACTTGTTTATATCCGTAATCAAATATTAATTATCTTCAACCACGTGTTAAAATTTCACGTATTTGTTGGGTTTTACAGAAATGTTTCAGGTAAAAAAGGTTTACGAGATTTTCAAGGTTGTTATTGTTGTTGTTAGTGTTAGTTATATACTTGATCTTGAATATGATGTTTTAGTTTATTTATTGATCTCAAATATGAATATGTAGTTCATAAGTTTGATGTAGCGATAATATGTGATTTGACGAGAGTTGGATTCATGAGTTTTGTTTGTTGTTGTCTCGTTTAAGTTACGGCTTACTTGTGTTTGGTTCATGATTTTGTTTCTCCGTGGGGTATTTGGTAGAGCGTCTTCAGAGGGTGATATGGAACCTTGACATTGGATGTGTGTTTAAGATGATGAAATAGTTTGGTTGTTGAGTATTGCTTATTTCTTTGTTGTAAGGTCATTGTGGTGTCGTGTGTATTCAACCACGATTTTTGATACTGACTATGGCTATTACAGTTTGCCAATTTGGCATTTGGTGTGTTTTTACTTTTTATCCTTCCTTACTAGAAATAGAAACAGTAAGGAACACGGATAGTTTACAATATATATTTAAAGCTTTGTGCAATTGATTTAACACACTCAAGGTTTCTGCAACATTAGAATCAGTCGTTGGATCGAGAGCCTGAAAGAATAATGATTTGAGGCCATGGGCTATAACATGCTGAACTTGGGAATTGGATCTTGAAACGTGCCTGGTCATCTGTAATTCTTTGTAGAAAAAATAAGCTCGGTTTCCCTTAATTTGACCCGACTCTTATATTAGACCCCAGTTTTGTGCACCACATTTGTACAACTATTACTAAAAATCGAGAAATGAAATGTTTTTTGTGGATCAAAATTGGCTGTAAAATACTAGGTGGTTCTGTTATTATGGGAAAACTTGACAATCCATACACATAAGAGTATATAACAGTAACACAATACTAATACTAACTTGACAATCCATACACATAAGAGTATATAACTAAGCAAGAGACATTATTTCTTTATATCCGTAATCAAATATTAATTATCTTCTACCACGTGTTTATATTTTGCATTTCCTTTGTGTATAAATTCTACGAGTACACAGGCTTTTATAATTTGTTAGGTCCTTAGAACAGAAATATCTCTTTTGGTTGGTAGTTAAGTGAAACATCTCCCACTCAATGTAATATCACGAGGTGGATCACTCGCGCGTTGCCGCGGGATGTTTTACCAAAGTAGTCAGTGCACTTAACGACCGTTAGTTATAAGGACTAAATTTGCAATGAACCTGTAAGACGAAGGACCAATTGCAGGCGGAATTTAAAAAAAAAATCAAAGTTAATGGTCGTTACTACTTAACGGCCGTCAAGTACTTAACGACCGTTAGTTACTGTAGATAAGGACCAAATTTGCAATGAACCTGTATTACGAAGGACCAATTGCAGGCAAAATTTAAAAAAAATAAAATAAAAATCAAAGTTAACAGTCGTTACTACTTAACGGCCGTTAAGTACTTAACGACCATTAGTTACTGTAAATTTCACTATTTGGATGTGAGTGTAGCGCACTGTAGCACTATAGTGACTTAACGGGGACTTAACGGGAGTTGTTTGGCTTTAAAGATTCCTTGTAAATGTTATTTATAGTAATAATATTTGGTGGTCTATATGTCTCTAGAAACTCGATTCTTAAACCACTCTTCTTTTTCATATATTCTTGCCTTCAAGCGTAGCTTCTGGACCTTTCATTATATGTTTTTTTCTTCTTCTTATAACTAAAAATATCTTTAGCCACATATCGAGTTATTGAAATGGTAAATGAAAAAGGATCGTCTTATACTACTCATTGAAAAAATTTGATAATGTTACTAACATAAAACTATTACATTAAAAGTATCACTTTACAACACATGCTTATAAACCTTGAAAATTGAGAAAAAAAAATTACGCTCTTAAATACATGCTCATAATTATTTAAATTAAGAAAATTTAAGTGATGTATAAAAATTTAAATACGTGTATGAATTATTGAGCAAATAAATAGAAACATGCTTGCCTAGCATGTCGCAAGCATGTCCAACATGTTTGTCCAACAACATATAATACTTATATTAATTTGCCAATACGTACTCATAAGAGTATATAAGTAAGCAATATATGTGTTCTTTGATCTATGTGGGATAGCAAACTTGAAACAATTTCTCATAACATTCACCACATGATTGTTCTAGCAAGAGACATTACATCTTTATATTCTTAATCAAATATTAATTATCTTATGCCACGTGTTAAAATTTCACCTATTTGTTGGATTTTATGGAAATGTTCCGGGTAAAAAACGTTTATGAGATTTTCAAGGTGGTTGTTGTTAGTGTTAGTTATATACTTGGTCTTGAATATGATGTTTTAGTTTATTTATTGATCTCAAATATGAATATGTAGTTCCTAAGTTTGATGTGGTGATAAAGTGTAATTTGATGAGAGTTGAATTCATGATTTTTGTTTGATGTTGTCTCGTTTAAGTTACGGCTTTCTTGTGTTTAGTTCATGATTTTGTTTCTCCACGGGGTATTTGGTAGAGCGGTCTTCAAAGGGTGATATGGAAACTTGACATTGGATGTGTGGTTAAGATCATGAAATAGTTTGGTTGTTGAGTATTGGTTATTTCATGATCTTTGATACTGACTACTGCTATTGCAATTTGGCATTTGGTGTGTTTTTATACTTACTAGAAACAGTAAGGAACACTGATAGTTTACAATATATATTTAAAGCTTTGTGCAATTGATCTAATACACTCAAGGTTTTTGCAACACTAGAATCAGTCGTTGGATCGAGAGCATGTAAGAAAAATGATTTGAGGCCATGGGCTGTAACATGCTGAACTTGGGAATTGGACTTGAATCATGCCTGACTCTTATATTGGACCCCGGCCAGTTTTGTGCACCACTTTTGTACAACTATTACTAAAAATTGTGAAATGAAATGTTTTTTGTGGATCAAAATTAGGTGTAAGATACTTGGTGGTTCTGTTGTTATGTTCAATTCTTATGTTTAATTGTTTAAGTATCGATTTAAGGGAAGTCAGTATGTTGCATAGTTGGGGTAATGCATATCCCTAATCAAATATAATTATCTTCTACCACATGTTATTATTTCACGTATTTGTTGGATTTTTTAACCCCACACCCTACTCATAAAACTTCAAATAAGAAAATTTAAGTGCTATTAAAAAACTTAGAGACATGTATGAATTGTCTGACTGTGGAAGTCAGATATGCTAAAATTCTAGCATATGTGACATTACAGTCCAACAACACATACTAAGACTAATTTATCAATTGATACACATGAGAGTATATAAGTAAGCAATATTTGTATTCTTTGATCTATGTGGGATAGCAATCTTAAAAACAATTTCTCATAACAGTCAACATATGATTGTTCTAGCAAGAGACATTACATCTTTATATCCGTAATCAATATTAATCATCATCTACCACGTCTAAAAATTCACGTATTTGTTGGATTTTACGGAAATGTTCCATGTAAAAAAGGTTTATGAGATTTTCAAGGTGGTGGTTGTTGTTGTTAGTGTTAGTTATATACTTGATCTTAAAGATCAAACAACTGTCTTACTCTTTTAAGATGGTCATGTACTCATGGGATTAATATGCAAGTATATCCAATTTAATGAAACAAAACACGACAAAACAATGTAGTTGGTCCATTGATCTATGTCAAATTGGATTCTAATGGCTGTAAGTGTAATTGATAAGCGTTTTTAACCAAATGGTTTATACATTTCATACAGAAAAGTGTTAATGTATTGAAAACAAATTTCAGGTTCGCCAGACGAGACTTGTAGCCGAAAAGAACCAAACCCAATGAAACTCCATAGATTCTTGTTTGAGCACTTTACTTACATATCGTCCTACTATTCAGCAACATCATATTTACAGTTTGGAACAAGTCGAATCACCAAAAGAAACATAGACATCAAGCTCCTAACCTCCTTTAGGATCGTGCTAATTGCTTGATCAACTGTATGAACTCCATTGTTGTTTTAACACACTCAATAGCAATGCACAATCTTAGGAGTTAGGAGTAGATCAATCGAAAAAGATGCTGAAGGGGATGCTCAGGCACCTGTAGGAGTTCCGTTACCCGACATGGCATTACCACCATCTTTCGACAGTGATAATCCTGCCTACTGATTCCTGTTCCTTGAACCAACTTCACAGTTTGCAGCTCGACCTGTGCTCGATACTCACGGATGGGACCATGATTGTTGTTATGACGGGGTCAACCTCGAACAAACTACATAAGCTATTTACTTGGTTTCAAAGGCAAAACTATATATATATGTATGTATGTATAAAACATTAGTGCTTTATATTTTTGCAAAAAAAAGCTACCGATAGCGACTTTTTGCTGACTTTCATTAATTCTCTCGTTAAGTCAAGGTAAATGACTAATATACCCTTGTCTTCTTCCTCATTTGAATGTTTTTGAATTTATATTTAATTTTAGTACAACAAGAAGAACATAAAGAACAAAAACCCAGAAATGCAGAAATGCAAACAAAGTTAACACCGCCACCCTCTCCTACCACCATCACTCATATCGTATACTTCTACTAATACACGAATTTATAATAAATTCAACCGAACACATTGAACCCAAATAACCACCACCATATCGCCGCCATCACAATCATCAATCTACCACCAAACCGCCACCACCACCACCACCACCACCATCATTCTTTCCCGTCACCGTCTACCATTAATAATAATGGACAACGTTCCATGTTATATAATTGTTGTAGCATGCGTTGTATGGACTATAACTGTAAGTTTTATAGACGATAAAATAATAGATGTGTGTTAGGATCGAACTCGAGATCACGGGATTGCACACTTTACATATGAAAAGTAAATGAATAATAATTATATATAAATGTTATATTAATTATTAAAACATAAACACTTAACGATCGTTAACATTTAACGGAGAAGGCTAACGACCGTTAGACGAATAAAAGGAAAGAATCTATAGATGAAAATTGAAATGTCAAGAAGACTCTAGAAACCCCTTGTGGGTTGCATGGGCCGATCGGCCAAGGGGAGGAATCCACCTCCTTTGTGTCTTGAGCTCCAAGTTTTCTTCCCTATATAAACACACAAGGATTATTTGTTTCTCACAACTTCTACACATAATCTTGTGTGTGTTTTTCTCTCCTCTTCTCCTTGATTAAAGTTTGAGGGAGTCGAAACTTTGTATTCTTTGCATAAACGTTTACTTGAAGTAGCACGTGTGTACAAGAACGCGATTCAAACACACTATTGTTTGATTCTTGAATAAAATTCTTATAATCCATATAAACCTTAATTAGAGTTCTTGAGTTGAAGATTTGCATCATTTGATTCTTGTTCGGGCTAGAATCACTACGGTACGTTTACTATTTATATTTGATTAATTAATTACATATTATATAATTACTTCCGCTATGCTTACTCGATGTTATTGGTTTATTTATATGCATGTCATGATTATATAATTCCAACAATAACAACATTTCAAGTTTCTCCATGTTTAATAAAATTTACTTCCTTTTCATAAAATGTCGAGAAAATTCTGCATCACTAATTATTTTATTTTTATTAATTTTAACATCATCGGTACTAGGGAAGTGATATTGACCCGGAGCTTTTTACGAATATGTTTACAATAGATGCTTAAAATAATTATGTGTATGAATTATTAGACCATCTAGACATGTGTATGGTAGTCCAACAACAAAATACTTATTCTAATTTGACAATAGGTACACATGAGAGTATATAAGCAAGCAATATATGTGTTCTTTGATCTATGTGGGATAGCAAACTTGAAACAATTTGTAATATATGAGATAGAACACAAAAGGAACCACACTACTAAAAGTAAAATCATTACTTATGAATATTTCTTTAAATCCTACACGATACTCGTAAAACTTCAAATGAGAATTTGATCATGTTACTAACATAAAACTAGAACACCTAATACATGCTCATAAACCTTGAAATTTGAGAAAAGTTACACTCTTGAATATGCTCATAATTCTTCAAAATAAGAAAATCTAAGTGATGTGTAAAAAATTAAATACGTGTAAGAATTACTGAGCTGATGAAGTTCAGCATGCTACACTAGCATATTGAACGTGTCAGTCCAACAACACAATACTGTTACCAATTTGTAAATATGTACACATGATGAGAGTATATAAGTAAGCAATATATGTGTTCTTTGATCTATGTGGGATAGCAAACTTGAAGCAATTTCTCGTAACAGTCACCATACCATTGTTCAAGCAAGAGACATTACTTGTTTATATCCGTAATCAAATATTAATTATCTTTTACCACGTGTTAAAATTTCACGTATTTGTTGGGTTTTACGGAAATGTTCCAGGTAAAAAAGGTTTATGAGATTTTCAAGGTTGTTGTTGTTGTTAGTTATATACTTGATCTTGAATATGATGTGTTAGTTTATTTATTGATCTCAACCATGAATATATAGTTCTTAAGTTTGATGTGGTGATAATATGTGATTTGATGAGAGTTGGATTTATGAGTTTTGTTTGCTGTTGTCTTGTTTAAGTTACGTCTTACTTGTGTTTGGTTCATGATTTTGTTTCTCCGTGGGGTATTTGGTAGAGCGGTCTTCCGAGGGCGAGATGTGTGTTTAAGATGATGAAATACTTTGGTTGTTGAGTAGTGCTTAATTCTTTGTTGTAAGTTGCATTGTGGTGTTGTGTGTATTCAACCATGATCTTTGATACTGACTACTGCTATTGCAATTTGGCATTTGGTGTGTTTTTATACTTACTAGAATCAGTCATTGGATCGAGAGCATGTAAGAATAATGATTTGAGGCCATGGGCTGTAACATGCTGAACTTGAGAATTGGATCTTGAAACGTGCCTAGTCGTCTGTAATTCTTTGTAGAAAAAATAAACTTGGTTTCCCTTTGACCCTACCCTTATAATGGCCCCCAGTTTTGTGCACCACTTTTGTACAACTATTACTAAAAGTTGAGATAATGAAATGTTTTTGTGGATCAAAATTGGCTGTAAGAGTATACACTTTACATATCCGTAATCAAATATTATTATCTTCTACCACGTGTTAAAATTTCACGTATTTGTTGAATATTTTATCCCTACACCATAGTGATAAAACTTCAAATGAGAAAATTTGATCATGCTACTAACATAAAACTAGAACTTATTACATTAAGAGTAAACACTTTACACTTTACAATCACAAACTTTGAAAATTGAGTAAAACTAAGCTCTTAAATACATGCTCATAAACATTGAAATTGAGAAACATTAAGGGTGTCTTTAGTTGAGGGAAAACATCCTTGTTTTCCACAAAACGTTTTGTGAAAAACAAGGAAAACAGAGATCGCGTTCAAATTTGTGTTTTCCAATAAAATTCTCAATAAAACACAAAATTCCTATTTCCAAGTTTAATACACAAAACTAGAAAACACTTTTTTTTCCACCTATTTTCCTTTAAAATACCCCAAATCTGTTTTCGTCCATTTTTATATATTTTCGTCGGTTTTTATCCGTTTTCGTCTGATTTTTAGGTTTTCGTCCAATTTTTTACGTTTTCTTCCGATTTTTACGTTTTCGTCCATTTTTCATGTTTTCGTCCTTTTTTTTACGTTTTTGTCCGTTTATTTACGTTTTCGTCTGTTTTTTACGTATTCGTCCGATGTTTTAAGTTTTTGTCTGTTTTTTTATGTTTTCGTCCCCTTTTTTTACGTTTTTGTTAGTTTTTTTTCTTTTTTTTTTTGTCTAGTTTTTATGTTTTCGTCAGTTTCTTTTACGTTTTCATCTGATTTTTTACGTTTATTTCTTACATTTTCGCCCGTTTTTTACTTTTTGTCCGTTTTTTACGTTTTCGTTCATTTTTAACGTTTTCGTCCGATTTTTTACGTTTACGATCGTTTTTTACGTTTTCGACAGTTTTTTTACGTTTTTAACCGTTTTTTACATTTTTGTTAGATTTTATTACGTTTTCGTCCGTTTTTTATATTTTCGTCAGATTTTTTATGTTTTGTCCTATTTTTTTACGTTTTCGTACATTTTTTAACGTTTTCGTCAGATTTCTAATGTTTTCGTCTGTTTTTTACGTTTTCGTCAGATTTTTTATCTTTTCATCAGATTTTTTACGTTTTCGTCCGTTTTTACGTTTTCGTCTTTATTATGTTTTTATCAGATTTTTTACCTTTTCGTTCATTTTTTAAGTTTTAGTCTGATATTTTACGTATCCGTCTATTATTTTATGTTTTCATCTGTTTTTTTACATTTTCGTCTGTTTTTTACGTTTTTGTCAGACGAAACCTAAAAAAACGTAAATAAAAGAAGAAAACGTACATAAAAAATAAAAACATAAAAAAACAGACGAAGATGTAAAAAACAGACAAAAACGTAAAAAAACAGACGAAGACGTAAAAAAAAGGACAAAAACGTAAAAAAACGGACGAATACGTACGAAAATATTTGAAAACGGACAAATATGTATAAAAATGGACAAAAATGTATGAAAACGGACGAAAACGTATGAAAACGGACGAAAACGTGTGAAAACAAAAGAAAATGTATGAAAACAGACAAAAACAGATAATGACGTATGAAAACGGACAAAAACTTATAAAAACGGACGGAAACGTATAAAAACAGACAAAATCGTAAATAAAGGACGAAAACGTATGAAAACGAACAAAAAATGAAGGAAAACGTATACAAACGGACGAAAACCTATTCAAGTAGACGAAAACGTAAAAAAATGAACGAAAACGTAGAAAAATGGATGAAAACGGACAAAAACGCCTGAAAACAGACAAAAACGTAAAAAAAGGACGAAAACGTATGAAAACGGACAGAAACGTATAAAAATGGTCTAAATCGTATAAAAACAGACGAAAACGGATGAAAACTTATGAAATCGGACGAAAACGTTTGAAAACAGACGAAAACGTAAAAAAATGACTAAAACGTATGAAAACGGACTAAAACGTCTGAAAACGCATATAAACATGTGAAAACAGGCAAAAACGAACGATAACATAATAAAGTGAAAAAAACGTGAATATATATATATATATATATATATATATATATATATATATATATATATATATATTTAAAAAAAAAACTTGATTTAAAATAACGTGATTAAAAAAAAGGCAAAAAAAAAAATCTAAAAAAATGTGATTAAAAAAAAGGAAAAAAAAATGTTAAAAAAAATGAATAAATAAAGACAAAAAGACAAAGAAAAAGGAAAAAAAGAAAAAGAAAACGAAATGGACTTTGGTTTCTATATTAAATCTTAAGTTAATCCCCAAATCAAAATAGATAAATGGTAGGGATTTATCACTCAGTATGCAAAAAAAAACTTGATCCTTAAAATAACTCACATTATTCTCCCACATGTTATTATTTCTCCCACAAGTTATTATTTCACATGTTTGTTGGATTTTTTAACCAAACACCCTACTCAGAAAACTTCAAATTAGAAAATTTAAGTGCTATTAAAAAACAACTTGCTCACATCCTTCTCCCACATGTTATTATTTCACGTATTTGTTGGATTTTTTAACCAAACACCCTACTCAGAAAACTTCAAATTAGAAAATTTAAGTGCTATTAAAAAACAACTTGCTCACATCCTTCTCCCACATGTTATTATTTCACGTATTTGTTGGATTTTTTAACCCAACACCCTACTCATAAAACTTCAAATTAGAAAATTTAAGTGCTATTAAAAAACTTAGAGACATGTATGAATTGTTCGACTGGGTGTATCAAATATGCTATTAAAAAACAACTTGCTCACATCCTTCTCCCACATGTTATTATTTCACGTATTTGTTGGATTTTTTAACCCAACACCCTACTCATAAAACTTCAAATTAGAAAATTTAAGTGCTATTCATAAAACTTCAAATTAGAAAATTTAAGTGCTATTAAAAAACTTAGAGACATGTATGAATTGTTCGACCGGGTGTATCAAATATGCTAGATTACTAGCATACATGACATTACAGTGAAACAACACATACTAATACTAATTTATCAATTGATACACATGAGAGTATATAAGTAAGCAATATTTGTATTCTTTGATCTATGTGGGATAGCAATCTTAAAAACAATTTCTCATAACAGTCACCATATGATTGTTCTAGCAAGAGACATTACATCTTTATATCCGTAATCAAATATTAATCATCATCTACCACGTGTTAAAAATTCACGTATTTGTTGGATTTTACGGAAATCTTCTATGTAGAAAAGGTTTATGAGATTTTCAAGGTGGTGGTTGTTGTTGTTAGTGTTAGTTATATACTTGATCTTAAATATGATCAAACAACTGTCTTACTCTTTTAAGATGGTCATGTACTCATGTGATTAATATGCAAGTATATCCAATTTAATGAAACAAAACACGACAAAACAATGTAGTTGGTCCCTTGATCTATGTCAAATTGGATTCTAATGGCTGTAAGTGTAATTGATAAGCGTTTTTAACCAAATGGTTTATCAATTTCATACAGAAAAGTGTTTATGTAGTAAAAACAAATTTCAGGTTCGCCAGACGAGACTTGTAGCCGAAAAGAACCAAACCCAATGAAACTCCATAGATTCTTGTTTGAGCACTTTACTTTCATATCGCCCTACCATTCTTTTAAGCTTGGATTTCAGTTTAAACTCTCAATTTAGGAACATCACATGCATCATTTCCTATATCCATCCGTTCTTTCATACATACGTGATCATGTTTCAACAATCCGTATTACAGTTTGGAACAAGTCGAATCACCAAAAGAAACATAGACATCCATTGTTGTTTTGACACACTCAATAGCAGTGCACACTCTTAGGAGTTAGGAGTAGATCAATCGATTTCAGTTTAAACTCTCAATTTAGCAACATCATATTTACAGTTTGGAACAAGTCGAATCACCAAAAGAAACATAGACATCAAGCTCCTAAGTCCTAACCTCCATTGTTGTTTTAACACACTCAATAGCAATGCACAATCTTAGGAGTTAGGAGTAGATCAATCGAAAAAGACGCTGAAGGGGATGCTCAGGCACCTGTAGGAGTTCCGTTACCCGACATGGCATTACCAGCATCTTTCGACAGTGATAATCCTGCCTACCGATTCTGGTTCCTTGAACCAACTTCACAGTTTGCAGCTCGACCTGTGCTCGATACTCACGGATGGGACCATGATTGTGGTTATGACGGGGTCAACCTCGAACAAACTCTTGCTATCGCCAACCGGTTTCCCACTGCAGTTTCTGTTCAGCTCACCATGATTGTGGTTATGGACTCCTCAATTGCCACTAAACACAGGGATAAAGCTTCAACGATGGCAGTTTTCGATATTCAACCAATCGGTAAACAGCTTGCTTACATCGTCAGAGGCGAAACCAAGTTCAAGAATTTGAAAAAAAAAACAAAACCGCTGCAGGCATGTCGGTCACGTTTCTAGGTGAGAACGTGGTCACGGGTTTCAAAGTTGAGGATCAGATTACACTCGGGAGACAGTACTCAATCATCGGGAGTGCGGGTACGGTTAGGTTTCAAACTGATTCTGCTTACGGGGCAAATATCGAGATTCAGCGACGGGAGCTCGATTACCCAATTGGTCAAGTTCAGTCGACTTTAGGATTATCAATTATTAAATGGAGAGGGGATTTGGCGTTGGGTTTTAACAGTTTGGCTCAGTTTTCTGCTGGGCGTAATTCCAAAGTGGCGGTTATAGCGGGTATCAATAACAAGATGAATGGTCAGATCACTGTCAAGACTAGCAGCTCGGAGCATCTGGCACTTGCTCTTACAGCAGTTATTCCTTCGCTTATTTCAGCTTACAAGAAATTGTGGCCCGGTGATGCTGAGAAGTACTCTGCTTATTAAGCAGTGAGCACCATGTTCGGTATTGAAGATTATTGTTTCTGTTTCATTATTATGTTTCCTATTGAATAATATGCGTAGTTTACTTTATTTAGATATCAACAAGCTGAAAACTTTTGTTTACTGTTTTAATTTTGTGTAAAGAACTCTGTGTACGAAAAGGAGTTGAGATTAACTAGGGAATACAGTATTACGCTTTTGCTTACTTGTGGTTTACTTATGTTTACTTCAGTTATCAAAATGACGGTAGCGGTAATTTCTAGTGTTTAATGGTTGCTGTTTGTGTTGGTTCTCATAGATCAGATTTATTTATGTATGTGTGATTAGAAACCATGTTTTGGCCTTAGCCATGGGCGTAGCTACATAGGGGCGGGGAGGGGCGCCCGACCCCCCGAAATTTTTTTGCGATGTAAGGGGTATATAGTTTTTGTGTAGAAAAATTTCGGTATATTCGGTTTCGACCCCCCAAAATTTCGGTATTACCTGAAAAATGGCGTTAAGAAAAAAAAATTTAGATCCCGACCCCCCACTGAAGATTTTCTAGCTTCGCCACTCTTAGCTGGAGGTGGTGCTGCATCAAATGTTTCAGTGGTCAGTCTTGAGGTCACAACTAGCTTGTTACTATACGTAGTGATCAGGGCTACTAACTGTTGAGCTTATTGGGTTATTAAAGCTCCTTCAAGCGTGTATAAGCTGAACTCTGTTTATTTCATATGCAGCTCTGTTAGCATGTTCCAGTATGATCCTTCCCCTATGGCCAATCAATGGGTTTGAGTTGAACATTCAGTTAGAGGTGGCAATGCGAACATTTTATGAAATGGGTTGGTTTCAAAGGCAAAAGGCATCGTCAGTTGATCGACCTCTGAAAACTCTATATTTAACGAAACCTCTATATTTAACGTATATTTGTTTGAAACTGCTATGATGTGCTAGTGTGTGACCTGGACGGCCTACTCGCAATAAGAAAATCTAAGTGATGTATAAAACACTAAATACGTGTATGAATTATTGGGCTTAACAGTTGTGATATGCTATACTTACTTGCATTAGCATATTGAACATGTCAGTCCAACAACACAATACTAATACTACTATTTTGACAATTGATACACATGAGAGTATATAAGTTAGCAATATATGTGTTCTTTGATCTATGTGAGATAACAAAAACTTGAAGCAATTTCTCATAACAATCACCGTATAATTGTTCAAGCAAGAGACATTACTTCTTTATATTCATATTAACTATCTTCTACCACGTGTAAAAATTTCACATATTTGTTGGGTTTAACGGAAATGTTCCAGGTAAAAAAGGTTTATGAGATTTTCAAGGTTGTTGTTGTTAGTGTTAGTTTATACTTGATCTTGAATATGATGTTTTAGTTTATTTATTGATCTCAACCATGAATATGTAGTTCCTAAGTTTGATGTGGTGATAATATGTGATTTGTGTAAGATTTAGTAAAACCGTATATTGAATGCCTAATATGTTCGGTACATGAGATAATATATAAGATACAATATGGGCCTAATACACACGGGCCTAATCCCCTAATACTTATCGTCTAACACTCCCCCGCAGTTTGAGCGGGAGGAGACCGAACACTCAAGCTGTCACGAAACTCAGCAAACAAGGCAGACGGCAAGCCTTTGGTAAAGATATCAGCATACTGAAACCGAGAAGGAACATGTAGAACCCGAACTTGACCAGTAGCAACCAAATCACGAACAAAATGAATATCAATCTCAATATGCTTTGTCCTTTGATGCTGAACAGGATTAGAGGTCAAGTACACTGCACTCACATTATCACAATAAACAATAGTAGCTGAGGACAACGGTGTATGAAGCTCACGAAGCAGATTCCGCAGCCAACATGTCTCAGCAACAGCATTGGCAACACCACGATACTCAGCTTCAGCACTGGAACGAGAAAGCGTTGGTTGACGCTTAGAGGACCAGGATAGTAAGTTGTTGCCAAGAAAAACACAATAACCTGATGTAGACCGGCGAGTAGTGGGACAACCAGCCCAATCAACATCCAAATAAGCAACCAAAGATTCAGTAGTAGAAGAAAATAACTGTAAACCATATGCTAGAGTCCCCTGAACATAGCGTAAAATCCGCTTAAGAGCAGAGAAATGAGGCTCACGAGGATCATGCATATATAGGCAAACCTGCTGCACAACATAAGTAATATCAGGTCTAGTGAATGTGAGATACTGAAGAGAACCTGCAAGACTCCGATATAACTTAGGATCAGAAACCGGATCACCATCATCACCCATGTAAGATTTAGTAAAACCGTATATTGAATGCCTAATATGTTCGGTACATGAGATAATATATAAGATACAATATGGGCCTAATACACACGGGCCTAATCCCCTAATACTTATCGTCTAACAATTTGATGAGAGTTGGATTTATGAGTTTTGTTTGCTGTTGTCTTGTTTAAGTTACGTCTTACTTGTGTTTGGTTCATGATTTTGTTTCTCCGTGGGGTATTTGGTAGAGCGGTCTTGATGTGTGTTGAAGATGATGAAATACTTTGGTTGTTGAGTAGTGCTTAATTCTTTGTTGTAAGTTGCATTGTGGTGTCATGTGTATTCAACCATGATTTTCGATACTGACTATGGCTAATGCAATTTGGCATTTGGTTTGTTTTTATACTTACTAGAAACAGTAAGGAACACTGATAGTTTACAATATATATTTAAAGCTTTATGCAATTGATCTAATACACTCGAGGTTTTTGCAACATTAGAATTAGTCGTTGGGTCGAGAGCCTGTAAGAATAATGATTTGAAGCCATGGGCTGTAACATGCTGAACTTGGGAATTGGACTTGAATCGTTCCTGGTCGTCTGTAATTCCTTATAGAAAAAATAAACTTGGTTTCCCTTTGACCCAACTCTTTTATATTGGACCCCAGTTTTGTGCACCACTTTTGTATAACTATTACTAAAAGTTGAGAAATGAAATGTTTTTTGTGGATCAAAATTGGAGGTACGCTACAAGAATAGGGAGAACTGGCGACGAACAAAATCCCGACGACACACTTGGCGTCGGCATTTACGCTAAACGACAAAAAAAGTCGTTTGACCGAGCAAACTCGCGTTGAATTTTTAGGATTTTAAAATCCCGATGCTAATTCGCCGGTATTTATTTGGTCAAATTTGACTTTTTCAATAATTGGGAAAACTTGGGCGGGGAATTTGACCCGTCAAAAATATACCGACGACATGTCGTCGGTATTTTACTAATTAAAAAATTATTGTGATTAACGTTTTGATTAGCGTTTAACCACGTTTTGTTTGTTAAAATCCCGACGACATGACGTCGGGATTTAATCAAACCATTTTTTGTCTCCCCGCGCTTGCGAATAATAGCGAATATTTGGGCGGGGTTTTTTCCGCCTATTTTTTACCGACGACATAACGTCGGGATTTATTTTCCCGCCTCATTTTCCCTTTGTCCCACCATTTTTTTACTTTATATATACCGAATAATCCTTAACTCGGCAAAACACACATAAACTCACAAAATCAAAACTCCCAAGTCCCATTCTCGATGTCTCGCAAAGATTTCTCGCAACAATTCCCAAGTCCTCACAAAGATTTCTCACAACAATTCCCAAGTCCTCCAAACGAACTGGTGATTGTGAACACTCCACCTGCAGAAAATGAAAATCAACAACAAAACACTCCAGCTGAAAAGGAACCGGTAAACAATCCACCAGTGGAAAACCAACCCAATACATTTGCGTTGACTGATGAAGGACTCTTCGAGCAAGATATGCAAGTCTTTAGAGAGGTTGAAGAAGACGAAGAACATGTGGCAGCTGCTCGTAGGGCTCGGGAAGCTGCTCGTACGGCGCGGATAAACAGAGAACTACCATACCGATGGGCCATGGGGCTTGGCCCTGTTCCATCAGAGTCTTCTTCGAGTGAGGAGGATGGCTGGGTCTCAGATGATTCATTTTCTTAATTCGTAGTTTTATTTTAATTACCGTATCATAGTTTCTATTAATCGTACTTTTGTATTTCATGTTTTAAGTTTAGTGTTTAATGTAATTCGTGTTTTAACTTTAACGTTTAATGTAATTTGTCTAATGTACAACCATATCATCTCAACTCGTTCGTTTAACATCTCGTGTATAACCATAGTATCTCGGATCGTTCGTTTAACATCCCGTGTATAACCATAGCATCTCGACTCGTTCATTTAGCAACTCGTGTATAACCATATCATCTCGGCTCGTTCATTTAATATGTTATGCATATCCATAACATATCGACTCATGCGTTTAACATGTTATGTATATCCATAACATATCGACTCATCCGTTTAACATGTTATGCACATCCATAACATATCGAAGCATCCATTTAACATGTCATGGATATCCATAACATCTCGACTCATCCATTTAACATGTTATGTATATCCATAACAACTCGACTCATCCGTTTAACATGTTATCTATATCCATAACAACTCGACTAATCCATTTATCATGTTATGCATATCCATAATAACTTGGATCATCCGTTTATTAGGTTATGCATCTCCATAACAACTTGACTCATCCGTTTAACATGTTAGGCATCTCCATAGCATCTCGACTTATCCGCTTAACATGTTATGCATGTCCATAACATCTCGAGTCATCTTTTAACGTGTTATGCATATCCATAACAACTCGACTCATCCGTTTAACATGTTATGCATGTCCACAACATCTCGAGTCATCGTTTAACATGTTATGCATATCCATAACAACTTGACTCATCCGTTTAACATGTTATGCATGTCCACAACATCTCGAGTCATTGTTTAACATGTTATGCATATCCATAACAACTCGACTCATCCGTGTATAACCATAGTATCTCGGACCGTACGTTTAACATCTCGTGTATGACCATAGCATCTCGGATCGTTCATTTAACATCTCGTGCATAACCATAGCATCTCGACTCATGCGTTTAACATCTCGTGTATAACATCTTGTGTATAACCATATCATCTCGACTCGTTCGTTTAACATCTCGTGTTTAACCATAGCATCTTGGATCGTTCGTTTAACATCTCTTGTATAACCATAGCATATCGACTCCTCCGTTCAACATCTCGTGTATAACCATATCATCTCGACTCGTTTGTTTAACATCTCGTGTATAACCATAGCATCTCGGATCATCCGTTTAACATCTCGTGTATAACCATATCATCTCGACTCGTTCATTTAACATCTCGTGTATAACCATAGCATCTCGGATCGTTCATTTAACATCTCGTGTATAACCATAACATCTCGACTCATGCGTTTAACATCTCGTGTATAACCATTTCATCTCGACTCGTTCGTTTAACATCTTGTGTATAACCATAGCATCTCGGATCATCCGTTTAACATCTCGTATATAACCATATCATCTCGACTCGTTCATTTAACATCTCGTGTTTAACCATAGCATCTCGGATCGTTCGTTTAACATCTCGTGTATAACCATAGCATATCGACTCCCCCGTTCAACATCTCGTGTATAACCATATCATCTCGACTCGTTCGTTTAACATCTCGTGTATAACCATAGCATCTCGGATCATCCGTTTAACATCTCGTGTATAACCATATCATCTCGACTCGTTCATTTAACATCTCGTGTATAACCATAGCATCTCGGATCGTTCGTTTAACATCTCGTGTATAACCATAACATATCGACTCCTCCGTTTAACATCTCGTGTATAATCATATCATCTCGACTCGTTCGTTTAACATCTCGTGTATAACCATAGCATCTCGACTCATCCGTTTAACATCTCGTGGATAACCATAGCTCGTTCGTTTAACATCTCGTATATAACCACGAAGCTATGAAAGTACTTTGAGATGTTGGGTTTGGGTTTCTTAATTCGTTTAACATGTTACGTTGATGAAATTTACCGAGACACTTAAAAATTTACCGGGATTTATTAATTAAGAGCATATAATTTTAAACTAAATTATTTAATTTTAAATATAAAAGTATTTAAAAAAGGATTTATTAATTAAGAGCATATAATTTTAAACTAAATTACCAAAGTATTTAATTTAAAATATAAAGCATTTAATTTTAATTTTAAATTAATTAAAAGTATTTATAATAAATAATTTTTTTAATTTTAAACTAAATTGTTTAATTTTAAATAAAATTATTCAATTTTAAATATATATATTAAATAAAAGAATTTATACTAATTAATTTTATTTATTTTATAAAAGTAATAAAAATTTTATTATACTAAAATAGCAACGAAATAGCGTCGGTATTTTTTGGTCAAACCCCCAAAATTTTCAATTCACCCCCCAAAATTTCATTTTATCCCGTCAAAATCACAAACGACAAAAATAAAAATATATTCCCGACGACATGTCGTCGGAACTATAAAAAGTTATACCAAAAAGCAGATCTCGTCAAACACTTAGAAAAAAAAGTTATAAAAAGTTTTCACCCTTCTCTCTCAATAATTGACCTCGCCGGCGATTTGCTTCTTCCAACCACCACCTCCGACACCAGTACTCCACAACCGCCACATCCAACACCACACCATCACTACACCACCATCGCTATTATACTGCCGACCACACCACCACTGCGACACATCCAACCTCCCAACCTAGCACCAACGTGCACCACCATCTCTTCCTCTCTTTATAAAACAAAGGTTATTTGACTTTTTTCTTTTAAACTGGTATAGGAATTTAAGTTGTTTGTTTATTGTTGTGTTTTATGTTTTGTGGTGTTTGGTTTAGGGTACCCGACCCACCACCGTCGTCGTTGTGCTGCTGTCGTCCAGACCCGACCCACCAAACAACCAGATATATGTTTTTATTTGTCATTTAATTGTTTGTTATGTCTTTGTTTATGATTTTTTTAATTTTTGTTTGGGTTTTGTGTAGTTCTCGACCCCCCCCCCCCCCCCACCGTCCACCCTTGCTGTTATCCGACCCACCACCACTGTCGCCGCTACTGCTGTTGGACACCACCACCACTACCACCATTGCCGTTAACTGCTGCTGGTGTAAGTTTTCTACTTGTTTTTGTTAACTTTTTTTTTTTTTTTTTTTTTTATCATTCATGATTTGTATAATGTGTAGTTAGTTATAAAGTGTAGTCTTACTTTTGTTGTTTGTAACAAATAAAAACATTTTTTTGATAGAAATAAAAACATCATTATGTTGGTGTAGTTAGAGACATTGTTTACTAGTTTGTTAGTTGAATGCGAATGTTGATCAGGTGATAGATGAGTATCAAAAGTCGTTTGGTGATTCATGGATTATAATTTGAGTTGTCTTTCAATTTGTTTGCTACACGGATTATAATTTGAGTTGACTTGCAATGTTACTGCTATGGTTCTCTAGATAATTTATACCATTTTTTAGTGACAAGTTGTAACTTAACATTATACCTAAGATGCATCTCAGATTAGTAGCTAACACTGGTAAAATGTTGCGACTTTTAGGGTGTAGGACCAAAGTATTTGATACATATGATTGGTTAGAGCTTGATGTTATAGGAAAAAAAGGGCAAAATCATATGAGCAGACTAGTGATATGGAGGTAGTTTTGGTGTCATCAATATGTAACTCAGGTTAGAGGGAATAGACGATTTAAAACAAATCATTTGGTTCTTGATATTGGTCCTGTATTTATTACTTCCCAAATTCGATGTCAACTAATATGTATTTAATAATTGAAAGTGCAAGTGACTGGTGGAAAAATGATATACAGACAGTGATGGAAGACTTCTTGAGTAGAGGAGGTGATCCAGTAAAATCTTATGCTTTGACAATCAACAATCAACCTGGCGATCTTTACGACAACTGCTCTCGTCAAGGTACTATATTGGGAACAAGACGAGGGTATAATCTGGAGACTAGTAGGTTGCTTTGTTGAACTTGTTTATATTGTTATTGACATCCTATTATTATTGGCATTATCGGATTACTATATTAGCTTAGTGTATCGTTATAAACGAATACTATGACTTGCTTTGGTCGTTTATGAATGAATGAATGAACGGATGCATTTTGTGTTATGGTCATGGTTGATTTATAGGTTTGGTTTTTGTAGATTTTTTTCGGGAAAAATCTGGATATGCAGCATTGCTGCTGTTTTTTTTTCTGAATGAATGCACTTTTTACCGACGACATGTCGTCGGTATTTTAATACATTGACCGTTTGACTTGTTGACTATTTGACCAATTAGTTAATCATTTTTTTGTTAATTATAATTAAAATACCGACGAATGGACGTCGGCATATTATTTGTCGAACCAAGTTTTTGTTTGACTAAAAATGGCTGTGGGCCCCACCTCAGCGTCGGGAAATGACGTCGGCACAGTAAGTCCTGACGAGGCATTGCCGACTAACGCCGGCCGACTAAGTTTCATCGGTATCAACAAAATGCCGACGTCATGGCGTCGGCAAAGTAAAAAAAAAGTCGTCGGGAATTGTCCTGTTCGTACTAGTGGTAAGATAAAAATCGAGAAACAAAATGTTTTTTTTGTGGATAATTGGAGGTAAGATACTAGGTGGTTATGTTGTTATGTTCATTTCTTATGTTTAACTACCTCATCCCAATCACAAGGAGAGGTTCACTATGATGGGTTTACTTCTTTTTTTCCTTTCCGGAACTTAAGGGATGTCAGTATGTTGTATACTGGACATAGAGGTGGCAATGCCAACATTTTATGAAATGAGTCGATTAATGGGTATTATGAGAAGGGGAAAAAAATAAAATTAAAAAAAAATAATAACTACATAAGCTTACTTGGTTTCAAAGGCAAAAGGCATTGTCGGCGAGCTGTATTGACCCTAACCTTGGAGGGCCTACACGGTAGCTGTGCATTTTGCTTGGAAGTCATATGTGATGCGCAATATTTTAATTCACAAATTTTTAAATTTTATATATGTTATTCACAATGAAATTTCAATTTAGATACTCAAAAGAGTTGGAAGCACAAACGAATTTTTTATGCACAAAATGTCAATTTACAAAATTATAATACGCAAACGTTTTTTTCACAAAATTATTAATCAAAGCTATACACTTCTAGAAAAACTTCATTCACAATATTTTTTTATCCACGAATGCATCTTATAAATTTTTTTGAAACTTTTGTTTTTATAGGGTAAATTGCAAATTTGATCCCTAAAGTAACACGAATGTGCAAGGATCAAACCGAGACGATTTTTGTTGAAAAAAAAAAAAAAAAAAAAAAAAAAAAAACATTAATGTTTCATATTTTTGCAAAAAAGCTACCGAGAGCGACTTTTTGCTAATTTGCGTTAGTTCTTTCGTTAAGTCAAGGTAAATGACTAATATAACCTCATCTTCTTGCTCATTTGAATTTTTTTTTTTAATTTATATTTAATTTTAATACAACAAGAATAACATCAAGAACAAAGTTAACACCACCACCCTCTCCCACCACCATCACTCATATCCTATACTTCTACTAATACACGAATTTATAATAAATTCAACTGAACACAGTGAACCCAAATAAGCACCAGCATATCGCCACCATCACAGTCATTAATCTACCACCAAACTACCACCGTCACCATCATTCTTTCCCGTCACCGTCTACCATTAATAATAATGGACAACGTTCCATGTTAAATACTAGGGAAGTGATATTGACCCGGAGCTTTTTACGAATATGTTTACAATAGATGGCTTAAAAAAATTTTGTGTATGAATTATTAGACCATCTAGACATGTGTATGATAGTCCAACAACACAATACTAATTCTAGTTTGACAACAGGTACACATGAGAGTATATAAGTAAATCAATATATGTGTTCTTTGATCTATGTGGGATAGCAAACTTGAAACAATTTGTAATATATGAGACAGAACACAAAAGGTACCACACTACTAAAAGTAAAACCATTACTTATGAATGTTTGTCTTTTTATAATCCTACACGATACTCGTAAAACTTCAAATGAGAATTTGATCATGTTACTAACATAAAACTAGAACACCTAATACATGCTCATAAACCTTGAAAATTGAGAAAAATTACACTCTTGAATACATGCTCATAATTCTTCAAAATAAGAAAATCTAAGTGATGTATAAAAAATTAAATACGTGTATGAATTGCTGAGCTGAACTAGTTAAGCATGCTACACTAGTATATTGAACATGTCAGTCCAACAACACAATACTAATACCAATTTGAAAATATGTACACATGAGAGTATATACGTAAGCAATATATGTGTTCTTTGATCTATGTGGGATAGCAAACTTGAAGCAATTTCTCGTAACAATCACCATACGATTGTTCAAGCAAGAGACATTATTTGTTTATATCCATAATCAAATATTAATTATCTTCTATCACATGTTAAAATTTCACGTATTTGTTGGGTTTTAGAGAAATGTTCCGGGTAAAAAAGGTTATGAGATTTTCAAGGTTGTTGATAGTGTTAGTTATATATACTTGATCTTGAATTTGATGTTTTAGTTTATTTTTTATCTCAAATACGAAAATGTAGTTCCTAAGGTTGATGTGGTGATAATATGTGATTTGATGAGAGTTAGGTTCATGAGTTTTATTTCCTGTTGTCTCGTTTAAGTTATGGCTTACATGTGTTTGGTTCATGATTTTGTTTCTCCGTGGATATTTGGCAGAGCGGTTTTCAAATGGTGATATGGAAACTTCACATTGTATGTGTGTTTAAGATGATGACATAGTTTGGTTGTTGAGTATTGGTTATTTCTTTGTTGTAAGTTGCATTGTGGTGTCGTGCAATGGCGGAACTTGAACACTTATTTTGAAGGGGCCGAATTTATTTTGGGAGGGCCGAATCGGAGATTTGTTTGTAAACTCAACTAAATTACTCCTAAAACCTATAATATTTACACTAGTTGTCGCAACTTTTGGGGGGGCCGAGAGCCCGAGACCCTCCCCTGCCCCTTAAAAGGTCCGCCCCTGGTGTCGTGTGTATTCAACCATGATTTTTGATACTGACTATGGCTATTGCAATTTGGCATTTAGTGTATTTTTATCCTTACTAGAAACAGTAAGGAACACTGATAGTTTACAACATATTTTTAAAGCTTTCTGCAATTGATGTAACACTCAAGGTTGTAACACCCCAATCTTTTCAGGTACTAAACTTATAACAATTTCCTACTACAGGGGTTAAAGTTGCCAAAAGGTGAAACTTATAATGATAACTATGAATTTACATCATTCTCAGGAATGAATTTCCAGAGAACTCTCCCTCCTTCACCAAAACTCACGACTAAAATACTCACATCACTCTTCTGATCTAGGGTTTGATTCCAAGTCAATTTGGTGCAAGTTTGGAACAAGATATTACTATACATAAGCTTATAAACGAATAAGCTAGGGTTTCCATCATCTAATTTAAGGTATAAACCATGTTTTGATCCTTATTTCATGTTTTAGAGCTACCTTTTTATGGGTAATGCTTAAAGATGAAGTCTTTATGCTATTTATGGGTTATTGTAGAATTTCACATGATTATGTGAAATTATGATTTTTGGAGAAATCACCAAGAACCCTAGTTATCATGTATAAATGATTAGAAAAGTGATGGGTACCTTATTAAGGTGCTATAACACCATTTTGTGGTGTTAATTTTCAGAAATTATGTTGGTGTGGTTATATAAGCCATGAACCAAACACCCCCTTATGACTTATCTATCCTTTTAGTGCTTATTATAATAAGCTTAGTTATGTTCTAAATAAGCTCCATGTCATTATGTGTTCCTAGGTTATAAGAGTTAGCCGGGGACGTGTTTAAGGGAGCTCGTGTTCTATTCAAGCGTTACAAGGTGAGTAACATATTTAAGCATAGAAACGGGTCCTTGGTAACCCGTTAGTGTGCCACTTTAATTGTGGTATTTATGGTAAGGTTCATGTATTATATTTGAGTTACAAGTTCATGGTGTTACAATTATACGTTATGTGCCTAAATGAGTTACTTGTAGTATGTTTATACATGAATTATGCTAGACGGGTCAAAACAGCCCCGAATGACCCGTTTGGGTTTAGTTATGTGATTTTAACTCTATTTCCACAATACTACTTGTATAGCGTCCTAAGTGGACGACACATGTTATTATGTCATAACATGCTCCGAAATGGAGCCTAGACATCCTTAGTGGGTGACCGAGCCTTTATTAGTGTCTCATCTCGTTAAATGGGACTTAGACATCCTTTGTGGGTGATCAGTGTGTATAAGCGGCTCAAAGTCATGGAATATATGACTTAGACGTCCTAAGTGGACGACTAGAACATTTCCAGTTATATTGAACCAATATGGGTTCACAACGTCCTTAGTGGGCGACTAGTATATAATAACAACACGAAGCAACCATAGTATTATGCCATGTTATGATTAGTATCTTTTATATGTTATCTCACTAAGCTATTGCTTACGTTGCTTCGTTATGTTTATTATAGGTGAAGCTAGTGGTAGTACAATCAAGGGTACGAAGACCGAGAACTAGACCCGGTGAAATACTTGGGTATGGAGCCTTTTTCCCTACACGCTCTCTTACCAAGAAACGCCCTAGGTTGTATGCTTTTGTGTATGAACATATAAACTCATGGTTATGTAATGATCAAGTAGTTAAGTAGTTTCTTTATAGTTTAAAAAGGGGTGTTTGGCATAGTGTCATTCTTGCCCATATTGACCCATTTTGATCATGTACGGGTCAAGGCGAATGATATATGTTATGCACAATTTCATATGTTAATATAAGTGATGGTGTTATATTATGTTGGTAAAAAAAAAAAAAAAAAAAAAAAAAAAAAAAAAAAAAAAAAAATTACCTGGGCGTTTCAAGTTGGCATCAGAGCTGTGGTTTAAGGGATTTAGGTATCCACTGTAGATGGGTACTTAGACTTAAACCTAGGCTCTATGGGACCTATAGTATTAGATACGTTTCCGCATTATTATGTAGCATCAGTATTAGTATTAGCATACGTTTCCGCATTATTAGTGTAATATGGTAACGGTAAGAACTTGGTTATCTGATGGAATTATTACGACGTCTGGCCAACGTGGTAATAATCGCATCACATAACGGGAACTTACTGGTGGTATGTTACACTAAAGGAATGAATTATGAATCTTACAGTGAGTCTTATTATTCCCTTATCGTGCAATATGTTTAACTTTCAGCGTAGATATGGCTGAAAGACCTCCTGAAAGCTCTGAGTGGCCGACTCATGTAGACATACCAGAACTGGATGATCGGGAGCCAACCCCCGATCCACCAGAAACAGATGAGCATGATAATGCTCCTATTTCTGATGCTATGGCTAGACAGATTAGAGATATGATATCTCAAGAAGTAGCCAAGGCACAGGAAGCAGCTATACCATATTATACAGAACGTCTCAGTAAGATCATAGCTCAGGCTATCACAACAGAACTTGATCAGAAGCTGGCTGCACGAGTCGGTCTAACTAAGGAAGTTACTTATACTGACTTTTCAGCTTGTAAGCCCCCGACTTACTCGGGAGAACAGGATCCTTTTAAATGCCACAGATGGATCCAGGATGTTGAAGGGGCGTTTGCCACCAGCAAGGTCCCTGAGGATCGTTGGGTTAATTTTGTTATTAATCTCCTTCGCGATCGGGCTAAATCATGGTGGAATTGGACCCTTTCATCAAAAACACCAGAAATTGCTAGGAGTATGACTTGGAAGCAGTTCAAAGAATTACTCTTTCAGAACTTTGCTCCAGAGGCGGAACTTAATAAGATTCGCCGAGACTTCTTGGGTACTCACCAGACCACGGAGTCAGTACATGATTTCTCCATGACCTTCCTGGACAGAGCACATTTTCTGCCTGAATATGCTAATGATGAAAGATTGCTTATGAAACATTATGTGGATATGCTTCGAAAGGATATCCGTCAGTTTATTTCAGCCAGGGATTGGAAAAACATGGATCAGCTCATGAATGCAGCTTTAGAGCGAGAACAGGAAACAAAGAAAGAGGAAGAGATTCCTCCTAAGAGAAAGATGGAGCAGGCTAGTTCGTCTCGAAAGAAAGTTAAGCCAAGTGAGGCTTATCCTAACACGGGGGGTAGGAGTTTTCCACTGTGTGCGAATTGTAAAAGGTATCACCCGGGGGAATGCCGTGCAGGTAGCCGGACCTGCTACAGTTGCGGTGAACCTGGTCACATCAGTAAAGATTGTCCAAAACCAGCCCAGGTTTGCAGGAAATGCTATGATCCGAATCACACGACTGAGTCTTGTCCAAATGTCAGACCTCCTCCTCCACGTCAACAAGAACCTAGGAGGAATACAGACAGGCGAGGGGCGCCATCTACTTCTAGACCTTCAGGAGCCCCTAGCTTTCCTACTACCCAAAGACCACATAGACCCCCAGCTCGTGTTCATCAGATGACTGTGGATGAAGCTAAGGAAACATACGACGTTGTGACAGGTACCTTCTTTGTGAATCTATTACCTGCTCGTGTGTTATTTGATTCTGGTGCAGATAGATCTTTTATATCCGAAAGGTTCAGTCGGAGATTTTCTATTCCAATTAGCCAGCTTAAGCCACCACTAGATGTGGAAGTAGCTAATAACAAAGTGATACGTGTAGTTGATGTCTTTCAGAACTGTGAAATAGAAATTGATAATGAAAAGTATCCGATCGACCTAATTCCTATCCCTATGGGAGAGCTTGATGTAGTTATCGGTATGGACTGGCTTGGCACAAATGAAGCCATCATTTTGTGTCATCATAAGCTAGTCCGACTCAGAACCCCAAGTGGGGGAGAAACAGTTATCTATGGTGAGCATAAAAAGGCTAACCTTGCTATTTGCACTTATGCTAGAACCAAGAAACACTTGGCACGTGGCTGTCAAGCCTATTTAGCTCATGTTGTCGATATTCAGAAACCCGTTCTAAACTTTAATAAAATCCCAGTTGTTCAGGAATTTCCTGATGTCTTTCCAGAGGAACTCCCAGGTCTACCGCCTGATAGACCAGTAGAGTTCCGCATTGATCTTATTCCAGGGAGTACCCCTATTGCTAAAACTCCTTACAGACTCGATCCATCAGAAATGCAGGAACTCATGAAGCAGTTACAAGAACTGCTAGACAAGGGCTTCATTCGCCCTAGTAGTTCCCCGTGGGGGGCACCAGTTCTTTTTGTCAAAAAGAAAGACGGTAGTATGCGAATGTGCATCGACTACCGAGAGCTCAATAAAGTTACCATCAAAAATCGTTATCCTCTTCCTAGGATTGATGATTTATTTGATCAGCTTCAGGGCGCAAGCTTCTTTTCAAAAATAGATCTTAGATCAGGATATCACCAATTAAAGGTTCGGGAAGAGGACATCCCGAAAACAGCTTTCCGGACCAGGTATGGGCATTACGAGTTTACAGTTATGCCATTTGGCTTGACGAATGCCCCAGCAGCATTTATGGACCTGATGAATCGGGTCTGTCGTCCGATGTTAGATCAGTCAGTTATTGTTTTCATTGACGATATCCTGGTTTATTCCAAATCAGCTAGTGATCATGAAACTCACTTGCGCCAAGTCCTCAGTATGTTAAGACGAGAAAAGCTTTATGCTAAGTTCTCGAAGTGTGAGTTCTGGCTCCGAGAAGTTCAATTTCTCGGGCATGTTGTAAACAGCGAAGGCATTAAAGTAGACCCAGCTAAAATTAGTGCCATCATGAATTGGGAGCGACCAAAAACTCCCACAGAAATTAGATCTTTCCTTGGTCTTGCGGGTTACTACCGCCGTTTTATCCAAGATTTTGCAAAGATTGCTTCTTCGCTCACTGAGCTCACCCGCAAGAATGTAAAATTCGAGTGGGATGAAGATCAGGAACTCGCCTTTCAGACTCTTAAACAGAAGTTAAGTCAGGCTCCAGTCTTAGTATTGCCAGAAGGCAATGATGACCTGGAAGTTTATTGTGATGCATCGGCCAATGGCCTCGGCTGTGTTCTCATGCAGAGAGGCCGAGTCATAGCTTATGCTTCCAGGCAGCTCAAGAAACATGAGGAAGATTACCCCACTCATGATTTAGAGCTAGCAGCAGTAGTTTTTGCCTTAAAATTGTGGAGGCATTATCTTTATGGAGTAAAGATCAAGATCTTTACCGACCATAAAAGTCTCAAATACTTCTTTGATCAGCGTGACCTCAATATGAGGCAACGACGTTGGTTGGATCTAGTCAAAGATTATGATTGTGAAATTCTTTACCACCCGGGTAAGGCCAACGTTGTGGCAGATGCCTTAAGTCGAAAGACAAGGCATGATTCTCTACTAGTAAAATCACTTCAGATGGTGATTACTCCAGACTTTTATGAGAACATCAAAACAGTTCAGTTAGAAGCATGGGAGAACGGTGATGTAAACTCAGAACGACTCGTGGGTCAGGTGCACAACTTAGTTGTGGACTCACGAGGACTCAGAACACGTTTCGGTAGAATATGGATACCGAATAATAAAGAGCTCAAAAAGTTGTTGCTCGACGAGGCTCATAAGTCGAAATATTCCATTCACCCAGGTGCCACCAAGATGTATTATGATCTTAAACCAGATTATTGGTGGCCAGGTATGAAAAGAGATATTGTAAAATATGTCGAGCAGTGTCTTACTTGCCTTCAAGTTAAGACAGAACATCAGAAACCTTATGGTAAGCTACAACCTCTCGAGATTCCTGTCTCGAAATGGGAAAGGATCACTATGGATCTTATCACGAAATTACCCAAGACACCGCGTCAGCATGATGCAATATGGGTAATTGTAGATCGTTTAACAAAGAGTGCGATTTTCCTTCCTATTAAGGAATCAATGTCCTCAGAAGCTCTCGCGGAGTTGTATCTTCGTGAGGTAGTAGCTAGACATGGAGTACCAGTTTCTATAGTATCGGATAGAGATATCAGATTTACCTCTAGATTCTGGCGGAAATTCCAAGAGAATCTAGGTACTCGTGTCCATTTTAGCACAGCTTATCATCCGCAGACAGATGGTCAGAGTGAAAGGACCATTCAGACACTCGAAGATATGCTTCGAGCCTGTGCTATCGACTTCGGTGGTAGCTGGGATAAGTACTTAGCACTAGCAGAATTCTCTTATAATAACAGTTATCATTCCAGCATTGAGATGCCTCCATATGAGATGTTGTATGGAAGGAAGTGCCGAACTCCTATATGTTGGGGTGAAATCGGACAAAGAGAATTAGCTAGTTCAGATATTGTTCAACAAACGAATGATAAGATTGATCAAATCAGAGAAAGGCTTAAGATGGCCCAAGATCGACAGAAGTCTTATGCAGACAAAAGGAGACGACCTATAGAATTTCAAGTTGGTGATCGTGTCATGCTGAAAGTTTCTCCCTGGAAAGGTGTTATCCGATTCAGGAAACGTGGAAAGCTAGGACCACGTTACATTGGTCCATTCAGAATAATCGATAGGGTTGGAAAAGTAGCATACAGACTTGAGCTACCAGAAGAGTTGAACAGTATTCACAATACTTTCCACGTGTCTCAGTTACGAAAATGTCTTGCAGATGAGGCGCAGTATATCCCTCTAGCGGATATAACAGTTGATGAGAAACTTGGCTACGTTGAAGAACCAGCAGAGATTCTTGACACCATGGTCAAGAAACTCAGAAAAAGAGAGGTCCTCCTTCTTAAGGTGAGATGGAAGCACAGAAAGGGGTCAGAGTGCACATGGGAGCCCGAAGAGGATCTCATCAAATACTACCCCGCTTTTTATCAGGAATGGTTTGTGAGGACCCAAACCGAATAAGTGGGGGAGAGTTGTAACACCCCAATCTTTTCAGGTACTAAACTTATAACAATTTCCTACTACAGGGGTTAAAGTTGCCAAAAGGTGAAACTTATAATGATAACTATGAATTTACATCATTCTCAGGAATGAATTTCCAGAGAACTCTCCCTCCTTCACCAAAACTCACGACTAAAATACTCACATCACTCTTCTGATCTAGGGTTTGATTCCAAGTCAATTTGGTGCAAGTTTGGAACAAGATATTACTATACATAAGCTTATAAACGAATAAGCTAGGGTTTCCATCATCTAATTTAAGGTATAAACCATGTTTTGATCCTTATTTCATGTTTTAGAGCTACCTTTTTATGGGTAATGCTTAAAGATGAAGTCTTTATGCTATTTATGGGTTATTGTAGAATTTCACATGATTATGTGAAATTATGATTTTTGGAGAAATCACCAAGAACCCTAGTTATCATGTATAAATGATTAGAAAAGTGATGGGTACCTTATTAAGGTGCTATAACACCATTTTGTGGTGTTAATTTTCAGAAATTATGTTGGTGTGGTTATATAAGCCATGAACCAAACACCCCCTTATGACTTATCTATCCTTTTAGTGCTTATTATAATAAGCTTAGTTATGTTCTAAATAAGCTCCATGTCATTATGTGTTCCTAGGTTATAAGAGTTAGCCGGGGACGTGTTTAAGGGAGCTCGTGTTCTATTCAAGCGTTACAAGGTGAGTAACATATTTAAGCATAGAAACGGGTCCTTGGTAACCCGTTAGTGTGCCACTTTAATTGTGGTATTTATGGTAAGGTTCATGTATTATATTTGAGTTACAAGTTCATGGTGTTACAATTATACGTTATGTGCCTAAATGAGTTACTTGTAGTATGTTTATACATGAATTATGCTAGACGGGTCAAAACAGCCCCGAATGACCCGTTTGGGTTTAGTTATGTGATTTTAACTCTATTTCCACAATACTACTTGTATAGCGTCCTAAGTGGACGACACATGTTATTATGTCATAACATGCTCCGAAATGGAGCCTAGACATCCTTAGTGGGTGACCGAGCCTTTATTAGTGTCTCATCTCGTTAAATGGGACTTAGACATCCTTTGTGGGTGATCAGTGTGTATAAGCGGCTCAAAGTCATGGAATATATGACTTAGACGTCCTAAGTGGACGACTAGAACATTTCCAGTTATATTGAACCAATATGGGTTCACAACGTCCTTAGTGGGCGACTAGTATATAATAACAACACGAAGCAACCATAGTATTATGCCATGTTATGATTAGTATCTTTTATATGTTATCTCACTAAGCTATTGCTTACGTTGCTTCGTTATGTTTATTATAGGTGAAGCTAGTGGTAGTACAATCAAGGGTACGAAGACCGAGAACTAGACCCGGTGAAATACTTGGGTATGGAGCCTTTTTCCCTACACGCTCTCTTACCAAGAAACGCCCTAGGTTGTATGCTTTTGTGTATGAACATATAAACTCATGGTTATGTAATGATCAAGTAGTTAAGTAGTTTCTTTATAGTTTAAAAAGGGGTGTTTGGCATAGTGCCATTCTTGCCCATATTGACCCATTTTGATCATGTACGGGTCAAGGCGAATGATATATGTTATGCACAATTTCATATGTTAATATAAGTGATGGTGTTATATTATGTTGGTAAAAAAAAAAAAAAAAAATTTACCTGGGCGTTTCAAAGGTTTTGCAACATTAGAATCAGTTGTTGGATCGAGATCCTGTAACAATAATGATTTGAGGCCATGGGTTGTAACATGCTGAACTTGGGAAGTGGATCTTGAATTGTGCCTGGTCGTTGTAATTCTTTGTAGAAAAAATAAACTCGGTTTCCCTTTATTTGATCCGACTCTTATATTGGACCCTAGTTTTGTGCACCACTTTTGTACAACTATTACTAAAAGTTGAGATAATGAAATGTTTTTTGTGGATCAAAATTGACTAAGAGTATACACTTTACATATGTTTAACTGTTTAAGTATCGATTTAAGGGAAGTCAGTATGTTGTTTACTGGACATAGTTGGGGTAATGCCTGTAATCAAATATTAATTATCTTCTACCACGTGTTAAAATTTCACGTATTTGTTGGATATTTTAACCCTACACCATACTGATAAAACTTCAAATGAGAAAATTTGATCATGTTACTAACATAAAACTAGAACTTATTACATTAAGAGTATACACTTAACACTTTACAATACATGCTCATAAACTTTGAAAATTGAGTAAAACTAAGCTCTTAAATATATTGGTCATAAACATTGAAATTGAGAAACAATAAGCGATGTAAAAAAAAAAAAAAAAAAAAACATGAAGTGATGTATAAAAAAAAAAGAAAAGAAAAAGTAAACAAGAGAGACATGTATGAATTATCGAGCGATAGATATTCTTACGTGCTTGACCAGCATGAACAACAACAAGATACTAATACTAACTTAACAATACATACACATGAGAGTATATAAGTAAGCAATATATGTGTTCTTTGATCTATGTGGGATAGCAAACTTGCAATATATACAACTTTCTAGCTAGAGACATTACATCTTTATATCCTTAATCAAATATTAATTTTCTTCTACCACGTGTTAAAAATTCACGTATTTGTTCAATTTTACGGAAATATTCCAGGTAAAAAAAGTATTGTGTTTGCATACTGAAACAAAATTTGAAAGATCATAACAAGTGAATCAATTTATAAAATCATGAGCAAATGGGTATGAGTTAAAATTCAGCTAGAGGTGGTGCCAACATTTTATAAAATGGGTCAATTAAGAGGTATTTTGAAAAAATAAAAATAAAAATGGAACCACATAAGCTATTTAATTGGTTTCAAAGGCAAAAGGCATGTTGATAGACCTGCATTGACCCTATCCCCTATATTTAACGAATATTTGCTTGAAATGCTTTGATGTGTGAGTGTGTCTACAGGCGAGCGATGCAGTTTGCTTGGAAGTAAAATGTTATGCATAAAAATTTTAATTTTATATATGTTATTCACAATGAAATTTTGATGCAGATTCTAAAAAGAAATTATATGCACAAATGAATTTTTTATGCATAAAATGTCGATTTACAAAATTTTTGTGTGTAATTTTTTTTTTCACAAAATTTTTCATCAAAACTATACATTTCTAAAAAAGCTTCCTTCACAACTTTTTGTATCCATCAATACCCTCCGTATACAGAAGTTTTTGAGAATTTTGTAAAAATTGTTATTATTTTTAGTTATTTTTACGCTTTTTACGAATATTTGTTTTTTCACTTTAACCCACATCCTACTCATAAAACCTCAAACCTTCAAAATGTGAAAATTTAAGTGATATAGATATGTTAGCTTAGGATATCTATCAGCATGATAGTCCAACAACACAATACTAATACTAACTTCGCAATCATACACATGAGAGTATACAAGTAAAAGCAATAAATATCTTCTTCGTTCTATGTGGGATAGCAAACTTGAAACGATTTCTCATTACAATCATCATACAATTGTTCTAGCAAGAGACATTACATATTTACATCCATTATTAAATATTAGTTATCTTCTTATACGTTTATTCACGTATTTGTTTGATTTTACGAAAATGTTTGAGGCAAAAAAGTATAGTGTTTGCATATTTAAATAAAATTTTAAAGATCATAACAAAAACTGAAACAATTTTTAGTTCACGTACTTATATGGTACATTGGAGAAAGTACGTTGCTATTTATTTACCTATTCGCGAAAAAATGTTGCTATGAAAGAAATTAAGATCGTCTTGATGTTTGTATTTGTATCTTCGGTTTTAAACGCATCACGATATGATTTTGCTAGAGCTGAAACCGATGACACATGTAGAGTGAATCACTGAGTAGGACGGTTAGTCCCGACATGAAACAGTATGACCATGGGATGAATTGATACGGGGTTCAGGTTATTGTGTTGAGGAGGATCCGGTATTACATTTGGTACATGGAGTAAAAGTTTGGGATTGGATCGGTGTTTGCTATTGGGGTGGCGTGCCATTTTGGGCCGTGGGTGGAGACTGGATTGGTGTTTGGTGTTGGGCCACGGGTGGAGATTGAATTTCAACAATGTAACATATCGACACACACCTTTTATTTCTAACACTATGATTCGCATCATGAACAAACTTGCACCCATTACCAAATCGACACACACCTTTAGCAAAATTATAACAAGGTCTCCAAGACTTAACTTGGGGATTGGAGGATCGACGAGAAGTACCTGATTCGGCCATAAGCACCATAGGAGAAGAGGAGGAGGACTCCATGGATAGAGATTGAGACTTGGACTTTAGGCTCATCTCTTCGGTGGTTAGCATCAAACGAGCGGTTTTAAGATCAGGAAAGGTGTCCTTATGATGTATGATACCACATACATTATCATACTTGTCCGACAATCCTTTAAGAGCAAAACCACATCTTCACTACTAACAAGAGCTCCAAGACTTGTGAGAATTGTAGCAATCTACTCGATTTTCCTAAAGTACGCATCCATGCTCAAATCACCAAGTTTGAGTGATCGTAGCTCCGCCTTCATTGCAATAGTACGAGACCTTTTGTTGTCTTTAACAATCTGGGTAAGAAGATCCCATGCCTCCTTAACGGATCGTGGATGTTCCACAACCAACCTACCTTGAGGAGCATCTGATAGCATGGTAAAGATCCACGATAGAACAATATTGTCCACCTTAAGCTCTTCCGGAGTGAGTGGTGTAGGAGTGCTAGTAGATGCATTAACCGAGAAACCATGCATATACTTACTTCATAGCCGGCACATACATGCTTAAAAAACTGCAAATGAGAAAATTTGATCACGTTACTAACATAAAACTAGAACACTTATTACATTAAGAGTATACACTTTACCATACATGCTTAAAAAAATTATATACGTGTATGAATTATTAAGAAGTGAGAGTACTAGTTTAGTATATCCATCAACATGATATTCCAACAACACAATACTAATGCTTATTTGACTATCTATACTCATGAGAGTATATACTAAGCAGCATATGTGTTCTTTGATCTATGTGGGATAGCAACAAGCCAACAATTTCTCATGAGTCATGAGTCACCATAGGATTGTTCTAGCAAGCAACATATTGTAATCAAATATTAATTATCTTCTACCACGTGATAAAATTTCCCGCATTTGCTGGATTTTACAAACAATGTTTCAGGTAAAAAAGTATTGTGTTTGCGTATTGAAACAAAATTTGAAAGATCATAACAAAAAGTGGAACAATTTTTAGTTCACGTACTTATATGGTACATTTGGATAAAATACGTTGCTATTTATTGATCTAAATCGCGAGTAAATGTTGTTATGTAGTATAAACAAATTTCAGGTTAGCCAGATGAGACTTGTAGCCGAAAAGAACCAACCCAGTGAAACTCTTCAGATTTTTGTTTGAGCACCTTACGTTCAGATCGTCCTACCATTCAGCTACCTTGGGCTTGTATTTAACATACAATGTGTGTGCCACTTTTGATGCTGTTTTAAGTCATTCTAAAGAGAAGTCTTTGTCCAGAACTTGTTTCATCAATGATGGTACATGGTGATTCACCTCAACTAATACCTAGCTAGCCAACCTAAACATCACAAATGCACCAAACAATTAAGTAATTGAGTTTACTGCTTATTCATTCAACAAACCTACACAAATAAACACTTTGTGACAGTTTTTGGGGGCTGCATACTTAGCCTGGTTCTTTAATTATCGGCTTTTAATACAACACCCAAACAGTTTGAGCTTTTTATCCAAATCGCCTTATGTTACTATGGTTGAAGTAAACTGTTTTAAATCGCCTTATGTTACTAGAGGTGGCAATGGCAACATTTTATGACATGGGTCAATTAATGGGTGTTTTGGAAAAAAAAATATTACTAATAAATGAAACTACATAAGCTATTTACTTGGTTTCAAAGGCAAAAAAGGCATCATCGGTTGATTGGGCTTTATTGACCATAACCTCTGTATTTAACGAACATGTGTGAGTGTGCGACCGTACATGCGAGCAGTGCTATGATGTGGTGATAATATTTTTTATCTCAAAAATTTTAATTTTATATAAGTTATTCACAATAAAACTTTGATGCAGATACTAAAAAGAAGTTAGATGCACAAACGAATTTTTGATGCAGAAAATAACGATTTACAAAATTTTAATGCGTAAACGATGTTTTTCACAAATTTTTTCATGACAAATATACACTTCTCAAAAAACTTTATTTACAAATTTTTTTATCCAACAATGCCCCCTGTCTTACAAAAATTTTTGAGAATTTTGTAAGTTAAAAAAAAAATAATAAAAATAAAAAAAATTACGCTTCTCGCGAATATTTGTGTTTTTATTTTAACCCTTCATGATTCTCATAAAGCTTCAAATGAGTATACACTTAATACATTAAGAGTATACACTTTACAATACATGCTCATAAACCTTGAAAATTGAGAAAAATTACACTCTTGAACACATGCTCATAATTCTTCAAAATAAGAAAATGTATAAAAAATTATAATTCTTCAAAATAAGAAAATGTATAATTATAATTCTTCAAAATAAGAAAATGTATAAAAAATTAAATACGTATATCAATTGCTGAAGTGGTACATATCAATATGCTTTCCTAGCATATTGAACATGTCACTCCAACAACAAAATACTAATACTAATTTGACAATAGATACTCAAGAGAGTATATAAGTAAGTAATATATGTGTTCTTTCATCTATGTGGGACTAGTAAAGTTTTTAGCACGGCCCTAGAGTACCATATATCGACAATCGAACAACTACTACTGTCTTGAAACATAATTAAATGCATAATAGTATAATGGACTACATGAATCAAATACTTAATAACTCAACAAAGATATATAGAAAATTACTATATAAATACAATCACAAGAATCAACAGGTATTATAGTACAACTTCGCAACCAATAGTCTATAAAATTAAATAAGTCACAACATAGTTCATGTCGATGCATTTCTTTCGTTGTGGCTCACTCACGACACCGTCTTTAAAGAAATAGGATACCGTCTTTCCGTGACACCAAATCTCCATTTACTATTTTGTCACATTTTTCTTCAAAACAATATTATCATGTAACCAGATCTCCATTGGCTAATGCATATGCACATTAATACAATGATACATTTAGGGACATGTGAACATAATATGTACAGTTCAATATTAATAATAGATTATCAATAGTAGAGAACCAACTATCCTCACACGCAACACATATGTTTACTAATATCTCTTTTAGAATGACAAACTCAAATAAAGAAAGAAAATGGACAATGAAAATGTCAAAAATTCTTTGGGTACAATTTTAGTGCGGCATGCAATTTGCAGTCAAAAATAAAAGCTTTTGCTTGTTTGACTACTTAATCTCCATACCTTGTCATTAGCCATGCTTATAAGAGCACAAGGTGCAGACGAAAACGAGCACCTCGCCGTTCGATGTGGCACTTCCAACAGCGAGCCGTTGCTCGCCGCCACACCGTCTGGGCCTCGCCGTTCTTCGCCGATGGTCACCTCGCCGTGGCCACGGCGAAGGTAATATTCTGACAAATGTGCAACTTTTGAATTGTAAACGTTGTGTAACGTTTTGAAATATAACGTCTGTCCCTTTTTTTTTTCTAACCCCTAAAACCATATACACTATCCCTATATATATTTACATATTTCACACATATTTCATTCCCAAAAAACCAAAACATTTCATTCTAAAAAACCTAACTCATTTCATTCCAAAGCAAAAACAATGAGTGAATCATCTTATTCGGAAGTTACATGATAAACGCAAAGAAGAAAAACCAAAGAACTACATGATAAACGCACACACTCAAGGCTTCAACTATGTCTCATCGAGCATGTTTGGCAACAATAACAATGGGAAGAATTTCAACGAAATAATAATAATTAGGTTCGGTTTTTAGTGTCGTATGTGTTGTATTTTTTTTCCCGCATCGTATTTTTTTTTCCGTATTGTAACTTTTTAATTTGATGAAATAAAATTAGTATGTTTTTTTTTATTTTTTAGTATTTATGAAATAATTTAATTTATTTAAAAAAATAAGTGTGTAAAAGGTGGGGCCCGAATGGGGAAGTGGAGGTTTGTTGTTTGGTGAGGGGAGGTTTGTTGTTGTTAGTTGAAGTTGAAGTGTTTTGGTGATGTGGCATGGTGGGGCCCGAATGGGGAGCCAAGTGCTTGTTGTTGCACCTTGTGCTCTAAGTCATGTCATAGACCATAGCCCATGCTCGCGGTTCATCATAGTGTTTACTTTTTAGTCATACTTTTACATGACTAAATATAATGTTATATACTTCGCACTTTTTATTCACATCATAGAGATTTTTAATATAGTCCTTTTACATTCTTAAGTTCTCATATATTTGCCATGAAGATTTTTAATATAGTCTTCAGTCACATTAAGAATTTCTCAAATATTTGTCATGAAGCTAGATTTTTAATATAGTCCTTATTAAGAATTTCTCAAATATTTGCCATGAAGGTGATGTATATTCAAGCAAATAGCGAAATAAATATGCATCATGTGAATTGTGTCCATCTTAATCACCATGTGAATTATAGCATACGAAAATGTATGTTTTTTATCCATACCTGATAACCTCCCACAAAATAACATTACTATAGTAGAGAAATTTATGATAATCTCAAACTTGTGGACATAGCCATCAAAAATTCAAAATACAAAGAACATCAAGTTCATTAACAACTCAATACTTGTATTGTGGTTCACATACAACACGTACCAAAATAAAAATAAAGTACAACAAATAGCTAAAATAAGAAAGAAACTATCACTAAGGCCTTGCTGCAACAACCATCATCTTCTATATTTTGCTACTACTGCCATGAAGATAAAACAAGCCCCAGCTCGTCGACATGCATATAGTAGGAAAATAGTATCAGTAATAAGGTTATAATGCAATGCATTTAGTAAAAAACAGTTAAAAATTATCTTAACAATTGTTTTAGAAACCACGAAAATACAAAACACGCCTTTTAGACCGGTTATAAACAACATTTAGACCGGTGACTTTGGGGGTCTAAATGCGGGGAGGTCCAAAAGAGTATTTCACATATAGACCGGTGCTTCCACCGGTCTAAAAGACCTATCATTTAGACCGGTTACAAAACCGGTTCAAAAGACATATTTCAGGGGTCTAAAATACATAATATTTAAACCAGTTTGGTTTATTACCACCGGCCTAAATGCCTATTTTCATCCGAAAGAAAAACTGGAACATGCAGGTTTGTTCCCAGCAATAAGCATTTAATAAACAAGGCCTGTAACCCAATACTTTAAGAAGCAAAATCCAGTAAGCTGGTAATTTAAATAGAAATCCATTCGTAGTCTAAATTAAACAGAATTCTAAACATCGTTTAAACAAAACAACAATCCTAACAGTCTCTAAATTAACAAAAGCATACAAGAGCTGATAATGTTTATCTAAGAAGCATTAATCCAATTCCAAGAATATTCACTTCATCCAGAATCAAACAGGACACATCGCATGCCACTGCTCCACGGTTTGATCGATTTCTTTTTCAACAAGCTGACGTCGATACATCCATGGCATCTATATTTTAAAGGTAAAAAAATACATAAATATTATATATAACTAATATAGAAAGATAAAGTCAAAAAAGAGCTAACGGATACGTACCGTTGTAGGGAAGTAATGCTGATGAGTATTCACAAAATCATACATCCATCTCATGACATAATAACCAGCATTCGAGTCCCGTTGTTGTTGATTGCTCTACAATTGTTGAACATACATATTGTTAGATACTGGAATAGCATACATATTAACATAGGATACCTTTGCAATTGGAAACAGACGTGTTACTTTTAGCTTTGACTTCTCCATGAAATTCCCAACAAGTATACCTTTGCATAAATCCTTTTTCTATAAGATGGTTTTTAATACTTTTCAAATCAGTATGACACTTCCAATTCAAACAATTTTTACAAGGACAATGAACTCTTGATTTTCCTCTTTTCACTCGATCATCTTCGGCAACTTTTAGGAAATGAGACAAATGTTCCAAGTATTCGATGGTAGCACGTTCTATCTGGTACATCCATATACTACGATCCATCTTAAATTATACTAAATATGATAATATACATTCACATCCTAAATGCGACAAAGTATTCAAAAAGCATTCTCAAATGGGGATAATCCGAAATTAACCTCTATTAGGTTATTTTCGGACGTGAACTAAACTAATGGCGCAAGAGTTGCAATAAATTTATACTACATGAATGTTGCATAAAAAAATTATTTCCGTAAATTTAGAAAATACCTCACTTCCACGAGTTAATCAACCTAACGACGCAACCATACAAAGCCTATTTACACAAACGTTCCTATACAAATAGAAAAAATATTCATGTTATCTTTCATTTATGCGTAATAACAAATTTATATACATAAACACACAAATAGTGATTAACATAAGTATATAACATTTTTATAGAAAGGATTACATAAATAATCATAAAAACATTAGTTAATATTGATATAAATGTATAAAAAGTGATTCATACCTTTTAATTGAACTTAATGCGGAAAAATTTGGTAATTATAATGATATTTTTGATAATTTTCGGGTGAATTAAATGAGAAAATTGAAGTTGGTGTGGTGTATTTAATGGCAGATCTGGTTTTGTAGCCGTTGGGGACTTTTTTCAAAAAAAAAAAATCTTTTAGACCGGTTTAAATCATTCTAACCGGTCTAAATATTTTTTGTCATATAGACCGGTTATGTTGAAACGCACCGGTCTAAATGAACCTCTTTTAGACCGGTTGTTATTAAAAGCACCGGTCTAAATATGAAAAAGAGATATAGACCGGTTGCTTTTATTTGCACCGGTCTAAATAACATTTTTTTGGGAAATCTGGACATTTAGACCTATGTTTTTCTTAGAGGGTCTATATAAGGGGGTCTAAAAGACATTTTTTGTAGTAGTGAGCTTCATATTAGGCTTACATTACTTTACATAAGAGTTAAGAACTTAAGATCGACCATTCATGCAAAACCTAAATGTTAACCAAAAATCAAGACATGTAATAAAAACTGAAACAAATGTGAATAAATTCAAATTTAACTCCAAAACATTTACTCAGTGAAAGGCCGTCGATGCAGAATTATTGAAGAACATTGCAAGAAGTATAAAATAAATAAGCATGAGAGACATAGGAAGAGGAAACTGAGTGAAATTTTGTGCAAAAGATTGAGCATTTCTAAAGATATATTCCAATTTCGGTACTATTAATCATAAGACAAACTTGTATCCACAAGTACACAGTATTTTCATCATTTCAAGAGCGCACACTATGATATATTGTAACAAATGATTACCTAAAGACAATCAAAAAAATATTTTATTCTTACATTCTTATTCATTCCCGGGCTGGAAATCATCTCAAATCTTCTCAATGCTTCATCAACTTCGCCAATAATTCAAGGCAAAAGCAACCTAGCCTACCAAAAAAAAGTGCAAGAATATATATAAACTTGTTTGACACCAAATAAGAAAAGGAAGATGATAATGGGCATTCGAAAGAACCTGCATATGGCCAGTAAGTTGAAGAGTGACAACTTGGTGAGAGAAAAATATAGAAAGAAATGATAGTGATGAGAGAACAAGTAGCAAAGTAGGTAACTTATTTTGGAAAAAATGACACTCAACAATGAAAGACAATTTCAACTCCTCAACATGCGTAGTTGTCAAACTTTGGAGCCTTGCTGATGTGTCGTTTTCTTATGTGCTGATGTGTCGTTCTCTTAGGCTGCTACAGAAAATAATTGCTCTCTTTTATATAATAGGTAGATATGAAACTTGAAGCATTTTCTCATAACAGTCACCATACGATTAAAATATTAATCATCTTCTACCACGTGTTAAAATTTCACGTATTTTTTGTATTTTACGGAAATGTTCGAGGCAAAAGAGTTTTACGAGATTTTCAAGGTGGCTGTTGTTGGACCTTGTAATTGCATAAGTCTTGTACATATGTAAATAACGATAGTTAAACGACCAATATTGTATGATAAATAGTTTATAACCGAATAGCGGTTGGTGTTAAAGTTAGTTATTAGTTAAGTTGGTTATTTTTTGTTTATTACCGAAAGGTTGTGTCTCTTGGAACACACCTATTCGATCAGTCACGATGGTTCAAATGGCAACCATTGGTTTAGTATAAATAGGAGATACAATGTAACGTTTTATGTGTGTCCAGTAATACAATGTAAACACTTTTATGTTGTAGTTATTATAGAATCAAATTCTTGTTAAATCTTGTGAATCTTGTGTCTGATAAAACCTGTGCAAGCATCATCGATTCTTGTTGTTGTTGTTGTTGTTGTTGTTGTTAGTGTTAGTTATATACTTGATCTTGAATATGATGTTTTAGTTTATTTATTGATCTGAAATATGAATATGTAGCTCCTAACTTTGATGTGGTGATAATATGTGATTTGATGTGAGTTGGATTCATGAGTTTTGTTTGCTGGTGTCTCATTTAAGTTACGATTTACTTGTGTTTGGTTCATGATTTTGTTTCTCCTTGGGGTATTTGGTAGAGCGGTCTTCAAAGGGTGATATGGAAACTTGACATTGGATGTGTGTTTAAGATGATGAAATAGTTTGGTTGTTGAGTATTGCTTATTTCTTTGTTGTAAGTTGCATTGTGGTGTGTTTTTATACTTACTAGAAACAGTAAGGAACACTGATAGTTTACAATATATATTTAAAGCTTTGAGCAATTGATCTAATACACTCAAGGTTTTTGCAACACTAGAATAAGTCGTTGGATCGAGAGCCTGTAAGAATAATGATTTGAGGCCATGGGCTGTAACATGCTGAACTTGGGAATTGGATCTTGAACCGTGCCTGGTCATCTGTATTTCTTTGTATAAAAAATAAACTCGGTTTCCCTTTATTTGACCCGACTCTTATATTGAACCCCAGTTTTGTGCACCACTTTTGTGCAACTACTACTTAAAATCGAGAAATGAAATGTTTTTTTTTTTTTTTTTTTTTTTTTTTTTTTTTTTTTTTTTTTTTTTTTATCAAAATTGGTTGTAAGATACTAGGTGCTTCTTTTGTTACGTTCAATTTTTATGTTTAATTTAACTAAGCATCCACTCAAGGGAAGTCAATATGTTGTTTACTAGATACTAGCAGGGTACCTGCGCGTTGCGGCGACGGGTGCACTGAAATAAAATTTTCCGGTAAATCATATATTTTAGTTTATTGTGTTCTTTTTTACAACAAATTTACGGATATCAAAAATTTCGTTTAGCTCGTGCCCGTTCGGGCTCGTGTACGTTTGGGCTCGAGCCCGTTTGGCCGTTCAGGCTTGAATATTTGTCTAATGTACTTTATTATTTGTATTAGTGACATTTAATGCAGGAATTGTGTTTAATAATATGATTGATAATTTGTATTTTTTATGTAAGGGGTGTTTTAATAACTGCATTAATTGTATTTATTGACCGGTTAATTAATTGTTTTTAATGTACAAAATGATTTATTTATTGTATTTAATGTAATTAGTTGTACTTTGAGCTTAAGAACTTATGATGATATAAAACTAGAACACTTGTTACATTAAGTGTATACACTTTACAATGCATGCTCAAAAAATTAAATACGTGTACGTATTATTGGATGCTAATGACAGATCAGGTGTACCAGTATTGGATGCTAATGACAGATCAGGTTTACCAGTTTAGTATAACTGATCATCATGATAGTCCAACAACACAATACTAATAATTATTTGACTATCCCTACTCGTAAGAGTATATAAGTAAGCAGCATATGTGTTCTTTGATCTATGTGGGATACCAAGCTTGAAAGAATTTTTCATAACAGTCACCACAGGGATTGTTCTAGCAAGCGACATTACATTGTAATCAGATACTAATTATCTTTTACCACGTGATAAAATTTCTCGCAATTGCTGGATTTTACAAAAATGTTTCAGGTAAAAAAGTATTGTGTTGCGTATTGAAACAAAATTTTGAAAGATCATAACAAAAAGTGAAACAATTTTTAGTTCACGTACTTCTATGGTACATTTGGAGAAAATACGTTGCTATTTTATTGATCTAAATCGCGAGTAAATGTTGGTATGTGGTATAAACAAATTTCAGCCAGACGATACTTGTAGCCGAAAAGAACCAACCCAATGAAACTCTATAGGTTCTTGTTTGAGCACCTTACGTTCAGATCGTCCTACCATTCAGCTACCTTGGAAGCTGACGCTGATTAGGGGATGCTCCGGCACCTGTAGCAGTTCCGTTACCCGACATGGCATTACCACCATCTTTTGACAGTGATAATCCTGCCTACCGTTTCCGTTTCCTAGAACCAACTTCACAGTTTTTAGCTCGACCTGTGCTCGATACTCACGGATGGGACCATGATTGTGGTTATGACGGGGTCAACCTCGAACAAACTCTTGCTATCGCCAACCGGTTTCCCACTGCAGTTTCTGTTCAGCACACCAAAGATAAAAAAGACTTCAGCATCAATATGGACTCCTCAATTGCCACTAAACACGGGGATAAAGCTTCAACAATGGCGGGTTTCGATATTCAACCAATTGGTAAACAGCTTGCTTACATCGTCAGAGGCGAAACCAAGTTCAAGAATTTGAAGAGAAACAAAACCGCTGCAGGCATGTCGGTCACGTTTCTAGGTGAGAACGTAGTCACGGGTTTCAAAGTTGAGGATCAGATTACACTCGGGACACAGTGAGTGCGGGTACAGTTCTGATTCTGCTTACGGGGCAAATATCGAGATTCAGCAACGGGAGCTCGATTACCCAATTGGGCAAGTTCAGTCGACTTTAGGATTATCGATTATTAAATGGAGAGGGGATTTGGCGTTGGGTTTTAACAGTTTGGCTCAGTTTTCTGCTGGGCGTAATTCCAAAGTGGCGGTTCGAGCGGGTATCAATAACAAGATGAGTGGTCAGATCACTGTCAAGACTAGCAGCTCGGAGCATCTGGCACTTGCTCTTACAGCAGTTATTCCTTCGCTTATTTCAGCTTACAAGAAATTGTGGCCCGGTGATGCTGAGAAGTACTCTGCTTATTAAGCAGTGAGCACCATGTTCGGTATTGAAGATTATTGTTTCTGTTTCATTATTATGTTTCCTATTGAATAATAATATGCGTAGTTTACTTTATTCAGATATCAACAAGCTGAAAACTTTTGTTTACTGTTTTATTTTTGTGTAATGAACTCTGTGTACGAAAATGAGTTGAGATTAACGAGGGAATACAGTATTACGCTTTTGCTTACTTGCGGTTTGCTTATGTTTACTTCAGTTATCAAAATGACGGTAGCGGTAATTTCTAGTGTTTATTGGTTGCTGTTTGTGTTTGTTCTCATAGATCAGATTTATTGCACAGCATTTAGTAGTGAATATGTATGTGTGATTAGAAACCATGTTTTGGTCTTAGCTGGAGATGGTGCTGCATCAAATGTTTCAGTGGTCGGTCTTAAGGTCACAACTAGCTTGTTAGTATACGTAGTTAGATTGGGTCCACTAACTGTTGCGCTTATTGGCTTATTAAAACTCCTTCAAGTGTGTTTAAGCCGAACTATATATATTGGGCTAAAGCTCTCTACTCAGGCATATGAATATTCCTTGAGTTGAGAGCTCACATCGTTAAGGCTCGTGGTGCTATTGAATTGAGTTGAGCCTAGGCGAAGACGTGTGAATTGATCCCTAACTGAGTCATATATGCAGCTCTCTTTGTATGAGTTAAACATTCAGCAGGTGGCAGGGGCGGAGACATTTACAAGTTATAGGGGGGCGGTGCCCTCTATGGTGAGCCAAATAACCATAAATATGTAGCGTAAATTTTTATTATTAGTGGTCATTTTTCATTGTTGCCCTCAACCCAAAATCAAAATTGCCCTCAACGGATTCCAAGCCTAACACAATTTATTTGCTCAAGTAGATAAAAATGGTGGGAAGATGACCATTGAATCGATGGGTTTATGGTTTCTTTTCTTCTCATTTAGCTATGGTGAAAGAGTAATATGAGGAAGATGATACTATTTTATTATTTAAGTGAGAAGTGAAAAGAAAATGAGTTTACAGCCACATGATTATATGGATAACACTTTACTTTTATAATTTTTAATTATGCAGTATAGAAATATATGATAGTTTTACTACCTACTACACACAACTTTTGCAATCTACGGCCTATATTTTTATTTACTAATACATATTTTTATTTTTATTTTTATTTTTATTTTTTTTAACAAAACAAATATTTTTATTTACTAACAGTGGACTATAAACTTTGTTGACCTATAATACTCTAGTTTGCAAGCCATGGAGCATTAAAGTTTGGTTATCACATTAAATTTTTGTTTGTTTCTTATTAAATTTTTGTTTGTTTCTTTGTTTGGTTTTTGATATAATCATCACATAACTGTCAATGAAACAAATTACGTAGTAAGAAACAATAAACGCTCCAACATGGCTTGACACATTACGAGTTATGCTAAAAATGACATGTCTCAACATGTTGCTTAACGAATCAAAAAGCTCTAAATACTTTAGTTAGAGATTCAATGTCTTTAACCCGACCCGAATCATTATGGGGTATGCTAAAAAAAACATATCTCAACATATTACTTTCGCCCCCCATACTTGTATTTCCTGGCTCCGCCACTGGCAGGTGGCATTGGTATTTTGTTATTAAAATAATAATAATAATAAAAAAAAAAAAAAAAAAAAAAAAAAAAAAAAAGCTTTTTACTTGATTTCAAAGGCGAAAGGCATCATCGGCTGATCAAGTTGTATTAACCCTAACCTTATATGTAACGAATATTTGCTTGAAACTGTTCTGATGTGTGAGTGTGTGACTTGGACGGTCTACAGGCTAGCAGTGCACTTTGTTTGGAAGTAAAATGTGATAGCACAATATTTTAGTTCACAAAATTTTTAATTTTATATATGTTATTCACAATGACATTCCGATGTAGATACTCAAAAGAGTTTGATGCACAAACGAATTGTTGATTAACAAAATGTTGATTTATAAAATTTTAATGCGCAACTTTTTATTTATTTTTTTTTTTAATATTTTTTTTCATCAAAATTATACACTTTTTGAAAATAAATCAGGCAAAATTACACGGATGGTCCCTGTGGTTTACTCGGATTGCAAGTTTAGTCCCTAAGTCAAAATAAGTACACCAGACATCCCTAATTTTGAAACCTGTCACCCTTTTAGTCCCTAATTTGGATGTGCCGTTAGTTTGGCCGTTAAGTTATTATCACCGTTAGTCATTCGTTAATTTTTTTGCATCGTTAGTCCTCATTTTCTAAAAAAGTCCTCATTTTCTGCACCGTTAGTCCCTCCGTTAATATTTTGCACCGTTATCAATCTTTTTACGTTTTCGTCTATTTTTTAACATTCTCGTCCGTTTTTTAACGTTTTCGTCCATTTTTTACGTTTTTGTCAATCTTTTTACGTTTTCGTCTATTTTCTTATGTTCTCGTCCGCTTTTTTAACGTTTTCGTCCATTTTTTTTTACGTTTTTTCAATCTTTTTATGTTTTTGTCAATCTTTTTATGTTTTTGTCCATTTTTTACGTTCTCGTCCGTTTTTTTAACATTTCCGTTCATTTTTTTACGTTTTTGTCCGCTTTTTTACGTTTTAGTCTATTATCTTATATTTTATACCTCTTTTTACGTTTTCGTCCGCCTTTTTACCTTTTTGTCTGTTTTCTTATATTTTTATCTGTTTACGCCATTTTTTTTCCGCCTATTTTTTGTGATTACGTAAGTGTACTAAAAGAAAATTTGACATTTGATAAAAATGTTTCTGTGTTGATTTTAAATCACGATTTTGACCTCTTTCTGGTATGAATCATCAAAAGTGTAAACCATGAAAGTTGTCCGGAATGATGTTTTACATCAAGACTAGCGAGATTTTAATCGGAAAACGCAAAACAATTGCTGTCTACAACCAAAACTTAAGCCATTTTTTTTACCAAATTCATAACTTATAAACTCTTGTAAATTTTTGTACTTGTGTAAATCATCAAACTTATTTGAAAAAATGGACAAGATAAAAACGGATTAAAATGTATGAAAATATGAAAAAAAAAAACTGACGAAACATGTAAAAATGGACAAAAAAAGATTGACAAAAACATAAAACAATGAACGAAAACATTAAAAAAATGGACGAGAACGTAAAAAAAAATGGACGAAAACGTTTAAAAACATAAAAAAACAGACGAAGACGTTAAAAAGCGGACGGAAACATAAAAAAAATGGATGAAAACGTTAAAAAACAGACTAGAACGTAAAAAATGGACGAAAACGTAAAAAGATTGACAAAAACGTAAAAAGATGAACGAAAACGTTAAAAAAAAGGACGAGAACGTAAAAAAATGGACGAAAACATTTAAAAACATAAGAAAACATAAAAAAGCGGGCGAAAATGTTAAAAAATGGATGAAAACGTTAAGAAATGGACGAGAACGTAAATAACTGGACGAAAACGTAAAAAATTGACAAAAACGTAAAAACATGAACGAAACGCTAAGAAAACGGACGAGAACGTAAAAAAATGGACGAAAACGTAAAATGATTGACAAAAAAGTAAAAAAAGGACGAAAACGTTAAAAAATGAACGAGAACGTAAAAAGATTGACAACAGTGCAAAATATTAACGAAGGGACTAACGGTGCAAAAAATGATGACTTTTTTAGAAAATGAGGACTATCGGTGCAAAAAATATTAACGGAAGACTAACAGTGCAAATAACTTAACGGCCAAACTAACGGGACATCCAAATTAGGGACTAAAAGGGTGACAGGTTTCAAAATTAGGGATGTCTGGTGTACTTATTTTGACTTAGGGACTAAACTTGCAATCCGAGTAAACCACAGGGACCATCCGTGTAATTTTGTCAAAAAATCACATTTGTTTTATCCACCAATGCCCCTGTCTTATAGATTTTTTTTTTTTTTAGAATTTATGCAAGAATATTTATTTATTTTTAATTATTTCTTCGAATATTTGTAAAGTCGAAATTTGATCATGTTATTAACATAAAACTAAAACGGGTAAATTGCACAAAAGTGTACCTAACTTATACTCAATTTCAATTTAAGATTTTTTTTTTTTTTTTTTTTTTTTTTTTTTTTTTTTTCAATTTAGTGTACCCAACTTTTTTTTAGGTGCAATGTTAGACTATTTAAAGGTTATTAGGTCACCACAACCATACTTCATCTTCTCCTATCAAATTTCGGCCAACTTCCAACTAGTTTTTCAATCACTTACACCACAAGCACTACCTTTGTGAAATGTTAGTTCTTTTGCCAATTTAAGCCGTAACAAATGAAACCCATATAAAGATGCACTGAGATCATTGTATGGACTAGTATTTAGTTTGGGCTCTGTTTAATTGAAACCTCGAATTGAATTAGTTGTAAGAATGTTATTGAAACTTTATTTTTGAGTATTTATGAATTTGAATGGATTTCATGATGTTTATAGTTTTGTTAAGAAATGACATGAACAAGTTGAAAACCTCCTCGTTGGAAGTCTAGCAAACAGAGTATGCATTTGCGGTTCATACTCAATCTTAATGCGAGCATAATTATATATAATAGATTAAACTGAGACGAGATATATCATTATTCCATTGAGTGATCGAGGATCTTTTGTTTTCAATTTGACTTGGTTACACCTTTGTGTTATGTGATTTAAAAAAACTAGCTGGAAGTTGGCCGGAATTTGATCGGAGAAGATGAAGTATGGTGGTGGTAACCTATTAATCGTCTAACATTGCAATTAACAAAAGGTTGGGTACACTAAATTGAGAGAAAAAAAGTAGATTACCTTAAATTGAAATTGAGTATAAGTTAAGTACATTTTTATGTAATTTGCCAACTAAAACATTTGTTACGTTAAGAGCCACTTCGTAATACATGCTCATAAACTTTGAAAATTGAGATAAAATACGCTCTTAAATACATGCTCATAAACATTCAAAGTGAGAAAAATTAGACACATGTATGAATTGTTCGAATGCCAGGATGGAACATGCTACGTTAGCATGTGCAACGTGACAATCCAACAATACAATACTAATACTAATTTGACATTCCATACACATGAGAGTATATAAGTAAACAATATATGTGTTCTTTGATCTATGTGGGATAGCAAATTTAAAACAACTTCTCATAACAGTCACAATATGATTGTTCTAGCAAGAGACATTACATCATTATATCTGTAATCAAATATTAATTTTCTTCTACCACGTGTTAAAATTTCACGTATTTGTTGGATTTTACGGAAATGTTCCATGTAAAAAAAGTATTGTGTTTGCACACTCAAATAAGATTTGAAAGATCATAACAAAAAGTAAAACAATTTTTAGTTCAAGTAGTTCTATGATACATTAATGGAAATACGTTGCTATTTATTGACCTAAATCGTGAGTAAATGGGTATGCGTTAAACATTTAGCTATTGGTGGAAATGCCAACATTTTATAAAATGGGTCAATTTAGCGGTATTTTGGAAAAATAAAAATGAAACTATATAAGCTATTTACTTGGTTTCAACTTTCAAAGGCAAAATGCATCGTCGGTTGATCGAGTTGTATTGACCCTAATATTCATATTTAACGAATATTTGCTTGAAACTGCTCTAATGTGTGAGTGTGTGACCTGGAGGGCCTACAGACGAGTGATGCATTTTGTTTGGAAGTCAAATGTGAAGCGCAAAATTTGTATATTACAAATGGCTTTCATTTGTTGGGCGTCTTCCAACTTGTTATTTCTGTCCTCTCGTCTATGCATATATATTGGGCATCCGTTTGTATTCTTCCAATGGGAATTATGCATGACATAGAGCAATTGATGTGTGGGTTCTTGTGGTGTCAAGGGGATATGATGCGCGGTAAATCTAAAGTGAAATGTACGGATGTTTGTTTACCTATGTTCGAGGGTGGCCTTGGCATTCATAATCTACATAGGTTTAACGTGGCGTTGATATCTTCTCACATATGGAAGATCTTAACAAACAAAGTGTCTTTTATGGGTTCGGTGGATCCACTCATACAAGCTTCGAAATAGATACTTTTGGGATCTTAGTCTTGGTTCTAATGTTAGCTGGGGATGGGGCAAGTTGTTGCAAATACGCAACCTTATTCGTCCTCATATATGGCACACGTTTGGTAATGGGATGAAGACCTCAGTTTGGTTTGATAATTGGGATGCTAATTGTCCTTTGAAGAGACACTTGCCAAATAGAGCTATTTATAATGCGGGTTTTAATCTTCAATCAACAGTGGGTGACGTTATCTCGAACAACTCATGGACTTGGCCTGTAGCATGGTATAACCTGTTTCCTGTTCTTAATAATGTTACTGTTCCTATCTTGAATATGAACCAGGAAGATGTCTTGCAATGGAGGACTTATAATGGTGGGCTTAAACCATTTTCTGTTCGTGAGGTTTGGCATACAATCCGTGAGTGTGGGGCTAAAGTGGAGTGGTTTCACTTAGTTTGGTCGTGTTACAGGATTCCTAGACATGCTATTCATTTGTGGCTAGTAATGAGAAAACGCCTTAAAACGCAAGATAAATTAAAGCAATGGGATGTCGGCTTGGATGTTGATTTAAACTTCCTTGGTGTCCTTTATGCAAGGTACAACCCGATACACACGAGCACTTATTCTTTGAATGTGGGTGTTCGGCTAAAGTGTGGAGTGATGCAAGTATTGAAGGCTGCCAAATATTTCTCCTATATGGGACGATATCATTGGTTGATTCCTTTGTCTACTTGTAATAACGTCAATAGTATTGTGGGACGTCTAATTGTGGCTGCATCTTCATATTTTATATGGCAAGAGAGGAACAATTGTGTTCATGGCAATGGAGAGAAGTGGGCTGAGCAGGTATCGAGCATTATTTTAGATGTGGTTCGTGTGAAACTTGCATCTATTAGATTCAAGAAGAACTTGCAAGTTGAGAATATGAGGATGACTTAGAGGCTATCCAGTCTCGCAAACAATGTAGGTTGAGTTGTGGTTTGTATCTAGTGAAATGCAGGTGCTTAATGTTCCTTTTGTCTTGTTACTTATTTTGCTAGGTTTGTCAAGCATATGGGTGCCGTGTTTTGATTGTTCAAAACATATGGTTCGTAGTTGTCTTTCAAGAGTGGTTCACTACCACTCTTCATGTACTTAACATAGATCAGATTTATTTATGTATGTGTGATTAGAAACCATGTTTTGGTCTTAGCTGGAGGTGGTGCTGCATCAAATGTTTCAGTGGTCAGTCTTGAGGTAACAACTAGCTTGTTAGTATACATAGTGATCAGGGCTACTAACTGTTGTGCTGGGTTATTAAAGCTTCTTCAAGCGTGTTTAAGCTGAACTCCGTTTATTTCATATGTAGCTCTGTTAGCATGTTCAGTATGATCCTTCCCCTATGGCCAATCAATGGGTTTGAGTTGAACATTCAGTTAGAGGTGGCAATGCCAACATTTTATGAAATGGGTTGGTTTCAAAGGCAAAAGGCATCGACGGTTGATCGACCTGTATTGACTGAAAACTCTATATTTAACGAAACCTCTAATTTTAACGTATATTTGTTTGAAACTGCTCTAATGTGCGAGTGTGTGACCTGGACGGCCTACTCGTGAGCAGTGCATTTTGTTTGGAAGTCAAATGTGATGCACAAAATTTTATTCACCCCAAAATTTTAATTTTATATATGTTATTCACAATAAAACATTCTTCAAAATAAGAAAATCTAAGTGATGTATAGAAAATTAAATACGTGTATGAATCATTGGGCTTAACAGTTATAATATGCTATACTTGCATTAGCATATTGAACATGTCAGTCCAACAACACAATACTAATACTATTTTGACAATTGATACACATGAGAGTATATAACTAAGCAATATATGTATTCTTTGATCTATGTGGGATAACAAACTTGAAGCAATTTCTCATGACAATCACCGTACAATTGTTCAAGCAAGAGACATTACTTTTTTTTTTTTTTTTTTTTTTTTTTTTTTTTTTTTTTTTTTTTTTTTTTTTCCTGAAAGGCAACATATATAAAACTCAAAGAGCAAAAAACAAAAGAAAGGCATCCCACCTCTGACCTCCCTAATCAAGACAATTAAAGAGGAAGGGACCCAAGTAACAAAAGGGCACCACAAGGTGCATACAACCGGACCAAGACCAAGGCTACAAACACACTACCAAACTGAGCCACCATCCAAAATCCCATGCCACATCTGTTATAAATAAATCATAACAGGTAGGAACATAAATGGACCATAGATCATGCCTGACACAAACCATTGTACCAAATTCCCTAGCCTATCACAAAATTCATACCACATGTTGACCACTTAACATTCTCTAAGATAAACTATCACCACTGATGGTGTACTATGTCTCTAAATCAAATACTTGAACATCAGACCTCTGCACACACTGAAACCTCTGTGACACTAAGCTAGTTGCAGAAATTGCACCAAACACAGTCATACCAGAACGACAGTCATTTGCGATATAGATCTTCTGAACACACTGGTTGCAAGCTAACTGTCAAAACAGAAACAATTTCAGTAACGACTGTATCTCAACCACTGTATATCAAAAACTTAATTTATCGTAATCTTGAGTGGCTCCCATAGCCATTGTTGCCAATCTATCCCTTTATACTTGTTTGATCTTCTCACAATCCATTCGAAGCTTTTGAGTTGGATATCTTGAACAATCTTGTTAGTGCTTGAAACTTTTTTATCGAACACACGCGCATTTCTTTCTTTCCAAATGAAGTACCCGGAAGTCCAAATTACCACTTGCCAAACACGAGATAAAACGATAGGAACATTAACTCCTCCATTTGAGGAAAAGAATTCGCCAATAGAGAAAGCATTAACGCTCCCCACCTTCCACCAATTGAATATTTTTTCCCAGACACTCATCGCTAAATCACAAGTGACCAAGCTATGAGCGCAAATTTCCACAACGTTGTTACAACAAGGACAAAGAATCGAGTCCAAGTCAATGCCTCTCCTATCTAGCTCCACACGAACCGGAAGTCTTCCTTTTAGCGCCCTCCACACAAAGATGTTAACCTTTTTCGGAACCCAATTGTTCCAAATCATTTCTTCGCCCCCACTATCTACGTTGAGAATCTTTTCCACTACAAGCTTTGTTAGCTCCTTCACCGTAAAGTCGCCATTCTCTTGAAGCGCCCACCTCCACCGATCCCTACAATCGACTTTGCTAACAACATTTCACAAAATAATATGTAGATCTTCCAACTCCTTGCATACCCTCCCTGTAATATTTCTAACCCAATCCCATTCCCAACACCAAACGTTATCAACCCATTCCCCTTTTTCCTCCACCCTACCATCCTTATGCCTATCTAAATGATATAATCTCGGGAATCTATTACAAAGCCTAACCCACCAACCCATCTATCAATCCAAAATCTGATATCACAGCCATTTCCCACTTCCCCAACGAATGATGAAGTGAAATCTAAACCTAGCGACTCCAACTCCTGCCCTACCTTAATAATGTCATGCCATGCCCCACCCCCACCAACCGACCTCCCCACCCCCCTAATATCACCAAGCCCCCCGCTCTCCCCATGAATACTTTTTATAACTCTAGCCTACAATGACCCCCATCCCCTTTGAATCTCCACCACCATTTCCCCAAAAGAGCTAAAATTTTCCCCCTAAGTGAACCAATGTTTAACCCCCATCCCCGTGTGAGGCTAGTAACCCATCCCATTTGACCCAAGCTAATTTTTTACAATCCCCCACACCCCCCCCCCCCCTAGAAAAGTTTTTTCTCACTCTCTCAAGTTGTTTTATCACACTCAATGGCACACTAAACATCGAAAAGTAGTACAATGGTAAGCTTCCTAGAACTGATTTAACCAATGTTAACCGTCTCCCAAACGACATCGATTTAGCTTTCCAATCGGCCAAACGATTTTTGAACTTCTCCACCACGGTATTCCATTCCCTAACCCTCCTCATGTTCTCACCAATTGGAAGCCCCAAGTAAGTAAATTGGAATTCACCAACTCCACATCGCATCCAACTTGCCATATCCCTCACTTCCATTTCGTTCGCTCCAACCCCATATAGCTTGCTCTTATTATAATTTACGCGAAGTCCAGATACTTCCTCAAAGCATTTGAGGATACACATAAGAGCTTTTGCATTGTCTTTGTTCCATTCCCCAAAAAAGATAGTATCGTCCGCATATTGCAGATGAGACACTATCACATTATTCTGACTAATCTTTAAACCTCTAAACACCCCCTTATCAACCGCTTCTTTTATGATCGCATTAAGGCCTTCTGCCGCTAAAATGAATAAAAATGGTGAGAGCGGGTCACCTTGCCTAACCCCTCTCTCCAAACCAAACTCTTCTGTTGGTGATCCGTTGACTAAGATTGATATTGTGGATGACCTAAGACAACTCTCAATCCATGAACACCATTTATTTCCGAACCCCATCTTTTTCATTATGTCCGATAAAAATCTCCAATTCAAACTATCGTATGCTTTCTCGAAGTCCACTTTAAAGATTAAGCCCTTGCTTCGAATCTTCCTCATATGTTCCACCACTTCATTTGCAATTAAAACACCGTCAAGAATATACCTTCCTTTGATGAAAGCGTTTTGAACATCACCTACTACCTTCCCAACCACCCTTTTGATTCTCTCCGCTAAGACTTTTGCAATAATTTTATAATAACACCCAATAAGACTTATGGGACGGAAATCGCCGAGACATATAGGGTCCGTAAGTTTTGGGATGATAGTAACAAATGATGAATTGCATCCTCTAGAAATCTCCCTGTGCTCTCCTAACCATCTAATTGCACTAATTAAATCCACTTTGAATATTTCCCAAAACTTCCTGATATACTTAAAGTTAAATCCATCAGGCCTCGGGGCTTTGTCGCCCCCACATCCTCGAACCGCATTAAAATCTCTCCCTCGGAAAAATCTTTTTCCACCAATGCAGCATCTTCCTCCGATATTTTTTCAACACGATCACAACAGAAAATTGGGCGTACTGAGCCACCCTCTGAGAGTAATGTCTTGTAGTGTCTAACCATTTCCGCCTTTATTATCCTAGGGTCCTCACTCCACAGCCCATTCACCATCAATCCCCTAATATTACTCTTATTATTTCTTCGCCTAATGAACGAGTGAAAGAACTTTGAGTTTTCGTCTCATTCTATATCCCACTTTATCCTAGCCTTTTGTTGGAGCATAAATTTAAGCTGATATTCCTTATCCACCCACTAATTCCTCGCCTTCATCCATGCTTCCCGTTCGATTTCACTTAATACTCTCTTTTCTGCTTCTAACTCCCACTTCATCGCTTCATTTTTGAACTTTTCAATCTTTTCATTAGCCGCGCCAAATCTTTCTTTGCTCCACATTTTGAGCGCACTTTTGACATTTTTAAGTTTGTCCCGAAATCGGAAATCTGGCCACCTGCTCCTAACCTCCACCTTCCACGCTTCTTCCACCACAACTATCTTCTACCACGTGTTAAAAGTTCACGATTTGTTGGGTTTTACGGAAATGTTCCAAGTAAAAAAGGTTTATGAGATTTTCAAGGTTGTTGTTGTTGTTGTTGTTGTTGTTGTTGTTGTTGTTGTTGTTGTTGTTGTTAGTTAGTTAGTTAGTTAGTTATATACTTGATCTTGAATATGACATGTTAGTTTATTTATTGATCTCAACCATGAATATGTAGTTCCTAAGTTTGATGTGGTGATAATATCCGATTTGATGAGAGTTAGATTTATGAGTTTTGTTTGCTGTTGTCTTGTTTAAGTTACGTCTTACTTGTGTTTGGTTCATAATTTTGTTTTTCCGTGGGGTATTTGGTAGAGCGGTCTTCACAGGGCGAGATGTGTGTTTAAGATGATGAAATACTTTGGTTGTTGAGTAGTGCTTAATTCTTTGTTCTAAGTTGCATTGGGGTGTTGTGTGTATTCAACCATGATCTTTGATACTGACTACTGCTATTGCAATTTGGCATTTGGCGTGTTTTTATACTTACTAGAATCAGTAAGGAACACTGATAGTTTACAATATATATTTAAAGCTTTGTTCAATTGATCTAATACACTCAAGGTTTTTGCAACACTAGAATCAGTCGTTGGATCGAGAGCATGTAAGAATAATGATTTGAGGCCATGGGCTATAACATGCTGAACTTGAGAATTGGATCTTGAAACGTGTCTAGTCGTCTGTAATTCTTTGTAGAAAAAATAAACTTGGTTTCCCTTTGACCCTACTCTTATAATGGCCCCCAGTTTTGTGCACCACTTTTGTACAACTTTTACTAAAAGTTGAGATATTGAAATGTTTTTGTGGATCAAAATTGGCTGTAAGAGTATACACTTTACATATGTTTAACTGTTTAAATATCGATTTAAGGGAAGTCGGTATGTTGTTTACAACAGGACATAGTTGGGGTAATGCATATCCGTAATCAAATATTATTATCTTCTACCACGTGTTAAAATTTCACGTATTTGTTGAATATTTTAACCCTACACCATAGTGATAAAACTTCAAATGAGAAAATTTGATCATGTTATTAACATAAAACTAGAACTTATTACATTAAGAGTATACACTTTACACTTTACAATCATAAACTTTGAAAATTGAGTAAAACTAAGCTCTTAAATACATGCTCATAAACATTGAAATTGAGAAACATTAAGTGTGCGTTTAGTTGAGGGAAAACACCCTTGTTTTCCACAAAATGTTTTGTGAAAAATAAGGAAAACAGAGATCGCGTTCAAATTTGTGTTTTCCAATAAAATTCTCTATAAAACACAAAATTCCTATTTCCAAGTTTAATACACAAAACTAGAAAACACTTTTTTTTTTTCTTTAAAAAAAAAAAAAAAAAACCCCAAATCTGTTTTCATCCATTTTTATATAGTTTCGTCGGTTTTTATCCGTTTTTCTCTGTATTTCTCCGTTTTCGTCCGATTTTTAGGTTTTCGTCCAGTTTTTTACGTTTTCTCTTGATTTTTACGTTTTCGTCCATTTTTCATGTTTTCGTCCATTTTTTTACGTTTTTGTCCGTTTATTTACGTTTTCGTCTGTTTTTTTACGTATTCGTCTGATGTTTTAAGTTTTTATCCGTTTTTTATGTTTTCGTCCCATTTTTTTTTACGTTTTCGTTATGTTTTTTTTTTTTTTTTTTTTTTTTTTTTTTTAACGTTTTCGTCGGTTTCTTTTACGTTTCATCTGATTTTTTTACGTTTTCATCCGTTTTATTACGTTTTCGTCAGATTTCTTACGTTATCGCCCGTTTTTTTATGTTTTTGTGATTAAAAAAATGTGATTAAAAAAAAGGAAAAAAAAATATTTAAAAAATGAATAAATAAGAAAGACAAAAAGATAAAGAAAAAGGAAAAAAATACATAAACTTATGTTTACATATTAAATCTTAAGTTAATCCCCACCATTAGATCAAAGTAGATGGATGGTGGGGATTTGTCCCCATTATGCAAAAAAAACTTGATCATTAAAATAACTCACATCCTTCTCCACATCCTTCTCCCACATGTTATTATTTCACGTACTAGTTATAATGCCCGCGCACGCGCGGGTTTTTTTTTTAAAAATTTTTTGAAATAATTATTTAAAAATTTTAATCATATTGTTAATTGCATCTTATCTATATTTTCTGTATTTATCTTCTACTTGTGTTGTGAATAAATATAAAATAAATATATTTTTTAAATATCTTATCTATATTTTTTGTATTTATCTTCCACTTGTGTTATAGATAATATAAAATATTACCTGATAAGAAAATAATCTTTTTTTTTTTAAAATAAAATTATTACTAAATCAGGAATTGATTTTTTTGAAATGCAAAATTTCCAAATGAGAAAATTTAAGTGCTATTAAAAAACTTAGAGAGACATGTATGAATTGTTCAACTAAGTTTATCAAATATGCTACATTTCTAGCATACGTGACATTACAGTCCAACAACACATACTAATACTAATTTATCAATTGATACACATGAGAGTATATAAGTAAGCAATATTTGTATTCTTTGATCTATGTGGGATAGCAATCTTAAAAACAATTTCTCATAACAGTCACTATATGATTGTTCTAGCAAGAGACATTACATCTTTATATCGGTAATCAAATATATTAGTTATCATCTACCACGTGTTAAAAATTCACGTATTTGTTGGATTTTACAGAAATGTTCCATGTAAAAAAGGTTTATGAGATTTTCAAGGTGGTGGTTGTTGTTGTTAGTGTTAGTTATATACTTGATCTTGACAAGTATCTTACTCTTTTAAGCTAGATAGTCATATATATACTCATGTGATTAATATTCAAGTATATCCAATTTAAAGAAACAAAACAGGACAAACAATGTAGTTGGTCCATTGATCTATGCCAAATCGGACTCTTATGGCTTTAAGTGCAATTGAATTATGTTTTTAACCAAATTGTCTATCAATCTTATACAGAAAAGTGTTTATGAAGTAAAAACAAATACGAGACTTGTAGCCAAAAAGAACCAAACCCAATGAAACTTCATAGATTCTTGTTTGAACGCTTCCCTTTCAGATAGTCCTACCATTCAGCTACCTTGGAAGCTTGGATTTCAGTTTAAACTCTCAATTTAGGAACATCACATGCATCCTTTCCTATATCTATGAACAATGAAATTTTGGTGCAAATACTAAAAAGAAGTTGGATGCACACACGGATTTTTGATGCACAAATGTCGATTTACAAAATTTAATATGTAAACCATTTTTTCACAAATCTTTTCATCAAAACTATACATTTCTAGAAAAGCTTCCTTAACAACTTTTTATATCCACTAATGCCCCCTGTCTTATTCAATTTTTGAGAATTTTGCACGAATTTATATATTTTTTATGCATTTTACGAATATTTGTCTTTTTGTTTTAGCCCTATACCATCTCTTAAAACTTGAAATGAGAAAATTTGATCATGTTACTAACATAAAATTAGAAGACTTATTACATTAAGAGTATACACTTTACAATACATGCTCATAGCCTGATACACCTTCAAAATTGAGAAAACAAGAATTTTATTGCCCGCGCATTGCGATGGGATTAAGATATGTTAAAATTAGCTTATTTGGTCATATTATTTGTTTATTTGAATTTATACAAACTCAAAAGCTTTGCTAATGCTAATCTAAGATCACGAAACTTATTTAACAAACTCGTAATAAGTCGAAAAAGCAAGTTATAAGCTTAGGGAATAGTCCAAATTTAGGGGTGGAAACGAGCCGAGCCGAGCCCGAGCTCGCCAAAGCTCGAGCTCGGCTCGTTTAAGTTTTAAAAGGCTCGAGCTCGAGCTCGGCTCGTTTCGAGCCTTAAATTTTAAGCTCGAGCTCGGCTCGTTGTATATTATATAGGCTCGGGCTCGGCTCGAGCTCGGCTCGTTTATACGGTTTGGCCATGAAAAGTTAAAGCTTGGCTCGAGCTCGAGCTCGGCTCGTAATATATCTTTATTAAGCTCGTTAATAAGCTCGAGTTCGGCTCATATATATGTTTAATACCATGGGCTCGTTTAGGCTCGCGAGCCTAAACGAGCTTTCTATGTAAAGCTCGGGCTCGAGCTCGATTAATAAATGAGCTGCAACTTAGGCTCGAGCTTGGGCTTGAGCTCGTTTAGGCTCGGCTCGTTCGAGCTCTTTGCCGATTCGATCCCGAGCTTTTCACGAACAGCTCGGCTCATTTCCACCCCTAAGTCCAATTAAATAAGATAATTTAAAGGGCAAATGACACAAAATGCATTAAACTTATGGTCCGTTTTCAATCAAGGTACTCTTCTTTTTTTCTTCCATAAAAAGGCGTCCAACAAATTTTTTCAGCCGATTTAGGTTTTTTACTAACTTTCGTTAACCCACTTCGTTCGTAAATTACACGTTTGGTCCTTGAATTTATATAATCATTTCATGTTTGGTCCTTAAATTTTTTTTCTAAAATATTTTTTTCAAAAACATTTTTTTTTCGAAAATATTTTTTTTCCGAAAATATTTTTTTTTCGAAAATATGTTTTTTTGATTTTTTTTCCCTATACCCTTTTTTTCAATTTTTTTTCTAATTTTTTTTTCAAAAAATAAAATCTAGAAAAAAGAAATTCGAAAAAAAAGGTTTTTGAAAAGAAATTCAAAAAAAAAAAAAAAAAAAAATCGGAAAAAAGTTTTTTTTGAATTTTTTTTTCAAAAACATTTTTTTTCTAAATTATATTTTTCGAAAATATGTTTTTGAAAAAAAAAGGTTATAGATAAAAAGGGCTCAAAAAAATTTTGAAAAAAAAAATCAAAAAAATATCTTCGGAAAAAAAGGTTTCCAAAAAATAATATTTTCGGAAAAACTTTTTGAAAATGGACCATAAGTTTAGTGCCTTTTTGTGACATTTGTCCTAATTTAAATAACCTTTTAATGGTAATTTAATATGAAAAAATAACTTATATAAATAAAGTAGCTATAGTTAATTTGTGCAAAAGTAAAAGAGTAAAAATGAAAAATTAAAATAAATAGTAAATTTGTTTGGATAATTGATGATAAAGTAGATTACGCTCTTAAATACATGCCCATAAACAAGGAGGGGTCACAAGGATCACGTGCTCCCTAGCGAAAAGAATTGTAGTGTAAATTTTTTAGAATATCAAGATTTTTTCGTAGTTTGCTCCACAAAAAACCAATTTATAGTGTAGTTTCAAAAAATTATTAAAGTGTACCCCTCGAGCAAAATTTTCTGGCTCCGCCCCAACCCATGAACCTTCAAAATGAGAAAAATTAAGAGATGTTTAAAAAACTAAATATCTGAAAATTTAAGTGAGGTATGTACAAAAAATTTAAAATATGTGTATGAATTATTGGAGTTCGAATATCAAATATGCTATATCAGCATATCCGACATGAGAGCCCAACAACACAATACTAATATTAATTTGACAATGTATATAATATAGACTATATAAGTAAGCAATATATGTCTTCTTTGATCTATGTGGGATAACAAGCTTGAAACAATTTCTCATAATAGTCTCCATACGATTGTTATAGTATAGCAAGAGACATTACATCTTTATATCAATAATCAAATATTATTACCTTCTACCACATGTTAAAATTTCAGGTATTTGTTGGTTTTACGGAAATATTACGTATAAAAAATAGTATTGTGATTGCATATTGAAACAAAATCTGAAATATTATAACAAAAAGTGAAACAATTTTTAGTTCACGTACTTATTATATGATACATTAGAGAAACTACGTTTCGTATGCAGCTCTGTTAGCATGTTCCGGTATGAACTTTCCCCTATAGCCGATCAATGGTATGAGTTAAACATTCAGCTAGAGGTGGGAATGCCAACATTTTATGAAACGGTAAATGAATAATACACCCTCGTCTTCTTCCTCATTTAAATTTTTTTTGAATTTATATTTAATTTTAATACAACAAGAAGAACATCAAGAACAAAAACCCACAAATGCATAAATGCAAACAAAGTTAGCACCACCACCCTCTCCCACCACCATCACTCATGTGCTATACTTCTACTAATACACGAATTTATAATAAATTCAACTGAACACAGTGAACCCAAATAACCACCACCATATCGCCACCATCACAATCATCAATCTACCACCAAACCACCACCATCACCATCACCATCACCATCACCATCATTCTTTCCCGTCACCGTCTACCATTAATAATAATGGACAACGTTCCATGTTAAATAATTGTTGTAGCATGCGCTGTATGGACTAGTAACAAAATTTCAAGTTTCTCTATGTTTAATAAAATTTACTTCCTTCATAAATGTCGAGAAAATTCTGCATCACTAATTATTATTATTATTATTATTATTATTATTATTATTTTTAATTTTAACATCATCGGTACTAGGGAAGTAAGTGATATTGACCCGGAGCTTTTTACGAATATGTTTACAATATATACTTAAAAAAATTATGTGTATGAATTATTAGACCATCTAGATATGTGTATGATAGTCCAACAATACAATACTAATTCTAATTTGACAATTGGTACACATGAGAGTATATCAGTAAAGCAATAATATGTGTTCTTTGATCTATGTGGGATGCAAACTTGAAACAATTTGTAATATATGAGACATAACACAAAAGGTACCACACTACTAAAAGTAAAACCATTACTTATGAATATTTGTCTTTTTATAATCCTACACGATACTCCTAAAACTTCAAATGAGAATTTGATTATGTTACTAACATAAAACTAGAATACGTAATACATGCTCATAAACCTTGAAATTTGAGAAAAATTACACACTTGAATATGCTCATAATTCTTCAAAATAAGAAAATGTAAGTGATGTATAAAAAATTAGTTATAATACCCGCGCACACACGGGGTTTTGACATAAAAATTTTATCATGTATTTAATACCGAATATATTATCTTAAAATGTTTTGAACTTTACATTTATTAATTTAGTATAAGTCAAATTTATTTTGCAATAAAAATGCCTATTAAAAACAGTCACAACACCCCTGTATTCGGCTATTTTTACAATTTCAAACACCTCTAAAATTAGCAATTGAAATAGTCTCAAACACCTTTGAATTCAACTATCAAGGCAGTTTCAAGCACCCATCAATTCAGCTATTAAAAACAGTCCCAAACACCTTGAATTCTGCAATTAAAACTGTCATAAAAACCCTTTAATAACCATTAAGACAACCATTATAACAATCCTAATCACCACTGAATCTAACTATTAAGACGGTCCCAAAACCTTTTAAAAACTTACTATAATTAGTAGAATATAACAGTCCCAACCTCCAATAACTTAAGCAAGTCCTACTTTAGTAAACCGTCTCATTCTTTTCGCATGAGATTTTCAAATGAATAAAACACATTAGTTACATCTCTTTCTAGATCATCATTATTCTATATTACAACAAATTCAAAAGCAATTAACTCATCAAATACTTGTGAGATTTTATTTATTTATTTATTTTTATTTATTATTATTATTATTATTTTTTGCAACTTTGGAATAAGGTTAATGCAACATATACCATATAAGCAAATTCAAGAGACATCTTGATTTTAAAATTCAATAAACACATATACCATATAAGCAAATTATTATACCAAATATATGTTCTAAGTAACCTTCAACGTAAATCTGTAGTTGATGCATCAGGTGCAGTTTCGGGGGTTTTGGTTCCTACTTTAGCATACTTGGTGATGAACTTGATTTTCCCGGTCTCTTAATGTGTCAAGTTCGAATAAACAACGGATAAGGACCAACTAGTATATAAAACATCCTGAAAGAAACATCAATCAGCTAATACTTAAACTATTGGCACAAAACGTATACTTTTTTTCTTCATTTCTTTCTGACTTAACAACACGCACAATACACTTTCTGCTAAAGTAATAAAAAATAGAAGGTGCAGCCTAATAGAGCGTATCACTTGTCAAAATGAGTAAATTAGCTATGTATAACGTTTTTAACTAACAAACATGATGATGTTAATATTGATTTTATTGTTTAACTTTAACTATTGATATCATGTTGTACAAAATGTGCGTGTTTAGTAGCACATAATGAGCGTTAATGAAGTTAAAATATGGTGCTCAAAATATGTTGATTTCAAGAGTCGTTGTTATAAGTAGAATCGCGTATATTTATTTTCATATCACAGTAACTCGTGCTTACCATTTGATATTTATATTCATGTTACTAATAATTTAGCCGTATTTAATATTCAAACCCGTGTATGCATAAATTAAACTTTTAAATAGAATAACATGAGTCCTTATTTAAAAAGATATTCTAATGGATGAAAGTCTAAAACTAACAATATTAAAACTAATTCGCGTATTTTCCAAATTTTGTAATTTTAATTGATGAAAGTCTAAAAACTAAGACTAATACTCATGTAATTTTAAACAAACTTAATATTATAAAGTATAAGGGGTATAAAGTGTAAGGGGTTATTTGTGTTTTTTCTAAAGTTATTAAAAAACATGAAAATTTGTAATTTTACACTTAGCTCTATAAAATTTATTTAAAATTCAACCACTTAAGTTTTATTAATTACTTCATCTTTTTTTAAGTTTTTGTTTTCATAAATTTGACACCTATATTTTTATGTATTTTTTTAACCAAATTTCTCCATCAAATTTATTAAGTTTGACCAAAATCAATTTAATTTTGACTTTCTATTAACCAATCATATTACTCGATTTCGCCAACGTGGCAAAATCGAGCTCTCCTATTAGTCTAATTTTTTTTTTCATTAAGAAGGGTTTACTGAGCTGATCAAATTCAGCATGCTACACTAGCATATTAAACATGTCAGTCCAACAACACAATACTAATACCAATTTGAAAATATGTACACATGAGAGTATATAAGTAAGCAATATATGTGTTCTTTGATCTATGTGGGATAGCTAGCAAACTTGAAGCAATTTCTTGTAACAGTCTCCATATGATTGTTCTAGCAAGAGACATTACATCTTTATATCCATAATCAAATATTAATTATCATCTACCACGTGTTAAAATTTCACGTATTTGTTGGATTTTACGGAAATGTTCCATGTAAAAAAGGTTTATGAGATTTTCAAGGTGGTTGTTGTTGTTGTTGTTGTTGTTGTTGTTGTTGTTGTTAGTGTTAGTTATATACTTGATCTTAAATATGATGTTTTAGTTTAATTTATTGATCTCAAATATGATCAAACAACTGTCTTACTCTTTTAAGATGGTCATGTACTCATGTGATTAATGAAACAAAACACAGCGAAACAATGTAGTTGGTCCATTGATCTACGTCAAATTGGACTCTAATGGCTGTAAGTGCAATTGATTTGCGTTTTTAACCAAATGGTTTATCAATTTCATACAGTGTTAATGTATTAAAAACAAATTTTAGGTTCGCTGGACAAGACTTGTTGCCGAAAAGAACCAAACCCAATGTTAAAGACGCACTGAGATCATTGTATGGACTAGTATTTAGTTTGGGTTTTGTTTAATTGAAACCTGGCATTAAATTAGTTGTAAGAATGTTATTGAAACTTTATTTTTGTGTATTTGTGAATTCGAATGGATTTCATGTGTTTATAGTTTTGTTAAGAAATGACATGAACAAGTTGAAAACCTCCTCGTTGGAAGTCTAGCAAACAGAGTATGCATTTGCGGTTCATACTCAATTTTAATGCGAGCATAATTATATATAATAGATTAAACTGAGACGAGATATATCATTATTTCATTGAGTGAGCGAGGATCTTTTGTTTTCAGTTTGACTTGGTTACACCTTTGTGTTATGTGATTAAAAAAAACTAGCTGGAAGTTGGCCGGAATTTGATCGGAAAAGATGAAGTATGGTGGTGGTAACCTGGTAACCTATTAATCGTCTAACATTGCAACTAAAAAAAAGTTGGGTACACTAAATTGAGAGAAAAAAAGTAGATTACCTTAAATTGAAATTGAGTATAAGTTAGGTACACTTTTATGCAATTTGCGAACTAAAACACTTATTACGTTAAGAGCCACTTCATAATACATGCTCATAAACTTTGAAAATTGAGATAAAATACGCTCTTAAATACATGCTCATAAACATTCAAAGTGAGAAAAATTAGACATGTATTTAAATACATGCTCATAAACATTTAAAGTGAGAAAAATTAGAGACATGTATGAATTGTTCGAACGTCAAGACCGAACATGCTACGTTAGCATGTGCAACATGAGAGTCCAGCAATACAATACTAATACTAATACTAATTTGACATTCCATACACATGAGAGTATATAAGTAAACAATATATGTGTTCTTTGATCTATGTGGGATAACAAACTTAAAACAATTTCTCATAATAGTCACAATACGATTGTTCTAGCAAGAGACATTACATCATTATATCCGTAATCAAATATTAATTATCTTCTATCACATGTTAAAATTTCACGTATTTGTTGGATTTTATGGAAATGTTCCATGTAAAAAAAGTATTGTGTTTGCATTTTGAAAAATCATAACAAAAAGTGAAATAATTTTTAGTTCAAGTACTTCTATGATACATTAATGAAAAATACGTTGATATTTATTAACCTAAATCGTGAGTAAATGGCTAAATGGGTATGAGTTAAACATTCAGCTATTGGTGGAAATGCAAACATTTTATAAAATGGGTAAATTAAGGGGTATTTGGGAAAAATAAAAATAAAAATGAAACTACATAAGCTATTTACTTGGTTTCAAAGGCAAAATGCATCGTTGGTTGATCGAGCTGTATTAACCCTAATATTCATATTTAACGAATATTTGCTTGAAACAGCTCAGATATGTGAGTGTGTAACCTGGAGGGCCTAAAGACGAGTGATGCATTTTGTTTCGAAGTCAAATGTGAAGCACAAAATTTGTATATTACAAATGGCTTTCATTTGCTGGGCGTCTTCAACTTGTTATTTCTGTCCTCTCGTCTATGCATACTAGTTATAATTCCCGTGCACGCGCGATTTTTTTTAATCATATATTTTTATTTATTAAAAAACAAATAATATAATCTTTGTTTTGTTTGATTTATGATGTTTAATTATAGTTTTTTATTACTAGTCGGATACCCGCACACAGCTGCGGCGAAAAATATAGTAATATGGTTAGTAAATGAATTGCTAGCCCAACTCTCCCCGCAATTCCCTACCCGCTTAGTGAATTCGTTTCACAACACTCCGAACGTATATGTGTTTGTTTGGGTTTTCCGTAGCTTTCTCATGACATCATTATTACCGTATATAGAAAGATCCTCGCAATCTCTTTCCCATCAAACACTCACTCAAAAGTATATGATTTTAACGAATTAAGATTGTATTGATTGAAATAAAGGTTAAAGTTGTAAAATTTTGAATAAAAACCTCATTAAAAATCTACAAAACTAAAAACTTGTAAAAATATATCAAAATGGATGTTAAATTAAAGAGCACAAAATTTTAGAAAATATGGTGAAATTAGATAAGAAAAAAAATAAATAGATAAAAAGATATTTCAATTTGAAAATAAAGGTGAATTTTAAGTTGGGAAGTGACATATGTCACCTTATTATTAGAGCTCCTTATCTTAATTTTTGGTTAGGAGTTAGGCTTGGAGTTAGTTGAGAAGTGACACATGTCACCTCATGATTGGAGCTCCTTATCTTAATTTTTGGTTAGGAGTTAAGCTTGGTTTATCCATGCATTATATAGTAGTATAGATTAAAGATAATTATTTAAAAATTTTAATCCTATTATTAATTGCATCTTATCTATATTTTTTGTTGTTATGGATAAATATAAAATGTTGTCTAATAAGAAAATATATATTTTTTTAAATAAAATTATTACTAAATAAGGTATGATTTAATTTTTTTAAAATGAAAAAGTCCCCACTTGGGGTTTTGTTTTATTACATAAAAGATATATTGGGTATCCGTTTATATTCTTCCAACGGGTATTATGCATGACATAGAGCAATTGATGTGTGGGTTCTTGTGGTGTCACGGGGATATGATGTGCGGTAAAGCTAAAGTGAAATGGACGGATGCTTGTTTACCTAAGTTCGAGGGTGGCCTTGGCATTCGTAATCTGCATAGGTTTAATGTGGCGTTCATGTCTTCTCACATATGGAAGATCTTAACAAATAAAATGACTTTATGGGTTCGGTGGATCCACTCATACAAGCTTTGAAATAGGAGACCTCTGTCTTGGTTCTAATGTTAGCTGGGGATGGCACAAGTTGCTGCAAATACACAACCTTATTCGTCCTCATATATGGCACACGTTTGGTAATGAGATGAAGACCTCAGTTTGGTTTGATAATTGGGAGGCTAATTGTCCTTTGAAGAGACACTTGCCAAATAGAGCTATTTATAATGCGGGTTTTAATCTTTAATCAACAGTGGGTGACGTTATCTCGAACAACTCATGGACTTGGCCTGTAGCATGGTATAACCTGTTTCCTGTTCTTAATAATGTTACTGTTCCTATCTTGAATATGAACCATGAAGATGTCTTGCAATGGAGGACTTATAATGGTGTGCTTAAACCATTTTTTGTTCGTGAGGTTTGGCATACAATCCGTGAGTGTGGGGCTAAAGTGGAGTGGTTTCACTTAGTTTGGTCGTGTTACAGGATTCCTAGACATGCTATTCATTTGTGGCTAGTAATGAGAAAACGCCTTAAAACGCAAGATAAATTAAAGCAATGGGATGTCGGCTTGGATGTTGACTTAAACCTCCTTCGGTGTCCTTTATACGAGGTACAACCCAATAAAGACAAGCACTTATTCTTTGAATGTGGGTATTCGGCTAAACTGTGGAGTGATGTATTGAAGGCTGCTGATTTTCCAAATATTTCTCCTATATGGGATAATATCATGGGGTGGCTGATTCCATTGTCTACTCGTAATAATGTCAATAGTATTGTGGGACGTCTAATTGTGGCTGCATCTTCATATTTTATATGGCAAGAGAGGAACAATCATGTTCATGGCAATGAAGAGAAGCGGGCTGAGTAGGTATCGAGCATTATTTTAGATGTGGTTCATCTGAAACTTGCATCTATTAGATTCAAGAAGTACTTGCAAGTTGAGAATATGAGGAAGACTTGGAGGCTATCCAGTCTTGCAAACAATGTAGGCTGAGTTGTGGTTTGTAACTTTGTATCTAGTGAAATGCAGGTGCTTAATGTTCATTTTGTCTTGTTATTTCGCTAGGTTTGTGTAAAAATGGTAAAGAACACAAGATCAACACACAACTAAACCCAACCAACCACCCCTTGGTGTATATTATTATCACTAATAATTCAAGAAGGTAAATCCCCAACTGGGTGCTTATCAGTACAAAATACAAAGACAAGATGTGATCTCTTCTAGGAAGACACCACAAGAACCTCACTACAGAATCACTCAAGCACTCAGAATCCAAAGATCAAACAAGTGATTGATCTTTGTTATAGACAATACTAACAGATATCAAATTGATATCAAGACTAAACCAAGACTGCAACAATTGTGTAAATCAAGAGAGAATAAGAGAGGCTACAATGTGAGTTATCAAACACTAGCTCGGATAATGAGTATATACACTACAAATTTGCAATATAGTCCTCCAACTTCTCTTCACTTGTCACTCCAGGAATAATACTTTGATATAGCTTTGAAGACTTTCAAACTTGACAACCTAGGTCCCTCATAATATTTAACACCCCTCCTCAAGTTGACAAGTCTTCACCTTGACTGGTTCCTCCATACTCAGCATTATTGACACTCTTAACTCCATTATTAACACCTGCAAACATATCAACAAGACCAAGTTTTTTGCACAAAACATTATGTTGTCTTTGTCCTAGACATTTAGTAAAGATATCAGCAACCTGCAAGTTAGTATGAATTTTAACAGTTTTGATAACACCTGCAGATACTTTTTCTCTTACCAAATGCACATCCAATTCAAAATGTTTAGTTTTCTCATGAAATACAGGATTTGCAGCAATCTGAATAGCTGCACTATTATCACAATAAACATCCACAGGCAACAAGCCTTCAATTCCAAGACTATTCAACAAGTTACTTAACCAGATAACTTCACAAGTGGTAGAAGCAAGACTTCTGTATTCAGCCTCAGCTGAGCTTCTAGACAAAGTGGCCTGTTTTTTACTTTTCCAAGATATAAGAGAATCTCCCAGAAAAATACAAAAGCCAGTAACAGACTTTCTAGTAATAGGACATTTTGCCCAATCAGCATCAGCATAAGCTCTAAGCTTAAGATCAGAAGAACAATTAAATTGTAGCCCAGAACCAGGAGAGCCTTTTAAGTATTTTAACACTCTTAGAGCAGCCTTAAGATGTGACTGAAGAGGCTTATGCATATTTTGCCTTAAGCAATGAACAACATAACTAATATCAGGTCTAGTATTAGTCAAATAAATCAACTTACCAACAAGCTTTTGATAATTAGTGATGTTTTTCAAATACTTATCATTATCAGACTCAGCACAATTCAAAACAGAATTCTCAGGCAAAGGTGTATCAACAGGTTTAGCTGCTAACAGACCATACTCATATAATAACTCCAAACAATATTTTCTTTGTTTCATACACACACCTTTTTCATTTTTCAACACTTCAATACCAAGAAAATACTTCAACTCTCCTAAGTCTTTGATCATAAATTTGGTACTCAAAAAATGTTTAAACTTTTTAATCTCAGACTCATTGTTACCAGTTATGACAATATCATCAACATATACAAGCAAAGCAACAAATATATCACCATTCTGTTTGATATATATAGAATAATCAAACTTACTTTGAACAAATCCATGCTCAACCAAGGCAGTGGTAAGTTTAGCATTCCACTGTCTTGGAGCTTGTTTAAGTCCATAAAGAGATTTATTAAGTTTGCACACTTTAGAATCATCACCACCATTAAACCCTTTAGGTAAAACCATATAAACATCTTCATCTAAATCACCATACAAAAAAGCATTATTCACATCTAACTGATACAAAGGCCAGTTCATATTAACAACAATGCTTAACAAGCACCTGACAGTAACCATTTTAACCACAAGACTAAAAGTTTCATCATAATCAAAGCCTTCTCTTTGATTGAAACCTTTAGCAACTAACCTAGCCTTGTATCTATCAATTTCACCAGTGGACTTATATTTAATTTTCCATATCCACTTATACCCTATGGCTTTTCTACCAACAGGTAAAACACATTCAGTCTAAGTGTTATTTCTATTTAAAGCCTCAACCTCATTATCCATGGCTTCTGACCAATTAGGATTTCTAACAGCTTCTTCATAACTCTTAGGTTCAACAGACTTATTTAAAGTAGAAGCAAAGCACATATTATTTCTGCTAAGAGCACCATAATTCACATACTTCTCAATGCCATATCTAACTTTAGAGTGCATCACATAATCATTGAACCTAATAGGAGTTTTAGTCTCCCTATTAGACCTTCTTATAACAGGTGTCTGCACATCTTCATTATCAACATTAGACTGAGTTGTTATATTATCAGAATTATGAACATCGGGACTGCCCTCAGACCAGTTTTGGTCACCAAAGTAGGTTGGAGAATGCTCACCTTCTTGATGCAAATGAATAGTATCTGAATCATTATCTACAGCATCATTTGAAGGTGGCAAACTACCATCCTCAACTGGTGAATCTTCCTCTTCATCATTGGGACTTTGAGACCTTAGACTATCAAAAAAATTCAAATGATCTACCTCACTTGTATCATCTGCATCAGTAATATCACAAGTTTTCATTTTAAAAGGAAATATGTTTTCATAAAACTTTACATCTCTGGTAAAAAACACATTTCTAGTATCCAAACTTAAAAGCTTATATGCTTTCTTAGTAGTAGAAAACCCTAACAGAACACACTTTTCAGACCTATAAGACATTTTATCATGATTGTTTAAAATAGTTGCAAAACACCGACAGCCAAAGGACCTCAAATGAGAAAGATTAGGTTTGGTTTCATATAACAACTCATAGGGACATTTACCTTTTAAAACAGAAGATGGCAGCCTGTTTATAAGATACACAGCAGTTAGAATACAATCAGACCAGAATTTTAGAGGAATCCCCCCTGAAACATAAGATTCCTTGCAACATTAAGCAAGTGTCTATGTTTCCTTTCAGCAATGCCATTTTGCTGAGGAGTATGGGCACATGAAGTTTGGTGAATAATACCAAGATCAGAAAACATATCATACATTCTTTTATTAACAAACTCAGTTCCATTATCAGACCTTACAACTTTAATTTTTAGATTAAACTGATTTGAAATTAAATGAATGAAAGAACAAAAAACACCAAAAACTTCATCCTCAGTTTTGACTAAGTAAACCCATACAGCTCTAGAAAAATCATCAACTATAGTCAAAAAAATACTTGTAACCTTCTCTGCTAGTAACCCTGTAAGGACCCCATAAGTCAAGATGAATAAGATCACCAAGCCTCTGAGACTTATGATCAGACAAGGGAAAAGGTTCCCTAGTCTGTTTGGCCCTATGACAGGTTTCACAAACAGAAATTATAGAATTCTTGGAAATACCAAGATCCTTTTGAAGAACAGATAGAACTGGGTCAGCAGGATGACCCAATCTGTTATGCCAAGTAAGTTTAGACACATTATAAGACAAAGCCACATTGCACTTACCCAAGGTATTACTAGGCTCAACATCAAACAGATAAAGTCCATCAGACTGACTACCAGTCCCCAGAACAATCTCCTTTTTCAAGTCCTGAATATAACACTTCTCTTCATCAAAACCAACAAACAATTTACTATCTCTAATAAGTTTATTCACAGAGAGCAAGCTCACACAATATCTAGGAACAACTAAAACATCATAAAGAGTAACATTATTAGTCAGTTTAAGATTTCCAACATGACTGATAGTAGCCAGAATCCCATTGGGATGGCCAACAGTGATTCTAAGACTAGTAATGTCCACAACATTGGTCATACCAATAGTAGACATAGTAAGATGCTGATTAGCACCAGAATCAATGATCCATCCTAAAGTTATAGTTCTAACAGCAAGACTAGAATTGGCAAAGAAATATTTAGAAAAATTAACATTGAACCAAACATTGCCATTAAAGAAAGAAGCTCTACCTGCCATATTAGCATGTATACTTCCAGAAGGAGTTTCACTAATCAAAGACAACAACTTCTTCATCTGCTCAGAAGTAAAACTAGAAGAAGTACTAGCAGATGAATTATTAGACTTATTCTCAGAATGTTTAAGATCAACATTAGCATTATAATTTTGTTTAAAACCTATCTGTTTCTTAACCAGGATGAAATCCAATTAATTCATAACATCTCTCAATAGTGTGTCCAATTTTTCCACAATTTTTGCAATTAAGATTAGGATTAGGACCTCTATTAGCAGTATTAGAGAAAGAACCAGTGCTGCTAGTGTTATTATTATTGTTATTATATGATCTTCTATTGTTGTTAAAAGTTTTAGCAGCAAAAGAAGAAGCATTGAGTTTAGAGTCAGAAACACTAGAGGACTCAGGAATCCCTCTGTGAGATTCCCCTCTAGAAACAACAATATAAGCTTTCTTGACCTCAGGGAGAGGGTCCCTGGTCAATAATGCAGTTCTCACTGGTTGATAACAGTTATCCAGACCCATGAGAAATTGCATCAGCTTCATTAACTATTGATGCAAGACTAATTCCTTACTAGCATCACAAGTACATTTATTCTCACAAGTACATTTAGGTAACTTAGTTAAAGCATCAAACTCTCTCCACAAAGAATTAAGTCTATGATAATAATCAGCAACAGAACTACCACCTTGTTTCACACAATTAATCTTTTGTAACAAATTGTATATCACAGATCCATCAACTTTATCATAAGTTTCTTTCAACTCATTCCACACAGAAGCAGCATTTTCAGAATACACTAACCCCATATAAACATCTTGAGACACAGAGTTCATTAACCAAGTTAAAACAATAGCATTACATCTATCCCATTGAGTAGACAAAACCTCACTGGTAACAAAAGACTCTTTAACACAAGTACCGTCAACAAAACTATATTTATTCCTAGCTTGTAAAGCCAATTTCATAGCACCATACCAGACCCTATAGTTTTCAGTTCCAAGAAGTTTAAATGGAATTAAAGCAGTACCACTATTATCATTAGTTTGAATATGCAAAGGGTTACCAGCATCAAGATTACTAATTAAAACAGGTGGATCAACACTTCCACCAGCACCAGACATGATACCAGAAAAATAAAACTAACTAATAGACATAAATCAATTAAAACAAGCAGATAACAACAAGTAGAGAAACTAACCAAACAGCAAATAAGACAACTATAACAAATCTCAACCACAATCAACTTCCAACAATCCCAAAACCTATCCTCCTTCGACTTAGACACAACAAAGACTAAAAATAAAGAAAAAGAAACAAAGAATACGATACTCACACCCAAGATCAACAAAATACCAGCCAGAAGACTGGAGATAGCCAGAGCAGGTTTTCGTACCAATCTAGTTGGCAGATCAAGATGTTAGTTATCTCGTTTGCACCTTCTAAACTAAGTAAGTGTTGTCTTAAAGTAAAGATAATACTTACAGTGCGTAAACAGCGGAAGAACAATCACAAGAACACTAGATTCACTTAGTCTAGCGCAAAAGTGATCAAGAACGGGCCCAATAGAACCAAGAACCAATCAGAACACAAATCTCCAAATTAGGGTTTAAAGAACCCTAACCAAGAAACCCACAAAGAACCACCAGATCAATCCTAAACAGACCAAATCAACAACGGCCGTTAAGAAAACAACCTCAATAAGTCGAATCAACCTCCAATTGCAAAAACCCCTAACAAATCTTCGAAACCCTAGAAACCCTAGAATCTCAAAACACCACCAGATTAGAACCGTCGCTCTGATACCATGTAAAAATGATAAAGAACACAAGATCAACACACAGCTACACCCAACCAACCACCCCTTGGTGTATATTATTATCACTAATAGTTCAAGAAGGTAAATCCCCAACTGGGTGCTTATCAGTACAAAATACAAAGACAAGATGTGATCTCTTCTAGGAAGACACCACAAGAACCTCACTACAGAATCACTCAAGCACTCAGAATCCAAAGATCAAACAAGTGATTGATCTTTGTTATAGACAATACTAACAGATATCAAATTGATATTAAGACTAAACCAAGACTGCAACAACTGTGTAAATCAAGAGAGAATAAGAGAGGCTACAATGTGAGTTATCAAACCCTAGCTCGGATAATGAGTATATATACTACATATTTGCAATATAGTCCTCCAACTTCTCTTCACTTGTCACTCCAGGAATAATACTTTGATATAGCTTTGAAGACTTTCAACTTGATAACCTAGGTCCCTCATAATATTTAACAGTTTGTCAAGTATATGGGTGCCATGTTTTGAGTGTTCAAAACACATGGTTCGTAGTTGTCTTTCAAGAGTGGTTCACTACCACTCTTCATGTACTTAACATTTTTTTATTGGTTAATATATTCACCGGGTATAAGCCTTTTACCTAAAAGTTTTGAAGCGCAAAATTTTAACTCACAAAGTTTTAATTTATATATCTTATTCACGAAGAAAATTTAATGCACATACTAACAAATTTTTCATGCACAAAATGTCAATTTACAAAATGTTAATGCAAAAACGTTTTTTTCACCAAAATTTTTTTATCAAAACTATAAACTTCTAAAAAAATTCATTCACAACTTTTTATATCCACCAATGCCCCCAATATAGAACTATTTGAAAATTTTGTATGAATTATTATTATTTTGGGCAAATTATTAAAAAAATATCATACTTGTCACAATTTCTTTTTGTGGGTAGCGAACAAAAAATTTTACTTTTGTGGTTTCAAATTCATCTTTTTAAGGTATTTTACAAATTTTTTGAACATTTTTGCCCCTATTAGCTAATAGAAATTTTTTCCCGGAAGGGCAAAAATGTCACATAGTACCCTAAAAATGATGTATTTGAAGGAAAAGTACCACAAAAAAAAAAAAAAAAAAAAAAAAAAAAAAAAAAAAAAATTGTTCGCTACCCACAAAAGGAAATGGTAACAAGTATGATACTTTTTTTTAATCATTTGCCCTATTATTTTTAATTATTTTATGTTTTTATGAATATTTGTTTTTTATTTTAACCGACTTTCAAAACTTCAAATGAGAACTTGTGCTCATAAACTTGAAAAATGAGGATAATTACGCTTTTAAATACATGCTCATAAACCTTCAAAAAGAGAAATTTTAAGTGATGTTCAAAAAATAAAATACATATATGAATTATTAAAATCACACGATTTAGATATGCTAGCTTAGGATATCAATCAGCATGATAGTCCAACAACAATACTAATACTAATTTGACAATTCATACACATGAGAGTATATAAGTAAACAATATATATGTTCTTTGATCTATGTGGGATAGCTAACTTGAAACAATTTCTCATAACAGTCATCATACGATTGTTCTAACAAGCCACATTACATTTTTACATCCGTAATCAAATATTAATTATCTTCTGCCCACGTGATAAAATTTCCTGCATTTGTTGGATTTTACGGAAATGTTTCAGGTAAAAAGTATTGTGTTTGCATATTGAAATTTTTTTTTGAAATATCATAGCAAAAAATGAACAATGACTATGAGTTGATAGAAGACCATTGCATCTACATGACGTTTTGTCGGCGAGGTTTGTTTTTGGTGAAACATCTATGTATTCGGTGGTTTTTTCGTTTCTTTTTTGATGGCTATTTATAGTGAAGAGTTGTGGTATTTCAAGCGTTTTCTGCGCAAGCATTTCTTGCCTCCAACCACATGCCTAAGCATGTGGCTAGGACGTCTTTTCGGCTTATCAGCCTTGGTACTGAGTCAACAGTAGGGCTATATCAACGCCATGGGAAGGAGCGTGGGCTAGCAATCCCTGGATGGTTGCGTGTCCTCACTATTCTGCCACCTATTATTGTTGTGTACGTACCAAGTACTGGTATGGATAGCCTTGCAGTGCATGCTTTCTATACCGCAGACGGTGCTGTGCACCTGGCTATAACCGTTTTGTCTTAAACGGAGGTTGTCCCCGCTGTCTCAGGTTTTTGGCTGCTTCTTTCGCTTGGCAGCATGCGTCTGCTATTCTCACTACTTTGTTCATGGACGTCGGTGTTTCTCCGCGTAGATGCTTTATCAGCTCCGGGTCTGATACTTTTTCCATGAATTTTGCGACTTTTGCGGCCTCCGGCATTTTCTTGGCCCTTCTTTTTTCTGCCAGGAATCTTTTTGTGAAATCTTCTTATAGATTCACCACTTCCCTTTTTGACACAGTGATTTTTCTTGTCTTGATTTCCGCGCCTATTTACGTTAAGAAAATAGTCTTGGAATGCGTCCCTTAATTCCTGGAACCCGCTCATGGACTCTTGGGGGGAGGTATTCGAACCATATCATGGCTGTTCCCTTGAGTGTATGTTTGAACATGTGGCATTGGGTCGTTGTGTCCCAGTTGTGTACTCGTACCATTGTTTGAAATACCCTTACACGATCCATAGGGTATTCGCTCCTGTCATAAGGCGGTATGTTGTTCGGAATGCATATCCTTTTGGATAGCTCGGCATCGTGGCTATTTTCCGTAAATGGGTCGACTTCCTCTGGCATGTATGGCTGCGTCTGGCTACTTCCCCCATTATCCCCATTATCAGCTTCTTCGTCAGCATTCGTATCACTGCTCTCTCCGGATGAGATCTTCACTTCTTGAGGAAACTTGTAGTTGTTCTTTCCGCAGTGCACGCTTGCGAATGTGAAGCTTCTTTTCTTGGGGCTCTATTCTTTTCCTGACTTCGACTGTTTGTCCTCCGAACCCTTGCCCTTCAGCATGCCTTGGTGTTTCTCACCTCTCTTTCGCTTTGTTGTTTCGTACTAAGTCTGGCACGGGGCCATTTCGGTATCCGGGCAAGTTTGGGTCTCTTTGGGCTTTTCTAGCAGTATTGTTGGCGGATGAGCTTCCTCACTCGGTTCAGTAGACGATCGTCCCCAGAGGGTTGTGCCCAATGCTGATTTACTTCGACCTTTTGATTCTTTGTCCCTCTCCTTCGTCTTCCGTGAGGCGGTTACCATCACGAGAGGGGCGTCGCCGAGGTTTTTTGCTCATGATGAGTATTTTCAGGAACGCAATTATGTACTGGGTCCCACAGATGACGCTAACTTGTTAGTGCAAAAAGTGTGGATAGTATGAAATAGGTTTGAATTGGGTGCGGGCCGTCCTTAGTGGGCAGTCCGCTGTGGGCTTATGCAATAATCCAAGTAGAGGATGAAGTATCCTGCACAAATGAAAGTAAACCTTTAACCTTACCGTGGGGACGGACCCCGTGATTAAGCTCCGGCGTGAGAGTAAGTACTCATGTTTGTCGGAGAAATGTCTGAGTTATGATGAGTGAGAAAGTCATTAACTCGAGAATATGAATTGAGGCTTCCTTTTATAGGTAGTGGAAATATTAGGGTTTCCTAATATTTCGCGTATTGTTGTAGTGGCCGAAGTGGGACCCTTGTCGGGCAAGGGTCCGGAGCTTAATCGATTATGATGCGGATGGACCGGGAGCCAGTCCGCAGGCGTACTTCGGGAGGGCCGCTTATATGTGTCCGGGTTTATCCGGACCGTGCCATGCTCGTGACATGGTCTTTCAGACTTGTTAGGCAGGAGCCTGATTGTACTTATGGGGCCGGAGCCCGTTGTACGCATGGGGTCGAAGCCCGTCTTTGCTGATTGGATCGGAGCCCAGTTTTGTTGGTTGTTGGACTGTAGCCCATTTATGCTTGTTGGGCCGGAGCTCAATTTGTGCCTGCTATCCGTAATATACGTCATCAAAGAGCATCTGATAGCTTGTCCACGATAGAACAATATTGTCCACCTTAAGCTCTTCCAGAGTGAGTGGTGTAGGAGCGCTAGTAGATGCATTAACTGAGAAACCATGCATATACTTACTTCATAGCCGCCACATACATGCTTAAAAAACTGCAAATGAGAAAATTTGATCACGTTACTAACATAAAACTAGAACACTTATTACATTAAGAGTATACACTTTACAATACATGCTTAAAAAAATTATATACGTGTATGAATTATTAAGAAGTGGGAGTATTAGTTTAGTATATCCATCAACATGATAGTCCAACAACACAATACTAATACTTATTTGACTATCTATACTCATGAGAGTATATACTAAGCAGCATATGTGTTCTTTGATCCATGTGGGATAGCAACAAGCCAACAATTTCTCATAAGAGTCACCATAGGATTGTTCTAGCAAGCGACATTACATTGTAATCAAATATTAATTATCTTCTACCACGTGATAAAATTTCCGACATTTGTTGGATTTTACAAAAAATGTTTCAGGTAAAAAAGTATTGTGTTTGCGTATTGAAACAAAATTTGAAAGATCATAACAAAAAGTGAAACAATTTTTAGTTCACGTACTTATATGGTACATTTGGAGAAAATACGTTGCTATTTATTGATCTAAATCGCGAGTAAATGTTGTTATGTAGTATAAACAAATTTCAGGTTAGCGAGACGAGACTTGTAGCCGAAAAGAACCAACCCAATGAAACTCTATAGATTTTTGTTTGAGCACCTTACGTTCAGATCGTCCTACCATTCAGCTACATTGGAAGCTAAAAGCTTGGATTTCAGTTTAAACTCTCAATTTAGGAACATAAAACTAGAACACTTATTACATTAAAAGTATACACTTTACAATACATGCTCATAAACCTTGTAAATTGAGAAAATTTATGTGATGTATAAAAAATTAAATACATGTACGAATTATTGAGCAAACAAGTGGAGACATGCAATCCTAGCATATCCAACATGTTTGTCCAACAAAATAATACTTATACTAATTTGACAATACATACTCATGAGAATATATAAGTAAGCAGTATAAATGTGTTCTTTGATCTATGTGGGATAGCAAACTTGAAACAATTTCTCATAACATTCACCACATGATTGTTCTAGCAAGAGACATTACATCTTTATATTCTTAATCAAATATTAATTATCTTCTGCCACGTGTTAAAATTTCACATATTTGTTGGGTTTAACGGAAATGTTCCAGGTAAAAAAGGTTTATGAGATTTTCAAGGTTGTTGTTAGTGTTAGTTTATACTTGATCTTGAATATGATGTTTTAGTTTATTTATTGATCCCAACCATATATGAATATGTAGTTCCTAAGTTTGATGTGGTGATAATATGTGATTTGATGAGAGTTGGATTCATGAGTTTTGTTTGCGGTTGCCTCGTTAAAGTTATGGCTTACTTGTGTTTGGTTCATGACTTTCTTTCTCCGTGGGGTATTTGGTAGAGCGGTTTTCAGAGGGAGAGATGTGTGTTTAAGATGATGAAATACTTTGGTTGTTGAGTAGTGCTTAATTCTTTGTTGTAAGTTGCATTGTGGTGTCGTGTGTATTCAACCATGATTTTTGATACTGACTATGGCTATTGCAATTTGGCATTTGGTGTGTTTTTGTACTTACTAGAAGCAGTAAGGAACACTGATAGTTTACAATATATTTAAAGCTTTGTGCAATTGATCTAATACACTCAAGGTTTTTGCAACATTAGAATCAGTAGTTGGATTGAGAGCATGTAAAAATAATGATTTGAGGCCATGGGCTGTAACATGCTGAACTTGGGAATTGGTGTAATTCTTTGTAGAAAAAATAAACTCGGTTTCCCTTTGACCCCAGTTTTGTGCACCACTTTTGTACAACTTCGAGAAATGAAATGTTTTTTGTGGATCAAAATTGGTTGTAAGATACTAGGTGGTTTTGTTGTTATTGTCATTTCTTTTGTTTAACTGTTTAAGTATCGACTTAAGGGAAGTCGGTATGTTGTTTACAGGACATAGTTGGGGTAACGCATATCCGTAGTCATGCAAATTTTTTATTTTTTTTTATATCACTTCAATTTTTTTATAAACCTTCAAATTGAGAAAATTGAAGTGATATAAAAAAAAATAAAAAATAAATAAATATGTGTATGAACTATTGAGATGATCAGGTTAGCACATTCCATACTAGAATGTCTAACATGATAGTCCAACAACACAATACTAACACTTATTTGACAATTCATACACATGAGAGTATATAAGTAAGCAATATATGTGTTCTTTGATCTATGTGGGATAGCAAACTTGAAGCAATTTCTCATAACGGTCACCGTATTGTTCTAGCGAGAGACATTACATCTTTATATCCTTAATCAAGTATTAATTATCTTCTACCATGTATTATGATTTCACGTTTTTGTTGGATTTTACGGAAATTTCTACGTAGAAAGTATTGTATTTGCTATTTATTGACCCAAATCGCGTGTAAATGATGTTATGAAAAAAAAATTAAGATCGTCTTGATGTTTGTATTTGTATTTTTGGTTTTGTAGTTTCAAAAAAGATTTTGCTTTTCAAAAGATGAAATAAATAAACGATTTTAAAACAGAAAAAACAAAATGTTTTAAGGTGAATCTTATTGATTCACAAAGGTGCTTATGTAGTAAAAATAAATTTCAGGTTCGCCAGATGAGACTTGTAGCCAATCAAACACCATAGATTCTTGTTTGAGCACTTTACTTTCAGATCGTCCTACCATTCAGCCAACCTTGGAAGCTTGGATTTGATTTTAAACTCTGAATTTAGGAACATCACATGCATCATTTCCTATATGTATTCGTTCTTCCATATATGATCATGTTTCAACAATCCGTATTTACGGTATGGAACAAGTCCAATCACCAACAGAAACATAGACATCAAGCTCCTAACCTCCTTTTGGATCGAGCAAATTGCATGATCCATCATTACCATAAATCAGCGACAAAAAAGTGGAAACAAGCTCTTGCACAATCTTAGAAGTTAGGAGTAGATCAATCGATTTGAATCTTACTGTCTATTGGCATAGTAGTACCATGACTGAACAAGCGTATCCAGAAGAAGACGCTGAAGTGGATGCTCCGGCACCTGTAGCAGTTCCGTTACCCGACATGACATTACCACCATCTAGGACCGTCCCATGAATTTATGAGAAGAACGTTATATACAAAATGTCATCATTTATAAGATATAATTATCTAAATGTTCTAACATATTAGTCATTTAAGATATTTACTCGTCTAAATATTTTTTTTGCTTCTTGAAAAATATGTGTACAAATACATATAATTATTAGCGGGACAAATTTTGGGGCCCCTAAATATTTTATTTTGAGGCCTGAGCGGTCGCTCACCTTGCACACCCTTAAAGACGGCCGTGCCACCACCTTTTGACAGTGATAATCCTGCCTACTGATTCCGGTTCCTTGAACCAACTTCACAGTTTTTAGCTCGACCTGTGCTTGATACTCACGGATGGGACCATGATTGTGGTTATGACGGGGTCAACCTCGAACAAACTCTTGCTACCACCAAACGGTTCCCCACTGCAATTTCTGTTCAGCTCACCAAAGATAAAAAAGACTTCAGCATCAATATGGACTCTTCAATTGCCGCAAAGCACGGGGATAAAGCTTCAACAATGGGGGGTCTCGATATTCAACCAATCGGTAAACGACTTGCTAACATCGTCAGAGGCGAAACCAAGTTCAAGAATTTGAAGAAAAACAAAACCGCTGCAGGCGTGTCGGTCATGTTTCTAGGTGAGAACATGGTCACGGGATTCAAAATTGAGGATCAGATTACAGTACTCGATCATTGGGAGTGCGGGTACGGTTAGGTTTCAAACTGATTCTGCTTATGGGGCAAATATCGAGATTCAGCAATGGGAGCTCGATTACCCAATTGGTCAAGTTCAGTCGACTTTAGGATTATCGATTATTAAATGGAGTGGGGATTTGGCATTGGGTTTTAACAGTTTGGCTCAGTTTTCTGCTGGGCGTAATTCCAAAGTGGCGGTTCGAGCGGGAATCAATAACAAGATGAGTGGTCAGATCACGGTCAAGACTAGCAGCTCGGAGCATCTGGCACTTGCTCTTACAGCAGTTATTCCTTCGCTTATTTCAGCTTACAAGAAATTGTGGCCCGGTGATGCTGAGAAGTACTCTGCTTATTAAATAGTGAACACCATGTTCGGTATTGAAGATTATTGTTTCTGTTTCATTAATATGTTTCCTATTGAATAATATGCGTAGTATACTTTATTCAGATATAAGCTGAAAACTTTTGTTTACTGTTTTAATTTTGTGTAATGAACTGTATGAAAATGAGTTGAGATTAAAGAGGGAATACAGTATTACGCTTTCGCTTACTTGTGGTTTGCTTATGTAGTTATGTTTGCTTCAGTTATCGAAATGACGGTAGCAGTAATTTCTAGTGTTTATTGGTTGCTGTTTGTGTTTGTTCTCATAGATCAGATTTATTGCACAGCATTTAGTGATTATGTATGTGTGGTTAGAATTTAGAAACCATGTTTTGGTCTTAGCTGGAGGTGATGTTGCATCAAATGTTTCAGTGGTCGGTCTTTAAGGTCACAACTAGCTGGTTAGTATACGTAGTTAGATAAGGTCCACTAACTGTTGCGCTTATTGGCTTATTAAAGCTCCTTCAAGTGTGTTTAAGCCGAACTATATTGGACTATTAAAGCTCTCTACTCGGGGATATTTGAGTTGAGAGCTCACATCTTTAAGGCTCCTGGTGCTATTGAATTGAGTTGAGCGTAGGCGAAGACGTGTGAGTTGAGCCCGAACTCAGTCATATATGCAGTTCTGTTTGTATGAGTTAAACATTCAGCTAGAGGCATTGTTGGCAGATCGTTCTGTATTGACCCTAACCTCTATATGTAACAAATATTTGCTTGAAACTCCTCTTATGTGTGAGTGTGTGACCTGGACGGCCTACAGGCCAGCAATGCATTTTGTTTGGAAGTCAAATGTTATGCGCAATATATTAATTAATTTTACATATGTTATTCATGAAATTTCAATGTAGATACTCAAAAGAGTTGGATGCACAAACCAATTTTTGATGCACAAAATGTTGATTTACAAAATTTTAATGCGCAACGTTCCTTTCACAAATGTTTTCATCAAAACAATACACTTGTAAAAAAAACTTTCTTCACAATTCTTCGAGAGAATTGCAAAAATCGTCCCTAAAGTTTGGCCAAATTGCACGTTTGATCCCGAAAGTTTCGAAAGTGCAAGGACCGTCCATGTGGGAAACTTTTGGGGCAAAAATCATCCCTGGCCTCAAACGCCGTTAACCCCGTCAACACGTGCGTTGCACACGATGTTTTTTTGGTCATTTTACACCCTTTCACAATTTAATATCCAACCCACCCATTTTATAATCAAAAACCCTCCCCATCCCCACAGATCCCAACCTGTATAAACACACCACCCTAACCCTAATTTTTAGCAAAACCCAAAATCACTAAAATTGGTGCTTTGCTTTTGTTGGAATCAATGTGTGGTTCGTTGTTCATGGACTCCGTGGAACCCACGACGTAGGTTTTATTATTGCTCCCAAATGGTAATTTATAGAAATCATTCATCTTTAACAATGTTTTGAATTTAATATACTTTGATTTTAAGTTAACAATGCGTTTTTGCAGAGTGGTACTGATTGTGGTTTTTTTGAGTGGTATTATCCACCAATGTGTCCACGTTCAATTCAGATCATACCCGTATTGCTACACTCAAGGAATGTGCTCGAATCTGCAAATCGAAGATTGAAGATTTATCTAGTTGCTAGTTGGGTTCTCTTCCTTGTTTTTACGATGATGTAGTACTTCATTGATATCGTTGTTGTTTAGTTGAATCTGCACATTGACCAATATGTATGATGGTCAATGAATTTTGGATGTAAGGTTCTTAATGTTTAATGAAATCAAGTTATTAAAGTATTTAAAGTGTTTATAAGTTTTATGTGTAAGTGCAGAGTTGTTTAGATACAAAAGACAGAGTTGTTTAGATACACAAGTGGTTGTTGTATGTAAGTGCAAATGGTCACTTTTTTGGTATTTTGACAATAAGAGTCAAACTTTAAACATGAAACAATAAGTCTCATAAACTGCAAATGGTATATCAGTCAAACATCAAACAACAAACAGCTAGTTGACAAAATGAAACAACAAAATCAAACATCAAATGGTATAACGGTCAAACATCAAACAACAAACAACTAGTTGAACATGTACTAGTTCCACCCTTCTTTGACAGTTTTCCACCTTTAACCAACTCATCAACTTCTAATATACTTTTCTTTCTATTTTTGGGAGGCCTTCCAATTTGTGGATGTGATTTTGGTGGAATTAATGTAGATGGCCATACATGCTTCTCCCAATAATGCCTTCCAGTGATAGGGTTGATCTTATGTGTGTATTGGTTCTTGCAAGTCTCTAGTTTGTATGAATCATGTACCCACAACTCTGGCAAACTCCCATTCAAACCATTTTCATTCATGTTGTTGATGCAGGCCACTGCATGTTTACAAGGCAACCCTGGTACTTCCCACTTCCTTGCATTTATATTTGTCACCTACCTCTTCTTCTGAAATGACCTTCTTGCCCTTATCTCCCTTCTTTACCTTATCTCCCTTTTTTACCTTATCTCTCTTCTTTACCTTATCTTTTACTTTATCCAAATTCTTCACCATTAAAGATTCCTTTGACACTTCTTCACTAGTTGGAACAATTCCTACACATCTAGCCCTCACTCTCACCAAATCATTTTTCACAATTTCTATGTTTCTCCTTGTCTCAACTGAATAAGCCTTTATCATTTCCTTTACTTCATCCCTATTACTACATTCTTGTCCTAGAAAGAAAAAGTTCACAATTCCACCCTCATTGGAAGCAATTTCCTTTTTCCTCAATTTCCTAAGTGCAGCTCTTCTAACACTTCCACTATCTTCATTATCAAGTTCACTTTCATACACATCATAGTCAATAGCATCTATGTCATCTTCATTGATATTCACTTCAGGTCTATGAGGATCAGCATCTGTTTCCCTTTCATCATCAGAAGTGCATGTAAACCTAAACCCTTCCATGTTGACATTTATATATTCTATAATGTGCTCATCATCCACAATTTCCACATCATTCTGATCATCAATCACATGATTATCATCACCACCTACATTAGGCTCATCTCCACCTTCATCAGTCTCATCTCCACATGAGCCACTAGCATCACCACCTTCATCAGTCTCCCCTGCACCTACATTACTCTCATCACCACCTACATTACTCTCATCACCACCTAAGCCACTAGGCTGCTCAACTTCATTATCTGTCAACATTGGTATAAAAAGTTGTATTGGTCATGCCAAAAATGTGTGACGATATGCATATAGTCACACACGTTTTTTTCGTTGTGTGTCACTAAAGGTCCCGCCACCGTAGGTGGCATATGGTCACATTGTTGAGTTCGTGGCCTTTTTCCATCAAAAAAGAGTGACCAAAACCCCGAATATGTGTGACAAATTAGGCACAAGTGGATTAGTCATTATCAGTGACCGTAAACACCTTATAGTCACACGAATTTTTTTTGAGAGTGATTATTGTTCGTCCTTTGGCCACATAAATATATAATATATGTGATATTTGAAATGATATATTCAAGTAAATGTGTATTTTGTGTGACTATTGATAATCCAATGGCCACATGAATATACAATAAATTTGACGTTTGTGATGATTTAGTCACACAATGGGTATTATTTTTTTGGAGTTAGTCACATACAATTTAACACAAAGTGGCCAAAAGTGTGAATAAGTGTGACCATATGCTGTTTAAAGTGAAGAAATATGTATTTTGTGTAACTATTGATCATCCAATGGCCACATGAAGTTTATGTTTGTGTGGCCTTTTGTAATATTTAGTCACACAAAGCATGTTTGTTTTGGGTATTTAGTCACATACCATTAAGTAAACAGTGGCCAAAAGTGTGAATAAGTGTGACCATATGCTTTTTAAAGTGAAGAAATGCGTATTTTGTGTGACTATTGATCATCCAATGGCCACATGAAGTTTATGTTTGCGTGGCCTTTTGTAATATTTAGTCACACAATGAACTAAGAAAACAGTGACCAAAGTGTTAATAAGTGTGACTATATGCATCTTTTAGTCACATTTAAAAAATCAATATATATCAAAACAATTCAAATATATATCAAAACAAATTCAAATACAATAAAATTGGAATGTATATAACTGAACCAAATATAAAATTGGACATCCTTTTATACACCAAGGATTCCTAGTCGGCTTACAATAGTTTCCTAAGTATCTATAATATTCTCCATAAGCAACTAAGAACTTCGAGCGGTCTTAATCTCTGAGCAGTACCAACTTTCACTAGCAGTAGTAACTTTTGTACTAGCAGTAGTAACTTTTGTACTAGCAGTAGTAATTAATTTTGCACATCTTCTTTGAAGTTCATGAGTAGAACTAAATCCATCTAAGCAATATTAACACAAACATGATCAGCAGTAATTCAAACAACATCATGAAGACTTTTAATCCAAAACAATGAACATAATAATAAAATTTGCAGTTAAACTTACAAGTTTTTCTCCCATTGATCTAATCTCATCATCTGGATATAAAAGCCTTGAAAACGTAGGCTGCTGCATATCAACAATAACCACATCAGGATTGGAGCAGAACTAGAACAAGTCAAAGCTCGCAACATAACAGAACTAGATGAGCATACTGGAATAAAGTTCTTGATTAGATGCTAGAAAACCTTCCTCTGTAAAAACTATGTGGTTATATATATTGTTGACGGGGCATCTATTTCTTGACATTTGACAGACACACTATTGCCTTGTCTTTTGTCAGGTACATCTAGTTTGTTAAGCGCCACTAGTTCAAATATCTGTTGTTTTTGTGGTTTTGAGTCGCTTGATTCGCCACTGATTCAACTATCTGCTTTGGTGGTTTTGAGTCGCTTGATGCGCCACTGGTTCAACTATCTGCTTTGGTGGTTTTGAGTCGCTTGATGCGCCACTGGTTCAACTATCTGCGCAAACACGATAGGAATAAAACGCATATCTGATCTTGTAACTTTGTCCCAACCACCCAATTAAAAATAAGGTATAGATTAAACTCTAGGAATGGTTTAAAAAGGTACAAGTAACTTTGTCCCAACCACCCAAATAAAAATGGAAAAGATAAGCTGAAAAAATCAAATAGACCAACGCGACTACTTGATTAGAAACAGCTATATTTTTTGATAATCAGATCTTGGTCTATTTCCAATTTTAGGCTTTCTTACAATCGATTCTGCATCTTTTATTTGTAACTTTTATTCAACCTTCCAAAGCTATATACATTTCAGATTATTTTTTTTCAAACTAGAAAAAAGTAAAGATTCCAAGGTAGCATTTGCTTTTGGCCAGTTTGGTTATGGTCAATCTAGTTTTTAAATCAGTCCCCGCATAATGGGTGCTTAAAAACATCTAAAAGATGAATTCAAGGATAAAAAACCATTTCAGATGTGAATGCACTTTCAAAAATAATAAAAGATAATACCACATAAAAATGGCGGGCTGGGTAACATGTCATGAAAGACATTTCGAGTTGTTTTGCAACCTGATGATGTATTAATAAATTAAGGACTAAGATATGCACCAGATAAAGATGCCTGAATGCATCAGAAGTGTGTAATCAGGTATTCACAAAAAATCTTGTCATTATAAGATAGCAAGGCGGTATATGAATCTTGAGATTGTTTCAAAGCTTCATTGACAGCATCATCAACCCGGTTTAATATCTGCACACTTTACATATAGCTTTAATTAGTGAAATCAAAATCAAGGAGCTTGAACCACGTAGCTCAATAACCATGTAAAAGCAAAGTACCAATCAAGAACATGGCAAATTTGGAGTGTTCCTCGCCAGTAATTAGGATCAACCAAACCGGTGAGCTGAATACCGAGCCGGACTAGACCGACAAACATAGTGAGCTGAATACCGAGCTGGACTAGACCGCCAAACATGTCATTGGATCGGGCCTTAGCGGTGGTCTTGGTGCGAGTGTGGTGTTGGTGCGAGCGGTGGCGTTGGTGAGGAGAGTATTGAGGAGATAGAAGAAGACCAGATCTAGATTTTGTGGATATTAATTGGGAACGAGTATTGAAAAACATGGGCGGGTCAATGAAATATTTGGGTGGAGGGCAATTTAAACTTGGGGAAAATTTTAAGCGGGTTGGGGAAAAGTTAAAATTTGGGATGGAGCATTGATCAAGCTCAAGCCTATCAAATAAAGTGGTAATTATTTAATGAGTTGAGCTCAACCTTATAAAAGTTCGACTCGAGTTATTGTTGAGTTTTCGAGCTTTTAAGTGATATAGCATATGTTTACATATATATATATATATATATATATATATATGTTGATTACTTGTTTATGGTTGTATTGGATGAATGATTTCAATGTTAGGCTTAAGAAAACTGGCAGATCTCCAATTGGTAACATGCTTGAACATCTTAGGAAACATGAACCGATGTGTACTAGGTTTTATTGGTTGTATTTAATGCATGAGTAAATTATAATGATCCCATGTTAGGAGCTTCTTAGCCGGCTCGACATAAGAGTGAAGTAGGCACTCATAGGATTGGGGAGTTAAGTACGCCACCCCATGAATGGTATTAAGGAATACAATCCGTCATCCACGCAACTATAACAAGTAATTAACGTGTAAAAGATATCTAGGGAGTAGTGAAATATAAGTAAACATATTTCTCCACTTATTGCTCACAACCTTAGTTTAATTTAGTTTATTTTCATTTTTAGTATTTTATTTTGATTGCACCTTTAGTATTGGGTTAGTTGACTAGCAACTAATTCCGCCCAAATCCTTCAAACCCGAGATTTTTACTTGCTTTCTAGAAAATATAAAAATACAAAAATAATCATCCTTCATCTCTAGAACTAGTATTTAGGTTTTCTAATCCTAGCGACACTATTCCTAGCTGAACGATCAATCCCCCGATACTTGTCGCTATACTATACTACAACGATCAGGTACACTGCCTAGTGGGGGTTGTAAGCTTCTCAAGATCCCTTGAGAGGTAAAGCCTGGTGCAATCCCTACGCTACCAAGTTTTTGGCGCCGCAGCCCAGGGAATAGTTATTGTCTAGGTTAGAATCTCTTTTTATTAGGTCTACTTGCTAGATTCCTTTCTAGTAAGATTTTTTTTTTTTTTTTTTTTTTTTTTTTAGGTTTTCTTTAGTCTATCTTATTTCTTTGTGTTTTTGTTCGTAACTTTTCACCACCCGACATCATGGACGATGGGAACATCTTTGAACCCGTCATCCCACCACAACAAAACCCACCACTAGAACCTCTTAGGCCCCGAACCTTAGGAGAGTATTCCCGACCTAGCCACCAAGGCTACCGAAACACCATTGAGCTCACCGGAGCCAATGTGACCCCCTTGCGATCCGACACCATCCGGTTGGTGCAAAGCGGATGTGCATTCCATGGACTTCGTTCCGAAGATCCAAATCAACATCTTAAGGACTTCCTAAAAATCGTAGACTACATAGACCTAGATGTTGCAACTAGAGATACAACCCGATTACGCCTATTCCAATTCTCTCTACGGGATCAAGCTAGTCAACGGCTTGAGCATTTACCCGTGGGATCCATCACCACATGGGATGATCTCACCACTCGTTTCCTTGCTCAATTTTTCCCACCGGGGAGAACTACTAAGCTTAGAAATGACATCTTGATGTTCCAACAACGTCAAAATGAATCTCTTTATGAAGCATGGACTCGTTTCAAGGACTTACTCCAAACAGTCCCTTATCATGGCATAGATCTTTGGCTCCAAGTCCAAATCTTTTATGACCATATCGATCTCTCCACGAGGCGAGCCATTGACCAATCGGCCGGTGGTAAGCTACGTGATCTAAGTGCGAAACAATCATAGGAACTCATAGAAGATCTTGCTCTCTATGACAACGAAAGTTGGAATGATCCCCGTGATTTGAACAAAACGGTCAAGGCAATATCTTTGCCTTCGAATAACTCTAGCACTCCCGACCGTAGGATCATGGAACTTGAGGACCAAGTCAAGTTTCTCATGAAATCCTACGAAGCTCCTAAGCCTTCAAGCCAAGTGAACAAAATCACTTCTTCATGCGAATTATGTAGTGGTCCCCATGACACTCGTGATTGTGTGGAACTCCCCAGAACAGCTTTTGCGGACTACGCATCCACGCGTACCGACGAAGCGGGAGATAAGTGGTACACTTTCAAACCCGAGCCAAACCCTTACGGTGATTCCTACAACCCCTCTTGGAAAAATCACCCAAACCTTAGGTGGAAACAAAATCAACCCACTTCTTCCAATCCGCCTAATCGTTACCAACCAAACGGTCCACCCTCCAACCGTACTTTCAACAACAATCCTTCTAACAACTATGGTAGTACCAACAATCTTGAAGGGTTGATGTCTAAATTCATGGCATCTCAAGAAGCTCACATATATAAGTTTGAAGCCGATTTCAAACAAAAGCAAAGCGAGATGACCACCAAAATTGACGCATTGTTGAAAGTTCTCAATGACCGAGAAATGGGAGCACTCCCAAGCGATACGGTCAAGAATCCGAAACTAAACGTTAATTCCATATCTTCAGTATCGTCGCCTACTTCGTGTCCACAATACTACTCGGTTAAATCAACGAGCACGTGTTTCAAACAAAACGAAATTCTTCAAAAGGACCAATCAAGTAAAACACCCGATATAAAACCGGTCAAAAGTATAGTTGAAACAACTCCTACGCAAGACCTTGACGATGAATTCAAGGAACTTCACCTTGAATGCCCCGTCATTGATGTCTTAGCCCGTGCTCCCCACTATAGTGCCCTCCTAGAAAAATATGAGAAGTTTAAACTAGGTAAAAATGAGACCGCCTTCGTTCAAAACAAGTTGCCTAAAAAGCTTGATGATCTGGGTATATTTGTTTTGCCTTGTAAGATAGGAAGATCCGAAGCTTTCGACACACTAGCCGATTTAGGGTCAAGCCTCAACTTGATTCCCTTATCCTTATTCACCACTCTTAAGCTAGGAAAGTTATAGGAAACGGAGGTATTGATAGGTCTAGCGGATGGAAGTATTGCCCACCCGGTTGGAATGATTAAGGATGTAGTTGTTCACGTAGGAAAGTTAACTGTCTTAGCGGATTTTCACGTCCTAGACATGGTTAGTGACACTACATGCCCATTGTTGGTAGGAAGAGGATTTTTAGCAACCGATAGCGCCATGATAGATTGTAAGGAGCCTAAGATAGCGGTAGGTGAAGGCGATACTTGGTCGGTGTACGATGTTAAGAAGCATAGTTATGATTGTGATGATGAACCGACACCACATTGGGTAGAGATGAATAGGAGACCATCTAGATATGGACCTGGGATAGAAAGGAACTTTATAGGACCTCAATGCCCATTCTATCTAGAAAAAGATTTCATTGAAAAGACACATTCGGTGGAACAACTCATAGCTAGAGATGAAGAGCTAGATCCCTTTGAGGACCCCTTAGTCTTTAGGAAGATGATTGAGTTCTTGAACGTAATGCCTATTAATATAGAGATGAATAAGTGGAAAAGAGAGGGAGACAAGTGTAAATGGAGGTGGGACAAGCCACCTAAAGAAGGTGACGGATCATGGCATATGAGGATGAATTTGTATGATCCGGATGGAGAAAAGTTTGAAAGGTCATACCGTACTAAGAAAACTGATAGGAAGTTGAAACCTAAGTTTGATCCCAAAGATGTCCTCAATGAGGAACTCACCCGTATCACGTAGTAACCCATGACCTTGAGTCTAGCTACAAGACTCGTAAATAAAGAAAAGAGCTTCTTGGGAGGCAACACATGCTTTGTGTGATTTTATTTTGTTTGTTTGTTATTTGCTTCCATATGAATGCTTTATTTTTATTGTTGGTAGATCATGTTTCTAAACTAAAAAGTGGAAATACTTTACTTTGTTGTTTTGGCCTAGTCTTAACTCCACCTAAAGGTATTTTTGCAAAAGATAAGTGTAAGGGGAAACCCCAAATATGTTTTTAATAAACAAACCGATCATGATTCTACACAATATTAAATGAACATGTATATTCGTATTCGTTAGAGTCAAATGCTTGTATTGAGTCATAATGAAGTTTTGCAGGATTTTCCAGGAAGTAGGACCAAGTTTTTCCAGAAATTTTCCGGAAACTTAACATAAGAATTTCTGCAGGTAACTTCTGACGGCGTCACGAGTTTACTCTTGACGGCGTCACGTGTAAAAATCTGTAAATTTTACCAGTTTTGTTTTTCTAACGGAGTCTTAAAGTTTTTGCTGAATTATTAAGTTTTATAATCTCCAGGAAATCTGCAAACTTCATTCCACAAGCATTATATCTTACTTTGTTTTCTAGGATTTAGTAACTTATGTAGATTGCCGCCGATTTTATGCGAGGTTGTCTTGTTTGTTTTCTCAGGATTTACAGGTTATGTATGACAAGAAGATGATTTATATTCTGGAAGGGAAGCTTTGATTGTTCATTTTCTTGGAGGAAGATCTAACCTGGCCACCTTATTATCTATACCGAGCGAATCAGGGGAGTATTTGATTTCATTTGTTTTACTTATTTCACTTTTACATTCTTTACTTGAACATTGGGGACAATGTTCATCTTAAGTGTAAGGGGAGGGTAAAATGATGATGCCTTACAGATACACTTTTGCTTGAGTTTGTTTGTTTGACAGTAGATGTGTAATAAAACTATGAGAAATATTTGTTAGTGCAATTTTAGCGCCAAATTTAAAATTTTTTACAACATTTAGGAGTGAAACTTTAGCCATAGCAAGCGTCTCATGGATAGGAGATCGTATGACTAACACATAACCGTACTTTCAGAAAAAATTTCCACCCAAATATGTGAGGTTCGCCTTTAGATTTGATAGGAAAAGCATTTACTATTAGTGCTTATGAGTGTACCGGTAGCATTTAGATTCTAGAACTTGCGTTAGTGATGCATCCCGAGACTGCTAGTGAGACTACATTCGTGTAGTAGGATTTACTACATGATAAGAGGCATTAGGATCACCCTTGTGTTAAACTCGTATCATAATTACTTGACCATTTAAGTCATATTACTTGGCTAGTTAAGTCAACTAATTTTTCCCACACCTTGGCGTCGTACTCATTTTTAGTACACGAAACCCCTAGTACACCCCTCCGAGCCTATCTTTTCGTTTCTAACTTTAAGCATCTTACTTAAAGGAAGAATTTGTTACACCCCACCTAAATGTACACCCAAATCGCCTTAGCCTTCCGTGTATGCTCTCATCTTTAGTGCATTATTGTTATTTGTTAAACACTAAGTTAACTATCTAATTGATTACATGGTTGCTAAGTCGAGTCGTATCCTTGTACATATTATTTTGGGACGATTAGGACTCATGGGTAAAGTACTTATTTTATGGAGTAATGGGGAAGAACATCATTTAATACCCCCATATGTGCGTTAATCTTAAAAGTGCTCCAAGTGTTTTGATTTTCTTAATTCGAGTCATTAGATTAGTTTATTGTAAAGTATGTAAAAATTCAAGTGTAAGGGGAATTTACATTCCCTATGATGTATTATTTTGGATGGTAGGGTAAGAGTGTATGCAAAAAATAAAAAATAAAAAATAAAAAAAAATAGAAAAAGAAAAGAGAAAAAACATATGGACTACCATCCCATTTTATTCTATGTTTATTTTATGTTTTTGTTATTTTTCATTTATTAGCTTAAGTCGAGTCTAGTCTTTGCTTAGCAACGCCATATTGTACATATAATTAACCAAGATTGTTAACTCGCCACCAGTAAAGACTGCCTATATCCAACAAAACCGTGTATTTCATATCCCTACACCTAACGTTACAACCCTTTGAAAGACCTCTTTGATAGTTTATCCAAGGTGCTTACGCCATGTGGTGGAGGTTTGATCCTTTCCCAAGCCTATGGTAATCTGTTTTGCTATGACAGGTAGTGAGAGATATCTTCCGTTTCCATATTGTAATTTATACTTTATTACACCCGAGAGATGTGAGTATCTAAACACTATTTGTGAGGTGCTAGTGTATGACCTCCGTGCTTGTCTTTGGTCTTTAGTGGAACGATTATTTGTTGTAATTACTTTTATATTAGTGTTAAATGACCCCTAACTTGTATTTTAAGTAGAATAAAAGCGCATTTGCTTGAGGACAAGCAAATCTCAAGTGTAAGGGTATATGATGAGGCGAAAAATGAACCACTTTTAGGGGGTCATTTAAGCCCGGAATTGAATTTATTTGATCAAATATTGCCCTAAATCGTTCCTTTTGTGATTTTAGGTACTTTGGGAGTGAAATCTAGAAAAGGAAGCAATTCGGACGTTTTTGGAGCATAAAAGTGAAGAAAACGCCAAAGACTTAATTTTCAAAGCAGGGAACAGTGTGTGACGGCGTCAAGAGCATTTTCCTGACGACGTCAAGAGTTAAAATCATGAAGGCCCAGTACAGAAATGAAGGCGTCACAATGTAGAGCGTCAAGAGTTAATTATGTGACGGCCTGGAAAAGTATATAACATGACGGCGTCAGATGTAGATCAAGGCAGTCCGAGGATTCTTTTGGTGGCGAGATGACGGCGTCACAAGATTGTTCTTGACGCCGTCAGCCTCTATTTTCTATATATCGTTTTCTAATTTTCATTCATTAAAAAGAACAAGTTTGTAGAAACCCTAAGGCCGAACCATATACGAGTTTTACAACTTTTTCAAGGGTTTTCAGCCCTTGAATGCTTACATGTGCTATTGAGATAAGTGTTCTTTTAATTCAATCAATATGTCTATGTGTTGGTTGTCTATATCTTGTGCTTGTCTTGATTCCACCATGCTAGGCTAGATTTATCTTGTGTTTGCTTAGATCTAATGAAACCTAAATGTTGATTATGTGTTGATTACTTGTTTATGGTTGTATTGGATGAATGATTTCAATGTTAGGCTTAAGAAAACTGGCAGATCTCCAATTGGTAACATGCTTGAACGTCTTAGGAAACATGAACCAATGTGTACTAGGTTTTATTGGTTGTATTTAATGCATGAGTAAATTCTAATGATCCCATGTTAGGAGCTTCTTAGCCGGCTCGACATAGGAGTGAAGTAGGCACTCATAGGTGGGGAGTTAAGTACGCCACCCCATGAATGGTATTAAGGAATACAATCCGTCATCCACGCAACTATAACAAGTAACTAATGTGTAAAAGATATCTAGGGAGTAGTGAAATCTAAGTAAACACATTTCTCCACTTATTGCTCACAACCTTAGTTTAATTTAGTTTATTTTCATTTTTAGTATTTTATTTTGATTGCATCTTTAGTATTGGGTTAGTTGACTAGCAACTAATTCCGCCCAAATCCTTCAAACCCGAGATTTTTACTTGCTTTCTAAAAAATATAAAAATACAAAAATAATCATCCTTCATCTCTAGAACTAGTATTTAGGTTTTCTAATCCTAGCGACATTATTCCTAGCTGAACGATCAATCCCCCAGTACTTGTCACTATAATATACTACAACGATCAGGTACACTGCCTGGTGAGGGTTGTAAGTTTCTCAAGATCCCTTGAGAAGTAAAGCATGGTGCAATCCCTACGCTACCAATATATATATATATATATATATATATATATATATATATATATATATATATATATATATATATATATATATATATATTGTATGTAAGCGTACTAAGTGTAAATAGTTAATTATAAATGTATCGAGCATGTTTGTCAGGATCCCGATCCTGATCTTAGGATCTTACGATTTTACGATACTGCAAAGCAAAAACGATCCGGATCTTATGTAGGATCTTTGAAAGCTTAAGATCGTATAGGAACCCGATCCTGACCATAGGATTTTAGGATCTAATCCGATCCGATCTTACTTTTCTCAAACTAGCAAACTAAAAAACTTCAAATTTATGATTTGTGTTCTGTAAAATTGAAAAAACAACATGTTATAATCTTCTTATACATTTCATAACCATAATTTAGGACAACATTTCTATGAAACATTTATATAATTTTGTGTTTATGTATATAATAATTTATAAATTTGTATAATATTACAAAAGATATTTAAAAATGCATTATGGTAGGATGTTAAGATCCCGATCCGATCTTACGATCTCGATCTTGCAAAGACAAAATCGATCCTAAGTAGGATATGATCCCGATCTTGAAAACCTTGGTATCAAGATTTTCGAGCCGAAGGTGAACCGAATTCGATTATTAGATTACATTTCAATTTTAATTTGTGTGAGACACACACCTTTACAAATAAACCGAGCTTTTCGAGTGATCAAACTCAAACCGAGTTCAAACTTTCTCAATCCCTGATAACATGATCGGGAGGTCCTTGCATACTTGCTTCTTATTAGTTTCTGTGACAAACGGTACACCTACCAAGCCGGTGTAACCCATGCAAGACCGCCTTTAATAACTTCAAATACAATTAATATAACATTCAATTCACACTATATATAACTACTATACACCTACCAAGCCGGTGTAACCAATGCATGACCGGTGATAATGGCTAATTCACATGGGTCGTGGGTCATATGCATTAGGTTGTCACTGGTCACATTCAATAATGGGTATTTGACATCATATGGGTCATATGCATTAGATTATCACTGGTCACATCCATGACTGTTGATCATTGGGTAATAAACATGGGTAACGGGTCATGTGCATTAATATTGGGTTGTAGTGGCATGTCACATATGTTATCGACCAATACATGATTGGTGATCGACAATGGGTAATTAACATGGGTCATGGGTCATGTGCATTGGATTTTATTAAATAAGACAAATACTATACAACATTTTATACGTTTTGTATTTTTTTTTACGTTTTAATCCGTTTGTAACGTTTTTCGTCCCTTTTTGACCGTTTTCAATTGATTTTGATCGATGTCGCTAGTTTTCGACTGACGTTGACAATTTTCGACAGATTTCGACGGATTTAGACCGTTTTAGTTTCGACTATGACCGATTGCGACCCTTTTCGACCGATTTCATCCATGTTGAATGTTTTTGGCAATTGTCACTCGTTTTCATATGTTCTAAGCTTTTTTGAATGTTTTCCTCTGTATTAAAACGTTATGAAACGTTTATTACGTTTTTGTACATTTTTGTACGATTTTTTCATTTCCATACGTCTTTCTCCTTTTTATTTGGGTGATTCGGGTTGAAAATATTTGGCTAACTCGGGTACGGAGTCGGCCCGATTGACCCGAATAAGGATTAATGGCCGTCAATTTTTGATCTTCTGTTATACATACGGCTAATGATTTGCACACTCAAAAAGTTATTTGCACACTCAATGTACAAGCGGTTGAAGCAGTGTGTTTAATACTGTACAAGTATTTAATGCACAGATGGAGTGTCCCAATCAATTTATAAAGTGTGTAAATCAATTCCCTTTCACATAAACCCTAATTTAACACACTCTAAAAAATCATAACAAATCCCAAATCAAAATCAAACTAACTCATGTCGTCTTATCTTTTTGAAGATAACTGCAAATGTGGCAGGCCAGCAATGGTGGTAACATCTTGGACACCATCCAACCCTGCTCGACGTTTCATTTGCTGCCAAAATCGATGGGTAAGTTATCAGATACGTTTAGTTTAAAGATTATTAAGTTTAATGTTTAATATACTACATTTTTTTTTAATTTTAGAAACCGGGTACGAAGAAATGTGAACAATTTGATTGGTATGATCCAGAGGAGGAATGTGATTGGTACAAGATGCATTTGTTTGAGATGTATAGCAAACTGAATCCCAGACAAAGGCGTGAGGTTCAAATTGAAGTTAATCGTCAAAGAAGGATTGAAGAATTGGAGGCAGAGTTGACAAATGCCTTAAAGAAAGTCAGTTTTTGGAAGTCAACACTTTATGTTTTTGCAGTTGTGGTTTCTTTGGTACTTGCACTGAAGTAGTATAGTGTTTATAGCTAGATTGTGTGGTTTGTAGTGGCTCATATACCCCATCTTTATGGTGAATGGTTAAGTGTTTGCTTGTAAATTTAACTGATCTTGATCTTTTGGCTACTCGATATCTTTTGGCAGTAATTACCCAAAATGGCACAATTTGACTATCCTGTTTAACCTTATGCAAATAAATGTACAGGCACAAAACTACCAAAAATTACCCAAAGTGACAATCATGATTGGCTATTAGTTATCTTTTGATAGTAATTACCCGGAATTGCCCAAATTCACTTGGAGACTCTTTGACTTTTGCAAATGACAATCAAGTTTGACAATCTTTGTTTGGCTTTGAACAAAGCATCATAATATAGTAATCGATAACTTGATTAACAAAGAAACATAACATAAGTTTTCTTTGAACACAAAAACATTAAACTTCAAAGAAACATAACATAAGTTTTCTTCGAGTCACGGTCAAACTTTTATTCCCTCGGGTCAAAACCCCATCCCAAATCATTGTTGGAAATATTGAGTTTAGAAGTTTATTATTCATAAAGCATGAGATACAAGTAGTTATTGCATCAACTCATTGTACTTGGTAAGTCAAGAATTGGTAAAAGGAAAGTGGAGATAGTAAATTCCTTATCTTTAGGAACAGTTTTAAAATATCTCCAATTCATAGTATGATTTAGGTGCCTTTGGTCGATCCCTTTTCCCGCCAAAAGTATTGGGAACCGTTCATATACCTCTCCAGCCTATTTATACCTCTCTATTGTATATATACCAAATAACATACACAAATACATATTCACTTTCAAAGAAAACTTCAACAATGGCAGCGAATGGCAACTTTCAAAATGATGCAGAAGAGTACGAGTGGGTATTAAACAACAGTTTTCTATGGGACGTAGTGTTTAATCATTTCGGGTATGATCCCGTTTACGAATATGGGTCGTATAGGCAGGTAGATACGTGGATGAGGTCAATAATTTTGAAATGGCTGCATAGACAAGACTTTTACTGGGATGAGCGTTGGGGACTGAATGATGTGGAGGTGGAGGAAGAAGATGAAGAGGATGAGGAGGATCAACAAGATGCGCAGCAAAATATGGTGGAGCAGCAAAATGAAGAGGATGCCCAGCAAAATATGGTGGAGGAGCAAAATGAAGAGGATCAACAACAAAATGTGATTGAGCATCAAAATGTGGTAGAGCATCAAAACCAAAGGGGTCAACAAGATGGGTTTGCATTTGCAGACCCGTTAAATCTGGAAAACAGGATTACCGAAGTTGAAATTAAGTTTCAATATCTCCTGGAAAGGAAAAGGATGCAACGCAGGGAGTAGAGCGCTCTGGTTTTAACAAGTTGGTGTGAAATGGAGTGAAGCAGTTTTTAATGATGATGTTTTTATGTTTCTAGTATCTTTAGTATTTAGGTAGGATAATTAATTATGTTTTTGTTTGCAGCTTTTATGAATGGTTGTATCTTTTAAAAAATATCAATGAAAATTTTGAGACCTTGTATGGTTGCTTGTGATGTCAAACTGTCAAAGGTTTGTTTGGTTTCTTGGATAAAAGCAGTATGTCAAATTGTTAAAATCCAGAAATGATGTGTTAATGTTGCTAGTTATAAATAGTATTGCTAAGTGTAATTGATGATGTGATTATTGTGATTCGGGTAATGAGTTAGGTTTTGTGTTTTTGGGACTAATATTTTGCAGGATAAGCTGATAAAAGTGCTGGAGTCCTGAAAAATAAGCCGTTTCGAGTGGAAACTGACTTAGTGTTGCTAGGCATATTTTAGTGCTGTTAAGCCTAACTTAGTCCGGCTAAGGATTGTTCTGCTATTTTTGAGAGTGCAGGGTACTGTTTTAGAAATATGAACGGTTAAGGGTTTGTACACTTCAATCATTCACAGTTTCACACAAATGTTTTTATCCGATCAAAACTCTATCAAACATAAAACCACTGCTTGATTTTATCAATTAATTGCAATTCCCAGCAAAACCCTACACAAATTTTCAAATTTCACAATGTCGACTCTGTCTTTTTCCAACAAGCATAACATGATTGCATTCTTGCAAAAGCCCACCAAGGAGAATGAAGAGTTCACTGAAGTTGTTGATTTTCTCAATGCTACTCATATTAGGTATGCATTAACAGTTAACCCTACTGTATATGTTTCCAACATCAAACAGTTTTGGGCTACTGCAAAGGTCAAAACTACTGATGAGGAAGTATAGATTCATGCCCGTGTGGATGGGCAGAAGATTATAGTTATAGAGGCATCTGTTAGAGAAGTTCTTCATCTAGGAGATGTTAATGGAATTGAGAATCTTCCAGACTCCACAATTTTTGAAAACTTTCAAGAGATGGGGTACGAAAGAAAAAATGATTCTTTGAAATTTAATAAAGGTGGCTTTCCCCCACAGTGGAAATTCTTAATTCACACTTTGTTACAATGTCTTAGCCCAAAGACTACTGGTTGGAATGAGTTTAGTAGTAACATGGCTTCTACCCTTATATGTTTGGCAAAAAATAAAGAAAATTTCTGTTTTTCAAAATTAATTTTTGATCATGTGGTTAAAGCCTTGGATAATTCTTTAAACCAACATTACTTATATCCAAGATTTTTGCAACTTCTTATGGACAAACAGTTTACAAATAAGAAAGTTCACGACAAGGTTTATCCTGTTCACTCTCATATTAAAAAAGTCTTTTCTAACATGAAGAGAAAGGGTAAGGACTTTCCTGTCATAGGTAAATCATTGTTTCAAGCAATGTTGGAACTAGGTCAACATAAGAAGGGTGAAGGTTCAAGAACTTATAATGAATCAAGTTCCAATGGAACTGAATCAGGTGAAGGAAACCGCAGGTGCCAAGAAACCAAGGGGGACAATGCAAGTGATAAGGATAAAAGTGGTGAGGAAGAGATGGAACTTGTTAAAGAATTGATGGTTAAATATACCAAACTTAAAGAAGAGGTTCTTGGCCTACAACAAATCACAGATACTCTGGGGGATGTAATTACAGGTTTGAAGCTGAGGGTTAAGCAATTGGGAGGTCAGAAGGGGTCAAGAACCAGGTCATTCAAAAGACTGAAAAAAGTGAACACAAGACAAAGGATTAGTTCATCTGAAAGCATAAGTTTGGGGGAGGATGATCCCAAACAGGGGAAGAATGAAACCAAGGATTCAGGGGAAGCTATGGAAAATTTTGATAGTGCTGCTGCTGGTGATGACATTGGTGTGGATATGGATGTGGATTCTGCTGAGAATGATGATGAGTATATGGTTGCTAATAATCAAGGTAATGAGGTTGTTATGGAAGCATCAATCAAAGACATGGGAGATTCTACTGCTGGTGCAAGTGCAGAAATGGCCAAGGAGCATACTACTGCTGAGGAAAATGTTCCTATTGCTAGTGATGATGATGAAACTTTGGCCGAAGCAATGATTCTATTGAAGACACGATTTAAACAAGCAGTGCCACAATCACCACTACCAACAAAACAATCACAACCACCACCACAACAACCAAGAGTACCTGTCAAAGGTGTGGTGATTAGAGAACCAACTCAACAAATCAAGAAGAGTGTACAAGAGCCAAGTTATAAGGGCAAAGGTAAAGGTATTATGGTTGAAGAGCCTAAGCATGATCCTTTAAAGGATCTTCCTTTTGTGTACTGGCCCAAACCCAAGCAACTTGAAGTAGATGGAGCTGCTGCAATAAAATTGGTTGCTTTGTTTGTAGAGGAGAATCAGATGGTACTTGAACAAAGAAGGAAACACGCTGAAGCTGAGGCCAAAACAAAAGCACTCTTGGATTCTTGGGATGAAGAAAGGATTAAAAGTGATGCTGATATTGCACTGATGAAACAAATAAAAGAAGAAATGCAAGAGTACACTCAAGAACAAAAAGATGAATGGAAGAGAAAATATGAAGCTGAGAGGAAGAAATTTTATCTCAATCAAAGAAAGAAGAGAAAAGTGCTCAGTCGTCCAACAGTTAAGCAAAAGAGGAAGTACTATGAGTACTATCTAAACAATATGAAGGGTTGGAAGCTTGTTCAATTAAAGCGATACTCAGATGATGAGATCTTCAAAATGTATGAAAGAGCCAAAAACTCAATTTAACTAATATATATCAATGTTAATGATAACTGACTTCACATTTTGCTATAAATAATAGTAACATGAATATTTCACAATGTGACTATTTTGAATGTATTGGTCACATATAATACCCTTATAATGTGGCTATAAATATCATTTAGATACACATTTCTGATATGGTGTGACTATTGTAAATCCTATAGTTACAATGTGACTATTTATTATTATTATTATTTTTTTTTTCATGTTTTTTTGTAAAGCCTATAGTCACATGATCGTGATTCAATTATGTGTGACTATACACATTAGGATTTGGCAAGCAAACACACACTAAAATTTAGACACACATATTAACTTACGTGACCATATGTATCGAATTTTCGTTACACTTAATCATGTTTCTATGGTTTAGTGTGACCATATATGACATTTGGTCACACTCGTCAAGTGTGTGACATATATATTTGTCACTATTAAATGCATATAGAAACGCTTCAAACTTACTTTTCAGTTGTCACACATTTCAAACGCTATGTGGCTAAATATTCGGCAAAGAATAGCAGTCACGTTTAAATAATGTGTGACAAACTTGACTATATAATTTAGTCACATACACAATTACTTCATGTGACCATATATCTATTTTGGTCACACTCTTCAATTGTGTGACATATATTTGTCACATATGTATATCTGTAGTGTGACTAATGCTTAAAGCTGATTTGTATCGGTCACACGTCCCAAATTAAACGTGACTAAATGATCGAAAAATATTTACCAGCTACCCTCTAGTCACATAAATACACAAATGTGTGACATATATCTTCCGAAATGGTGACACAAGTCGGATCGAGTGTGGTTGTTTATTTTATTTTCATACATTTAGTCACGTAAATATGTTACAGTGTGACCGTTTAAAATTGACCATGTATGACCAAAGGCCATTTTTGTACCAGTGCAACCACTCTAGAGCTAAAGTCTTTCTGCACTTAGGCATCCCTAGAAACTTCTTCTTTCTATTTGTCTGTGGTACAATAGGTAACTCATCATCCAATTCCACAACATCAACATTGTTATTCAACTCCTTAAGTTGAACTTTTTCTTTAAAGGTAGGCATGTAATAACTTTCAACTGTGGTTTCACCATGTTCAATGAAAATGTCAATAACCTTATTATCTTTTACATATTGGGCAAGGTTAACTATATCATCATCACAAGCCAAAGCCCTAAGTCCCCAATCTAAATTCTTATCAGGTATCTTAAAGTGATAATACATTATTTCCCTCGGATCATATTTCAACATCTTCACTATTGAATGTATTATGTCAATGGTAAATTGTTCAATGTCTAACAAATCAATGTATTGCACTTTACCCCCAAAATACCTACGATTTGGACTTGGTGTGAAAGTTCCACCATGTAAAAGCTTCATCAAAAACACTTCTGGATGATCATCTGTTTTATAAACAAAAAAAACTAATTAGGATAAACAAATTTACGTATACCAAACCTATTCATTTCAGTAACATGTTCTTACCATATTTTTTGTGTGGATCAAATTTGCTCCAAGCTTGACGAAAGTACCAGACCTGTAGTCCAGTAACCATAATTGAAGTTTTTTATGATTTCAAGTTCCGGGACTCAATTTTAAAATTTTCAATCTTTTGAGGATATAGAGAGATTTGGTGATTAGGGTTTGTAAAATTTTAACTGAATAATTAAAGGTGGGTGGGGTGGGTTTTTAATTTTAAAATGGGTGGGTGGGTTGAAAGGGTGTTAAATGACCAAAAAAACCTCGTGTGCAACGCACGTGTTGACGGGGTTAACGGCGTTTGAGGCCAGGGACGGTTTTTGCCCCAAAAGTTTCCCACGGGGACGATCCTTGCACTTTCGAAACTTCCGGGACGAAACGTGCAATTTGGCCAAACTTGAGGGACGATTTTTGCAATTCTCTCCAATTCTTTTTACCAAAAGTATACACTCTTAAACCTTCAAAATGACAAAATTTAAGTGTTGTGTAAAAAGTTAGAGACATGTATGAATCGTTGCATTGCGCTCGAACAGTTGAGCGGCCGCCGGCCCTTCCGTGCACAGATATAGATTCATTCTTCGTACCTAAGAGTACAGCCCAACAACACCATACTAATACTACTTTAACAATTGAGACACATGAGAGTATATAACTAAGCAGTATATGTATTCTTTGATCTATGTGGGATATCAATCTTGAAACAATTTCTCATACGATTGTTCTAGCAAGTGACATTACATCTTTATATTTGTAAAGATCATACCAAAAGGTGAAACAATTTTTACAGAAATGTTAAAATTTCATGTATTTGTTGGATTGTACAGAAATGTTCCATGTAAAAAAGTATTGTGTTTGCATATTGAAACCAAATTTGAAAGATCATAACAAAAAGTGAAACAATTTTTAGTTCACGTACTTATATGGTACACCGGAGAAAAAACATTGCTATTTTTGGTTTTGTAGTTTCAATAAAATTTTGCTTTTCAAAAATTGAAAATTTCCAAGATGAAACAAATAAAGGATTTTACGACAGAAAAAACTAAATGTTTTAAGATGAATCTTATGATAACAAATGATCAAACAGCTGTTTTACTCTTTTAAGATGGTCCAGTGCTCATGTGATTAATATGCAAGTATATCCAATTTAATGAAACAAAACATGACAAAACAATGTATGATTACCGGGTTAAGCTCTTACAGAAGAAACAGTGAAAGAGATGAAGAAACGAGGCAATAGTACTGTAACTGAATATGCATATCCGGAAGACGATAGTGAAGGGGATGCTCCGGCACCAGTAGCAGTTCCGATACCTGACATGGCATTACCACCATCATTTGACAGTGATAATCCTGCCTATCGATTCCGGTTCCTAGAACCAACTTCACAGTTTTCAGCTTGCCTTGTGCTTGATACTCACGGATGGGACCATGATTGTGGTTATGACCGGGTCAACCTCAAACAAACTCTTGCTATCGCCAAAGATAAAAAAGACTTCAGCATCAATATGGACTCCTCAATTGCCACTAAACACGGGGATAGAGCTTCAACAATGGCGGGTTTCGATATTCAACCAATCGGTAAACAGCTCGCTTACATCGTCAGAGGCGAAACCAAGTTCAAGATTTTGAAGAGAAACAAAACCGCTGCAGGCATGTCGGTCACGTTTCTAGGTGAGAACGTGGTCACGGGTTTCAAAGTTGAGGATCAGATTACACTCGGGACACAGTGAGTGCGGGTACAGTTCTGATTCTACTTACGGGGCAAATATCGAGATTCAGCAACGCGAGCTCGATTACCCAATTGGGCAAGTTCAGTCGACTTTAGGATTATCGATTATTAAATGGAGAGGGGATTTGGCGTTGGGTTTTAACAGTTTGGCTCAGTCTTCTGCTGGGCGTAATTCCAAAGTGGCGGTTCGAGCGGGTATCAATAACAAGATGAGTGGTCAGATCACGGTCAAGACTAGCAGCTCGGAGCATCTGGCACTTGCTCTTACAGCAGTTATTCCTTCGCTTATTTCAGCTTACAAGAAATTGTGGCCCGGTGATGCTGAGAAGTACTCTGCTTATTAAGCAGTGAGCACCATGTTCGTAGTTTACTTTATTCAGATATCAACAAGCTGAAAACTTTTGTTTACTGTTTTAATTTTGTGTAATGAACTCTTTGTACGAAAATGAGTTGAGATTAACAAGGGAACACAGTATTACGCTTTTGCTTGTGGTTTTCTTATGTTTACTTTGGTAATCGAAATGGCAGTAGCTAGCGGTAATTTCTAGTGTTTATTGGTTGCTGTTTGTGTTTGTTCTCATAGATCAGATTTATTGCACAACATTTAGTGAATATGTATGTGTGATTAGAAACCATGTTTTGGTCTTAGCTGGAGATGGTGCTGCATCAAATGTTTCAGTGGTCGGGCTTAAGGTCACAACTAGCTTGTTAGTATACGTAGTTAGATCGGGTCCACTAACTGTTGCGCTTATTGGACTATTAAAGCTCTCTACTCAGGCATATGAATATTCCTTGAGTTGAGAGCTCACATCGTTAAGGCTCGTGATGCTATTGAATTGAGTTGAGCCTAGGCAAAGACGTGTGAGTTAAGCCCGAACTGAGTCATATATAGCTCTGTTTGTATGAGTTAAACATTCAGCTAGAGGTGTGGCATTGGTATTTTGGAAAAAAGTAAAAAAACTAAAAAATAAAAAACAATAAATAAAAAAATAAATTTACATAAGCTTTTTACTTGATTTCAAAGGCAAAAGGCATCATCGGCTGATCAAGCTTGAAACTGCTCTGATCATGTGCGTCACTTGGAAGGCCTACATGCTAGCGGTGCATTTTGTTTGGAAGTCAAATGTGATGCACAATATTTTAATTCACAACATTTTTAATGCACAAACGAATTTTTGATTATCAAAATGTTGATTTATAAAATTTTAATGCGCAAAAGTTTTTTTTTTTTTTTTTTTTTCTTCTTCTTCTTTTTTAATCAAAATTATACACTTGTAGGAAAACATTTCACAAATTTTTTTATCCACCACCAATCTTATAGATTTCTTTTGAGAATTTTTGTAAGAATATTTATTTATTTATTTTTAATTATTTATACGATTCTTACGAATACCTGTCTTTTTATTTTAGCCACCCCGTAATCTTAAAACTTCAAATGACGAAATTTTATCATGTTACTAACATAAAACTGAAAAACTTATTACGTTAAGAGCCTCTTTATAATACATGCTCATAAACTTTGAAAATTGAGAAAAAAATATGTTCTTAAATACATGCTCATAATCATTCAAAATGAGAAAAATTAGAGACATGTATGAATTGTTCAAACGTCAAGATGGAACATGCTTCGTTAGCATGTGCAACATGACAGTCCAACAATACAATACTAATACTAATTTGACATTCCATACACATGAGAGTATATAAGTAAACAATATATGTGTCCTTTGATCTATGTGGGATATCAAACTTAAAACAATTTCTCATAATAGTCACAATAAGATTGTTCTAGCAAGAGACATTACATCATACTTTGACTTAAAATGACACACTTAAACAAAACTAAATTATAATTAAATCTCCCGCTCAAAAATGACCCAACGAAAATTACGCCGCAAATAAATTGCAAATTACTCGCTGCAACGCAGCGGGCCCCCTACTTGTTTAGTGATTATGTATGTGTGATTACAAACCATGGTTTGGTCTTAGCTGGAGGTGGTGTTGCATCAAATGTTTCAGTGGTCGGTCTTAAGGTCAAAACTAGCATGTTAGTAAGTAGATCAGGGCCACTAACAGTGGCGGAGCTTGACTGTCATATAACTAAACAACATATGTGTTCTTTGATCTATATGGGATAGCAAACTTAAAACAATTTCTCATAATAGTCACAATAAGATTGTTCTAGCAAGAGACATTACATCATACTTTGACTTAAAATGTACAAACATACTTCTAAAAAAAAACCACACACTTAAACAAAACTAAATTATAATTAAATCTCCTGCTCAAAAACGACCCAACAAAAATTACGCCGCAAATAAATTGCAAATTACTCGATGCAACGCAGCGGGCCCCCTACTTGTCTAGTGATTATGTATGTGTGATTAGAAACCATGGTTTGGTCTTAGCTGGAGGTGGTGTTGCATCAAATGTTTCAGTGGTCGGTCTTAAGGTCACAACTAGCATGTTAGTAAACGTAGTTAGATCGGTCTTAAGGTCACAACTAGCATGTTAGTAAACGTAGTTAGATTAGGGCCACTAACAGTGGCGGAGCTTGACTGTCATGATTGAAAAGGGGGGGGGGGGGGGGGGGGGCAAAAAATTTTGAGAATAAAATGTAACATTCTTATTAAAAGACTATACTTGACGAGAAATAAAACAAGTAAACTATCAATACCGTTTAAATAAAGTATCAATTGACAACTATTTTCTTGAACTCTTAGAAAGTTTATTACATTCATATCTAGTCATATTTTTATAAACGAAACGGAATTCTACCAAAGAAAAGAACTATAGGAAACAAAATAAGAGACTAAGGGCATAATGATTATGGTGGTTTATGAAAATGTCTAAAAAAATAAAAATGTTTATGTTTATTTCAACCATAGTGGACACTTAGAGCATCCACTATCTTAAACCTTTTACAAAGGTTTATACATTAATACATCAATAAATTTTAGATATTTTGATTTTATAAACTTACATTCACTATAGTATAAACCTTTGCAACTTCATAAAATCTATTTTTTAATAAATGCATTAAGTGTATTGAATTCATAAAGAGGTTCAAGAATTAGGATCTCTTCATGCAACATAGACATGAAATGATTGAAATAAACATAAACTTTTTCATATTTCTTAAACCTTTTCATAAACCCATCATAGTAGATGCCTTTAGTTCATGTCTATATGGCATGAAAAGGTCCTAATTCTTAAACCACTTTATGAATTCAATACATTTAATGCATTTATTAAAAAAGATATTTTATAAAGTTGCAAAGGTTTATATTATAGTGAATGTTGGTTTAAAAAAAATTAAAAGGTCTAAAATTTATTGATGTATTAGTGTATAAACTTTTGTAAAAGGTTTATCATAGTGGATGTTCTAAGTAGAAAAAAATGCAACTTTGCACGTGTCTTTTTATTAGAAACTTTGACTTTTTCTCATTAGCCATGGTACCAAGTGTTTAGGGTGCACAAGATGTAAAATATTCTTATAAATCATTGTATTCTTAAAAATAGCTAACTGTGAGAAAAAATTAGGACGTACTATGTGATTTGTAAAAATTCTATGTGACTTGTAAAAATTACACGTGATTTGATTTTTACAAATCACGTGTGATTTTTTCGGGCGGAAAATTTTAATAAAAAAAAGTTCGTCAAAAGTATAGACAAGTGCATATCTATAGGTATATAATTTAATTTTCGTCGCGATGGTGTATTTTATGTAGTTTGAAGATTTACCGTTTGCAAGATATGTTGTTTTAAAGAAAAAGTTAAAAATAATTTTTTATTAGTTTAGATTAAAGATGGATAGCTAAGATTGTTTCTTTGTATATATGACAAATATTTTATATGGATATTGATCTCAACTCGAGGTGGCAATGCCAACATTTTATTTTAACCCTTCACAATACTCGTAAAGCTTCAAATGAGAATTTGATCATGTTACTAACATAAAATTCGAACACTTAATACATTAAGAGTATACACTTTACAATACATGCTCATAAAAAATTGAGAAAAATTACGATCTTGAATATGCTCATAATTCTTCAAAATAAGAATTTAAGTGATCTATAAAACATTTTATTTTAACCCTTCTCGATACTCATAAAGCTTCAAATGAGAATTTGATCATGTTACTAACATAAAATTCGAACACTTAATACATTAAGAGAGTATACACTTTACAATACATGCTCATAAAAAATTGAGAAAAATTACGATCTTGAATATGCTCATAATTCTTCAAAATAAGAATTTAAGTGATCTATAAAAAATTAAATACGTGTATGAATTATTGAAGTGACACATTCCATTATGCTTTCCTAGCATATTGAACATGTCACTCCAACAACACAATACTAATACTAACATGACAATAGATACTCATGAGGGTATATAAGTAAGCAATATGTGTGTTCTTTGATCTATGTGGGATATGAAACTAGAAGCAATTTCTCATAATAGTCACCATACGATTGTTCTCAAATATGAATATGTAGTTCCTAAGTTTGATGTAGCGATAATATGTGATTGGATGAGAGTTGGATTCATGAGTTTTGTTTGTTGTTGTCTCGTTTAAGTTACGGCTTACTTGTGTTTGGTTCATGATTTTGTTTCTCCGTGGGGTATTTGGTAGAGCGGTCTTCAAAGGGTGATATGGAAACTTGACATTGGATGTGTGTTTAAGATGATGAAATAGTTTGGTTGTTGGTTGTTGAGTATTGCTTATTTCTTTGTTGTAAGTTGCATTGTGGTGTTGTGTGTATTCAACCATGATCTTTGATACTGACTACTTCTATTGCAATTTGGCATTTGGTGTGTTTTTATACTTAATAGAAACAGTAAGGACACTGATAGTTTACAATATATATTTAAAGCTTTGTGCAATTGATCTAATACACTCAAGGTTTTTGCAACACTAGAATCAGTCGTTGGATCGAGAGCATGTAAGAATAATGATTTAAGGCCATGGGCTGTAACATGCTGAACTTGGGAATTGGACTTGGATCATGCCTGGTCATCAGTAAATCTTTGCAGAGTTAATAATCTCGGTTTCCCTTTAACCCGACTCTTATATTGGACCCCGTCCAATTTTGTGCACCACTTTTGTACTACTATTACTAAAAATCGAGAAGTGAAATGTATTTTTGTGGATCAAAATTGGGTGTAAGGTACTAGGTGGTTCTGTTGTTATGTTCATTTCTTATGTTTAACTGTTTAAGTATCGACTTAAGGGAAGTCAGTATGTTGTTTACTGGGCATAGTTGGGGTAATGCATATCCGTAATCAAAAAAACTTAGAGACATGTATGAATCGTTCGACTGTTAATATCAGATATGCTCGCTCAACATATCTAACATTACAGTTCAACAACACATACTAATACTAATTTAACAATTGATACACATGAGAGTATATAAGTAAGCAATATATGTATTCTTTGATCTATGTGGGATAGCAAACTTGAAAACAATTTCTCATAACAGTCACCATATGATTGTTCTAGCAAGAGACATTACATCTTTATATCCGTAATCAAATATATTAATTATCATCTACCACGTGTTAAAATTTCAGGTATTTGTTGGATTTTACGGAAATGTTCCATGTAAAAAAGGTTTATGAGATTTTCAAGGTGGTGGTTGTTGTTGTTAGTGTTAGTTATATACTTGATCTTAAATATGATCAAAAAACTTACTCTTTTAAGATGGTCATGTACTCATGTGATTAATATGCAAGTATATCCAATTTAATGAAACAAAACACGACAAAACAATGTAGTTGGTCCATTGATCTATGTCAAATTGGACTCTAATGGCTGTAAGTGCAATTGATTTGCGTTTTTAACCAAATGGTTTATCAATTTCATATAAAAAAAGTGTTAATGTATTGAAAACAAATTTCAGGTTCGCCAGACGAGACTTGTAGCCGTAAAGAACCAAACCCAATGAAACTCCATAGATTCTTGTTTGAGCACTTTACTTTCATATCGTCCTACCATTCTTTTAAGCTTGGATTTCAGTTTAAACTCTCAATTTAGCAACATCATATTTACAGTTTGGAACAAGTCGAATCACCAAAAGAAACATAGACATCAAGCTCCTAACCTCCTTTAGGATCGAGCTAATTGCATGATCAACTGTATGAACTCCATTGTTGTTTTAACACACTCAATAGCAATGCACAATCTTAGGAGTTAGGAGTAGATCAATCGATTTGAATCTTACTCTCTATTGGCATAGTAGTACCGTGACTGAACAAACGTATCTGGAAAAAGACGCTGAAGGGGATGCTCAGGCACCTGTAGGAGTTCCGTTACCCGACATGGCATTACCACCATCTTTCGACAGTGATAATCCTGCCTACCGATTCCGGTTCCTTGAACCAACTTCACAGTTTGTAGCTTGACCTGTGCTCGATACTCACGGATGGACCATGATTGTGGTTATGACGGGTCAACCTCGAACAAACTCTTGCTATCGCCAACCGGTTTCCCAATGCAGTTTCTGTTCAGCTCACCAAAGATAAAAAAGACTTCAGCATCAATATGGACTCCTCTATTGCCACTAAACACGGGGATAAAGCTTCAACAATGGCAGTTTTCGATATTCAACCAATCGGTAAACAGCTTGCTTACATCGTCAGAGGCGAAACCAAGTTCAAGAATTTGAAAAAAAAACAAAACCGCTGCAGGCATGTCGGTCACGTTTCTAGGTGAGAACGTGGTCACGGGTTTCAAAGTTGAGGATCAGATTACACTTGGGAGACAGTACTCAATCATCGGGAGTGCGGGTACGGTTAGGTTTCAAACTGATTCTGCTTACGGGGCAAATATCGAGATTCAGCGACGGGAGCTCGATTACCCAATTGGTCAAGTTCAGTCGACTTTAGGATTATCGATTATTAAATGGAGAGGGGATTTGGCGTTGGGTTTTAACAGTTTGGCTCAGTTTTCTGCTGGGCGTAATTCCAAAGTGGCGGTTCGAGCGGGTATCAATAACAAGATGAGTGGTCAGATCACTGTCAAGACTAGCAGGTCGGAGCATCTGGCACTTGCTCTTACAGCAGTTATTCCTTCGCTTATTTCAGCTTACAAGAAATTGTGGCCCGGTGATGCTGAGAAGTACTCTGCTTATAAAGCAGTGAGCACCATGTTCGGTATTGAAGATTATTGTTTCCGTTTTCATTATTATGTTTCCTATTGAATAATATGCTTAGTTTACTTTATTCAGATATCAACAAGCTGAAAACTTTTGTTTACTGTTTTAATTTTGTGTAATGAACTCTCTGTACGAAAATGAGTTGAGATTAACGAGGGAATACAGTATTACGCTTTTGCTTACTTGTGGTTTGCTTATGTTTACTTCAGTTATCGAAACAACGGTAGCGGTAATTTCTAGTGTTTATTGGTTTCTGTTTGTGTTTGTTCTCATAGATCAGATTTATTGCACAGCATTCAGTGAGCATGTATGTGTGATTAGAAACCATGTTTTGGTCTTAGCTGGAGGTGGTGCTGCATTAAATGTTTCAGTGGTCGGTCTTTAAGGTCACAACTAGCTTGTTAGTATACGTAGTTAGATCTGGTCCACGCTTATTGGCTTATTAAAGTTCCTTCAAGTGTGTTTAAGCTGAGCTATATTGGGCTACTAAAGCTCTCTAAGAGTTGAGAGCTCACATCATTAAGGCTCGTGGTGCTATTGAATTGAGTTCTGCCTAGGCAAAGACATGTGAGTTGAGCCCGAACTGAGTCATATATATGCAGCTCTGTTTGTATGAGTTAAATCAGAGTGACGTATAAAAAATTAAATACGTGTAAGAATTACTGAGCTGATAAAGTTCAGCATGCTACACTAGCATATTGAACATGTCAGTCCAACAACACAATACTAATACCAATTTGCAGATATGTACACATGAGACTATATAACTAAGCAATCTATGTGTTCTTTGATCTATGTGGGATAGCAAACTTGAAGCAATTTCTCGTAACAGTCACCATACGATTGTTCAAGCAAGAGACATTACTTGTTTATATCCGTAATCAAATATTAATTATCTTCTACCACGTGTTAAAATTTCACGTATTTGTTGGGTTTTACAGAAATGTTCCAGGTAAAAAATGTTTACGAGATTTTCAAGGTTGTTGATAGTGTTATTATATACTTGATCTTGAATTTGATGTTTTAGTTTATTTTTTGATCTCAAATATGAAAATGTAGTTCCTAAGGTTGATGTGGTGATAATATGTGATTTGATGAGAGTTAGGTTCATGAGTTTTGTTTCCTGTTGTCTCGTTTAAGTTACGGCTTATATGTGTTTGGTTCATGATTTTGTTTCTCCGTGGATATTTGGTATGAGCGGTTTTCAAATGGTGATATGGAAACTTGACATTGTATGTATGTTTAGAGAAAAGTCCAAAATACATCCCTGAGGTATCTCAAATGATACGTTTACATCCTTTTTCTTTTTTTGTCTCAAATATCATCCCTCCGTTAGTAACTTTGGAACAAATACATCCCTATGGACTAACGATGCAAAATTTTGCCCGTTAAGTACCCCACGTGTTAGTCACGTGAGGGGTATTTTTGTCTTTTTTTTATATAAGAGTAATTACAAATGGTCCTTGTGGTGGATAGCCTGGAACACAAAACAAACAAACACAACCTTATCTATCTCTCTCTCATCTTCATCTTCATCACCTCTAAACCCTAGCCGCCCCTATATCCAGCCACCACAGCTCCATCGCCGGTCACCACACCACACGACCACCACCATCTGAAACCAAACCAAAACCAAAACGAGCCATACCCGTCTCGGCTCACCAAATCCCTATCCAAATCCAATCCAAACATGACCTAAACTAATCCCAATCCAAAAACAACAAAATCAATGATATGATTCTCCCCCACCACCACCCATGCCTCGGTGGTGGTGGTTCTCGGCTGCCGAGCCACAAACAACCAAACGGACCCTCGATATCGAATAACAACAAGAAAAACATACTCCCCTTCGTCATTCAAACATCAAACAACCACAATATATCGAAACCCTCACCAAGTTACGAAACATCAAACAACCACAATACAAAAATCGGATTTAAATTAAAAACAAAACTAGGGTTTTTAAAAATAAAAAGAAAATAAAGAAAAGGGGCGTCGGGGTGTGTTTTACCGGTGGTAGGAAGGTTGACGGTGGTGGTGGTGACACTCGGTGGTGGCGGTGTCAGCTGTGGTGGCGCGTGGTGGCACGTAGGGAGTGATTGGAGGTGTGGGGTTTGTACGGTGGTGTCGGGGGAAACCCGATCTACAAGATGGTGTAAAGAAAAGGGGTGGCCGGAAAATATTCCGGCGAGGTGGTCGCCGGATTCTGCTGGTGCACGGCGAGGGAGGCGGCCGGCCGGAAAATACAAGGGAGAGAGAAAGAGTTGTGTGTTTTTATTATTAGTTGAAAGGAGTATATAAACAAAAAGAAATAAGGTGGGGGTGGTGATGAAAAAGACAAAAATACCCCTCACGGACTAACACGTGGGGTATTTAACGGGCAAAATTTTGCATCGTTAGTCCCTAGGGATGTATTTGTTCCAAAGTTACTAACGGAGGGATGATATTTGAGACGAAAAAAGAAAAAGGATGTAAACGTATCATTTGAGATACCTCAGGGATGTATTTTGGACTTTTCTCGTATGTTTAAGATGATGAAATAGTTGTTGGAAAATGAGTTTTGCAAAAGTGATTTTTGCAAACTTTGGATATTATTTAATGTATGTATATGTTACATATATTTGTGTTGCTTGGGGGCGTTTTGTTCTTCTCTAAGAGAGCTTCGCAACGAGCTAAAGTATGTCCAAAATGGAGTTAATATGAATGAGATATCGTGTCTCAAAGTGGGACACTTGGAATACAAATTTTGGAAACATAATTGTATCCCACATCGCCTAGTAAAGGAAATGGAGAGTGGTTTATATAGAGATCTTGATATTTGCTATCAAAATCTTTTTGTTGGTTTTGCTCCTACACCTACGTGCACCCACTGGTGCAAATTTTAGGATTTTTGGGACCTGCGAACACGAATGCAACACCGAAATCTTGCCGTGCGCCCAGGGATGCAAATTTCAGGATTTCTGGGACCTGCGGACTCGAATGAAGCATCGAAATCTTGCCTACGTGTGTTTTTTTGCTGTAGATTCGGGTCTTTGTTTCCAGTTTCTGTAAATCTATTTTAGGAATAGATTTATACTTTGTGGAAAAGTTTTAACAGAAACAGATTCGGCTCTTTGTTTCCAGTTTCTGTAAATCTATTCTAGGAATAGATATAGACTTTGTGGAAAAGTTTTAACATAATATTTTGTGTGTATAAATGATATGCAAATAACAGATTTGCTTATGTTTGGCAAATATTTATCTTGGAGAACTAGTCGAGTTTCCTGTATAAATATTGCCATCACCTCATTCGGTTTAGACACAGAAATAACGCAACTCCTATCGCAGACGATTTTCCAGCAGTCCTTCGATCAGAAGCACACAAGTTTTCATGATTTTTCAGGCAAGTTTGTCTAATCAGGCTGTACAACAGCTTTGGACGTTGTACCCTGGGAAACAGAGGGGGAATCTGTTTTAAGGGAATCGTGTTTAACACGAGCCTCGTTCCACGACCTTTACTGCTTTATTTATTTTCGTTTGAATAGTGTCTGTATTTTACAAACGACCATTCTACACCATTCTGTCTGTAATTTAATTTATGTTATTTACTTATTGTAATCTGATTTATTTATCAAAAGTGTACACCGTTTCCCACAATAGTTTGGTTGTTGAGTATTGCTTATTTCTTTGTTGTAAGTTGCATTGTGGTGTCGTGTGTATTTCAACCATGATTTTTGATACTGACTATGGCTATTACAATTTGGCATTTGGTGTGTTTTTATCCTTCCTTACTAGAAACAGTAAGGAACACTGATAGTTTACAATATATTTTAAAGCTTTGTGAATTGATCTAATACACTCAAGTTTTTTGCTACATTAGAATCAGTCGCTGGATCAAGAGCCTGTAAGAATAATGATTTGAGGCCATAGGCTGTAACATGCTGAACATGGGAATTGGACTTGAATCATGCCTGGTCGTTTGTAATTCCTTGCAGAACTAATAATCTCGGTTTCCCTTTGACCCGACTCTTATATTGGACCCCGGCTAGTTTTGTGCACCACTTTTGTAGAACTATTACTAAAAATTGAATAATGAAATGTTTTTTTTGGATCCATAGGGTATTCGCTCCCGTCATAAGGCGTTATGTTGTTCGGAATGCGGATCTTTTTGGACAGATTGGCATCGCGGCTATTTTCTGTAAATGGGTCGACTTCCTCTGGCATGTATGGCTGCGTCCAGCTACTTCCTCCATTATCCGCATTAGCAGCTTCTTCGTCAGCATTCGTGTCACTGCTCTCTCCGGATGAGATCTTTACTTCTTGAGGAAACTTGTAGCTGTTCTTTCAGCAGTGCACGCTTACGAATGTGAAGCTTTTTTTCTTGGGGCTCTGTTCTTTTCCCGACTTTGACTGTTTGTCCTCCGAACCCTTGCCCTTCAGCATGCCTTGGTGTTTCTTACCTTTCTTTCGCTTTGTTGTTTTGTACTGAGTCTGGAACGGGGCATTTTGCTATCCGGGCAAGTTTGGGTCTCTTTGGGCTTTTGTAGCAGCATTGTTGGCGGATGAGCTTCCTCACTCGGTTTAGCAGACGACCGTCGGCTGTAACCACCACTGGGCTCCCGGAGGGTTGTGCCCAATGCTGATTTACTTCGACCATTTGATTCTTTGTCACTCTCTTTCTTCTTCCGCGAGGCGGTTACCATCAGGAGAGGGGCGTCGCCGATGTTTTTTGCTCGTGATGAGTATTTTCAGGAACGCAGTTATGTACTGGGTCCCACGGATGGCGCCAACTTGTTAGTACAAAAAGTGTGGATAGTATGGAATAGGGTTGAATTGGGTGTGGGCCGTCCTTGGTGGGCCGTCCGCTGTGGGCTTATGCACTAATCGAAGTAGAGGATGAAGTATCTTGTACAAATGAAAGTAAACCGTTAGCCTTACCGTGGGGACGGACCCCACGATTAAGCTCCGGCGTGAGAGTAAGTATTTGTCAGAGAAATGTCTGAGTTATGATGAGTGAGAAAGTCATTACCTCGAGAATGTGAATTGAGGCTTCCTTTTATAGGTAGTGGAAATATTAGGGTTTCCTAATATTTCGCGTATTGTTGTAGTGGCCGAAGTGGGACCCTTGTCGGGCAAGGGTCCGGAGCTTAATCGATTATGATGCGGATGACCGGGGGCAAGTCTGCAGGCGTACTTCGAGAGTGCCGCTTATATGTGTTCGGGTTTGTCCGGACCGTGCCATGCTCGTGACATGGTCTTTCAGCCTTGTTAGGCTTATTAGGCTAGAGACTGATTGTACTTATAGGGCCGGAGCCCATTGTACTCATGGAGCCGGAGCCCGTCTTTGCTGATTGGACCGGAGCCCAGTTTTGTTGGTTGTTGGACTAGAGCCCATTTATGCTTGTTGGGTCGGAGCCCAATTTGTTGTGAGATAGTCCAGGCCCAGTAGGCCTGCTATCCACGATAGAACAATATTGTCCACCTTAAGCTCTTCCGGAGTGAGTGGTGTAGGAGCGCTAGTAGATGCATTAACCGAGAAACCATGCATATACTTGCTTCATAGCCGGCACATACATGCTTAAAAAACTGCAAATGAGAAAATTTGATCACGTTACTAACATAAAACTAGAACATTACATTAAGGGGCGTTTGGTGGGAGATTTTGAAATTCCGGAATTTTAATTTCTAGAAAATTTAAATTCCTGAGAATTTAAAATTCTGGAATTTAAAATATCTACGCATGTTTGGTTGACAAAAATTTATTAATATTTTTTATATTTATTTAATATAAATTTCATAAATCTTTTATTTAAAAGTTTATAAAAAAATTATAAAAAATGTTTATAAAAAATTTATAAAAAAATTTATAAAAAAAGTTAATAAAAATATTTATAAAAAATTTATAAAAAATGTTTATCAAAAAATGTTTATAAAAAATTTATAAAAAAAAAAAGTTTATAAAAAATTTATAAAAAAAAGTTATAAAAAGTTTATAAATAAAATTTAAAAAAAAAAGTTTATAAAAAAAGTTCATAAAAAATTTATAAAAAAAGTTTATTAAAAAAGTTTATAAATAAAAGGTTATAAAAAAATCATAAATATTCTATTTAAAATTGTATAAAAAACAACAAGAAAAAAAATATAAAAATAAATTCAAGTAAATGAAAATTCTTCACTTTGTGAAGCCATTTTAATTTCCTTCATTTTGTCAATTTATGGAATTTTAAATTCCCTCATTCGTGTTACGCAACACAATATTTGAGAGAAATTAAAATGCAAATGCCATGAATTCCCCCCAATATACCCCAACCAAACGGAGCATAAGAGTATACACTTTACAATACATGCTTAAAAAAATTATATACGTGTATGAATTATTAAGAAGTGGGAGTACTAGTTTAGTATATCCCTTTATTTGAGCTGACTCTTATATTGGACCCTAGTTTTGTGCACCACTTTTGTACAACTATTACTAAAAGTTGAGATAATGGAATGTTTTTTGTGGATCAAAATTGACTGTAAGAGTATACACTTTACATATGTTTAACTGTTTAAGTATCGATTTAAGAGAAGTCAGTATGTTGTTTACTGGACATAGTTGGGGTAATGCATATTTGTAATCAAATATTAATTATCTTCTACAACGTGTTAAAATTTCACGTATTTGTTGGATTTTTTTTCCCTACACCATACAGATAAAACTTCAAATGAGAAAATTTGATCATGTTACTAACATAAAACTAGAACATTAAGAGTATACACTTTACAATACATGCTCATAAAGTTTTGAAAATTGAGAAAAATTACGCTCTTAAATACACGCTCATAAACTTTGAAATTGAGAAAAATTAAGCGATTAAAAAAAAAAAAAAAAAAAAAAACTAGAGACATGTATGAATTTATTGTACTATGATGAGGTACATGCTACGTTAGCATATGCAACATCATAATTCAACAACACAATACTAATACTAATTTGACAATCCTTACACATGAGAGTATATAAGTAAGCAATATATATGTTATTTGATCCATGTGGGATAGCAAACTTGCAACATACACAAGCAAGAGACATTACATTTTTATATCCTCAATCAAATATTAATTATCTCTACCACGTGTTAAAATTTCACGTATTTTTTGAGTTTTACGAAAAAGTTCCAAGTAAAAAAGTATTGTGTTCGCATATTGAAACAAAATCTCAAAGATCATAACAAAATCTCATAGCAATCACCATACGATTGTTCTAGCAAGAGACATTACATCTTTATATCCACTATTAAATATTAATTATCTTTTAATACATGTTAAATTTCCGTATTTGTTGGATATATTTTACGAAAATGTTCGAGGCAAAAAAGTATTGTGTTTGCATGTTGAAACAAAATTTTAAAGATAATAACAAAAAGTGAAACAATTTTTAGTTCACATGCTTATATGGTACATTGGAGAAAGTACGTTGCTATTTTTGACATATTCGCGAATAAATGCTGTTCTGAAAGAAATTCAGATCTTCTTGATATTTGTATTTGTATTTTTGGTTTTTTAGTTTCAATAAAACTTTGCTTTTCAAAAGTTGAAAAGTTTCAAGATGAAACAAATAAACGATTCTACAACAGAAAAAACAAAATGAACTCAGGTGAATCTTATTATAATAGATGATCAAACAAGTATCTTACTCTTTAAGATAGTCATATATATATACTCATGTGATTAATATTCAAGTATATCCAATTTAAAGAAACAAAACAGGACAAACAATGTAGTTGGTCCATTGATCTATGTCAAATCGGACTCTAATGGCTTTAAGTGCAATTGAATTATGTTTTTAACCAAATTGTCTATCAATCTTATACATAGATCCACAAATATAGTTTTCAAAAGAGTTAGCTTTGCAATCCAAAAAAGACTTGCGGCGTAGCTTGTTGCCCGTTTGCCTTCAACCACTATGTAAATTCTATTTTGATAAAATAAATCTTATACAGAAAAGTGTTTATGAAGTAAAAACAAATACGAGACTTGTAGCCAAAAAGAACCAAACCCAATGAAACTTCATAGATTCTTGTTTGAACGCTTCCCTTTCAGATAGTCCTACCATTCAGCAACCTTGGAAGCTTGGATTTCAGTTTAAACTCTCAATTTAGGAACATCACATGCATCCTTTCCTATATCTATTAACAATGAAATTTTGGTGTAAATACTAAAAAGAAGTTGGATGCACAAATGAATTTTTGATGCACAAATGTCGAATTACAAAATTTAATATGTAAACCATTTTTTCATAAATCTTTTCATCAAAACTATACACTTCTAGAAAAGCTTCCTTAACGACTTTTTATATCCACTAATGCCCCCTGTCTTATTCAATTTTTGAGAATTTTGCATGAATTTATATATATTTTTTTATGCATTTTATGAATATTTGTCTTTTTGTTTTAGCCCTATACCATCTCTTAAAACTTGAAATGAGAAAATTTGATCATGTTACTAACATAAAATTAGAAGACTTATTACATTAAGAGTATACACTTTACAATACATGCTCGTAGCCTGATACACCTTCAAAATTGTGAAAACAAGAATTTTATTGCCCGCGCATTGCGATGGGATTAAGATATGTTCAAACTAGCTTATTTGGTCATATTATGTGTTTATTTGAATTTATACAAACTCACAAGCTTTGCTAATGCTAATCTAAGATCACGAAACTTATTTAACAAACTCGTAATAAGTCGAAAAAGCAAGTTATAAGCTTAGGGAATAGTCCAATTAAATAAGATAATTTAAAGGGCAAATGACACAAAAAGACATTAAACTTATGGTCCGTTTTCAATCAAGGTACTCTTCTTTTTTTCTTCCATAAAAAGGCGCCCAACAAATTTTTTCAGCCGATTTAGGTTTTTTACTAACTTTCGTTAACCCACTTCGTTCGTAAATTACATGTTTGGTCCTTGAATTTATATAATCATTTCATGTTTGGTCCTTAAATTTTTTTTCTAAAATATTTTTTTCGAAAATATACATTTTTTTCCAAAATATGTTTTTTGAAAATATATTTTTTTGATTTTTTTTCCTATACCCTTTTTTCAATTTTTTTTTTCTAATTTTTTTTCGAAAAATGAAATCTAGAAAAAAGAAATTCGAAAAAAAGGTTTTTGAAAAGAAATTCAAAAAAAAAAAAAAAAAAAAAAAATCGGAAAAAAGTTTTTTTGAATTTTTTTTTCAAAAACATTTTTTTCCATTTTTTGTTTAAATTATATTTTTCAAAAATATGTTTTCGAAAAAAATAGAAAAAAAAGGTTATAGATAAAAAGGGCTCAAAAAAAATTTGAAAATTTTTTTTTCAAAAAATATCTTCGGAAAAAAAGGTTTCCAAAAAATTATATTTTCGAAAATAAAAATATTTGAAAACGGACCATAAGTTTAGTGCCTTTTTGTGACATTTGCCCTAATTTAAATAACCTCTTAATAGTAATTTAATATGAAAAACTAACTTATATAAATAAAGTAGCTATAGTTAATTTGTGCAAAAGTAAAAGAGTAAAAATGAAAAATTAAAATAAATAGTAAATTTGTTTGGATAATTGATGATAAAGTAGATTACGCTCTTAAATACATGCCCATAAACAAGGAGGGGTCACAAGGATCACGTGCTCCCTTAGCGAAAAAAATTATAGTGTAAATTTTTTAGAATATTAGGATTTTTTTGTAATTTGCTCCACAAAAAACCAATTTATAGTGTAGTTTCAAAAAATTATTAAAGTGTACCCCTCGAGCAGAATTTTCTGGCTCCGCCCCTACCCATGAACCTTCAAAATGAGAAAAATTAAGAGATGTTTAAAAAACTAAATATCTGAAAGTTTAAGTGAGGTAACCCATGAACCTTCAAAATGAGAAAAATTAAGAGATGTTTAAAAAACTAAATATCTGAAAATTTAAGTGAGGTATATATAAAAAATTCAAATATGTGTATGAATTATTGGAGTTCGAATATCAAATATGCTATATCAGCATATCCGACATGAGAGCCCAACATCACAATACTAATATTAATTTGACAATGTATATAATATAGACTATATAAGTAAGCAATATATGTCTTCTTTGATCTATGTGGGATAACAAGCTTGAAACAATTCTCATAATAGTCTCCATACGATTGTTATAGTATAGCAAGAGACATTACATTTTTATATCAACAATCAAATATTAATTACCTTCTACCACATGTTAAAATTTCAGGTATTTGTTGGTTTTACGGAAATATTACGTATAAAAATAGTATTGTGTTTGCATATTGAAACAAAATTTGAAATATTATAACAAAAAGTGAAACAATTTTTAGTTCACGTACTTATATGGTATATTAGAGAAACTACGTTTCATATGCAGCTCTGTTAGCATGTTCTGGTATGAACTTTCCCCTATGGCCAATCAATGGTATGAGTTAAACATTCAACTAGAGGTGGGAATGCCAACATTTTATGAAACGACAAATGACATAAAAAGGCATTAAACTCAGAGTTAGTTTTCAATCAGGGAACTATTCTTTTTTTCTTGCATAAAAAGGCGTCCAACAAAATTTTTAGCCGATTTAGATTTTCTACTAACTTTCGTTAACCCACTTCGCTAGTGAATTACATGTTTGGTCCTTGATTTTTTTTTTTTGAAAATTTTTTTCAATAACATTTTTTTCGATTTTTTTAATTGTTTTTTTTTTTTTGGAAAAAAAAAGTTTAGAAAAAAAAATTGAAAAGATAAAGTTTTTGGAAAAAAAATTCAAAAAATAAATAAAAAATAAAGAAAATTGAAAAAAAAACTGTTTTTTTTTTTTTAATTTTTTTTTCAAAAAACAAAAACTTTTTTTTTGATTTTTTTTTTCAAAATTAAAAAAAAAATTGAAAATTCTTTTTCAAAAACTTTCTTTTTCAATTTTTTTTTTCGAAAAAAAAAATTAATGAAAAAAAATTTCAAAAATAAAGTTACAGAAAAAAATTTCATTTTTTTTTTTTTTTTTTTTTTTGAAAAAAGAAAATTCAATGACCAAACATGTAATGATTATACGAATTCAATGACCAAACATGTAATTCACTAACGAAGTGGGTTAACGAAAGTATGTACAAAACCTAAAACGGCTGAAATTTTTTGTTAAGCGCCTTTTTATGCAAGAAAAAAAATAAGAATACCCTGATTGGAAACGGACCATAAGTTTAGTGCCATTTGCCCTTTTATGAAATGGGTCAATTAATTGGTGTTTTGAAAAAAACAATTATAAATGAAACTACATAAGCTATTTACTTGGTTTCAAAGGCAAAAAAAATTATAAATGAAACTACATAAGCTATTTAACGAATATGTGTGAGTGTGTGACATGGACGCCCTACATGGGAGCATTGCTATTATGTGGTGATAATATTTTTTGATCTGAAAATTTTTAATTTTATATATGTCATTCACAATAAAACTTTGATACAGGTACTAAAAAGAAGTTAGATGCACAATCGAATTTTTGATGCACAAAGTGTCGATTTACAAAATTTTAATGTGTAAACGACGTTTTTTCTCAAATTTTTTCATCACAACTATACGCTTCTAAAAAAACTTTCTTTTACAACTTTTTATTATCCAACAATGCCCCTAGTCTTAGAGATTTTTTTTTGAGAATTTCACAAGATTTTTTTTTTTTTTCAAAAATTATTTTTACGCTTCTCACGAATATTTGTCTTTTTATTTTAACCCTACACGATACTCATAAAACTTCAAAAGAGAATCCGATCATGTTACTAACATAAAACTAGAACGCCTAATACATTAAGAGCTTACACTTTAATTCTTCAATACATGCTCATAAACCTTGAGATTTGAGAAAATTTACACTCTTGAATACATGCACACAATTCTTCAAAATAAAAAAATCTAAGTGATGTATAAAAATTAAATACGTCTATGTATGCATGACATGCTTGCATATGCTATCCCAGCATATTGAACATGTTAGTCCAACAAAACAATGTTAATACTAATTTGACAATCCGTATACATGAGAGTATATAAGTAAGCGATATATGTGTTCTTTGATCTATGCGGGATAGTAAACATAAAACAATTTCTCATATCAATCACAATACAATTGTTCTAGCAAGAGACGTTACATCTTTATATTCGTCATCAAATATAAGTATCTTCTACCACGTGTTAAAATTTCACGTATTTGTTGGGTTTTACGGAAATGTTCCGGGTAAAAAAGGTGTATGAGATTTTCAAGGTTGTTGTTGTTAGTGTTAGTTATATACTCGATCTTGAATTTGATGTTTTAGTTTATTTATTGATCTCATAGATGAATATGTAGTTCCTATGTTTGATGTGGTGATAATATGTGATTTGATGAGAGTGGGATTCATGAGTTGTTTGTTGTTGTTGTCTCATTTAAGTTACGGCTTACTTGTATTTGGTTCATGATTTTGTTTCTCCGTGGGGTATTTGGTAGAGTGGTCTTCCAAGGGTGATATGGAAACTTGACATTGGTTGTGTGTATTCAACCATAATTTTTGATACTATGGCTATTCCAATTTGGCATTTGGTGTGTTTTTATACTTACTAGAAACAGTAAGGAACACTAATAGTTTACAATATATATTTAAAGCTTTGTGCAATTGATCTAATACACTCAAGGTTTTTGCAACCTTATAATCAGTCATTGGATCGAGAGCCTTTAAGAATATATGATTTGAGGCCATGGTATGTAACATGCTGAACTTGGGAATTGGATCTTGAATCGTGCATGGTCCTCTGTAATTCCTTGGTAGAAAAAATAATCTCAGTTTCCCTTAATTTGACCCGACTGTTATATTGGACCCCAGTTTTGCGCACAACTTTTATACAACTATTACTAAAAATCGAGAAATGAAATGTTTTTTTTTGTGGATCAAAATTGGAGGTAAGATGAAACTCGAGAAATGAAATGTTTTTTTTGTGGATAATTGGAGGTAAGATGAAACTCGAGAAATGAAATGTTTTTTTTTGCGGATAATTGGAGGTAAGATACTAGGTGGTTTTGTTGTTATGTTCATTTCTTATGTTTAACTACCTCATCCCAATCACAAGGAGAGGTTCACTATGATGGGTTTACTTCTTTTTTTCCTTTCCGGAACTTAAGGGATGTCAGTATGTTGTATACTGGACATAGAGGTGGCAATGCCAACATTTTATGAAGTGAGTCAATTAATGGGTACTATGAGAATAAATAAATAAAATAAATAAAATAATCCTACATAAGCTTACTTGGTTTCAAAGGCAAAAGGCATTGTCGGCGAGCTGTATTGACCCTAACCTCTACTTGTAACAAATATTTGCTTGAAACTGCTATGATGTGTGAGTGTGTGACTTGAAGAGCCTACAGAGTAGCTGTGCATTATGTTTGGAAGTCATATGTGATAGCGCAATATTTTAATTCACAAATTTTTAAATTTTATATATGTTATTCACAATGAAATTTCGATTTAGATACTCAAAAGAGTTGGATGCACAAACGAATTTTTTATACACAAAATATCAATTTACAAAATTTTAATACGCAAATGTTTTTTTCACATAAATTATTAATCAAAGCTATACACTTCTTGAAAAACTTTATTCACAATATTTTTTTTATCCACGAATGCATCTTATAAATATTTTGGAAACTTTTGTTTTTTTAGGGTAAATTGCAAATTTGGTTCATAAAGTAATACGAATACGCAAGGATCACACCGAGACAATTTTTGTTGAAAAAAAAACATTAATGTTTCATATTTTTGCAAAAAAGCTACCAAGAGCGAGTTTTTGCTAACTTTCGTTAGTTCTCTCGTTAAGTCAATGTAAATGACTAATATACCTTCGTCTTCTTTCTCATTTGAATTTTTTTGAATTTATATTTAATTTTAATACAACAAGAAAAACATCAAGAACAAAAACCCATAAATGAAGAAACACAAACAAAGTTAACACCATCACCCTTTCCCACCACCATCACTCATGTCCTATACTTCTACTGATACACGAATTTATAATAAATTCAACTGAACACAGTGAACCCAAATAACCACCACCATATCGCCACCATCACAATCATCAATCTACCACCAAACCACAACCATCACCATCATTCTTTCCCGTCACCGTCTACCATTAATAATAATGGTCAACGTTCCATGTTAAATAATTGTTGTAGCGTGCGTTGTATGGACTAGTAACAAAATTTCAAGTTTCTCTATGTTTAATAAAATTTACTTCCTTTTCATAAATGTCGAGAAAATTCTGCATCACTAATTATTTTATTTTTAACATCATCGGTACTAGGGAAGTGATATTGACTCGGAGCTTTTTACGAATATGTTTACAATAGATGCTTAAAAAAAAATTGATTTTGTGTATGAATTATTAGACCATCTAGACATGTGTATGATAGTCCAACAACACAATACTAATTCTAGTTTGACAATAGGTACACATGAGAGTATATAAGTAAATCAATATATGTGTTCTTTGATCTATGTGGGATAGAAAACTTGAAACAATTTGTAATATATGAGACAGAACACAAAAGGTACCACACTACTAAAAGTAAAACCATTACTTATGCAATTTGCCAACAAAACACTTATTACGTTAAGAGCCACTTCATAATACATGATTACATGCTCATAAACTTTGAAAATTGAGATAAAATACGCTCTTAAATACATGCTCATAAACATTCAAAGTGAGAAATCTTAAATACATGCTCATAAACATTCAAAGTGAGAAAAATTAGAGACATGTATGAATTATTGAAAAGTTAAGACGTAACATGCTACGTTAGCATGTGCAACATGACAGTCCAACAATACAACACTAATACTAATTTGACATTCCATACACATGAGAGTATATAAGTAAACAATATATGTGTTCTTTGATCCATGTGGGATAGCAAACTTAAAACAATTTCTCATAATAGTCACATTACGATTGTTCTAGCAAGAGACATTACATCATTATATCTGTAATCAAATATTAATTTTCTTCTACCACGTGTTAAAATTTCACGTATTTGTTGGATTTTACGGAAATGTTCCATGTAAAAAAAGTATTGTGTTTGCATACTCAAATAAGATTTGAAAGATCATAACAAAAAGTAAAACAATTTTTAGTTCAAGTACTTCTATGATACATTAATGAAAATACGTTGCTATTTATTAACCTAAATCGTGAGTAAATGGGTATGAGTTAAACATTCAACTATTGGTGGAAATGCCAACATTTCATAACAGTCACCATACGATTGTTATAGCAAGAGACATTACATCTTTATATCCATAATCAAATATTGATTACCTTCTATCACGTGTTAAAATTTCACGTATTTCTTGGGTTTTATGGAAATGTTCCGGATAAAAAAAGTATTGTGTTTGCATATTGAAACAAATTTCAAAATATTATATAACAAAAAGTGAAACAATTTTTAGTTCATGTACTTATATGGTACATTAGAGAAACTAAGTTGCTATTTATTGACCTAAATCGCTAGTAAAAGTTGCTATGAAAAAAAAAGATTGTCTTGATGTTTGTGTTTGTATATATGGTTTTATAGTTTCAATAAAATTATGCTTTTCAAAAATTGGAAATTTTCAAGATGAAACAAATAAACGATTTTACAACAGAAAAAACAAAATATTTTATGGTGAATCTTTTGATAACATATGATCAAATAACTGTCTTACTGAATCCATTGATCTATGTCAAATTGAACTATAATGGAAGTAAGTGAAATTGATTTGCGTTTTTAACCAAATGGTTTATCAATTTCATACAGAAAAGTGTTTATGACTTTATGTAGTAAAATCAAATTTCAGGTTTGGCAGACGAGACTTGTAGCCGAAAAGAACCAAACCCAATGAAACTCCATAGATTCTTGTTTGAGCACATTACTTTTGGATCGTCCTACCATTCAGCAACATTGGAAGCTTGGATTTCAGTTTAAACTCTCAATTTAGGACATCACATGCATCATTTCCTTTATCTATCCATTCTTCCATATATGATCACGATTCAACAATCCATATTTACAGTTTAGAAAAATCCAATCACCAACGGAAACATACACATCAAGCTCCTAACCACCTTTAGAATCGAGCCAATTGCATGATCCATCATTATCGTAAATCAGCGATAAAAAAGTTGAAACAAGTTCAACTGCATGAACTCCATTGTTCGTTTAACACAATCAGTCTAATAAAAAATAGGTTGCATGAGAGTCTTATGATGTACTTCTGTTTCATAAGTTAAGATTAACCTAATAATTGATTGTTTAAGCATTCAAAGACAAAACCAACTATGTTAAGCAGTGAGCACCACATTCGGTATTAAGGATTATTAATGTTTCCGTTTCAATATTATGTTTCCTATTGAATAATATGCTTAGTTTACTTTATTCAGATATCAACAAGCTGAAAACTTTTGTTTACTGTTTCAATTTTGTGTAATGAACTCTGTGTACGAAAGTGAGTTGAGATTAAAGAGGAAATACAGTGATTACGCTTTTCTTTGCTTGTGGTTTGCTTATGTTTACTTCAGTTATCGAAATGGCGGTAGTGGTAATTTATAGTGTTTATTGGTTGCTGTTTGTGATTGTTCTCATAGATCAGATTTATTTATTTGCCTCTAGTTTTTCTGGATGCACAACATTTAATGATTGTATGTGCGATTAGAAACCATGTTTTGGTCATAGCTGGAGGTGTTACTGTATCAAATGTTTTAGTCGGCAGTCTTAAGGTAACAACTAGCTTGTTATTAGATCGGGGCCACTAACTGTTAGCGCTTATTGGGTTATTAAAGCTCCTTCAAGTGTGTTTAAGCTGAACTATATTGGGCTATTAAAGCTCTGCACTCGGGCATGAATATCCTTGAGTTGAGAGCTCACATCATTAAGGCTCATTGGTGACATTGAATTGAGTTGAGCCTAATTAGCTAAGATGGGTGAGTTGAGCCCGAACTTGGTTTGTTTCATATGCAGCTATGTGTTAGCATGTTCCAGGCATGCAATTTACTTGGTTTCAAAGGCAAAAGGTTCATATTTAACGAATTTTTGCTTGAAACTGCTCTAGTGTGTGAGTGTGTGACCTGGACGACCTATAGGCGACAGGCGAGCGATGCATTTTGTTTGGAAATCAAATGTGACGCTACAAAATTTTAATTCACAAATTTTTTATTCTATGTATGTGATTCAGAATGAAATTTTGAAGCATACTTTACAAAGAAGTTGAATGCACAAACGAATTTTTTATGCATAAAATATCGATTTACAAAATTTTAATGTGCACTTTTTTTTTTCTTTTTTTTTCAAAATGTCGATTTACATTACATTTCTAGAAAAACTTTCTTCATAACTTGTTTTATCCACCAATGCCCCCTATGTTATAGAATCTTTTGAGAATTTTGTAAGATTTTTTTTTTTTAATTATTTTTACAATTCTCACGAGTATTTGTTTTTTGATTTTAACCTACCCCATATTCATAATACTTCAAATGAGAAAATTTAATCATGTTATTAACATAAAACTAGAACAAAATTTGATCATCTTATTGACATAAAACTAGAACACTTATTACATTAAGAGCATACACTTTACAATACATGCTCATAAACTTCAAAATTGAGAAAAATTACAGTGGGACATGCTGCTTTGAAAACTGCCTCGTATAAAATTGACAAAACACGAGAAAAGATACATTAAAAATCAACATGTTTTTTTATAAAAAAAAATAATGTTATAAACTTTTTAAAAGTTAAATACATGCTTAAAAACCTACAAAATGAAAAATTTTAAGTGATATATTAAAAAAAAAAATAAGTGATATATTAAAACTTAAAAATTAAATACATGTTTTTTTATTCCTTTCGCGTTTAGTACTTTTGATTTCCTTGCACTTGAGGCAGTGGAGCTTCATAACAAAGTCCAACGAGTTATACATATTAATGTTATGACACTTAGAGCTACAAATGTTGGTTTTAAAATAATTAGTTTTGCAATCCCAAAACAGCTAGAGGATCAGCTTGTTGCTCATTTGCCTTCCAGTTTTATGTAAATTCATGCTTAAAAAATAATGTTGTAAACTTTTTAAAAGTTAAATACATGCTTAAAAAGCTACAAAATGAGAAAATTTAAGTGGTATATTAAAATTCATGCTTAAAAAATAATGTTGTAAACTTTTTAAAAGTTAAATACATGCTTAAAAAGCTACAAAATGAGAAAATTTAAGTGGTATATTAAAAATTAAATACGTTTATGAATTATTCAACTACTAAACTTTCTTGATATGTGCTTCCATATCAATCAGCATGATAGTCCAACAACACAATAATAATTCTAACTTGACAATACATACACATGAGAGTATATAAGTAAGCAATATATGTGTTCTTTGATCTATGTGGGATAGCAAACTTGAAAAAATTTCTCATAACAGTCACCATACGATTGTTCAAGCAAGAGACATTACATCTTTATATCCGTAATCAAATATTAATTATCTTCTACCATGTGTTAAAATTTCACCTATTTGTTGGATTTTACGAAAATATTCCAGGTAAGAAAGTATTGTGTTTGCATACTAAAACAAAATTTTGAAAGATCATAACAAAAAGTGAAACAATATTTTGTTTACGAAATTATATGGTACATTGGAGAATATGCGTTGCTATTTATTGACCCAAATCACGAATAAATGTTGTTATGAAAGAAATTAAGATCTTCTTGATGCTTGTATTTGTATTTTTGGTTTTGTAGTTTCAAAATTTGAAAATTTTCAATATGATACAAATAAAAGATTTTACGACAGAAAAAACAAAATGGTTTTAAGATGAATCTTATGATAACAAATGATCAAACATCTGTTTTACTCTTTTAAGATAGTCAAGTAGTCATGTGATTAATGTGCAAGTATATCTGATTTAATGAAATAAAACATGACAAAACAATGTACAGTAAAACCTCTATAAATTAATTATGTTAGGACCGGAATATTTTATTAATTTAGCGAGATATTATTATATCGATAAATTAATAATTTATTAATTTAAAGAGGTTTTATATATGATCTTTAAATTTTCAAGTGTAATATACTAGTTACAATGACTCATTAGAAACGAGAAATAAATTTGAAAAACAAGTTTCAATTAAAATTTTATTAATTCATATTCACGAAAATAAAATTAATACTTTTTGTTGCAATACGAGAAGACAACACACCAACATTTTACAGCAATAAAGAGATTTTCAGATAAACTCAATATAGATTTGAAGTTTAACAAAAAATAAAAAGTGACAATGAATTTCATTTTTTACTAAACAATATTAGGATTTTGAAATGTATCTCTCTCATACACATATATGCATATATGGAATTTTTAGTAATTATTAATTTATAGTTTTGTTGGGACTAATATATATACAATGGGGTTTCAAAAAAATTATTATCTTATTATTTTATCGATTGAGGTCCAAATTTGTACTGGTCCCAAGTTGGGACTGGACAAATTATTAATTTTATTGAGGTTATTAATTTATCGAGTATTAATTTATAGAGGTTTTACTGTAGTTTGTACATTGATCTATGTCAAATTGGTCTCCAATAGCTGTAAGTTCAATTGATTTGCGTTTTTAACCAAATGGTTTATCAATATCATACAGAAAAGTGTTCCTTTTAACAATCCGTATTTACAGTTTGGAACAAGTCCAATCGCCAACTGAAACATAGACATCAAGCTCCTAACCTCCTTTAGGATCGAGCTAATTGCATGATCCATCATTATCATAAACCAGCGACAAAAAAGTGGAAACAAGTTCTTGCCGAATCCGTGGGTGCACAAGTTCAACTGCATGAACTCCATTGCTGGGTTAACACACTCAATAGCAATGCACAATCTTAGGAGTAGATCAAACATCAAAATTTTTCGGCTATCAATCAATTTGAATCTCACTCTTTATTGCCTTGTAAACTACCAAAAACCATCAAGAGTTTGGTCACTTGGGTGTTTGGCTTTGTTTTAAAATTATTCGACGCTAAAAAAGTCTAATAAAGTTAAGATAACCTAATAATTGGTCGTTTAAGCACTCAAAAGTCAAAACCAACTATGTTACACCTAGACAAGTTACATTTTCAGAACCACTTCCACATTAGCTATGTGCTATAAACTTAGTTTTTGCTAGCCAGGAAACAATCATCAGATTATCACTACACATTGCAGCACGAAAACCCGCTCATTATCACTACTGAAAATCGCAGATAATAGATGAAATGCATAAATACAGACAAAACTACACCTCCACTAGCACCAAAAGCATCAGAAAACAAACCAGAACAAAAAAGTTACCACACTACTAAAAGTAAAACCATTACTTATGCCATAAGGGCAGATTACTTCTGTTCCAAACTGCAACTGTAATTACATTACAATGAGATTCATGATGTCTCTACTGGATTACTTTGTTCAACTGTCGGCCCATTCTCGCCTTCTTCAAATACCTTTGCAATTTTATCAAGCGGGACCAACGGTAGAAACTGGGCCACCTGATAACCTTTCTCTGCTGTGTAATAGACTATAACGTTATACTTTTCAATCACTTAGGCAGCTGTGGGGACTGCTATTTGAGCTGCTTGAGGAAACAATGGAAGTTTGTTTGCTGATTTCCAGGTTGACACTGCGTATTTCTCCACTACAGGCTCGTAGTTGATGTAGAGTTGTTTGCCTGTGGGCTCGTATGTAACATACAATGTGTGCGTCACTTTTGATGCTGTTTTAAGTCCTTCTGAAGCCAATTCTCGAGCCACAACTGGGAGGTTATGAGCAACATACATGGCTTTGTCCGGAACTTGTTTCATCAGTGATGGTACATGGCGATCCAACTCAACTAACATGTCACCAACCTACACGTCACAAATGCACCAAATAATTAAGTAATTGAGTGTACTGATAATTCATTTAACAAACCTCCACCAATTAAACACTTTGTAATCGTTTTTGGGGGGATGCATACTTAGCCTGGTTATTTAATTATCGGCTATGAATACAACACCCAACAGTTTGAGATTTTTATCCAAGTCGCGTAATGTTACTATGGGCAATTCCATATGCCAAAACATGCTTTAAGTGCATTTTATTACATTAAGTGACTTGATCGCAAATTGTCTTGTTATTGTCACATATCACCAGTGACCAATCAAACGTAGTTTTACTTTCATTTGTACACTCTTCTCACCTACTTCATACTTTAACTACTTTTCAACAAATTATTCAAGTTATGAGATCATATGACCCATGTTTTAGTCTTAGCCGGAGGTGGTGGTGCATCAAATGAGAATTTGATCATGTTACTAACATAAAACTAGAACACTTAATACATCCTCATAAACCTTGAAAATTGAGAAAAATTACACTCTTGAATACATGCTCATAATTCTTCAAAATGTGATGTACAAAAAATTAAATACTTGTATGAATTATTGAGCTGTATACGAGTCAACATGTTATACTAGCACTAGCATATTGAACATGTCAGCCCAACAACAAAATACTAATACTAACCTGGCAATACATACACATGAGAGTATATAAGTAAGTAACGTATGTGTTCTTTGATCTATGTGGGATAGCAAACTTGAAACAATTTCTCATAACAGTCACCATAGGATTGTTCTAGCAAGCGACATTACATCTTTATATCCGTAATCAAATATTAATTATCTTCTACCACGTGTTAAAATTTCACGATTTGTTTGGTTTTACGGAAATGTTCCAGGTGAAAAAGGTTTATGAGATTTTCAAGGTTGTTGTTAGTGGTAGTTATATACTTGATCTTGAATATAATGTTTTAGTTTATTTATTGATCTCAAATATGAATATGTAGTTCCTAAGTTCGATGTAGTGATATTATGTGATTTGATGAGAGTTGGATTCATGGGTTTTGTTTGCTGTTGTCTCGTTTAAGTTACGGCTTGCTTGTGTTTGGTTCATGATTTTGTTTCTTCGTGGGGTATGAGTGTCCCAATCATCTCCCATTTGCTAAGCAATATATGTGTTCTTTGATCTATGTGGGATAGCAAGCTTGAACAATTTCTCTTAACAGTCACCATAGTATTGTTCTAGCAAGACATTACATCTTTATATCCGTAATGAAATATTAATTATCTTCTACCACGTGTTAAAATTTTACGTATTTGTTGGATTTTACGGAAATGTTCTGGATAAAAGTGAAACAATTTTTATTTCACGTACTTATATGGTACATTGGAGAATATACGTTGTATTTATTTACCTGAATCACGAGTAAATGTTGTTATGAAAGAAATTAAGATCGTCTTGAAGTTTGTATTTGTATTTTGGGGTTTGTAGTTTCAATAAAATTTTGCTTTTCAAGAATTGAAAATTTTCGAGAAACGATTTTACAACAGAAAGAACCAAATGTTTAAGGTGAATCTTATGATAACAGATGATCAAAAGTTTGGTCGGGTGTTCGGCTTTGTTTTAAAATTATTCGACGCTAAAAACAGTCTAATAAAGTTAAGATAACCTAATAATTAGTCGTTTAAGCACTCAAAAGTCAAAACCAACTATGTTACACCCAGACAAGTCACATTTTCAAAACCACTTCCACAGTACCTATGTGCTATAAACTTCGTTTTTGCTAGCCGGGAAACAATCAGTTTATCACTACACATTGCAGCACGAAAACCGCTAATTATCACTACTGAAAATCGCAGATAAAAGATGAAATGCATAAATACACACAAAACTACACTTCCACTAGCACCAAAAGCATCAGAAAACAAACCAGAACAAAAAAGTTACCACACAACTAAAAGTAAAACCATTACTTATGCCATAAGGGCAGATTACTTCTGTTCCAAACTGCAACTGTAATTACATTACACTGAGATTCATGATGTCTCTACCGGAGTACTTTGTTCAACTGTCGGCCCATTCTCGCCTTCTTCAAATACCTTTGCAATTTTATCAAGCGGGACCAACGGTAGAAACTGGGCCACCTGATAACCTTTCTCCGCTGTGTAACAGACTATAACGTTATACTTTTCAATCACATAGGCAGCTGTGGGGACCGCTATTTGAGCTACTTGAGGAAACAATGGAAGTTTGTTTGCTGATTTCCAGGTTGACACTGCGTATTTCTCCACTACAGGCTCGTAGTTGATGTAGAGTTGTTTGGCTGTGGGCTCGTATTTTACATACAAGGTGTGTGCCACTTTTGATGCTGTTTTGAGTCCTTCTGAAGCCAAGTCTTTAGCCACTTCTGAGAGGTTCTGAGCTACATACTTGGCTTTGTCCGGAACTTGTTTCATCATTGATGGTACATGGCGATCCACCTCAACTAACACCTCGCCAACCTTCACAAGTGCAGCAAACAATTGAGTAATTGAGTTTACTGCTTACTCATTTAACAAACATACACCAGTAAACACTTTGTGACCGTTTTGGGGGGGCTGCATACTTAGCCTAGTTATTTAATTATCATCTTTTAATACAACATATAAGCAGCTTGAAACTTCTATCCAAATCGTCTTATTGTTACAATCGGTGAAGTATTTTTTTTTTTTTTTTTTTTTTTTTTTAAATAAGCAGTTTGCAGTTGATTATTTAAACAATAAGTTTGTTAACTATTTTTAGTTTCTTAGATAAAGCGACTTGAATGCAAATTGTCTTGTTAACGTCACGTATCACCAATGACCAATCAAAAGCAGTTTCAATTCCATTTGTACACTATCCTCAACTACTTTGACTGCTTTTCAACAAATTATTCAAGTTATGAGGTCATATGACCCATTTTCACATGACACACACCACCACCAAATTTATTCCACACATCATTAAATACAAATAAAGCATAACTGTTTTTTACTATATTAGGCGTTTGGCTAAGCTTTTCTATACAACCGATTAGCTAATTACTCATACATTATAACAAAATGATCAAATTTAAGTGGTTTTAGGAGAGTGTTTGATAAATAAATAAGCTACCACAAACAAACTTAATTTCGATCGTGTATAAATGACATTATACCTTAACATCAACGAACTTAAGGACAGCAAAAGGAACATCCTGAAACTTCTCATAAACCGGCCCAACAACAGTCTTAACCTTATCTTCGACAGTTTGAACACGGGGCTTAAACGAACCAGCATTGTCCTTAGCGTATTGGTACAAAGCAGCGAAACAAGCAACAAAGTAGATAACGGCACATTGCACGAAATTAAGATACTTTAACTGGTTCTCTCCTTCATCCATCTGTGCCTTCAGTTTCACAATCAAATAAATAAATATTACTGTAATTAACTAATTAAATAATAACAAATAAAGTAACAGATCCGATCAGAAACTGAAAAAAAAATATATCATACTAAAATAGAAAAGATTATTTTACTTAAAGTAGGATTATTTTACAACAAAATAAAAGGAAAAAAAAATAGAACTGTTTTAATATATTTCATTCTAAAAAAGCTAAAATTAAAGTAAATTTGCATTAACTTTTTTATAGGAAAAAAAATGTTATTTATTTATTTATTTCTTGTAACCATGGTTTCGGCACACAGACTCAAACCAGTTAAATCAAACAAAATAAATTTCATATATATATATATATATATATATATATATATATATATATATATATATGTATATATATATATATATATATTAGAAAAAAAAAAAAAAAAAAAAAAAAAAAAAAAAAAAAAGCTAAAATTAACGTAAATCTGTATTTTTTTAATTTTTTTTTTGCCGGAAAAACAAAAAAACATGTCAGATCCCATGAATAACGTTGGTGACATGACAACAACATAAAACTGAAAAACACAACAACAATATTACAAAAACATATTTATCACGTCAGCAAAGTTATATACAATAAATATGAAAGTTTGTTAAAAAAAATATTTTTATTAATAAGTATGTAGGCAATATAGCTTCACCATGTAATTATTGACGCAACAAATTGTATAAAATAGATAGAATTATATACCGGATGTTGAATGGATTGATCAGTTTCAGATTCCGGCATGGTGAGCGAGAGAGAAATTTTTTGACGGGAATTTTTTTTAATGAGAAGGAAAATGAAGAGGGGAAACCGAAAAGTAAATGCGATTGTTATTGGTTGGTTTTTATATATAGGGCCCGGATCTATAGCTGCGGAAAATTCGAGAAAATTGTATTTGTTTTTTTTTTTGAACGGTTACTTTCAGGGAAATCCATGTCCAATTTGAAACCCGATGGTGGAAAATCTTCAACTTAAGCCGCCCGAAGGCACGACACTTAATTGAAGTAAACTCTGCCTTCTCCAGATTCGAACCCTTATGGGTTGAAACCTTCATTGAAGGACTTTAAAATCGTACCGACAGGGCAGTGGTCCACAAGGGAGGACTTCCCGGTTTGATCACCCAAACCGGTACTACTCTCCACTAGGCACACTTAACTGAATAAGACGTGCCCAGTGGACCACAAGCCCATTGGTGAGAAATTTGTATTTGTAATATTGGGATTTCTATGGTGTTATCAGATGCTTACACGTGGTGCATGACGATTGTGAGTTTTGGTTTCGAGATATGACAAGACTACTAGGCTAAGTTTAGTTTTAAAAAGTAAATAAATAAACAAACAAACAAACTAGGCTAAGTAATTTGTTTACTCGAGAAAATGTTAAAGAAAAAAGGGTTTTTCTAACATGTGCTCTAAGGCACATGTTAAACACACAAAAAGTACTTTTCAATTTCACACACTCATAAATCTAAAAAAAAAATTGTTGTACTTTTAACCAATATCCCGAATCATATAGCTTGAAAAAGGACATACAAAAGTACACTTGTCTGTACTTTTGTGTGGGTCCATTAGTACTTTTATATACTTTTTTGTTGTGCTTAACATGTGCCCTAAGGCGCATGTTAGAAAAACCCAAGAAAAAAACACCCGAAACAAAACCTATACGTAACACTATTTACGAGATTGGACAAGACTCCATTCGTTTACGAAAATGAACCACGGCGCATTCAGACAGGCACCCGCGCTCATAGACGAAACTTAGATGAACTTATTGGGAGGACCGAGTATGTTCCCATTAAAGTTAATACCCTCGCTTGGAAAATCAGATGTGATGTCCATCCAACTAGAATGAATCTTTCTCGGAGAGGTATTGATATTCAAGCTATTTCGTGTCTCATTTGTGATCATGGTGTTGAGTCATCGAAGCACTTATTCTTTAGATGCAATATGATTCAGGATATTGGTAAACAGATAGTTCGATGGAGGAATATTAACTATGAAGAAGTGAGCTCGTATGAAGAATGGAAAACATGATTAATTTCATATCGTATGGCGCCTAAACTTAAGCAAGTTTTTTAGGGTGTTTGGTATACGCTATGGTGGTTTGTTTGGAATTATCGTAACAAACTCTTATTCGTTAAGAAAACTCCAACAAAGTGGATCATATGTGATCATGTAATATCTAGTTCTTTTATTTTGTGTAAGTCTAGATGTAAAGCCTCGTTTGGTTAGAACGAATGGCTAAAAACCCATCTTCTATTACTTTGTAATCTAGCTCCTTGCTAGTTGTGTGGAATAAAACCGCCGTTCAAAAAAAAGAGCGTCAAAGTTGTATTTCTTTTGAAAAAATATAATTCAAAGATATAAGTAGAACCTCATATTCTTGAACGATCTCCAATCTGTAAAAATCTGGTACTTGACTTTTTATTGCTAACTACCATCTTCATCTTTCCAGTCACCGGAATTTGGATTTGATCACCGAAGAAGATGAAGATGAAGGGTAAAGTGTGGTTGTGTGGTGGACTGGTGGTGGTGGTGGTGCTGGTTGTGTGATGGTAAAGGGTGGTGGTAGAAAAGAAAATTAAAGTGAGGAAGAAGAAAATGGTAGATTAGTCATTTCACATGCCTTTAACTTTGACTAACGAGAAAAAGTTAACGAGCGTTAGCCAAAAATTCATTTATTTTTCATGAACAATAAAGCCTCAAGAACATTATTTACAGATTGGAGATCGTTCATGAACAATATTTGCAAATTTTTTTTTAAGAGGACAATATTTGCATTTTTGAAAAAATATAGGGACTTTTTTGCAGTTTACTCTATAAAATTTAACAAATCAAAAATAGTAAAGACAAAACTCAAAAAATACGAAACAAATAACCATAAAAGTTGTCGTATTCTGTCAACGTGCTGGGCAAAGGAAAGGTAGAAAAGTTAAGGATAAGCATAACAATAGGGATGTGATTTGCACACTCTCATATTAGAATATATCAAAACATGCATTAAACAGTTGTACTGTGAATATAAATTACTTTAACCGTTTATACATTGAGTAGATTTATGAGTGTGTCAAACACTATTTATAACAATACCTAAATTATTGGTATGTTTCGAAAAATAGGTTGGCGCTCGAGCAAGGGATGAGTGAGGCTGAGGTTGGGGCTGTGGTTAGGACTTATATTATAAGCCGAAATTAAAATTTGTAATTACTAAAAAGAACGTAATTAAATAAGTTTTCGTATATATTAAATATTTTTGTTGGTAAATAATTAATTTATTCTTCAAAAGTTTCAGACTAAGGCTATGGTAGGTGCTTAAATGGGACTTATAGAGGCTTGAACTTTTAAAATAAAGCGGCTAATAAAGTATGTCTCGTTTGTCATACGGCTTATGAAAGGGCTTATAAAATAAGTAGGCTAAAAACTTTAGCCTGTGGCTTTTGAAGAATAAATTACTTATTAACTCATAAAAATATCTTAACATATAAAAAAAAAACTCATTTAATTATATATTTTTTAGTAATTTTGCAATAATAAGCCTCAGACTCAGCATATTTGACAAACAAGTTTATAAAAATACAAAATTTAATCTCGGCTTATAATATAAGTCCTAGCCTCAGCCCCAACCCCAATCCATTTCGCTAAAGATACCCTAAAGCTTTTAACCTTTTTTATTGGCTAAAGTTTTTAGCCGACTTATTTTATAAGCAATTTCATAAGCATTATAATAAATAATACTTATTTTATTAGCCAACTTATTTTAAAAACCAAGCCTCAATAAACTTCATTTAAGCACTTGCCAAAGATATCCGTAATTCGGTAATAAAGACAACAAGATATTAAAAATGTAATATGCGGTGTCAATCTTGACACGTGATGATGTGTGGGGTCTATTAAGGTTGCACCCATTCGACCTTCACGAATCACGAGTACTGCACACTATTCTAGGCTAGCTACTCACCACGCCTTTTTCTTCCCACTTGTACTTTAACTGATTTTTTTATTTAAGCTAATCCTTATTTTAATCGGTTCCGCAATAATCTTAAGCTGAAATGTTGTTTTTGTACTCAAGTTGATAGCTCGAAAATGCATAAGTAAACAATATGTCGATATCAAGATATTGAACTCATATTGAATTTCTAGGTACATCGTACTTTTGGTCGGGTCGATGCTACCTATCTACCGTAGAATAAATTAGGGCCTTTTGTTTTGAGGGTTTAGATTGGATTTTAAGTTGACGTGACAAAAATTATTTGTTTGGTTTGTTTTTTTAGTAAAATGAATGATAAATGAATTGGAAAATTGATAGTATATTAATGGGTTTTGCTAACAACAACACTAAGATTAGGTTTATTGGTATAGGTTGCCAACCTAATGAAGTACAAAAAGAACAGAAAAAACAATATTATATTAAAAAGAAGCAACCTATTAAAGCAACATGGTTGTTGGGTGACTCTCAAATTAGGAGTCCAATCTTTCACTTGTCAACATAAGATTGGTTGTAGTCTTACACACTATTTTAAATAAAATGCTTATAAATGTTTAGGTTGGGTTGTTGATAAATGGTAAAAAAAAATATAGATTGGTTGTATGTATTGGTTGTTTAGGTGGAGGAAAGAAAAAAATAATATTTTATTAAGAGATTGAGTTGAGATGGTTTGTTGATAAAGATAGTCTAAGGGCTGTTTTTAAAAGTATGTTTTTTCTTACAATTTGATGTACTAGACTATTTCAACCAATCAGAATTAAGTATTAGTTATGCATCCACTTTTTTCGGAATTATTTTCGCAACTTTAGTGATTTTCATCCAATCATGATAATTCATTAATAACATTGTAATAACAATCACTTGCTTTAACACAGCCCTAAAGGCTGTAGTTAACAAAAGCCTTATAAAATTTATTACTGTATTAATATATGTAATTTATCTCTTTTTTACCCATCTCAAATCCAAATCCTAATCAAAACTCACTTACAAACCAAATGGACCCTTAAATAAAAGAAAATGATTGTCATGACTAATTTTATGCTTAATACATTCAACATATGACAAATGAAGTATAATATTTATTTCTCCTCTTGATAACCTTTAATTATTCAAAGTGTTCTGATCTAATTATTAAGTTTAAAATTAGACATGACAATCACTACATGAAAGAAAAATGAAACCCCGTGTTACTTTTTCAAATTTTTTACATTAAACTTTCTAATTGATTAAACACTCGTATAGCATTATACCAAAAATGCAATAATATTTGAAATTTTGAATACTGCATATATCGTTACTTAGAATTTTAATTAAGTTGCTTAGTGTATGTTTGGCGACAAGCTTTTTAAAGTATTTTTGAACATTTTTAAGTATTTAACATTTGAATATTAAAGCTTGCTTGATTATGAATATTTAGCATTTTTGTTTTGTTTAACTTATACTTTTTTAAATGCTCATTTCTTAAGCATTTAACATTTAGCATTTTTATTTTGTTTAAATGCTACTTTTATAATTACAACTACATTACCAATCGTGTTTTAGTAAACAAACAGTCACTACTAAGTACTAACTATGATTGCTAACTGCTACTGCTAATTACCATCACTCGTTACTAAACATACCCTAAATCTGATGAGTCACAAAGTTTTGATGGGTTACTAACGCTTTTGAATTTTTGTGACACAATGCTAATTTTTGTAAAATCTCAATGAATGCACTAGTTCTTTGAATATTGTGTTTCTAGTCTTTGAATATTGTGTTTATGGTTGAGGTCCTATAAGACTAATGCTAATGGTGACCACTTTTTCACTCAAGTAACGCCGCCATCTCACCTTTCTCTTTTCACAACTCTACCCCAACTATAACAAGCTAGTAGTGACTACAAAAGTAACCCCATAAGTTTTATTTTTTTTAATTAAAAACAAAAACAAACTATCTGGTATTAGATTATTTTTCATTTTTTCTCTAGCAAGTGTTGAAAGTGTTAATTTTGATAACTTGTTGGCACCATTTGAGAAGTACAAATAACTTATTAATCCAAAAGTGAAAAGTATTATAAACACATGGGTAAAAATTGTACGCACTTCTTCCTCTTGTAGCAGAACCTTTACCTTGTTTCTACAAATTTTCTTAAATCACATTAATCTATCAATACTAATTTTTTTAAAAAAAACCAAGGCCAAACGGTTAAGAAAATTAGGTTGCATGTGTAATTCTTTCGGTTGCTTAAGCAACCAAAACATTTGATTCGTTGCCAAGCAACGCGTTGCTTTTGTTCCGGCTAGTGGGGGCGGCGCGTCGGTTTTCTCGGTTACGGTTGGGGTGCAATGCCCATCAGCATTAGTCTAAATTATCGCAGATGCCGAATCAAGAGATAACATGTTAACTTTGTTTATCGTTTTAATAAAAGAAGCACGAATTAGTTTATTATTTTCCTTGTATTACACTTAAAAAAATTGTGCTCATGTCAGCTTTTGATCCTAGATTCGTTCCTGATTATAATATGCTGACTTTGTGTGTTTATATGCCTGTCTAAGAAAGCTTTGAGTTGCTTCAAGTTGTCCGGTTTATTATGTTATAGTTAAGTTTCGGGTAAAATCTTTTACTTCCCGTCTCAAAATTATTGTCCATATTTTTTATTTATGATGTTTCAAAATAATCGTCCACTCTTCTTATTAAGTAAAAACTAGAGAATCTAGTGGAGGAATATTTCATTTTAGTGGTTAAAAATTAAAGCGTCCTCACTTTTATTAAACTTTGTGTTTTCTCTCTCATGACAATCATTTTGAGACGGAGGTAGTATATAATAAAACAAAAACACAAGTGGAAACTTTTCTATTTAAAAAAAAAACTAAACCATATTTTATTTAATAATAATATTATTTAAAAAAATATTATTTTCTTAGATAACATTTTATATTTATCCATAACACAAGTAGAAGATAAATACAAAAAATATAGATAAGATGCAATTAACAATAAGATTAAATTTTTTAAATAATTATCTTTAATAATCTTTGACAAAATTTCACCGTTCGTCCCTAAACTTGTCGCAATTCGCGCGTTTCGTCCTTAAACTTTTTTTTTGGGCATTTTCGTCCCTAAACTCTGCATTTTTCTCGTGGTTGGTCCCTAAACTCTCATTTTGGCTAACCATGGTCAATTTGCTGGTTCCACACCTTGTGAAGTTACTAAAATGCCCCTTTCTTTTTATCTTAATTTACAACACACATTTAACCACCACCTTAATGTATTAAATGCCCAAAAATAAGTATGAATTATCAAATAGTACAAAGCTTCAGCTGCGTCACCAGTCTAAGCTTCATGAGCTGCTCCAATGTGCGACTAGGACATTACATGAACATCCTAACATCTTTGCCCCATGTTGAATAAATCAGTCAATCAGATGCAATAATCGACAAAGCCAAATCCATGTACTACAATCTCCATAGTACTTCGTATATGATCTTCATTGAACGAACAAGATAAATAACCATAATAATTAGTATTATCAATGAACACCATGAAGCCGTACAAACGTATTAAGTGTAGCAGTGGAAACGAATTACACGAGCAGTGGCAACAATCACTTGAGCAGTGGTAAATTGTGCGAGTAGTGGGAACGATATAGGCAGCAATGGAAACGTTTTAAAGCAGCAGTGGAAACTTGTAACGGAGCAGTGGTAAAATAGTACTACCAGTGGAAACACATTTGCATAGCAGTGGTAAAATAGATAAACATATCAGTGGGAACATTCAATAGGGATATGCGAATAATCAGTTACCATAGAATGATCTCATCCTGCTTGTAGCCTCGCTCCCTCAAAATCAGTAACACTATGCGTAGTACCATTAGTTTAAATAACAAATAATCGTGAACAACTCACTTGTTGATTCAATATGTTTCTTCAATCCAAATAAATAAGCAGCTATGCGTAGTACCATTAGTTTAAATAACAAATAATCCAGATATTTATATTCTCACTTACAGATTCCATTGAGATTTATCTGAAAAAGTATCCCAATACTTTCTGTTAATCAAGATTCCATTGAGTTTAACTAATCTGTACATATCAAATATTTCATTGCTTTGTGCCTTTGTATTTAAACTACTTCATAAAATAATGTACAACTTACAATGAGCAAAACTTAGTTGAATACATGTCGCATATATGCATCTACTTAAAAAAGTTTATATAAAATATTACATAATAAAGTACTTTTTATTTGGATGCCATGTGGTCAATATTATGCCATGTGGTCAATATTTGCCCGTGGTTGTAATCTCGACTACCATTCAATCGAATATTAGTAGGAGATGAAAACGGTTTAGTTTGTGAACAATTTTACAAGAAAGCAAATCTATTTGCTGGAAGGTTATGGGTGTAATTTGTTTTTGGATTATAACTATTACTTGTTATTGTGCTTATGCCTTCTTTTGAATGAATTTTGTTTCTTGAAAAAAAAAATTAACATTATAGATACCAGTACTAACGTTAAAGATACCAGTACTAACTTGCGAACAAGCAGTATCAACTTGAAATATTGTCTTGTTCTTGTTCTTATTATCATTCGTAACTTTTAGACAACTCATAACAAACTCAAAATTTAAACCACAAATCCCTCAAAGCAACTCACGTTGGTGTACTGGTACCGTTCGTGTTCGGGTTTATTCGGTTTGCGGTCCGTGTGAGACTCAGTTTCAGTTCATGCGAAAGTTGGAGAGTAGCAGGAAATAGTTTTGGTTCACGTGAGACAACATTCGAATTCTGGTTGTGATCATTGGTTCATGTTCAAATAGTTCGTCTTGGTTTCATTCGCCGGAGTTGTATTGTTTGTGATTCGGTAGAAGTTTGGGTTACGGTTAGCTTTTGGGTTACGTCGGGGTCTTGAGTTTCGATCATGCCTCGTTGTATCATAGTGTTGGTGTTCGCGTTTATGTTCGGATCTATTCTTGTTTTAGCTAGTCTTCAGGTAACCCTCGAACCATCTGTCTAATATATAAACATGTGCTACATGCAAATATTATGATTACGAAATCTTGTTATAGCAACATACTACAATTTTAAACTAAATCACCAACTAATGTTTCATGAGTCTCACATCATGTCTAAGTTTGTATAATGAACTTATATTATTTTGTAAGTATCATAATCTCAAATCCTTATAAATATATATGATAAGTTGTTAAGGTACATATATGTAACTGATATGTAGCACAATAAAGAATAATTGTGATATGATTTAACAAAGTAACTGGGTACCAAAGATTTAACTATGATTTGTATATCCATGTTTAATAGTATCATATATCACAACATAGATATATACAACAAATTATAATTGGTAAAAGGAACAATACCCACATATAGAATTTGATTCACATATGCACAAGATCATTTCATGAGCACAACAGATACTCCATTATATTTGCATTGTTATTTAACACATTTAAATGTGTTTGTAAATTAAGATAAAAAGAAAGGGCATTTTAGTAACTTCATAAGGTGTGTAAGTAGCAAATTGACCATGAGCAAACAAAATGGGGTGCCAGGGACCATACACGCCGTCGTTTGACAAATTCAGGGACGAAAATGCAAAAAAAAAAAAAAAAAAAAAAAAAAAGTTTAAGGACGATATGCGCGAAATGCGACAAGTTTAGGGACGAACAGTGAAATTTAGTCATAATATTTTATATAATAAAACAAAACCCCTATCGGGAAGTTTTCATTTCAAAAAAATGGATTCATACCCTATTTAGTAATAATTTTATTTAAAAAAAATTATTTTCTTATCAGGTAACATTTTATATTTATCAATAACACAAGTAGAAGATAAATACAAAAAACATAGATAAGATGCAATTAATAATAAGATTAAAATTTTTAAATAATTATCTTTAATAATAAAAAACTATAATCAAACATCATAAATCAAATAAAACAAAGATTAAATTATTTGTTTTTTTAATAAATAAAAATATATAATTCAAAAATTTTTTAAAAACTCGCGCGTGCGCGGGCATTATAACTAGTTCAATATAATAGTAATAAACTTTCTCAAATATTAACGTATCAGTTATCATCACAAAAAAAATAATAATAATAAAAAAAAATAAAAAATAAATAAAAATCATTATAATATCTTACAAATTTTCTAATTTTGTATTAATATCATAAGTTTGCTGATGTGACATGACTTGTTACCGGCTGTTCAGGTTAATTTGGCTTATGTTTTACTTTTTTTTTCTTTACTTTCCTTATTAATCATCTTCTTCTTCCTAATTTATTTTCTTCATCTTCCTTTTTCATATCTTTACTCTCACACACAAAAACCCCAAATCACTCCACACCCACCACCTTCACCTCCCATTACCGCCACAACCTACTACCACCGTGACCTCCTGCTAGTACCGGTACCACCACCTCTGCCCGCTGTCGTCATCTCACACACGCCCCCTCTTGTCGTTAGGCCTCACCACCATTGAATTTTAAAAGTGGTTGGAAAATTAGAGAAGATGATTAGAAAAATTCTCGAAAAATCGGAGAAGGCGATCGGAAAAAGGGGTCGAGATATTGTTGAAGATAACCAAATATGACATGGCATCAATGTGACGTATACTTAATGAAATTTGCAGGTTAAAAATAAATTAATAATGATATCAACCAAAAATGACAAAATTTGTAAAGTATTGTGGTAATTGTTTGAATTGATGTCTGATCTATACTACCTATAAAGCAAAAATGGTCAAAGTAGAAAAGTGGAAAACTGAAAATCAAGGAATGTGAAATGTTGAAAAAATTTATTAGTAAAGGAAATTATGAATTGTAATTAATACTCTTATTAAAACACCCAATTACTTAAAAGTACAATGATTTATACACATTGTACAACCAATTAAAACAATTAATACAAATCACAAACCGGGTTGACCCGGGACGCTTTAAACCCGACGGGTTGAACCGGTTTAATTTGACCCGTTTTCGACCTAACCTAGCAAGCTGACCCGGTTTAAATCGACCAAATTTTCGACCGGAACGGTTCAACCGGTTGAACCACCCGGGTCGAACCGGGTTTCAAAACATTATGTTTAATTCCCAAATCTTCAAACTTATTATTTTTCATTTATAACCAATTAAAACAATTAATACAAATCACAAACCGGGTTGACCCGGGACACTTCAAACCCGACGGGTTGAACCGGTTTAATTTGACCCATTTTCGACCCAACCTAGCAAGTTGACCCAGTTTAAATCGACCAATTTTTCGACCGGAACGGTTCAACCGGTTGAACCATCCGGGTCGAACCGGGTTTCATAACATTATGTTTAATTCCCAATTCTTCAAACTTTTACTATTATTTTTCATTTATAACCTATAAACTTTTTTTATCAATAAACTATTTGTCGTTATAAAATCCTGTTGCTATGCACGGGTGTTCGTCTAGTATGTAAATATTTGAAAACATATGTTGTTATTATATGAATTAAACCCTCAAGTTTCTAACTACATGACATTTCAAACTTTTTTTTTTTTTTTTTGAACAAAAGAATCATTTCATTACAAACCTCACAAATGGAGGAAGATACAACATAACAAGTTACATCGAAACATAACAAGTTAAGCCAAACAAGACATACACCAAATAGTTGAGACAGCCTACAGCAACACCATACAAAGGTGGGGGGAATCACCCGAGTGAGCTTTGACTGATACAACCATATAAAGTGTAGCTTCACCACAAGGCGCAATAGATTCAAAGTATCTCACTTTCTCTCTGAGTCTCTCTCATCCTCCCCTCTCTCTCACACACACAAAAACAAAAACACCCTCCGATCACTTAATATATTCCGGCGGTCGGTCTCGGCCGACCGTCCGGATCACCTTTTTACTTTCCTCTCCTTTAAATAAATAAGAGTTTTGCCCACAGATCTGTCATCTCCTATCTCCGATGCCGCTGTTGTCGCTGCTGCCACCGATGTTTCTGCTCAGATCCGTTGGTCCGTCATCGACGGCTGCTGCTGTGTAGGGGTTTGACTTTAGATCTGTTAGGCTTTTGTTCGGCTCCTTTAAAGATGCCTAGTTTTATCTTCTTAGTATGTATTAGGTACTTTGTGTTTCAAACTTATTAAACATTTTGAGCTCTTTTATCTATTGCGCCTTGTGGTGAAGTGTAGAGAATCTATACTCCTTGCTTTGTTTGTGTTTGGAAATAAATTCGTTATTCTTCTTGTCCCTACTTATGCTTTTTCATGTCAAAATCTAGAAGTTTTTGTACAAATAATCAATGTAAACTAAGTAGGGAATCTAAGATTTAAAACTTAATTAAAAAAGATATCCTTTCGATGATGTAAATCATGCAACAAAAACTTACAAAAAATGAATCTCAAAAAAGTTAACAACTAGTATATCGACAAGAAAATTCTAAATAAAAGATCAATGCCAAAATACATGGATCAATCATCCTGCACAAAATGGAGTTGGTAGTTCGGGTCAAAGTTTGATTCAACCAATCCATGATAGATTGTTTAAGTAATCGAGTAACAATTACCAACTTTTTACATTACAAATATCACAACTGAAACAATTATATTTACTTTTCGGAACAAGTTCATTACGAGGGACTGTTTAATTCTTTTTTACTTACTGAAGAAGATGTCGGGGCGACTATTTACCCTAAACACATGTTTCCTCAAACAGACCTTGCGTACGGGTCAGTACCAGATTAATGACCTAAACACATGTTTCCTCAAACATCAGGATGATGCCACATAGGCTTAGACATGAATTTAAGCACATGTTTTAGGCCTCCCAAATACCAATCACTACTCTTTTGTAAATTTCCCTATAAAATCGCTTATATGCTTATTTTAAAGAAAACTAGAAGAAATAAAACACTATTTTTGTATTTTTAAAATATTTACTAGGAAACCACAACCAAACACCCCCTAAAAATACAAAAACACATAGCAAAACCTTAGAAAAACAGAGATCCTTAAAAATGGAAGAATACAAGACACTAATCCATGAAGCATTTGGAGACTCATCAGATGAAGATGAATTAATATTTGGGGAAAATCCAAAATGGGAACATGTAACAGAAATAAAGGGTTTAAGTTTATGTAGAGACTTTTTAACAGTTGACCAACAGTCAACTTTGCTAGATTCAATCCTACAAGGTTGTTTTCTTAGTTTTGTTACACCTGTGTTTCAGTTATATTAAGTTGGTTATCATGATTCAAATTTGTGCCTAAAGATAAATTGCATAAAACAAATAAAAGGTTTAAATTGGCGGAGAAACCCCAACTCCGTACACCCCGCGGGTGTCCACTTAGCGAACGGGGCCATTTGGGATTACTGGCCCCAAAGTTGCCGCCCGTGAGGTTTGAACTTGAGACCTCTGCTGGAGAATCCCAAGCCCCCACCACTAGGCTGCACCTTTCCAAGTGAGGAGTAGATTAGTCATATTTTTAGGCATAAGTTTTAGGCCTCTATATAACTACTCTTTCAAATAACATAAATACTTAGGGTCTTCGGGTGTGTGTGAACCATATGGATTTTTCCTGCTTAGTCTATGATTTGGTTAAAAATATGAATTCTTTTTCTTTCTGAAATGCAACGCGTCCCAAATTTTTGCTCTACAATGCTACTTTACTTTAAGGAAATGCGCCTCATAATTCTTAGGCCCGGATCCGCTACTGAATGCTTATTTGATTAAGAAAATTCAAAGCCTAAAATTATTCATACGTACGCAGTATAAACTACAATGACTACAAGGGGCGTTTGTTTTAGCCTATTTAGTTGGCTTATTAGCTTATTTAAGCGGGTTTTGATGAGCTTCTTTTGTAGTGGCTTATTTGAGATAGCTTGCGCTTATTTGGTCATTTGACCTGCATAAGTAATTCAAAACATCTTAGCTTATTTACTCATTATCATATGCTAATCCAAACACTCATCTAGGGCTTGTAAGCTTAATCTTTATAAGCTCGTAAGCCTAAAAAATAAGTTTTGACCAACACATAATGCATTCTCCACTTGTAAGTTGGGCAAATATGGCATTTTGAAGTTTATATTGGGTTAATATGGAATTATCCCTTCATTTTAATTCTTGAATCACAAGAGTAATGTACTTGTCTCAATGCTAGTTATGTTATACTTTGATTCGTAACATTTTAGTCATTAAACTTGGTAAAAGTGTTCCATTTTTGAGATTTTTAGTGAGTTTGATCAGTTATATTTAGTCATAATTATTAGTAAAAATCTTATATCTTTGTTATTTCACATGGACTAATGTGGAACATTTGAGGTACGTAGCTATCTTATGGCATATGTATGGCGAAAGCGGAACACTTTTCAAAGTTTACTCACCAGTGTGATACATTTTGGAAAAGTGAAGTTGATATGAAACTACTGCAAATTGTTTTGCCAACATGTGTGCAGATAAGGGTACTTTTTGTAAGTTTTAAAGTAGTTGCGAGTCATTTTATTGGAAGTGAAATGGATGGCACATTTTTGACTGTTAAAAGTAACCTGAACGATAGTCTTTCTTGCTGTCAAACCAAAGTAGCTCTCTTTATAGGCAAAACTAATACGGAGTACAAGTTTTGTTGTAAATCAGGCCCACATATATACTCTATGCCGATTTTGTTAAAAATGAATATGTCTCAAAAGTCATATTAACAACTTCAATTGTGAAAACGAAAAGCAACCATTTTTGACAATATTAGTCATCTATTGTGATGCACAGGTCTATGTGTGTGGTACAGAGAAAAGAGGGGGGAGGGGGGGGGGGGGGGGGTGAAATAATAAAAATGTTAAAAAGATTGCATTTGCACAAAATTACCTACGGAGTTTGTCGTTATTGGTATTCGTTATGTCCTTTCATAGTTTTCTGAGTTTGAAAAGAGTGATTGCACTAATTCTTTGTTCATTTGTAACTCATGACTGCAGAAGGATGGCTCAGTGATGCCGCTCACAATCAGGTCTGACAATAAAGCTAATCAAATTTAATCTCTTTTGTGTTGATTATAACTGAAGTTTTTACATGATCAAGCCGTGTTGTTGCAAACACATTTATAATCTGGGATTAAGAGGCATAGTGTGTGTGTTTCTTTTCTTTTTGTTTCATGTAATTTTGCATTCCATGGTTTTTTTTGTATCATGGTGCAAATATAATATGTTGAACAAGATACGGCTTGTTTGTGTTTTTCAACTGTTATATATATACATCATACTAATATAAAATTACTACGGAGCGTAAGATCCTATTGTAATAAATTACATATTTCTTCTTCAGCTAAAGAAACTGTACCCTTTTTGTTTGAAATCATGTAATTAAAGTTACCCTATATTGATGATGGTTTCGTTCACATGTTTTGGTAACTCACTTAGGTTTACTAATGAGCACTAGTTTTGTGATTTCACAAGTTTTGTTACTCTCATTGCAGGCTATGAGGTTTGGTGATCTTCCATCATGGGCAAATGAGCTATCAACAAGTGTTCACGAGCTTGTTCAGTATAGCGATTATGATCCTGAATCAGTAGACACTAATACCTGTGAAATGGATGAAGAAGAATGCATATTTCCGTCAGAGCTGCTACGCAGGGAGCCTCTCTTTAATCAACTCATTGTTAACTCATACCAGCCAGGTGAGGTGCGACACAATCTTCCGCCCCCCCCCCCAAAATCATGCTCGTTATCTTATTTACACCAAATTTTGTATCTGAAATGGGTTGATTGGGCTATATTTTGTTCTAACGGGTCAATCCAGTGCAATTTAAAATTTGGTTGCAAATTTTAGGGTTAATTGGTTAAAAGTTATTTAAACTTCACTATATACCTACAACCTCCTAAATCACTTTATTAAAAAACTTAGATTATTATCTTAAGTACATTCTTCTTTCACTGGCATTTTGACCCGAGTCAACTTTCACTGGCATGTATTAAACCTAAGGTTAAAGGTAGTACTTAAACTGGTTTATTAAAAATCATAAAAAAGAATTGAGATTTCATTATCTTCGAGACTGAAATAGTAAAAAAAGAAGGTAAAGTACAATCTTGATAAACATGAACCATCTGCAAAACATCCGTTGTGGCTCCTAGTTGTGGTTTTTAATAACTTTTTAAGTGACTGATACAGTACCATAAATAGTTTCCAATTTTAAATTCCTTTTTCGGTGGTTCAATACCAGGGAATCTGTGCACATGTTGACTTAATGCGGTTTGAAGATGGAATAGCGCTAGTCTCCTTAGAATCATCTTGTGTGATGCATTTCAGCCGTGTTGTTACAAATGAAAAACAAACAGAAGCTAAGATCCCTGTTTACTTGACGCCCGGGTCTTTACTCTTGATATATGGTGAAGCCCGATATCAATGGAAACATGAAATCAACCGCAAACCTGGTTTTCAGAATTGGGATGGGCTAGAAATCGATCAGAAAAGAAGAACCTCCATTACATTGAGAAAGCTATGCAACAGTGAGTAGTACGCACCACTGCATTTTGAACTGGTATCAACTATATTCTGAATATGATTATCCGATTTTTGGTGTTTTCATGTCGTAGATTTTCAGTTCCTAAATTTAGCATAGAACGTAACTGATTCTGATGATCTAATTATTTCTGGATCGTTTTTTATGCAAATTCTTAAATAATTAGAATTAGAATTTGGCAACACTCGGAACAATCAAAACTTATTGATTAATATGATCATCAATACTTCAAACAATAGGTCGCATGTAGCCCTTTTGTTAAGCTCATGTCTCGATTTAGTTATTCAATATCAGATAATCACTTACAAGCCTCAGCTAAGACAAATGTACATGGTATGTGTGCGTTTGTGATTCAAAATGGTATATTACAAAATGCAATGCCAAACGTCAGCAAAACATCTATCCTTTACAAAATTCTACATTATATGTGTGCAGACCTATTACCTGTATCCTAAAGTACAAAATATAGATTTACAGATGTTAAGAACCCGATCCAAAGCACACAAAGCTTCACTAGGTCACCAGCTATTGGATTTAGCCGGCTAAACATATAAGAACATAAGACAACGGTAACCATTTGACCTGAGCTCACCCATAACCCAATTTGAGTTGCACCCGTCTCAAAGAAAATCTTGTCCCAAGCCAAACCGAGCCCAAGTTGAGCCAAATACATAACAATAGCTACGGGTGAGCGATGAAACCCACTCTCGGCCTACACAAGCCAAGCCGATAACCCCATTACAAAAGCCGAGGACAAACATGTTAGCTGAATGGCCCACAAGGGTGGGATCCAAAATGGTCGTTCTAGGTTCTTGTAGTCGTTATCACCGGACATCAAGATGATGGTTAAGGTTAGGCCTACCGGGACCGCAATGGCTAAACTCAATGACCGGATCCCACGACTAGCTGTAGAAGGTTTCTTCTGGGATCTTGTTCTCGATACGTTATACGTCATGGTGCTGATATTGTAGATATGTCTTTTTTGTTATGTCTATGGATTTTCTTAGGTTGTTTGATAAAATGTTAGTTTTGTTATGGGATGGTTACGAGAATTCTTAGGAAATGTTTTGTTCACATTAGATGACTGTTTTTTCGCGGGAAAATGTGACACGTGGCAGAAGAAGGTGATGCTAAGGCAAAATGACACTATCTGTGCTGCCAATTAGATTTCGGTTAAAATTGTTAATAACCTAGGTCCTGGGCTTGTTAACTATTGGGCTTAAATGGCCTAGGCAAGTAGTCACTTTAAGTAGTAGGCCCAACATTTATCCAAGCTCGAATGCTAGGATTTGAGGGCTTGTATTTTTGGGCTCGTCACAGAACCCAAATTTAGGAATGAAAATGGGGCAGGGAGCGTCCGTAACCAATCTATACGACATGGATACGACCGGGAAAAATAAGTGTAGAGACGATATTCATAGAAGTCGACAACCAATGTGTAAGTTTATGTACATAACTCGATATTATATTATTAAAAATGAGATTCGTATAAATGATTGATGAATTTTTTCTCAAACCATCTTAATATGTGTACCTAGAAATGTTTGGACCTTGTAACTCTTGTGGCAACAAATCAGATTCATGCATTAAGAGAAATGATTTATTCTTTTAGTTATTCTTATACTGTCACGTATTAATCGTCCGATGGTAAATAAGAAAAGGGTTTGTTTTACTAACTTGATGGATGATTTGACATATAAGTCGTAGAAGGATGAGTAGGATATATAACAATTCTCATTCTCAAAATATATGTATATTTAAAAAAATAAGATTTGCATGCTAGGTTGCAAAAGGTTGATGTCTGGCATCTCAAACCGGCCCACAATAGGCTGACCATCTATAATGTGGGAACTGGGAACCATACTCACTCAATGATTATGGCTATGAGAATGTCATAAATTGAACCATTAAACTTGTGCTTGTTAGATGGCATCCATCACCAAATGACCTATACATTATCATAATTATTATAACATACAGTATAATCTTTTTTCTAATAATTTTTGGTAAAAAGAGGACATGGTAAAATGAATGATTAAAGACAACATGGATCAAAGTGAAATCTTAGTCTACTCGTGTTGGACGATAACGATAATAAACCGAAGCTCGATCACGGACACTATATCGTGGTTTGAACCGAGCACAAGCTGCGACCTTCAACGTATCCTGTTGAAGAATAAATAAACGAGAAGACCGACAAGACTACAAAGAAGCGAAAGATTTAGGTTATTGACACCTCAATCGGTTACAATAGAAGAATAGAAGAATGCGTGTTTGAGACCTTCACCCCTCATCTCTTTTTATAGAGATGAGGGGAACCGACCTAAGCATGGGCTGCAAACCACAACCGACTCAAACATAATGAAAACTACACTTAGCTACCTTCTACATAATCGACATAACATAACGTAACTAGACTTGACAATAAAACTAACAATAAGCAGGGATGTGGTGTTTAATGAGAGCCTTATGTATAAGGATACTCTCAAGGGTGCTGGTGCTGCAGATTCTGGGAAGGAAGTTGAGTTTGAGGTGGAACTGCATGGCAGTAGGGTCGAACCAACTGTGACTCCTCATACTGGGGAAAACCCAGGGTATGAACGCCTTGAGACCTTCACCCCTCATACTTGAGACCTTCACCCCTCATCTCTATTTATAGAGATGAGGGGAACCGACCTAAGCATGGGATGCAAACCACAACCGACTCAAACATAATGAAAACTACACTTAGCTACCTTCTACATAATCGACATAACATAACGTAACTAGACTTGACAATAAAACTAACAATTTCCACCTTATTGGCAAGACTAGTTAACCTCGACACCAAATATCTCCATGCAATACTTGAACTTCGAACCTGGAACCACATTTGTAAACGCGTCAGCTACATTATCTTCAGTGCCTATCTTTGCCACTTCAATCTCTTTAGACTCCACGATCTCCCTGATGAAGTGATACCTCACGTTGATATGCTTCGTCCTCTCATGAAACATTGCAGTCTTGAGAGATGAATTGCCCTTTGATTATCACAATTCAGAACCACTGACCTTAGGTTTATTCCCAGCTCGATTAGTAGACCTTTAAGCCAAATTCTTTCTTTAACATCTTCCGTAAGCGCTATATACTCCGCCTCTGTAGTAGATAATGCAACAACATGCTGCAGAGTTGCTTTCCACCTCACAACACAGCCATGTACCATAAATACGTACCCGGTTATCGACCTACCCTTGTCAGGGTCTTTAGCATAATCTGCATCCACAAAACCGTCAACATCCGCTTGTTTCCCTTGATCTCTACCATACACTAGACCTACATCATGCCCTTCAAGTATTTCAAAATCCACTTCACTGCCTCACAGTGGTTTTTACCTGGATTCGCCAAATACCTGCTCACAATGCTAACAACATACGCAATATCCGGTCTAGTACATACCATCAAGTACATTAAACTACCTACAACATTCGCATATGGGACCTTACTCATTCTTTCCACATCCCAGTCACTTGACGGACAATCCTTCAAAGATACCTTGAAGTGTGCTCCCAATGGCACATAGACCGACTTGCCATTATCCACTCTGTATTTGTTCATAATTTTTTCTGCACGTATCCTGAATGAGACACCTTCAGGGTTCGGTTACCCCTATCCCTGATAATCTCCATACCAAGTATCTTCCAAGCTGGACCAAGTTCCTTCATATCAAACTCTTTTCGCAGCAGTCCCTTGGTATATTCGATTTCAGACTTGCTTTTACAAAAAACCAACATATCATCTACATACAGTAATAGATATATGTACATACCTGGTGCAAACTCTTTGAAGTAAACACAACTATCATAGTTGCTACGACTAAACCCATTGTTGACCATATACACATCAAACCTTTTGTACCACTGCCTTGGAGACTACTTAAGACCGTAAAGATATTTCTTCAACAAACATACCTTGTTGCTTGTTCCTTCTTCAAAACTAGGTGGCTGCCTCATGTAAATGGTTTCTTCAAGATTACCATGCAAAAACGCTGTCTTCACATCAAGTTGTTCCAACTCGTAATCTTCACAAGCAGTCAATGAGAGAATCACCCTAATTGATGTATGTCGAACCACAGGTGAAAATACCTCATTGTAGTCAATCCTTGCTCGCTGTGTAAACCCTCGAGCTACTAGCCTTGCTTTGTACCTTGGTTTCTGAACGCCTTCAATCCCTTCTTTAATCTTATACAACCATTTGTAGCTTATTAGCTTCTGACCAGGTGGTTGATCGACCACCTCCCAAGTATGATTCTTCTTTAAAGAACTTATCTCTTACTTCATAGCACGAACCCACTCATCTTTTTCAGATGAATTAATCGCCTCCTCGAATATGATAGGTTCATGCGTATCTTCTTCCTCAGCAATAGCAAATGCATAAGCCGTCATATCATCTTCATCCCTAAACTCAGATGGTCTAGATAATGATACATTACCTTCATCCCTATACCTTGCAGGTATAGTAGTTGTTCTCTTAGCTCTATCACGCACCAGAACATAGTTGTCCAGATTCTGTTGTTGAGGCCTTGCATCTTCGGCATCTTCATCTTGTCCCTCATCTTCATACCCTGGATTTTCCCCAGTATGAGGAGTCACAGTTGGTTCGACCCTACTGCCATGAAGTTCCACCTCAAACTCAACTTCCTTCCCAGAATCTGCAGCATCAGCACCCTTGAGAGTATCCTTATACATAAGGCTCTCATTAAACACCACATCCATGCTTATGATTATCTTCGGTTTAACATCATCCAACCTCCATAATTTGTATCCCTTCACACCCTTAGGATACCCCAGGAATATGCATTTTATAGCTCTAGGCTTGAGCTTCTCCTGATTCATGTGTGAATAAGCAACGCAACCAAATATCCTTAACATCTCGTAATTCGCCGGATGTCCTAACCATAATTCCATAGGTGTTTTCTTCTCCAATGTTGTAGATTGAGACCTATTGATCAGATATGCTGCCGTCACCGTTGCTTCCGCCCAGAACAAATCTGTTAAACTAGACTGAATCAGTAAACACCTAACCTTGTTCAAGAGCGTCCTGTTCATACGTTCAGCTAGACCATTCTGTTGTGGAGTTCCTGCAACTGTCAAATGACTTACTATCCCGCTCTCCTTGCACAAGTTATTAAATTCCTGATTACGAAACTCCAAACCGTTATCCGTTCGCAGTTTCTTCAGTTTTCTACCAACTTCTTCCACTCCTTGAACTTGTTGAACGCCTCATTCTTGTATCTAAGAAAATGAACCCAAATCCTCCTCGAATAATCATCAACAATTGACAAGAAATACCGGCAACCACTCATCGATTCCACCCGAGAAGGACCCCAGAGATCCGCATAGACATAGTCTATAACTCCCTCTGTTGTGTGCTGACCTCGACTAAAACTTACCCTAGTCGATTTTCCAAGAACACAATTTTCACAGAATTCGAGCTTACCTAGACCTTTCTTTCCTAGCACCTCTCTTCTTTCCAGTTCATGCAAGCCTGCTTCACTAATGTGACCCAGGCGTTTATGCTACACCTGTGCAAGACTCTCCTTTTCTTGTATACCGACGCTAGCTTCACCAGATTCAGCCCAACCATCTAAGGAGTACACATAATTTTCCTTTATAGTTCCTAACAAACCATCAAAGAACCCTTGATCACCTTTACTCTTCCATTCTACATTTTCACGGTATAGCCCTCTCGATCCAGAGTGCCTAAAGATATCAAATTTCTCTTCAACTCGGGAATGAAACGTACATTCTCATGCACAAAACTTGAACCATCTTTCATCTGTACTCTCACCTTCCCTATCCCCCTGATGGTACATGCTCTATTATCACCGAGCAAAACCGTACCACCATTGAACTCCTTAAAATCGAACAAGATGTCCCTCCTCGGCATCATGTGATAGGAAACCCCAAAGTCCATGATCCACTCTAAGAACATCTCCTCACTCACCGCCATCAACAAGTCACCATTGTCATAACCTTCAGAATGCATACCAGAACCCTGTCCCGCGTTCTTCTTGACAAAGCCTGTTGATTTCTTCTTGTTCCCTTTTGGACAGTCTTTCTTCAGGTGATCCTCAGAACAACATATGTAACACTTCAGTTTATAAGTTCCTTTACCTTTTGACTTTGATCGCGAACTACCACGTCCTTGATTACCCCGATGATCCGACCTCCCCCTTACATATAACCCATCACCATCATCCTTTGCATCCATCTTCTTATTCAACTCCCGTGAATTGAGGGTAGACAAGACATCTTCCAAAGTGAGTGACTCCCTTCCATAAAGCAATGTCTCCACAAAGTTATCATATGATGGTGGTAATGATGTAAGTAACATGAGTGCCTGATCTTCATCATCAATCTCAACGTCTATGTTTGCCAAGTCACCGATCAACTTATTAAACTCGTCTATATGTTCAGATAATTTCTTACCTGAATGCATGTAGAAAGTGAACAACTTCTTCTTCAAGTACAATTTATTGGCTAAAGACTTTATCATATACAAAGTTTCCAACTTTAACCAAACCCCCACAACAGAATTCTCTTTGTTGACTTCCCTCAACACCTTGTTATCCAAGCACAAGAGTAAGGCACTGTGTGGTTTTTTGTAGACATCTGTCTTCAACGTCGCAGTCTTTTGAGTGTCCGTCATGGTTTCCAGGAATGGATCTAATGAAGCCTCCCAACCATGTTGAATTAATAGACACCGCATCTTCACACGCCACAACTCGAAGTCATTAGACCCGTCGAATTTTTCGACGTCAAACTTCCCTATCGACGACATATTCTTTTATCTTTTGTTGTTTTAGTATATCCTTCTTGCAAAATCGATTTTTTAAATAAACCTTTAAACCTTGATTTTAATCAAGAACTAATCGTAAATCTTTAAACCAAAAGAACCGATTATATCTTGACACACAAGAACCTTGAAACCCAATAATAAACTTCAACAAAATTGTTATCTTTTTATTCTTTAAAAGAAAAACAACATGTAGTTATTATATACTAAAACAAGTACCAAAAGACCCTTTTACCTTTGAGAAAATTACCAAAGGAGTACAAAAGTACAAAGGGATGTCACTTTGTGGTCACTTTTGTACCTTTTTCCCAAAAGAGTCATGCTCAACTGTTCGACTGCTCAACTCCAACCCTTTTGTGACATGTGTCGCTTGCAAGTACAAGAGTTAGGTGGGTTATTTTATTATTTTAATATAAAATTACCAATACACCCTTCTATATTATATTATTACCTCAACCGCCACTACTAACTCCCACCTACCTTCACCTGGCCATCACCACCACCACCCACCGATGCTCGACTGTTCCACCACCACCAGTTCAACCACCACTACTCAACTGCTCCACCATCAATGCTCAACTTCTAATCTTTTTTATTTTAATTCGTATTTCATTTTTTCTTTTTTCTGTTGTGAGATTGACAAGCAAACCACATCTCCACTAAATAAATTAATAAAGCTAAAGTCACCCACCGCTGCTCGACCCGATAACTTTTTTTATTGGACCCAATAGAGATATATTTAACTTTCGTAACACTATCTACTTAAAGAAAGCTAAAGTCATAAAAAGAATTCAAATTTTACACTGATAGTTTGGGTCGGTGGGTTCATGGGTTCTACTTTAACTGGCCAAATATATTATCAGGAGACCAATAGTTATTTAAGTTGACAAGGTTCAACAATGGGAACATCTTTTTCGTCGCCTCGTGGTGGAGTATCCCACGATGAGTCGTCACCTCGTGGTGAAGATTCCCACATGAGTCGTCACCTCCGGATCTGTGACGGATCTGGTGAAGAAGATCCAAATCGTTAGCTTTGTGTTGCAAGGATGACGCCGGAGAATCACCGGATCTTTAGCGGATCTGGTCGCCGGAGATGGAGATGGAGATGGTCGCCGGATCTGGTCACCGGATCCAAATCGTTAGCTTTGTGTTGCAAGGATGACGCCGGAGAATCACCGGATCTTTAGCGGATCTGCAAAGTGGTTTATTATTTTGATTGTTTGAGTTTCTTTGGCTACAATATTGGTTGTAGATGTTCTTGTTGTTTACTGGTAATAATACAGGAGGAGAGATGGATGGGTATGATGAAAATGGAAAGATAAAATAAAGTTAGTTGTTGAGGTAATAATATAATATAGAAGGGTGTATTGGTAATTTTATATTAAAATAATAAAATAACCCACCTAACTCTTGTACTTGCAAGTGACACATGTCACAAAAGGGTTGGAGTTGAGCAGTCGAGTAGTTGAGCATGACTCTTTTGTGAAGAAGGTACAAAAGTGACCATAAAGTGACCTTCCTTTGTACTTTTGTACTCCTTTGGTAATTTTCTCTTTACCTTTTGTAGTATTGATGTAGTCACGTGGGCAAAGAAAACAAAGAAACAAAAGCAACCTTATCTCCCTTCACGTGGTAGCCAATCATAGGTCAAATCGTTTCTTTCTTTTTATTATTAAAAACCCCACGTCACCTTGTATTCTCCGCTATAAAAACCTGCAACTCCGATGAAAAAAAAAATGATTCGACAAAATTCGAAACCCTTTCCTTTTCTCGAACCTCTAAACCACGCCTAGCACTCGAACCTCAAGACCACAGTAACCGCGGCTCTTGATACCACTTGTTGGACGATAACGACAACAAACCGAAGCTCGATCGCGGAACACTAGATCGTGGTTTGAACCGAGCACAAGCTGCGACCTTCAACGTAACCTGTTGAAGAATAAATAAACGAGAAGACCGACAAGACTACAAAGAACCGAAAGATTTAGTTTATTGACACCTCAATCAGTTACAAAAGAAGAATAAAAGAATGCGTGTTTGAGACCTTCACCCCTCATCTCTATTTATAGAGATGAGGGGAACCAACATAAGCGTGGCTGCAAACCACAACCGACTCAAACATAATGAAAACTACACTTAGCTACCTTCTACATAATCGACATAACATAATGTAACTAGACTTGACAATAAAACTAACAACTCGTAATGCGTCGGTCATCCTTGTGGGTGACCTCCACTGGGACGCGACCCACCCGTTACGCCTCAATTGAAGACGCGTCTTCGCATGCAAAAAAAACAAACAACTCGGCCTTAAATAGGACTGAGTCGTGTGACTATGTTTGTGTTTGTTTTATTTAAATGTTTAAGTGGAGATTGTTTTTTGTGGTGTCCTCGATCATCCCATTACAGCTTGTTGGTCATTAAGTTGTTGTAGAGAGATAAAATTGACATGCCAGCGTCCTTAGTCCTGTTGTGTGTTGCATTACGGGCAGCCTTACGTGCGGGGGCACAAATATATGATGTTGTTAATGATAAATATTACTATTGTTATATATTAATTTTATATATATGCACAGAGTTATAAATATCAAAATAAACGCATAAATTATAAATGATATTGTACATATACGAACGACTTATGTTATTCCTCTTTATAACATAAAAAAAGCTCTTGTTGCCTCTTTTCACTTCTTTCCTCTGCGGGCGCGCAGAGGAACATGTTTGTTTTTTTTTTCAGACAAAAGAGCTTCTTTCCTCTTCCAAAATGCAGACATCTCCTTCCTCTTATCACCTCTTCTTTCACTTCTTACCTCTTTATTCACAAACCATACATCTCTTTCTCAATATTCATTTTTTTACGTTTTCGTTTGTTTTTTTACGTTCTCATCCGTTTTTTTACGTTTTCGTTCGATTTTTACGTTTTCGTCCATTCTTTTACGTTTTCGCCCGTTTTTTAAGTTTTCGATCATTTTTTACGTTTTCGTCTATTTTTTTTAGGTTTTCGCCCCTTTTTTACCTTTTCATCTTTTTCCGTTTTCGTCCGATTTTCTACGTTTTCGTCCGTTTTTTATGTGTTCGCCCCTTTTTTTACGTTTTTACCCGTTTTTTACGTTTTCATCTGTTTTTTTTACGTTTTCGTATGTTTTTTTACGTTTTCGTCCGTTTTTTACGTTTTTTAATGTTTTCTTCTGTTTTTTAAGGTTTTCGTTCGTTTTTTTACGTTTTCTCCCGTTTTTTTATGTTTTTGTCTATTTTTTTATATTTTCGTCTGTTTTTTTATGTTTTCGACATTCTTTTACGTTTTCAACTGTTTTTGTTTGTTTATTTATTTATTTATTTTTTTTTTATGTTTTCAACCGTTTTTTTTTAAACTTTTTTGTTTGTTTTTTACATTTTTATCTGTTTTTTAACATAAAAAAATAAAAAAATCGGGCGAAACATAAAAACGGACGAAAGTGTAAAAAAACCAACGAAAACGTAAAAAACGGTAACAAGCGGAAGAAAATGTAAAAAAACTTGTGAAAAAGAAAAAGGAAAAAATAAAAAGTACTTAAATAGCACAAAAAATAGTTTTGAAAAAAAAATGAAAGAAGTACTTCAATAGCACAAAAAACAAACGATCTTCTTTTTGCAGATGAAGAGCTTATATGCACCTCTTCTTCTGCAGACATGGTTTACAGATGAAGAGGTAAAAGCTCTGAAAAAATAAATGACACCTAAGTAAGGATATCTGGATATTTTTTACTATCCACGTTCAATAACAAATCATTTTATTCTGATTTATAAGTTCAATAACGACACATATTATTCTATTTTAAAATTGAATACGACCAAAATTATTCTAAGCATGAATATAACTATCAAAATAAAAGGCATATGCCCATAATAAATTACTGTAAGATGAAAATAAATATACAAGATTGTACATATAGCAATAAAACATAGAATTCCTCATTAGAGTTTTAATAAGGTAATAAGGAATCCGAAAAAGCATTTATTTTTCAAGGATCATTAAGGTTTATTAAAAATGATATTAATAGCTAAATTTTAACCAACATAAAAGTGAACACCATGTCAGTTAAACAAAGTCAAATCCTGGTTCAAATAAAAATATATACAAAATATTAATCGATATTAATACATAAAGAAATTTTTTTGTAAAAACCCACACATGTACGTACATTATAACTATACAAGTATATAAGATTTTGCGTAATTTTATAAAAATCTTATTTAACAAAAAAAAAAAAAAAAATCTCATAAATGCGCGGGTTAAAAACTAATGTTGCAAAAATCGTGAGTCGGTAGTGAGGCGGTTGAAGGCCTTGTAGCGATTAATAACCGATTACAAGGTCGATTACCTTGTAATCGCCGATTACAAGGCTGATTACCTTGTAAAAATCAACAAGATGAAAGGCCGTGCACCTTGTAATCACCGATTACAATTAAAAACTAGTAACATGTTAAAAAACAATCTCATAAATGCGCGGGTTAAAAATTAGTAATATATTAACATAATAGTTTGCCATAATGAAAATTTATAAATCATAACAGTAAAGCTAATTTATACTTACCATATCTGTAACACTAATAAATATACCATTACTAACATAATATTTTGTTAAAATGAAAATTCATAAATGCTTAGAATATCTTTACATTAATGCACCTTAATGATGCATTCCATGCTACATGCCTATATATATCTTAGAGAATTTTCAACTTGAGTATCCACGACTGTGAAGAGTTGATTAATTGGTTGTATAACAATCAAATTGTGTTGTATAATCAATCAATCAGATATGGAGAAAGTTGTTATGTTCAAATTTGTTATTTTCACAACATTGCTAGTCATTGCCAGTGAGTCGTCTTCTTTGATTATCTCAAAACATATTTTTATTGTTTAAATGTACATGTATACTATTAATAATACCTTCTCTTAATCATAATGAACATGTTGAAATGTACATTTTTAGGTACAACCTCTTAGTTTTAGTTTGCTGTCTTTATGAAGAACAAAGGATGTAAAATATATGCTTTAATTCTAAATAAATATTTTGTTTTTACAGTGGCAGGAGAAAAAGGTGAAAGCAATCCAACTCGGTCTAATTTACTCGAAAAAAACTGCTTTCAAAAACTTTGTCATAAAAGGAATCCTGAACCGATATGCACACCTCCTCTATGTAATACTAAACCCTGTGACTTATATTGTGGTGCAGCTGAAGATGCTCATTGTGACGACAAAGGCGTATGTTGTTGCTTTAATTAAGCAACTAATGCTTTGATTAAGCTAATATGTTGCAATGATGTTTGTTCATTAACATAATGTACTATGATGGTGTTTGATATAATTTAAGAAAAGGAGTGTTACATGTTTAGTAGTTCTGATTGTTTAAAGAATATCATAGCGCCTATATAATCATGAAGACACGGTATAATCTTGTGCTACAAAACTACATGCTATTTAAACAAAGAAATCTATTCAAGTATTGTTAAAATGTACGAGATACAACAACATATATAATGGATAGAAAAAGCTATTGTGATGAAGAAAAAGGGTCTTTTGAATCCACATTTAGAAAAATGCCACTAGCGTTCTTTCCTTTCAAAAAATTGGCGTACCAGTGAGCGGAAAGCTTTGGATATCGTGTCAAATCTTTGTCATCCAAATCAACATAGTACAAACCATAACCGGTATTATAGCCATCCAATAACTCAAATAGATCCATAAAGGACCAAACAAAGTATCCCTTCGTGTTTGATCCATTCCTGTTAACATGTTATAGACGAAAGTAAGTGTTAAGAGATAGGTGGCGGTGGTCACGTCACTCGTTTATTTATGAACGAGATTGATCTAGAATATGGTTTATCCCTAACGTTTCCAAATGGGTCAAATGATTTTTTTTAGCCAATAGAGAACCAGTTTGAAAGTCGACCATTATCCAAACTGGTCAACCCAAGTGACCCGCGCCCTTAACAACACGTTTCAAACGAACCTGCTTTGACCCGTTACCCAATCCCTCCTATTTTACACCTCCAGAAATAGGCATTGATCAACGAAGTTCGTAAAGTGATTGCATTTACCTCATGGATTCCAACAAAGCACCAATATAGGCATGCAAGTACTCTACCCTTGGTGTGTCCATCAATGTTCCATTACGTGGCTGTACTTGACCTGTCAAAACAGACAATACACGCTACTATGACAAAAATAAAATAAAAATAAAAATAAATAAATAAATAAAATGAGTATAGTTAAATAAGAATGCAGATATCCGGAAGACCACACAAGGGAAACAAATGCTTTTAACTTATGTGGTCCTAGCGATCCTTCGTATGAGTAGCAAGTCCTTAAAGACTATATACCATTTTCATGGATGTAGATGGGAGGGTTTCCATATTCTTCTTTTAGATAGTTAAGTAGCTTCTGCATGGCCAATGGATCCACGTCGAACTGAGTTGGAGGGATTTCGCTTATATTGGCTGCATTCCAAAATACTAGTAAATAAATGCACACTTTATGTCTGCATATCACGAAACTAACATGACATATAAGCATATCAGCATTGTATCATTAAATCAAGACATACATATAAGCGTTACTGCCATGTCCGCAACAACGTCCCTGATATCCATTTCAAGACTATTTGGGTTGTTCTTGACATAGAACTTGTCATAGTGGTTTATGCCAAAGAAGTCAAATGAGCCCTTGATTAACTCTGATTCAAGTTTGGTAAAACTTGGAATTCGGTTGCCTGCATTCTTTTTCATTATTTCTGGGTAGTCCCCGTTCACTAAGGGATTCATAAACCTGAAACAGGGACCACAAAATGAAACTTTAAGGTCAAAATAAGGATGATATGATTTGTTTATAGAGCTCTCAACAATATGCCACCAGAAAAATAAAACTTGTTAAATTTTATGTATAGCGCATTTGATCTCTCACCAACCGAGATAGAAGTCATTAGCTCGTTGGGCGGCTTTCAGATCTTCAATTGTATTTGTATAAGGTTCGAACCAATAGGCAAAGAGATTTAGTCCAACAAAACCATGCTGCATGGCCTGCATCATCACCAATATCAGGTATGCAATTAGTGAAAGTTCCTAGAACAGAATGGCAACAAATAATATAATTTGAGGTGCCGATTTTAACCCATTTACTCAATAATCAGTTGATTTCGGCTTTTTTTTTCTTTTCTTTTTTCTTTTTTTTTTTTTTTTTGATCAATAACGGATCAAAGGGTCAAATACGTTTTATAGCTAAAAGCCTAAATAAGTGGGTCGAATGAGTCAGACAAGTGAAAGTTGTCCAAAGCTTTTTATGGATGCATACAACCTCCTAAATCGCTGCATTCAAAGCTTTATTTTATTATTGCGCACTATCGGTGTTTTCATAATTAATGTTATAGAAATATGTGCAAAATTTTATCAAAGAGTTGTTAGTGGATCAGCAGTCAACCCCACCCTTATCGAACATTCGAACCTACTATAACATGACTTGTTTTTACTCGCCTCGCTTTGACCTGTTACCCTCCCTGGCCATTTTGCCACATATGAAATATAGAAAATAGAGTCGCATCTCATGGAAAAGAAAATCGCTTACCTTGTATTTTTTCTGGTACAATGTTACAGCTGATGCATGTGCCAGCAGCAAATTGTGAGCTGCAATGTATGGTTCAGAAGTAGAATCACCTCTGGTACAATTAAACCCGAATGGGTATGAGCAACGTCCAGGTGGCGTGAAACCTACATCATAGCCACCTAAAGTAAATACATTAACTTCATTGAAAGTAGTCCAGTGCTGAACTCTATCACCAAATTCCCTGAAGCAAACATCAGCATATGCAACAAAGTCTTTCCTGCATTTACAGATGGTAAACCGGTATAACTTTTTAACGTGCACTTTGCGCATCACAAGTGCTTATAGAACCATAGTTTTAGTTAGAAATGTACACTGCTTTTTTACTAAGCCATCCTCCATATTCATCTTCAAGAACTTGTGGTAGATCATCATGATGTAATGTAGCATGTGGCTGTATTCCTGCATTATCAACATTGTCAAAAATTATTTATTTTCATATCGTTGCTTCTTGACAATTATCTAAATTATATTTAACCATGTCTAATAAGCTCGTTGATGAAATTGTTGTAGTATTGTAAGCCCTTCTCATTAACGGATCCTCTTCCATCTGCAAATAATACACATAAGGAACATAGGAAGAGTAACTAAGATTTTGTTATATCTGACATCTATTAAGTGAACATACTCGGGATCAGTCTCGACCAAGAGATGGAAAATCTAAATGCTTCCAAACCCGTGTCTACCATAAGTTGAACGTCTTCCTACAACATGCAAATGCAGTAAAACTCAGCATACTATTAAATTTGCAGCTGACGATTGGTAAATCAACTTCACACCATTCAACAAATTTATATCTATAATGTAAAACGTGTTGTATTATACTAGTTTATGCTAAGCCATTATGTTAACAAAACTATCAGTTGTGGCTTGTTACAAACCTACATGGTATGTACCTTGTATTTATGGTACCCATCACATGCTACATCTCCATCTGCTCCATTGTAGTAGCCTGATATTTTGGATGCAAATAAAAGAACACTCAAGCCTTAGCGAACAGAACACGTCTAGTTATTGAATGTTGGACAACTTAAGATCAAAGTTGTTCTTAAGATTCACTTTACAGCAGATAATTATTATTATGTATCTATGCAGACATATTTCGACCAATAAGGTTGAAGTACAAGGATAGATGACCTGTCATTATGACAGTTATTATGGATAGATTAGATTATAGAATCGGTTGTATGAAGAGGTGTGTCTTTTGGTCTAATATGAACCATCACATCCCTTCAAACATACCTTTTAGTTTATTATAAATAGATTAGATCTCAGCACTTGTAAAGTAACCCTTCTCATTTTATAATATCATCTTATTATGGGTTCAACCCAATCTTTCTTTGTTTCCTACTACATTCTATCATTCTACATATGAAACATATATAACCTGTGAAAATAGAACCTATGATACATGAATACTTATTCATGTTTTATTCGATCACTGAGGCAGAAAAATTTCTGCACATATCTGAATTTTATAATTCTACATTGAATCAGATACTTTTGGAACAAATAGCCCGCTTCATGAAATATGGAATTTTGTTTTAAATTTGAACAATCGGGTCTTCACTTATTAAATGCATTATCCAATCTGAACTATTTATTGAATTACCTGAATGAGCAAAAGTGTCCCATATACTTAAAGTTCTTCCATCTTCTAGTACTGCTCCTTCAACCTTAATCACACATTTAGCTTCAAATAAGTACACACACTGAAACACATACTAAAAAACAATTCAAATTGGTAAGACGAAATGAACACCTGATAAGCAGAAGTTCCAGAACCAAATATGAATTCAGCTGGAAAATCATCACGTCGATATTCATCAACAACACCACCACCACATGCGGGAATGAAACCTACATTAAAAATGATAAGAAGAATATATGCATAGTCTAACATCATCTTCACCTATTGCAAGTTTGCAACTGATGAAAATAATTGTGAATATTTTTTTGTAGGATTAATATTTGTCCTGTCCACATGAAATATGTGGCGATGGATTTATGTTGGCCACGTGCTTATATAAAAACTGAAAATATGACCACCTGTCACTTCATATCATGATTGAATAATAATATGACATATTTTATATGAGACAAGAAAGGCTATCTTCATCATCAGTACAATCTACTTAAACTTTTACACCATAGCAAGGTTTAAAGGCCCAAAGCATACTCAATCTACTTTTCCGATTTTCCGGGCTAGTTCCAAAAATCCAATCTCAAAATTTCATGTTACATTCTAACAAGAAAAAAAGTATGATCTCCATTTGATACGCGATCTATACAGTACATGCATCGACAGAATGATGAGTTATTTGTATGGTTAGAATACATGAGAGTAGTGATAACAATGTTTGAATTTGCTCAAAATCAAGAGGAAGAGAAATGCATTTGGACTTAAGATTCTTAAATCACAAATGATCCCAATGGAAGTGCCCAAATGTCTCATTGTATTCATCTTCCGTCCTATCCATGGCATGCTACATAACTCGTTATATTCATCCGCTTTGTCACCTAGCGATATCTTTCAAGTATTAAAAACTACCAATATGAAATTACATGACTTAATGACATCTTTCAAGCTAATGTGAAGAAGTGTCTTTTGACTCCGAGTTTAATACAATTGCATCCTTGGTGATACTATTTCCTTTCAAGAAACTTGTGTACCATTGTGCAGAGAGCTTAGGATATCGTGCCAAATTTGTGTCTTCCAAATCAACGTACGTAGTACAGACCATAACCAACATTGTAGCCATTTAAAAACTCAAAGAGATCCAGGAAGGACCACACAAAATATCCCCTAGTGTTTGATCCATTCCTGTTACCATATCAGATATAAAATGAACCATAAGAAATAAAACATTGCTATGCGCCTTTCTTCGATAATCATCTGAGCAAAGGTTTTACCTTATTGCATCTAACATAGCACCAATATATGCTTGCAAGTACTCTATCCTTTTAAAGTCCATCAATGTTCCGTTACGTGGTGTACTTGACCTATAAAACATAAATATGCCGATATCATACAAGTTTAGGATTTTAGTCGTATAATTAATAAATTTGTTTGATCTATATAATACCATTTTCATGGATGTAGACAAGGGGATTTCCATATTATTCCTTTAGATAGTTAAGCAGCTTTTGCAGACCCAGTGGAGCCACTGGCAACTAAGATAGAAAATATGAATTATAAAAATAAGAATTTTGATACGACAAGAGGGTAAGAGACCTAATAAGATGAAAAGAGTAGCAATAACTAAAATTACGAACCTCAGTTGGAGTGATTAGGCTTCCATTATCTGCATTCCAGAAAAATAAATGCAGACATATATCAGCATTCTTAATGTAGATCCAAAAAACTATACCTAACATCAAGGCTATAGTTTGTTTTCTTATTGAGACATAGAAACATTACATACATATAAGCGTTGCTGCCATGTCAGCAGCAAAGTCCCTGATATCCATTTCAAGACTAGGGGGTTGTCCTTGATCTGTAATGTGTTATAGTGGTTTATGCCAAAGAAGTCAAATGAACCCTTGATCATCTCGGATTCAAGTTTGGTAAAACTTGGTATTCGGTTTCCTGCGTTCTTCTTCATTATATCGGGGTAGTTGCCATTCATGAAGGGATTTAGAAACCTGAAGTAGGATCAGAAATAATATAAAGTAAAAAAGTAAAGTAACTCCCAATACCGTCTTCCACGGGTTATGGGTCCCAATACCATCTTCCACAGTGTATGGGGGAGGTTGAGACGTAGACAGCCTTACCCCTAGCTAAGGTACCAAATGTAGAAAAGGACCTCCGGCCTTGCATATCTTTTATCTAAATTTTATGTAGCAATTATGATCACTCACCAGCCCAAATAGAAGTCATTGGCTCTTTGAGTAGCTTCGATATCTTCCAATCTATTTGTATAAGGTTCAAACCAATAGGCAAAGAGATTAATTCCAACAAAACCATCCTGCATGGGCTGCTTCATCACCAATATCGAGTATGCAATGGTGAATGTTTTTACGAAAAGGGTAAAAACTGATAGAGTGAACAAGACAGACTTTTACCTTGTATTTTTCGCGATACATTTTTACAGCTGACGCGTGTGCCAGGAGCAGATGGTGATCTACAAGGTATGGTTCATAAGTGGAGTCACCTTTGGTACAGTTAATTATTCCAAAAGGGAAAGAACAACGAACAGGAGGTGTGTAACCCGAATCGTAACCACCTAAAGTAAATACATTAGCATCATTAAAAGTAGTCCAATGCAATACCCTATCACCAAATTCTCTGAAGCAAACGTCAGCATATGCAATATAGTCTTTCCTGCATTTACAATTTGTAAACCATACTGAACTTTTTTATGTATTATGTTAATGGAACCAAAAGTTTTAGTTAGAAATGTACACTGCGTGTTTACTAAGCCATCCTCCATATTCATCTTCAAGTATCTGCGGTAGATCAAGATGATATAATGTAACATGTGGCTGAATTTTTTTTTTTTTTTTTTTTTTTTTTTTTTTTTTTTTTTTTTTTTTTTGTAAACATGGGTTTCCGACTCGACATTGCGAGCCGACTAATCCCACGGCGACTACCCTTTTCCGGACTCGACATGTGGCTGAATTCCTACATAAACATTGTGAATTGACAGAGGTTGAAGTTTGTCAGCCTTTTTGAGGCATTGTTTGGCAAGTGACTTGTGATAACCAAACAACAGTAGCTGACTAGATAAGTGAATTAGACTTAACCATGGTTGATAAGCTCGTTGATGAAATTATTGTAGAATTGTAATCCCTTTATATTGACGGGTCCTCTTCCATCTGCAAAAAATTTGACTATACTTAGCAAGGTTGGAAGAGTTACTGAACTTTGGCGATATCCGACATTAAACAATCAAATGAACATACTTGGGATCAGTCTCGACCAAGAGATGGAAAATCTAAATGCTTCCAAACCTGTGTCTACCATAAGCTGAATGTCTTCCTGTAACATTTAGATACAGTCAAAGTCGAGCAAACTATTAAGAAATTTGCATTTATAGTACTATGTTACTCAATTAAACAGTGGCCTTGTAATGAGACATTATGAACTTAAACAGACTGCAATAAAGTGTTATAAGTTGAACTGCTATGCTAACAGAAAGAGTAGTTGTGGCTTATTGCAAACCTACGTGATATGTACCTTATATTTATGGTACCCATCACATGCTACATCTCCATTTGCTCCACTGCAGCCACCTGAGATATAAGAGTCAGAAAAACGAAACAGGCGATCTAAGAAGACATTATATTAGAAAAATAGAATTCCCTAGGAATATCCAGCTATTAAATTGATACTTTTGGAACAAATGACCTCTATCGCGTTATCAGACATGCATTTTAAAATTCTTTCGCGTAGTGAAAATAACTTGTTTAAGTCTTAGACTTGAACATTGTTCGTTTTCCCTCCGGAAAAAAGTACACCATAAAATAAATTTTCAAACTCTTAACATATATCAACTTTGTATAATTTGTATTTTAGTAGATTATCAAGTGGTCAGCCTAAATTCTGGACAAGTAACACGATGCAGATATTAAGCAGAAATAAACTTGGCCATTTTAGATATCACTTTTATGTACGGGTGGCAACTGGGGTCAGGTTCGAGTTGGCGGGCTAGATAACCACAACCCAAACACGACTTGTTCAAATTATCAGGTCAACCGTGTCAACCCAAACCCGTTTACGCTTAACCAGATCACGACCTATCTAACTTGTGTATCTAAATGGGTTGGCGGGTTAAGCACGTTATACGGATTCGCGGGTGGACCCGTTTAACCCATTTCTCTAGAAGGTTTAAATCAGCAAGGAAACCTAACCACCGGAACCCTTTTGGGTGCCGACTGACCCTTCCCCGAGCACCTAGCCCAACGCAATGAGCACCGTTCAAGTGACCTAGCAAGGAGTTTGGAATTGAACCCATGCCCCAATTTCTCCAAAAGCCCCTTTGACCAGTCAACTCAACGTTTGTGGTGAGGGAGTGATACCACTTGGCAATGTCCCAATTATATAAACATGGTGGCATGTTACACGGGTTAAACAGGTTGGCAAGTCGACCCGTTTAACCAGATTATATACATATTTTGCTTTTAATATAAAAAACAGGTTGGCAGGTCAACCTGTTTAACCCACCCCTACTCATACATGACCTGTTTAATAAACGACTTAAGTGGGTCAAAAGGTTAAGTTTATTTTCCACTTATATAACTGTTTTCTAACTTTCTTAACTAAAAATTATAAGCTGAACTCTTAACCAAATTACCTGAATGAGCAAAAGTGTCCCAAATACTAAAAGTCCTTCCATCTTCTAGTGCTGCTCCTTCAACCTTAAATCACACATTCACAAACACACTTACTAGCTTCAAATAAGCACTTGAAAAAGACAATGAAATGTTACCTGATAAGCAGAAGTTCCTGAACCAAAAACAAAATCAGTTGGAAAGTCATCACGTCTATATTCATCAACAACACATGCAATGGAATAGTTTCTTATTATTATCATAAGAAGAGTAACCAGAAGAGTGTATAGAGAATTTGGCATGGTCTTTTGTGACAGTTGGTGATAATGGAGATTGAAGATGACTAGTCAAAGTCATATGTTTGTCCTTATGTACCGTACTTGTTTTTGGCAATTTTTAAACTCTGACTCATGCAGTCGTCTCTTACTTGAAAAATAAAATACTTTCACAAAATAAATTAATAATTGCTGTTGTTTGTTTGGTGGGCTGGCTTTTGAATTTTAAAAGAAAAAATTATTGTTTGGGGTTGTAGAATACAATATACACACACCCCGAATCTCCTATATACACACCCTTTTATGCATAATGGAGTTATACTGTGTGCATAACAGTGTTGTACTGTGTTCATAATGGTTTGTATGGTGTCTTATAGGGGGTGTCGCTATAGCAACACCCTATTGTTTGGTTGAAAATTTAGCAATTTATGATTTAGATATGTAGTTTAAATATAGGTGTTTTGCGATGAGAGAGGAGTTAGTGGGGTTTTATAAAAAGTGGTGAGACCATTGTATTCGGCTTAACACAATGGGCAAGGTCTTGCTCGGGTGTGTGGTCGGTTGACTTCGGTCGGCCTATTGTGGCACCTTGGTTGCGGGACGAATTTTTGGGTAAGTTGGTCGAGTATACGATTGAAATAATAATAATAATAATAATAATAATAATAATAATAATAATAATAATAATAATAATAATAATAATAATAAATAAAAATTACCACTTTTACAACATAAAACACTCCACTTATTTCATTATTTCATTCACAAATTCAAACAAAAATTCTCTCAACACGTTCTAACATATTTAACCCAAATACTATTATGGCTTGCCATCTCCCCCATTCCGTCAAAGAAGTGCAAGCTTATATTAAAAAACAATGCGATCAAGACGATGCGGCTCGAGAAAAGGCTATTGTCGAAGTTATCAAGTTGTTTGAGCTCGCAAATGTAACACCCCAACCCGATAAGGGTAGAAGTATTACATTACAGTGACATATCAGAACAAACACAAGCATATGATTTATAAATACATAAGAAATTCAGGTTTACAAATGAAAAATCTGAAACTACAAGGTTACAAAACAATAAATACTATGTCTAATAAAGTGAAACTTTATCTAATCGTCTCTAGTCCAAAGCATAGTCTTCTAAGTCCAGTCACGCTCTCTTCCCATAACCCAGCTTCCTACTAAAACCTGCCGCAGGAAAAGGAAATGCGGCTGAGCTTAAAAAGCCCAGTGAACAGATACATATACAAAGCAATGATAATGAAACAGAACTGATATATAGTGCATTGGGGAAATAGAGTAAGGAATAGATAAAAGAGTAATAGAATAGAAAGAAGAAAGGATAGTCATCTACCACGAGCCCAAAAACTCAAAGTCATATATCTCAAAATCATAAGCCGTCAATACCATAATTCTTCATAATCATATAGAGGGGAGTCCTCTCAGATAATCAGATAATATGAGGGGTGTCCTCATTCTTCAAATGGGTGGAGTAGCTAGCTCCCAGAAATTGTGAAAGGCGTGTATTGCACACAGCACCAGTCACCTCAAAGTCAACTCAAAGTCATAGTTAAATCCACTAAACAGATCAGATCTAGGATTGCAATCCATACGCCCCTTACTCAAAGTCAATCTCAAAGTCATATACTCAAAGTCATAATAGCCGGCAGATAATCATAAAAGGGACGGCGTGAGAAATCACTCACCCACACATGAGTCATGCCAGTGGTGCATCACAGACATGCCTATGGTACCTCCATAGGTAGGGAAACATAAATGGCTCGGGTATCAAACTAAGAGTCAGGTCTCAAAGTCATACAAAAAGGTCATATAGCAAAAGTTTATCTCAAGGTCATGTCTCAAAGTCATCTCAAAATCATAATATCCGAAGTCATATCAATGGTTCAGAATATCCAAGGTTCATTCCCAAAGGTTCATTTCAAAAGATTCGTTATTAAATTTCGTAAGTTCAAAATAAAATGTGAAAGAGTTAAGAGAAAATAGATTTAGAACTTTAATAGTCATTTACCCATTTCATCTCAAAGATCTCCCTTTTTAAACATTCTTCATTAAAGCTAATTAATCCTTCCTTTAAAAATGGTTTCGTTTCAAAATCATAGAGTGTCATTTCAAAACAGTTTCCTTCCATAACATCAAGTTATAGTTTCAAAAAGTTTTCATATCAAATTATCATAACAGATGAACCAGAGATATCGGATATTCAAGGGTCAGAAATCATAGCAACGAAATCAGATCAGGAGCTAACAAATCAAAGTTTAACAGAAATCAGAGGAAGTTCACAACAGAAGGAAACATAGCAATGGCTTTGGAAATCTTAACTGAATCATAGCTCAAGGTCATAAGAAGAATATAGGAGCCCTTACTGAAAAGGCAGAGTATCCGTACCTTATTACGAAAGCACAATTAGAAACAAGCACAGAATAAGGAATAGCTCAAGATCTTTTCTTCTTCAAACCTAGAGGAAAAGAGGGGGAATCATAATTCATTCTCAAATTCATGTCTTTCCACTTAAGGTAACTTTCCACTTTTAGCAGGTTTCCATAATTAGTAAGTTTCCACTTTTAGAAAGTTTCCATACTTAGAAAGTTAAATCATTATTATTGGTAATAAGATATCTTTTAACATAATTACACCTTTAGTCCTTGGGGTTTCATAACTTTGCATTTTATACCCTTTACCTTCCAAAATTACACTTTAAACCTTTTAGTATTCAAAGTTACACATTAAACCCTTAACTTATCCATTTTACATAATGAGCACTTATTTTAAGATGTTATACGAATGGATACTCAAACTTTTATAATTTACACTTTAAGTCCCTCAAGTTATCAAAGTTACATATTTAACCCTTTAATTTACAATTACAATTTTAAATTCTTAATAATTACATATTATGCCCTTAAGTCATCAAAATGACACATAACCCCCTGAATATATTAAATTACTCAAAACAGCTCCAAGTTTCCAGAATTTACATGTTTAGTCCCTCTCTTTTAATTATTTTCAAAACAAACCCTAATTAGGTTTAAAATACATTTTAACCCTTTAAAATACAAAAATTACATATGGTACCCTTAGGTTACATTTTATTCGAATAGTACACAGCCCAAAATAAGTTCTAAAAATAACCCTTAAGTTTTAAAAGTTACAAAACTCACCCAAAACCTTCATATCAAATCGTATAAACATAAAATACCAAGATCAAAAACCCTAACCAACTCTAATTCATTTTTAATCATCACCTCATCATTAAATGTCATTTAATGTCACAAAACAAACCCTAGATCCAAACCCTAAGTCACACGAATTTTATTTTCTTTTTCCTTTTATACGTTTTAATAAAAATTCAATAAATCAAAATAATTTCGAAATACAAGATTTAGGCCATGACAATTCTTTCCAACATTTTTCCAGATCATAACACATCATAATAAGCCTATAATAATTTTATTAATAATTATTCTGGATCGGATCATATATTTCACAATTAAACATGTTTTTAGGGTTTTAAATCACGAAAATGATGTAGAGCATGCATGGATCGAATCAACCATTTTATTTGATGTTTATATGATGTAAGGGACCTGAGAAAAATACCAAACCAAGATTTGAACGTGTAGAGAGGCTGTACGAATTGTTGTATAAGCGATTGGACAACAACGAACCAAAAATCCACACGACTCCAAAAGCTTCTCCACGACCTTTCTATCATTTTTCCCAGAGTATAAATGATATGAGGATTATGAGAAAAATCATAAACGAATTTTAGAGAGGTCGAATAAATCACAATCGATCTTACCTTATTTTTAGGGTTCGACAAAAGAAATCAAAACCACGATCGTACCAAGCTTCAACAATTCGAATGGGTATTTTTCTAGGGCTCTTTGGATGTTGTTTGATCACAGAAAAATGCCTTGGATTGATGGGGTGGTCGAATGGAGGCCAAACTAATTTTGTGTGTGTTTGTTTTAGGGGCGGCACAATTAGGGTTTTGGAGAAAATATGGATTGACTCTTTTGAAGTGATAAATGCCGATCCTAGGGGAGGGCTTGGGCCAAAAGTTTCGGCCATATTGATGGAGGAACAAAATTTGTGATTATCTTCCATATTTAAAAGATTTAAACCATTTTAAAATCAAATTAATATCCATTTTATGTCATTCGGCACTTTAGGGGTATTTTGGTAATTTTACCACTTGTACAAATGTTAAATGAAGTTGTTAAAATTATTTGGATACATAACTTGTGCGTTGTTTGAAGTTTGGGATTTATTTGGATATTTAATAAGCTTTTAATTAACTTTTAAATATGTAGGGGCATTTTGGTCATTTCACATGCTCTCAGATTTTAGGTGTTACAACTTCTTCCCCTCTAAAAAGAAAATTTCGTCCTCGAAATTTGAAATCGCAAAGTTAAACGATGTCGTAGTAAATCGCAAAAGGTCATCACAAACATTCTCACGCTCGGAGAGGTTCTTCCAAAAGATCTTTGGACCAACTGGTTTCTCATGACAGTTTCAGATTTCTCAGAAGGGCATATCATATTGAATTTGAATCAAAAGGATAATGTACCAAACATAACGGATGATAAACGAATTCTCCAGGAAGAGGTATAAAATTCATAGGATTTCAACGAATTGATTAGGCGAATCAGATGATAATACATTTAATTTTAGCAAATATGGGGTGATATACGGTTTAACCCTTCAGCTTCTCAGATAGTCTCGGCTTTTAGATAACCTTCCAAAGGTATTCTCATAAACAAACAGATCTCGTTTCCTCAAAGTCCACAATCACATATTTTACTCATAGTAGATCATAATGAACAACTTCACGAGTGCGAATCGTATACGGACAGAAAGCATATCGTTAGATATCGTCAACGGCAGAAATTTCATAATGGAACCTAAGATCTTTATCAGATGTTGCAAAGATCAGCAAAACACGTGTCGAGAGTCCAATCGTATCGAATCGTATATCAAAGACAACAGATCAAACGTATAGGTAGAATGAACCTAAAGTCTCACTAAACTCAGATGATCTTGATCAGATGCCAGAATTCTAAAGCTTCTAAGGCACTCCTCGAAATATCACATGCCCACCATAAGTGCACGTTATATGATGTAAGTATTATCACGTTGGCCAGGCGTCATAATACTGGCATCATATACATATGCCCTCATGATGATCATACTTTATCTCAAGTCGTGAACACCCAAACTTATCTAAATCCACCTAGTCCACCTACAGTCTCAGAGGTTACCAAAATCAAACAACATAACTAAGAGAACGAAAATTACTCGAAGAGTAACGGAAATCCGAGAATGTCATTCAAAATTAAGGTACGTCATCAATAGCGTCAATCCTTTACAGAATCATCTCGTCTAAACACAATGTCCGCTTCAAAATCCGTCCACTCAAATACAAATTTCAAAATTTCTTCCAAGTTGGGGTAGCCCGTTTACTCTTGTCCATCTTACCTCATGGTTAAAAGAATTTAAAACTCGAGTCTAGTTCCTCAAGTCTTCAGCAACTCTTCTTGGTACTGTGGCGTCGTAACGGCAGCCTCTGACGCGATCACTGTGGATTCCTACATCCGCAGGTCTGCTTCTGCTCTCAATTCATCTTAGTACAACTAAAATGAATAGAGAAACAAGACTGCGTGTCTTCGACAGGTCTTCTAACATAGCTCCAGGTCTTAAGGTACATGCTGTTGTTGTCGACTCCAGGTTGTGTGTTGAATGGTTCGTCTCCTTTGGTCTGGTTGTCTTGATGCCCAAACTGAAATCTTCACGTGTTGCATGATGCATGATTGAGCACTATCCTAGTTCCTCACTTCTTCTTGTATGATTCTTCCATGGAAATGCTTGTGTCAACCATCTTCTACTACTCTTCCACCCGGTTTCAAACTCCGATAACGGTCTTCAATCTTGGTTCCTCTTGTGAAAGCTCTGTCTTTACATTATACAGGGTAGGGTTGTCTACTATGCTTTCTGAACGTCAATCAAAATTTTCTTCCAGAACAAAGGGTCGTCTCACCAATTAACCCCTATGTTCTTCTTTCGTTTTAGAACACAACACAATGTCATACTATGACAATTTGTCCAAAACACGCGAAAACATGATTATTCTAGACAACACCATTGGTATCATTCAAGCTCATAAATGTTATAACGAGTGCAAAGGCAGCTTCAAAAATCATCTCAGGGAGTTTTCACATCGCCTTCTTTCTTCTTCAAGAACTGAAATACTTCACAAAGGTTACTCTCGGTTAGTTAACCCCCTTCTTAGAAGTTTTTGTGGTTGCTTCTTCAGTCCTTCAAATCTAAAATGATGCAATCAGACGCGGAGTTTCGAAGGAAGACCAAATTAATTATTGATACGCGGAAACAGATAATGATTAGTGATAGTGGTACGTTTAAGTTCACGATAGTCGATACGTCATCGCATACTTCTCTCGTTCTTCTTCATAAACAAACAAGAGCATCTAAAGAGAATCACCAAGGTTAAAAATCATATTCCATCAGCTCCTTCAATCTCTCAACTTCTATGGCACCATGGTTTCTTCACTGATATCAGTTCAATGTCCACTCTCCTTCTTAAGCAGGAAGGAGTACCAAAAGGTTCATCAGAGAATACCGGAAAATCTTCGTATGACAAAATATTTCCCAATAGTAGAACTTCCCAAGGGTTGATAATAATGGTTTTTAGGACAACTTGGTAATCACATGAGTTTGGGGTAGGTGTTTCCATAGTGACAGAAATTTTAGCAGATGTAGAGAGTCATCATAAGGGAATAGGGTGAAGCAGATTTTTAAGGTCACATTTCAGATATGGTAGTCTATGGTATCTTCACGAATAGCCATTTAGTCCAAAAGACCGTACAATCAGACATCTCAAGGTCAAAGGATTCATAGAGTGAATACAGTCGTCAAATCATACAGATAGTTCATATATCAGAGTCAAGTACATGGTTCAACAAAAATGTTGGGATGGATAAACGAACAGTTCAATGTGTGGGAATTTCGTTTAGCTTCTTAGCATAAGTAGCAGGTAGGATGTGTATCATTGGTAATACGAATATCGTATAATCGTCAATTGTGAGAGGTACAGAGTCTCAGTTATCAGCATCATCATGCTTAGTTAACAAATCCATATAGAGATAGTATTTACATCATACCCTTCCAAAGGAAACGGTTGGCAGAACAAGGTTCATCATTCAAAGAGAGGAAACAAAACTTCTCATATCCGTGGTTCATAATTACCAAAATTCTCATAGGAGTAATAATGGATCATATAGAGTTAAGTAGTATCGGATGATACATTCATACCCAGCATAAGTAATGAATTTACAGAATGTGTCGAACACATTGTGGTTGAATGACCTACGATGTGGTCGAAAAGGTGTCAAACAGCTTATCAAACAAATCGGAGGCGGAGATCAAAATCTGAAGGTGAAACTTAAATGTGTAAGGTATCCAGGTAGCCTCCCGAGGTATTCCAAACTTACTTGGTTACTAAGCTTAAGTTGCAAAACTTCTAACTTCTGAAACAAGGGTCCTTATAAGGCTTATCCAAGAGCAAAGGCACGATCAGAGTGATACGGAAGCAAATGATACTTACATAAACGTCTTAGTCTACCCATTCCTCACTGGTAATAACTTGGGTTCCTATGGGGAATCCTAAGGTAAAGTTCCAAAGGTTGTCTTATGAGCGCCTACAGTGGAAACTTAGGGGTCCAAACTTCACAGGTCAAGGGTAAATGTATTACGAATCGCAGCCTGGGCTCTGATACCATAATTGTAACACCCCAACCCGATAAGGGTAGAAGTATTACATTACAGTGACATATCAGAACAAACACAAGCATATGATTTATAAATACATAAGAAATTCAGGTTTACAAATGAAAAATCTGAAACTACAAGGTTACAAAACAATAAATACTATGTCTAATAAAGTGAAACTTTATCTAATCGTCTCTAGTCCAAAGCATAGTCTTCTAAGTCCAGTCACGCTCTCTTCCCATAACCCAGCTTCCTACTAAAACCTGCCGCAGGAAAAGGAAATGCGGCTGAGCTTAAAAAGCCCAGTGAACAGATACATATACAAAGCAATGATAATGAAACAGAACTGATATATAGTGCATTGGGGAAATAGAGTAAGGAATAGATAAAAGAGTAATAGAATAGAAAGAAGAAAGGATAGTCATCTACCACGAGCCCAAAAACTCAAAGTCATATATCTCAAAATCATAAGCCGTCAATACCATAATTCTTCATAATCATATAGAGGGGAGTCCTCTCAGATAATCAGATAATATGAGGGGTGTCCTCATTCTTCAAATGGGTGGAGTAGCTAGCTCCCAGAAATTGTGAAAGGCGTGTATTGCACACAGCACCAGTCACCTCAAAGTCAACTCAAAGTCATAGTTAAATCCACTAAACAGATCAGATCTAGGATTGCAATCCATACGCCCCTTACTCAAAGTCAATCTCAAAGTCATATACTCAAAGTCATAATAGCCGGCAGATAATCATAAAAGGGACGGCGTGAGAAATCACTCACCCACACATGAGTCATGCCAGTGGTGCATCACAGACATGCCTATGGTACCTCCATAGGTAGGGAAACATAAATGGCTCGGGTATCAAACTAAGAGTCAGGTCTCAAAGTCATACAAAAAGGTCATATAGCAAAAGTTTATCTCAAGGTCATGTCTCAAAGTCATCTCAAAATCATAATATCCGAAGTCATATCAATGGTTCAGAATATCCAAGGTTCATTCCCAAAGGTTCATTTCAAAAGATTCGTTATTAAATTTCGTAAGTTCAAAATAAAATGTGAAAGAGTTAAGAGAAAATAGATTTAGAACTTTAATAGTCATTTACCCATTTCATCTCAAAGATCTCCCTTTTTAAACATTCTTCATTAAAGCTAATTAATCCTTCCTTTAAAAATGGTTTCGTTTCAAAATCATAGAGTGTCATTTCAAAACAGTTTCCTTCCATAACATCAAGTTATAGTTTCAAAAAGTTTTCATATCAAATTATCATAACAGATGAACCAGAGATATCGGATATTCAAGGGTCAGAAATCATAGCAACGAAATCAGATCAGGAGCTAACAAATCAAAGTTTAACAGAAATCAGAGGAAGTTCACAACAGAAGGAAACATAGCAATGGCTTTGGAAATCTTAACTGAATCATAGCTCAAGGTCATAAGAAGAATATAGGAGCCCTTACTGAAAAGGCAGAGTATCCGTACCTTATTACGAAAGCACAATTAGAAACAAGCACAGAATAAGGAATAGCTCAAGATCTTTTCTTCTTCAAACCTAGAGGAAAAGAGGGGGAATCATAATTCATTCTCAAATTCATGTCTTTCCACTTAAGGTAACTTTCCACTTTTAGCAGGTTTCCATAATTAGTAAGTTTCCACTTTTAGAAAGTTTCCATACTTAGAAAGTTAAATCATTATTATTGGTAATAAGATATCTTTTAACATAATTACACCTTTAGTCCTTGGGGTTTCATAACTTTGCATTTTATACCCTTTACCTTCCAAAATTACACTTTAAACCTTTTAGTATTCAAAGTTACACATTAAACCCTTAACTTATCCATTTTACATAATGAGCACTTATTTTAAGATGTTATACGAATGGATACTCAAACTTTTATAATTTACACTTTAAGTCCCTCAAGTTATCAAAGTTACATATTTAACCCTTTAATTTACAATTACAATTTTAAATTCTTAATAATTACATATTATGCCCTTAAGTCATCAAAATGACACATAACCCCCTGAATATATTAAATTACTCAAAACAGCTCCAAGTTTCCAGAATTTACATGTTTAGTCCCTCTCTTTTAATTATTTTCAAAACAAACCCTAATTAGGTTTAAAATACATTTTAACCCTTTAAAATACAAAAATTACATATGGTACCCTTAGGTTACATTTTATTCGAATAGTACACAGCCCAAAATAAGTTCTAAAAATAACCCTTAAGTTTTAAAAGTTACAAAACTCACCCAAAACCTTCATATCAAATCGTATAAACATAAAATACCAAGATCAAAAACCCTAACCAACTCTAATTCATTTTTAATCATCACCTCATCATTAAATGTCATTTAATGTCACAAAACAAACCCTAGATCCAAACCCTAAGTCACACGAATTTTATTTTCTTTTTCCTTTTATACGTTTTAATAAAAATTCAATAAATCAAAATAATTTCGAAATACAAGATTTAGGCCATGACAATTCTTTCCAACATTTTTCCAGATCATAACACATCATAATAAGCCTATAATAATTTTATTAATAATTATTCTGGATCGGATCATATATTTCACAATTAAACATGTTTTTAGGGTTTTAAATCACGAAAATGATGTAGAGCATGCATGGATCGAATCAACCATTTTATTTGATGTTTATATGATGTAAGGGACCTGAGAAAAATACCAAACCAAGATTTGAACGTGTAGAGAGGCTGTACGAATTGTTGTATAAGCGATTGGACAACAACGAACCAAAAATCCACACGACTCCAAAAGCTTCTCCACGACCTTTCTATCATTTTTCCCAGAGTATAAATGATATGAGGATTATGAGAAAAATCATAAACGAATTTTAGAGAGGTCGAATAAATCACAATCGATCTTACCTTATTTTTAGGGTTCGACAAAAGAAATCAAAACCACGATCGTACCAAGCTTCAACAATTCGAATGGGTATTTTTCTAGGGCTCTTTGGATGTTGTTTGATCACAGAAAAATGCCTTGGATTGATGGGGTGGTCGAATGGAGGCCAAACTAATTTTGTGTGTGTTTGTTTTAGGGGCGGCACAATTAGGGTTTTGGAGAAAATATGGATTGACTCTTTTGAAGTGATAAATGCCGATCCTAGGGGAGGGCTTGGGCCAAAAGTTTCGGCCATATTGATGGAGGAACAAAATTTGTGATTATCTTCCATATTTAAAAGATTTAAACCATTTTAAAATCAAATTAATATCCATTTTATGTCATTCGGCACTTTAGGGGTATTTTGGTAATTTTACCACTTGTACAAATGTTAAATGAAGTTGTTAAAATTATTTGGATACATAACTTGTGCGTTGTTTGAAGTTTGGGATTTATTTGGATATTTAATAAGCTTTTAATTAACTTTTAAATATGTAGGGGCATTTTGGTCATTTCACATGCTCTCAGATTTTAGGTGTTACAGCAAAGGCAAAGAAAAAACGTTTGAGACAACGTTACGCGAAATGCAAAGACATTTCGCTGGAACGACAAGATGTGAAACATTGTGAACGTGCGTTTCACAGATACAATACAACAACAGCGACAAAATCCGTTACATTTATGAAAAAAACAAGATTGTTGGTTCATTATCACAATAGTTGAATAAGCTGATGCGCATAGATTTATTGAACAACAACATTATCAGTTTACGAGGTATGAAGACGATGTAGTTGATGACCATGGCTTAACTGCGAGATAACATTATGAAATTATGTATGGCGAAGAGGCTTTGAGAGAAGTTGAAGCAGAACAAGCAAGGATTCAACAAGAGTGGGAGGAGAAACGGAGGAAAGAAGAAACAGAAATGGTGGCGTACGGGTTTGAATTTGGGTATCTAGATTTTCCAGAGTATGATTCTGCATGTGAGGAGCATTAGATTAAGCTATGTTTTTATGTATTTCGTATCATATCGTATTTTAGTTTGTATGTTATTTGAATAATTTATGTAATATTTTTATTATGAATGAAGTTTAAATTTGTTATTTAGAATATTTGAATTTAAAGAAAATAAAAGAATAATAATAAATAACTTGGTCGTCGTCAGGTCGCCGGAGAGATAAAGCTGATGCGGCATGGTCGTATCTGATCACCATTGTGTTCAGCCTTATGACTATTATCACTCCTTTTCTTCATTCTTTTGTTAAAAACAAGGGAATTGCATATATATCTTTTTAAAAACTCAAAATTACATATATATCAACTTAAATTTATAATTAGATATATATCTTCTGAAAAGCTCAAACATTGTATATATATACAACTTAAACTTATAATTTTAATTTTATTATTTTACCAGGGTGCAGAATTACTCACCTTTACCCAAAAAACTTATAATTTTATATATATCATTCATAAACAGTATATATGTCATATATATTCACATAACTTGTTAATATAAATTTATAAATGCAGAATACATGACAACTATATATATATATATATATATATATATATATATATATATATATATATATATATATATATATATATATATATATATATATATTAAATTATTTTTTGAGAAAATTGCAAAAAAATGTTCCTTAACTTTGCGAAAAAGGCAAATAATGTCCTCCAAAAAGAAAATCTGCAAACATTGTCCCTACACTTTCAATTTTCTGCAAAAAAATGTCCTTGCCGTATTACTGTCCATGCGATTTTTTTTTTGTGCTAACGCTCGCTAGTGTTTTCACGTTAGTGGCATGTGGAATGACTATTTTACCCTCGCTTCAAGTTATTGGCCTATGAAATGATTATTTTACCCTTGCTACCTACTGTAGTTTACTATTCATTTTCTTTTTAACTTACCATCACCACCACTCTCTACCACCACACAACCATCACCACCACCCTTCATCTTCATCACCACCACTTTCTTTTTAACTTTCCATGACTATTTTAGTAATGTTGAATGTTGTTTCTTTGCTCCTAGTCCAGTACTGTCATAGCATGGGGATATTGGCCATTCCATTCACCAGCTATTAGAAGGGAGAAAAAGTAACATCAATTAATTCTCATTTGGCTATCAATGACTCAGTATCACGTTGTATATTAATTCAAGCCGTACTTAGACACTTTGTTGGATAACTATTACAAATTTCATGTTGAATGGTTTGAAGATTTAATCGTAACGCGTAATTAAGGGGGTGTTTGGTAAGGGGGTTAAGGGGGGGGGGGGGGGGGAATGGGTAAGGAATTCAAAAGGGCACACCTCACTCAAATTAGGTGTTTGGTTAGGGGTGTGCAAAGGTATTGATTACCCCGTGGTGGGTACTCAACATTATAGAGTTAATTGAGGGGTAAAGTATTGATTACCCACTTCATTCAATCCTTTGCATTCCTTTCCCTTTTCCTTTACTTTTACCTTTTCCCACTTTGAACCAAGCGGACCCTAAGTTTTAGTTTTACAAAACAGATGCATAACAAGATTGCCACTTTATTTGCGGAAAATATAGCAAACCATCACCAAAACAATTAACAATCGAAACATAATTTAGTTTTTTCTTTTTAATGGGAAACACCCTCCAAATTTGATAAAGATCTATCAAGAAAATCAAAATACGAAAAACAGAGCATAAACGGAGGATGAATAAACACATGTCAAAGTGTAAGAATAGTTCAAATCTTTTGAAGTATATTATGGATATGTTTGGTAAAATTAGTTATGAGCTGTATGCTGTTTTTTCAAAGTGTTTGTAAGTTAGCTGTTAAATATAATTATAAGATCTAAAATGACATAAAAAGACATATTTATAATTATAAATAAATATTTGGAAGGTATATCAGTAATTTAAAGTTTTAACAGCTCCATGATGTTTAAAAAGCTTCATGGCTCAGCTTTTCATTTAGGAGCTATTTGTCTGAAATAAAAGCTCGAAGTTAATGTATCCAAACGGGGCTATTATTTTAGAAGATATTATTTTTGTAACAAAAAGCTAACAGCTCCTACAAAAAGCCCTTACCAAACAGACCCTATTTGTGCATCTTTAACTGTGTATGTGTGAATAATTAAATGATAGATTAACATGTAGAATTTAGAACCTTAAAAAGTGTAAATTTATTTTGATTTGCTCTATTCCATAACTGAATTGAAGTTAATTAAAATGACATTGAAGAAGCGTCTAAATTGCAAATTATGCCATTGAAACGTCATGTCGCATTGGTATCGCAAGTTTGGCTGGCAATTAAATATGTATGAACAATGAAATGGCAATAATATCTTCAGGGGTGGGGTCATGTAACGGGAGAACTAAGGCCCGTTAGCAAACAGCGCCTCTCGATGGCTGTTTTGCAAAAAAATGTAAAAATTAGTGGCTGTTTTGCAACAAATTTCGTCTCGGTGTATTCCTTACGTTTTTAGGAAATATTAGGGACATAATTTGCAAGTTACCCTAAAAAAGTAAGACAGGGTATTATGGTCACCAAACACATCACATTTACATCAATATCACATCATCATTAAAAAAAAAAAAAAAAAAAAAAAAAAAAAAAAAAAAAAAAAACAACCTCCACTTTATACAAAAGGGCCAATGACTTAAATTGACCAAGAAATTTTTTTTATCGCATACATCATTTTCTCTATTTAGAAAATATAGACGGCTCGACTATGCAACAACTCGACTCTAGTTTTATTTTTTTTGATTGACTTCACTATTTGAAAAATAAATAAATAAATAATTCGCGAAGTCTATAAGCTGGAAATCAATTTTATTATTATTATTATTATTATTATTATTATTATTATTTAAACCATTAACTATATACAAAATATCCATAACCCTACACACGTTCACAAAACCAAAAAAAACAACAAAAACACAAAATTTTTCATGTTTTTCACTAGATGATGCAGATCACCTTCTGAGTGCAAACACTACACCCTTGACGCGCGAAAAGAAGTGACTGCTATGATCTTTCGCGTGTGATGGCACCACGACCGATGGTCCACCACCTTTTAGCAACTCAACTATGTCGTTCTTCAAAAGAATAAATAAATAAAATATAAATAAAATAAGAAATCCTCTACTTTATACAAAATGGCCAATGACTTAAATAGATCAAGAGATTTTTTTTTGTCGTATAGACCATTTTCTCTATTTGAAAAAGAAAAAATTCAAATATAGACTGCTCGAGTGTGTGACCACTTGACTCTAGTTTTATTTTTTTGCTTGACTTCACTTTTTGAAGGAAAAAAAAATCACGAAGCGAAAATCAATTTTTTTTAATTATTTTTTTATTTTTTGTCTATTTAAACCATTAACTCTATAGAAAATATCCATAACCTCACACACATTCACAAAACAAAAAATAATACTCCCTCCTTCCCAATTTTATTGTCCACGTTTTTTTTTAATGTCCCAACTTAATTGTGCACTACTAAAAATAGATAAGAAAATTTAACCAAGTTTATTATATTACCTTTATTTAAAATTATTATTACATACCTTAAAGAAAACTTTAATTAATTACCTAAGGGCACAATTATTATTCTGTTAAAAAGTAATAAAAAGAAAGCTGTAATAAATGTACTTTTGTTAAATTGTGTGTTTTTTATCGAGGAATAATAATTTTAAGATGAAAAAGTAACAAAAACACAAAATTTTTCATGTTTTTCGTTAGGTGATCACCGATTAAGTGCAAAATTTCACCTTTGATGCGCAAAGAGAAGTGACTACTAAAATCCTTCGCGCGTGATGGCACCACGACCGGTGGTCCCACCTTTTAGCAACTCAACTATGTCGTACTTAAACAGAAGAAAAAAAAAAGCCAACTTAAGTACTTAACCCATGTCAATTGTCAAACGCTCAACTAGTCAACTCACACTATCCATTTTCTAATTCACAATTAATTAAATTTCCCCCAATTTTCAAAACCCTAAAATCCCAATTTCATCATCATCTTCAATTACAATCAAATAACAATGTCACCAAGAACCCTAACAAATTCCCGTCACGTGATCGACACGTGCACAATCCATCTCCACAACTGGAAACCCTTCGACCAATCCCAATCCCAAACCCCCTCCTCAAAACGACCTTGTTTAACCGACCGTACAACAACATTGTCAATCGAAACCCTAGACATGTCCAAAATGTCGATATTTGAAGACGAGGGGTACCGATCATCCGTTAAGTCACGTTCGCGCCGTGATCGAATGCACTGGATGGCGCGGAAGAGGCGTAGGCGCGGTTCGCGGTCCGTTTCGGCTGTTTCGGGACGGAGCTGCTCGAATGCGGTTGGGGGGACGTGTTCGGATATTGTAATGGGGACGGATTCTAGTGGGGAGATGTTTAATTGGGGTTCGGATGTTAGTGAAGTTGGCGTTGTTAGGAATTTGGATAGGGAGGCGTCGAGTGGTGGAACGACGGGGTTGATGTATTGTAATTATAGTTATGTGAATAGTAATGGGAATGGGAATGTCGGGGAGGGGAATGGGAATGAGTCGGGGTATGGGAGTGAACCGGGGTATAGAGGGGATGCGGAGTTGGGGTATGGTGATGAGTTTGATGAAGAAGAGGATGATACGCGGTTGTTGTTTTGGGGTACTCGATTCGGAGGTAATTTTATGAATTGTTAATACAGCTTATTATGCAACTGCGTTTTGATAGAGCTAAACAGGTAATAAGCACTTTTAGTTTTGGAATATTGGGTATAGGAAAATGATTAGAGTTATCAGCTTATATATGTTGTTTCTGTAAGCTGTTTTGATCGCCTGCATCAAGATGCCGCTTATAAGTTGTTCAAATGAGTTTTTTCAAAGCACTCCCGTAGTGTAGATTATGTCTTAGATGCGTGTAATGTTGGGTATCTTGGTTTATGTTTATACAGTTTTAAGGCCGTGATAGCTTTTGTTTGAACTCTTAAAGTGAACCTATAGTGGCCAAAGTTTGGTCATAAACGCATAATATGAAAGAATAGAATGGACTTGTGTCATTGGTCATTTGTGGTTATCCTTAACGTTAGGAAAAATGTATACGGAAATAAAGAGTTCACTCTCATAAGTTTACAATGAATTTAGGTGGTATTGTCATCAGTTGATCTGATGTGACAATTTTTCTTATTCACGAGACTGTCTCAAGTGCATTACATGGAACCCTGGCTGAAAATTACACTTCCTAATTTCAAATGACAGTTGGTCTGATATGACAATTTGTATTGTTGGGTAACATTCTTTATTGTTTCACACCTTTTGTATTGTTTCATGCTCTTTGTGTCTCTAGTACAATATCATGCTAATATTGTTTTATTCTGTGGTGTCAGGTCATACATGACTTTACCCTAGAAACTATTATAAAGTAGTCCAGAACATAGTCACATAATTCGCTACAGTAGCCACGAATTGCGATCTAGTTCGTTCGATCCAAAACATGGTACGAAATCGATCCGGATCGACCGGGATCGCGACTTGGATCGGTGATAATGGCGTTCCAGAATTTAATTGATATTCGAATCGGACCTGAGCAATTCGCGATTCAGTTAGTTCCGATTCGCGTTCCAATTAAATTCAATTCGCGATTTATCTACATTAATTTTGTGAGCTGTCATGATTTCAAATATATACTTCTATTTATAAAGTGAATATATTTCTCTGTCAATTATGATTTCCTTATAGTTATTTTGGAACAAGATCCTCTGTCAATAAACATTATGGCAGAAATACAATATATAAAGAAGGTCTCAAGATATCACTCTCTGTCAAATAACTTATTTTCATTAGCACAAAGATGTAAGATTAGTATTATATTATGAATATTTGGAACTTAAGATTTCAAATTTATAAAAATATGTTGATTATTAGCTACATCGGTACATCGTACCACATTACTTGGGACACCGTACCGAAGCGATCCCAAATGAACCTACCCCCCTTCGAACCGAATTTTAGGTGCCTAGCGAACCACGATCCCGATCCCCGATCCCGTACCGGAGCGATCCCAGTTCCATGTGACTGGTCCAGAATCATTGATAAACAAACAGTAAAATCCAATATAAACAGTAATAAGATCAAACTCAAATTTTCTCTCTTTTTAGTTACTCTACTTCCTTTCTATTTGGCCTCCTAGCAATTACTTTTAGGCTCTTTTTTTCTTTTCTTCCAGAACTCATTCCCTCACAAGATCACCATAATTGATTATTTCACGATTAGGAATTCTGTTTTATTGTGAAATCGATTGCTTCCATTATAAAGCTCGATATCAAGAGTAATTGACTTGAGCGCTGATGTTGCATCCATAATTTTCCATTCATTTCCTTTGTCTTTGCGGGATCTAATTTCTAAAGCTGTCTCAAAATGAAAGAAAACCAAATGCAAGTGTTAATTTACATCTAGGACCGACAACGATCGTAACCCGTACTCTAAATAATGGGTCGATTTGAGTAAGTTTGGGTACTCTAAATAATGGGTCGATTTGAGTAAGTTTTGGTCACTGTAAGATGGAAAAACCAATCCAATCGTTGTGAAATGAAGAACGGTTGAATAATGGGTCAAGGGAAGGGATTAATGTTGAACAAGTTTTTGTGAATATACATATTGTTGTCACCATAACCACCACAAGTAGCGACCACTCGCTTTTTAGAAGTCAATTCGTTAGTCTTCTCTATAGCCTCCGTCGTATGACACCAGTAATCGCTACCATGGGGTGGGTTGGTGTAGAAGCCACCATTGGTCTCCAATGGGTAAGGGTGGGAATGACAACGATTAGAAAATGACGATTGAAAATATTTTTCCGAAAGAAAATGTTTATTGTCATTACTCATTACCATTTACGTAATATTGTTCTTGAAAAAATTATACATGATTTAATTATATAACTTAAAAAAATATTTGCTTATTTTCTTTCGTAAACTAAGGTTACTTAAAAAGTGATGATATTAAAGTAGTTTAAAAAAATGTTTTTTAATCATCGTGAATATTTAAAACAATGCCCTTTACTCGTCTATAGCAATGGTGTCATCTCAACTAGCCCATTCACCCAGGACAAAGATTGCATGCGTTATACAACGATGGCTATATCAAGCTGACAAAATAACTTTTAATGATTCAATAAGCGCTAGTTTGAGTGTTTATCGCAACAATGATACGTAATTACATGATGTGTCGGGCAAGGTAGTTAAAGGCGAAAGCGACCTCAAAGCGACATGCCTTTCTCTAAAGCAAGAAGCTAGAAGCGACAAAAGCGAGCGCTTCAGTTAACTTTTTACCCTTTGTGCATATAATAGTGTCTAGTATGAAAACAATGATTGAACAAAAACATGTTTATCTTAAAATCTTCATTTTTAATTTAAAAATACCACAAAAGAGAAGTTTCTTCAAATAGTTGAAACAATTAGGGCCGGCTGCACAATTTCATTAGCTAAAAAATTAAAAACTAGCCGTTATACAAAAAAGCGAGAGCTTTTTGGCGCTTTTCGGTCGCCTGAGAACGCTTTTGCTCGCTCTAGTAAAACGCCTCGCTTCTTTAAAATCAAAGCGCTTTAGGGCGCTTCGCCTCGCTTCTTCGCTTAAAGCTCGCTTTTGACTACACTGGTGTCGGGTACTTACTATTCAATTATATCAGAATTATTCTTTCTCACTATGAAAGAGCTAGTTTGTTGACCCATTCTTCATGTCAACAAGTCTTATTATCACATGTTCGACCCAATATTCTATTTAGAATGACCCAAATCATCCGAAAATACTCTGTACAATAAGGTTGGAAAATGTCCTTTACTTTATGAAATATATTTATATGCAAAGACTTTGAAATAAAACCAAATTCATTACAAACCAATCACTAAAACAATATTCTACCATGTGAGACACATCCCACCAATCAAACAAGTCGATGTATCATAATGTTTGTCTTCTCAGAATTGAGGATAAAGCTAATACATCAAAAAAAGACATAAAAAATTCAACCGATAAACTGTAAAATAATGGTTGATCATCATCTTTCTGTAGAAACACAAGACTCTTAAAAGCTCTAAAATCTCTGATCCTACCCTCTGGCTATGAACAATCAGCAAACTAGCTAAATGCTACAGAATCACCACCAACATCATATATGTCAAACTATACATATGATCAAACTCATTAATCAAGTATCCAAAAATTTTCTTTTTCTCGGGCATTGGTTCCTATTTGCTTGAAACTGCAAAATTTAGGCATAGTCATACGTGTCAACCTTCAGAATTATAATGAAGTTTTAAGGCGTAAACAAATATTTAGCATGATGGTCTTGCTCTTTGTTATCAGATTTTGTAATATAGTGTAAAAACTTTAAATAATTTTCCTTGACTTTTGGCTTATTCACAATTATTCAAACTATACCATCTCTTTGTGAATGTTCTTTTGTTTAATAAACTTTGTGAATGTTAACCTTTTGATTTCTTTCATAACATTGGACTGTTGGCATGTTGGGTAACATTCTCTATTGTTTCATATATTTTGTATTGTTCCATGCTCTTTGCGTTGTCTAAGTACAATATCATGCTAATATTGGTTCTTATGTCATATATGTAGTACATGATTGATTAATTTATCTCAAGAAACATGTGATCACAATATGAACTATTAATAACACAAGACATACCATTAAAACTACATGATGTCCAGACGAGATCACCATTAACGAAGAACACCGAGAGGATGAAGATCTTCTACTTATCTTCTTTTCTTAGTGATGGATTGTAATGTTTGTGTGTGTTGTAAATAGGTAGGAATAATCTCCTATTTATAAGAGAGGCCAAACACTAATCAACTCCTAATTAGACTTTGATTATGTAATCACTACCATAATTCATTAACATAATAAACTTAGTCATTATCTCATAAACTGAATCTCCCGTCAAGTTACAATATTCTAAGGAGTTTTATTATGGTAACTTGATTTAATTTAATCACACTTTTTACTATCTTACTAAATCAACAATATTATACTTTATCATACAATAAGCATTAAAATAAGGTATGCCACAATATTAGATAATATCCGATATACTTAATGGGAAAAGTTCAATTAGGGACTAATATTTCCCTACACAGTGAGACAAATTTCAGCCACTCATTTTTTGGGGGAAAAAAAAAAAAAAAAGCTGGGAATTAATTGATATATTCGGTTAAAACCCACTAGGGCTGAGCATCGGTCTAAGACCGGACCGAGACCGAATTAGACCAAAACCACGGACTGAATGTGTTCGGTCCCGTCCGGCTTGGTCCGGTCCAAGAAGGCATTATTGGTCGGTTTGTACGTAAGACTGGACCGAACCGGACCGAGACCGAAATAAGGAAAAAGTTGGGACCGAGACAAGACCACTGGTCCTTCGGTTCGGTCGGTCCGGTCGGTTTTGGGGCCTGCGATGCTCAGCCCTAAAACCCACTTCAACTCATCTTTTTCTAAAATTCAGTGTTGTAAATATCGGTCTTGGCGGCCGATATATCACTGATATATCGCTTATCGGTGGTCCACCGCCACGATATTTGGCATATCGGTCTAACTTATCGGTCATGGTCAAAATCGGTCAAAATCGGCCAAAATCGGTCAAAATCGGTCCAAAATCGGCAGTCAAAATCGATCTAAAAAACGAAAAACAAGTACCTACCATGGCGATTTGAAACAAGTCGGGCTATCTAGGTGTTTTGATGTTCAGATTTGCATTGGTGGTGGTGTTTTCCGGCGTCTTCATGTTGCAGGAGGGATTTGCATTGGTGGTGGTGTTTTCCGGCGTCTTGATGTTCAGATTTGCATTGGTGGGGGAGAAATGAAAAAGAGCTGCCACTAACAAAGGGATAAAACCCTACTTAATTTATTAGGGTATCTCTTTTTTTGGGCTCATCTAACAATTTAAATAAATGGCCCAACTCATATTATTGGGCTTTACTTAAAATTGATAAAAATTTAACTAAAACCTTATATGATGTGAATTTTGCAATATTTACATAAAATATGTAATTGGAAATAATAAGAATAATAATAAAATCAATAAAAATATATAAATTAGGCATATTTTATATAAAATACATAAATTTCTTTATAATTTATGGTCTCCGATATATCACTGATATATCGCCGCCATATCGGTCTTGGCGCTTGGCGGTGGTCGACCGCCGAGGTACCGCTGAGCGATATTTACAACACTGCTAAAATTACATATCTCAAAAACCGTAAATCATTAACCTACATAAATTACACGATAAGAACCAATATTAGCTAAAAACTATATGTTGTTTATATAAATAAGCATAAGTTGTTCAAATGAGTTTTCAAGTACCCCCGTAGGGCAAATAATATCTAAGATGCGTCATGCGTGTAATGTTAGGTATCTTTGTTTACTTATATACAGTACAATTTTGAGGCGAGTGATAAGTTTGTTTTAACTTTTAAAGCGAGTCTGTGCTAACAAAAAGTTTTGTTCTTATGATTGATTATCTTACTTTTAGAATTGTTTATATAGCTTATTATCTAATTGCATTTTGATATAGATTATAAGGTGATAGGCACTTTACAGTATTTTGGATATAGCTAATTTTCTTAGGCTTATTAACTTATTTAGGATGTTACGTTAAGGTGTTTTAGATCAGCTGCATCGTGTTTTGATAATGCTTAAGCTAATATGTAATTCATATAATCATGCATAAGCTGTTTAAATGAGATTTTTTAAACACCTCCGTAGTAGAATTTTTATTGAAGAATACATGTAATATTGGGTATCTTGGTTTACGTTTATACAATTTTAAAGGTGTGATAACTTTTGTTTTAACTCTTAAAGTGAGCCTATGGTGGCCAAAGTTTGGTCATAAACGCATAATATGAAAGAAAAGAATGGACTTGGGTCATTAGTCATATGTGGTTATCTTTATCATTAGGAAAAATGTATACGGAAATAAAGAGTTCAGTCACAAGTTTACAATGAATTTGGGTGGTATAGTCAACAGTTGATCTGATGTGACAAATTATTTCTTATTCATGAGACTGTTTTTAGTGCATTACATGGAACCCTAGCTGAAAATATATTTGTAACCAATAATAACCTAGCTACAATTGGGTCGGGCTCTAAACAAATAAAACTCCTACCTGACAATTACATATCTTTTGAAAGTCTACTTCAGGTTATGATCCCTAGTAGTGTCTCGTACTCTCGTTGGGTCAAAATCTATACAGGTTTCCGACAATTTCAAGCTCAGTTAACACGTATAATAGTTTAGAACAGTAGAAGCATTGAAATTCATGCTATAAAAAAACTGGTTTTTTAATCGACTTGGCCGGGTTTCTGGTTCACGGTGCAACTGGCATAACCCGCCCAAAAGCGGTTTCTGGTAACCAAACCGGTCAAACATTGGTTGCAACAGTTTTGTAACCTTAAATCTTGCTGTACAAGTGTAATTCTAAGGACTATCTTTATATCTCTAGATTTAACTTTCTAAGATATGAACTTTATCATTAGAAATAGGAATCGTTGAAGTGGAAATGAGAAGTAGCTTAACTGACACGCAATGTGAAAATCTTGCTGTCCAAGTGTAATCTTAAAGATCAACAAAGGATATTTTCATTTCACACCACACAAGCTGATACTAATTCCATATATATGCATAGAATACTTCCCTGAAAGAATATGTATTTTACTTCCGGCGAATACCATCAACATATATTGGCAAAGGCACAGAAGATTGGTGATTAATGTTTTGAATGATATCATGAACATTCAGAAAACAGAACTTCTTGTAAAATATACTGGTTATGCTTGTAGTCATACATGTTTTTATACTTGATTCAATTCAATGTATGTGTCTTGAATTGTATAAGAGCGTAGGTTGGAAAAGCCCTAGATTAGCACAAATCGAACATGTAAAACACAATCAGTTATAAACTTACCTGTATGCAATTAGAATTTTGCTCAGATTCTTAAAGCTATTAAGAATTTTTATCTCATGCAAGTATATAATGGTTTGCATTAATTGTCTTTGTATCAGATGCACAAAATATGGAGATAATAGGTGATAATACATTGCAAAAAGCTCATCACAGATGCCGACGCAAGAAACATGAGCTTAGAATGGTCGATGCGGTTTAAGGACACAAGCTTTTTGTCTCTGCAAATAAAGGATTACTTTTAACATATATCAGATGTCAGTTGTCTCATGTTATCCATGCTGAACTCTTATTATCATGTGTGAAGCGGTTCCTGGTATCCTCCCAAGTACACATTTTAGTCCAGTTTTGTGTGTTTGTAACCTAATCTTGCTCACAATAGTTGATTGGACTGATTGGTTAAGGCTTGGTGATTTTGTATTTTTTGTTTAAGAGGGATTCCAGGTCAGCGGACATTCCTATTTATTTGTACATTCAGATGTTCATTATTCTGATTTTGTTGTATTTGTAAGAGGTAGATAGATATACTTGCCTTGCGTTCACTAGTTATAAAATAATTTTGGGAGTCTGTATAAATGGTGTGAGAACAGTAATTGGTAAAATGAAACTGGGTGTGTATTGAATTCAGATACTTTTGAATAACTTCCATGATTCCATCCACTGGTAAGTAGTAACCTTTTTTTTTTTTTTTTTTTTTTTTTTTTTTTTTTTTTTTTTTTTTTTTTCCGTCATACCATTTGTATTGTTGGGTAACAATCTTTATTATTTCATATCTTTTGTTTTGCTTCACACTTTTGTGTTGTCTGGTTCAAAATCATGCTAACTTAAAACGTTACTTATTTTAGGGGATTGAGAGAATAACATGTCAAGTTATGCTGATGGGAATTAAGGTGGTTGTCATGTTATGCATTTTTTTGCCATGTAATAGTTCATGTTAGCATTAACAAAACATTATATTATATAGGTTCGGGTCAATCCGAATATTTTACATTGTAAAAGTGTTATTTGAGCTGGGTTAGTCGGGTTCGGGTCAATTCAGGTTGTGGCTAATAAAAACATACCCGAACCCGACCTTGTTTAGAACTCGGGCTTGTTTAGAACTCGGGTCAATTCGGGTTGACCCGATTGACCCGTGTTCGGAGAAATCCAACAAACCGGTTTCTAGAGCGGAACCACGAATCAAGAACTACTCTAACAAGACCTCGACAAAAGGTTATGATCCCTTAATGACGAATGACACCAACACACACACGAGATATTTACACTCAAACGTGAGCAAGAAAAGAAGGTACAAATAAAACCTCTCCCCCCCCCCCCCCCCCCCCCCCCCCCTCATCCCTATTTATAGATAATGAGGGGAGAAACCTAATCCTTGGTAAATAAGGAATCTACAATTGAGGAGATTATGAACTTTCATAATACATGACTAACTTCCTTAAGTTTGAGCTAAACTCCAATTAGACCCCCTAAACTTTTATCCTAACTATTACACACTAATATTCTAACAATTTCCACCTTAGTGGTAATAGTTAGCCTTCTTCGATACGCAGCCGCTTCAACCAGTGTTGGAACCTCGGACCAGGGACCGCTTTCGTCAAGGCACCAATAGCAATATCCTTTACTAACCTTAGCTCAAATCCTGACTATGTAGAGAGTCCCTTTAGCCATGTATCCTCCTTCAATTCTCTAGCAAGTGTCATATACTCCACTTCAGTTGTAAACAAAGCCATCATGTGCCGCAACATAGCTTCCCAGCTCACCGCACATTCCTGTATCATAAACCGATACATTGTGATTGATCTACCCATGACAGTGATCGATCTACCTTAGCTCAAATCAGTGCTTGAACCTCGGACCAGGGACCGCTTTCGTCAAGGCATCAATAGCAATATCCGCTACTAACCTTAGCTCAAATCCTAACTATGTAAAGAGTCCCTTTAGTCATGTATCCTCCTTCAATTCTCCAGCAAGTGTCATATACTCCAATTCAGTTGTTAACAAAGCCATCATGTGCCGCAACATAGCTTCCCAGCTCACCGCACATTCTTGTATCATAAACCGATACATTGTGATTAATCTACCCATGACAGTGATCGATCTACCCACGACGTAGTCAAAATCCACAAAAGCATGTACTCCGTCTGTAATCCACGATCAAACCTATCCAACATTCCCACATCCGCAGATGCTATGTCATGTCTCGTGCAGACCACTTGATACTTATGACTTCCAACTGCATATATACATGACCCTTTACTCTTCTTTTCTTCATCACGATTCCCTGACAGACTACCATCTAATGACAGCGTAGAGTGTCCCCCCAACAATATCCGAACCGATATCCTGTTGGAAAACACCCTCAGAGTATTACCACTCTGTGTCCTGAAGATCTCCATACCAAGTATATTTTCCTTTGCTTCTTCCAGCAAAGCCTTGGTAACCTAGATCTCAGTCTTACTTTCTTAAGTAAACCCCATATAATCCTATATAGAGGAATAGATATATGAACAAACCTGGTGCATACTTCCAGTAATATATGAAGTTGTCATCACTGCTTCGTCAGAAACTTTTGCTGAGCATACACATACCAGACCGAGTATCCATATCTTCTTTCATTATAGCCAACCACTTGGAAATTACCTCATAAGCAACTGCATCCCTGAAAGTCAATGACTCATGTGCATATTCTTTTATTACTTTAGCAACTCCTGAAGCAGCCATATTATTGTCACCTTTATACCTTTCAACAACATTACCCTCTCCACCCTCTTGACCAGGTACTCCGGTTTTCATAATGTCGCACCAAGGTTTACCTGCTTATTTACCAAGCAATCCGTGTTTGTCTTTCCTTCAAGTAGTTTAACCTCCAACTTTCTTTTAGCCATTGCAACATGATCGTTACTTTCCTGAATTACCCCAGCTTCACGATTTTCCTGAGCTCCCTACAGTTCCACCTCAAACCAAACACGCTTTTGAATATGTACTCCATGGACCCTTGTTTTAATACCAAGTTGCTTGAACCCAACTTGTTTTGAACCTCCATGTCTTTGTACCATATTCCCATCGAGCTTTTCGATGTTTAACCTAGTATTCATACTAGCCATTCTTCTTTAACCTTGCTACAAACCTTGTCAAGTTGCTTTTTAACCAACTTTACCAACAAGTCTCACAAGTCGTGTGCCAAAACCCGCTTTCTTGTAATAATATATCTACTAACATTTAGAAAAACCCTAAAGCTTCGATCTTTCCACCTCAAGTCTACAACCTTGATATACCTTGTACTCTAAGTAATCACTTTTCTTGAATCCCAAGACAAAGCTAAACCTTACTTGTCTTCCAAGAACCACCAAGACCTTGAATTCTAAGAAACCAAAAACTTGAAGTTGAAAACTTCTTGCAAAACCTTGTCACCTTTAAAGCTCAAAACCGAAACTCCAAGAACCTTGTGACAAAAGAAAACGATTTCCTATAACCCTAGGATAAATCGATCCACCTCCTTGCAAGACAACTTCAAGAACCTTGTTGCCCAAGTAATCTTGACTCGTAACCTAGAAACCTTTAACCTTGTAATCTACACAACAATAGCCAAACAATAACCGAAAATGACAAAGAACACAATCACCAGATCAGAAAATTTGAAAGTGAATATCTCATTGGAAGCTCCGATGCAAGATCCCTCCGGTGAGATCCTAGATCTATGTGTCTTCAACCTATGATTCAAATTTCGTAGAAATCCAACGGTTAACGAAGGCACAACGCCAATTCTCCCATGACTACACAGTAATCGATGAACCAAACTCGGTTCACTCGTTTCTCTTGTTTTGCCTCTATCCACGTTGCGTTATTCGTTCTTCTCGAACCTGTCTCTCATACCAATTGTTGGGAGAAATCCAACAAACCGGTTTCTAGAGCGGAACCACGAATCAAGAACTACTCCAACAAGACCTCGACAAAGGGTTATGATCCCTTAATGCCGAGTGGCTCCAACACACATACGAGATTTTTACACTCAAACGTTTATTAAACGTGAGCAAGAAAAGAAGGTACAAATTAAACCTCACCCCCTCATCCCTATTTATAGATAATGAGGGGGAGAAACTTAATCCTTGGTAAACGATGAATCTACAATTGAGGAGTTTATGAACTTTCATAATACATGACTAACCTCCTTAATTTTGAGCTAAACTACAATTAGACCCTCTAAACTGTTATCCTAACTATTACACACTAATATTTTAACAACCCAAATATAAAATTTGACCCGATTGATCTGACCCGAAAAGCCATATTCGGGTTTGGGTCGGGTCGGGTCGGCTTTTATAACACCCCTAGTTCCAACCCAAAGTTACTCGCAAAGACGGTGCCTGGACTTTCAAAAAGTTAAATACAAAACCCGCAATTTCGCCAAACTACATGGACGATTTTTGCAATTAACTCGATTTTCTATAAATATAAATACAAATAAATATAAGATTTTGAGGGTTAAACAAAGACCCTCAAAGTAACGCCCAAAATTTCGTTCATTGTAACAGTTCTTATTGCTGGAAACATAAACCCTAACAATGGCAGACAATATCCCTTTTGATATCCAAACGGTAATCATCAAAAAGGTTTCGAATGTGAAGTCATTGATTCGATTCAGGTTAGTTTCAAAACTATGGAAGTCTTTTATTGACAGCTCTGACTTTATCAAAGGTTACGGCGCCCGCCATACGCAGCCACATAGTCGTATTCTAAGGTACGAATCCGTCGATTATATAAAGGAGGAAAAGTACATGTGTTTGATAGACGAAGCTTTTAAGGTTCAACAAGAGTTTGCTCCATCTGTTGTGTCTCGTTTGCTTAACCAATATCGTGTTTTAGAGGTTGTTGGTGCTTGTCATGGATTGTTGTGTATGTTAGGTTATGATAAATCTAATTATGAAAGGAAGGTTGTTATTTGGAACCCTTCTATTAGAAAATCATTTGGTATTATTGATCTCCCTTATGACCCTCCTTTTGATTTTCAGATTGCATATGGTTTTGGGGTTTGTCCCGTCACTAGAGATCCTACCGTTGTGAAAATAAAACATAGAATTGGCATGCCTTGGCATGTTGAATTTTTTACATTGAGTTCGCGTGTTTGGAATGTGATCCCAAGTAGCAATTTGCCTCATGAATCAACTACATTTATGTCATCTCCGGTTGTTATAGATAGGTTTATTTATTGGGGTGCTAGTGATATGACTTCTGCTGATGCAAAATATACACTTGTGTCATTTGATTTGATTACTAAGGAATTCAAAGTGGTAGACCTACTAGATAGCTTAAAAAAAGAGGTAAATGGAGCACGTGTGTTCGTTTCTAAGCTAGGCGGATCTCTTGTTGTGTATGGATCTATTTATGTCGACAGAGCAAAATGCTGTGGTGTATGGGTGATGGAGCATGATTCATCTTTTAGAAAGCTATTCACAATTAGCACACACGTAAGTAAAATATTGGGATTTAGGAAGAGTGGTGAAATTATATTTGAAACTTCAAAGGGGTTTCTACGTGGAATTTCTATAGTTAACGTTTACAACCCCTGCTCAAAACAAATGAAGAATCTTGGGATTTATGGAGTGGAGGGCTCATTCTTCATGGGCTCTTACAAGGAATCGCTACTTCTACTTGATCACTCGGATTTACTTACACACTTGGCCGATAATTGATCAGAATGATAGCTGCCACACGTGGATTTACAAAGTGGATGTTACCTAAGGAGGGAGGGGCCTAGTTTGTAGTTAAGGTGTGGAAAAATCACTTTCATCTATTTTAGTTTTTTATCACTGATTTAATGTTGTTAAGTAATGTCATTTATGGAATCTTAATGCGTTTGTAGATGCAATATATGCTACATATACTTCAGATATGTGATTTGTAGAAAGGTTAGTGAAATCGGCCTTATCAAGTTTAATTCATGGATAGTGTTACTTTTGCTCCGTATCTTTGATGGGTTTTTTAGAATGGGGAATGTCCTTTAAAGAAGCCTTATTGCTTGTGTAATTAATGATCACCAGCCTTTGAGATGTTCATAATTTTTTTGAAATCTTGTTAGCGCTATTTGCTTCGTTACATTCTCATTTCATTACGCTTGGCGGTTACTTTGGATAATCTGTAAAGAGTATCAATCTTTGGATTTGCAAGATCTGAATATGTGAATGCTTATGTGTGAACAAGAAATGATATTCTTGTACTTTGACTCAGGATTAGAGCAGTGAAGGCATTAGTAGCGTCTTATGCTGGCAAAAGTTATGTTCTTATCATTGATTGTGTTACTTTTAGAATTGTTTAAGTAGCTTATTAACTTATTGCGTTTACTTATAGATTATAAGGTTATAGGCACTTTCTAGTATTTGGATATAGCTAAACTTCTTAGGCTTATAAACTTATTTAAGATGTTACGTAGGTGTTTTGGATCTCATCTGCATTGTGTTTTGATAATGCTTAAAGCTAACAGTACGTTATTTATATAATTAAGCGTAAGCTGTTTAAATGAGCTTTTTTAAACACCCCCGTAGTACAATTTTTATTGAAGAATACGTGTAATGTTGGGTATCTTGGTTTATGTTTATACAGTTTTAAGGCCGTGGTAGCTTTTGTTGCAACTCCTAAAGTGAACCTATAGGGGCCAAAGTTTGGTCATAAACGCATAATATGAAAGAAAAGAATGGACTTGCGTCATTAGTCATTTATGGTTATACTTATTTTTAGGCAAAAACGCAGGGAAATAAAGAGCTGATACACCAAAGTATACATTGAATTTAGGTGGTGTAGACTACATTTTGTCTGATATGACAATTTTTTTTATTCAGGAGACTGATTTAAGTGCATTACATGGAAGACCAAAAACCTAGCTTCAATTTGGTCGGGTTCTAAACAAATAAAATTCCTACATGACAGTTACGTATCTTATGAAAATCTAATTTGGGTTGTCATCCCTGGTAGTGTCTCGCTGGGTCAAAATCTATACGGGTTTCCGACATTTTCAAGTTCTCAGTTAACACATATGCAATACAAGTAGTTAGAACAGTAGAAGCATTGCACCAATGTTATAAAAACCGGATTTTTAATTGACTTGGCCGGGTTCACGGTGCAACCGGCCGGTTTAACTTGCCAAAAGCGGTTTCCGGTATCCAAACCAGCCCTGGTTCATCTGGTTGAAACTGGGGGGATCAACAGGGTTTGAGAACATTGGGTGCAACTAGTCTTGCAACCTTAAATCTTGCTGCAAAAGTGTAATTCCAAGGACTACCTGTATGCAATCTCTAGATTTAACTTTCAAGATATGAACTCTATCATTAGAAATGAGAAGTAGCTTAACTGACACGCAATGTGAAAATCTTGCTGTCAAGTGATGTAATTTTATATGATTTTAATTCTATAAATGCTGCCCTGAAAGAACCGTGTATTCTACTTTCATAGAATGTCAAGTATATGTATTTCATAGTGTGGATAGACACGAAAGTTTGGTGTTTATTGTGTTGATTGGTATCATGAACAGTCAGAAAATAAGAAGTGTTTTTCTTGTAAAACGACACATCTTAATTCTACTAGTTATGGCTTGTAGTCACATACATGTTTTTATATACTTGATTTGATAGAAATATGTGTCTTGAACCGTGGTTATTGTGTTTATCATTATATCTATAAGAACGTAGGTTGGAAAAGCCCTTAGATTAGCACCAATCCAACATGTTAAACACAATCAGTTATAAACTTACCTGTATGCAATTAGAATTTTGCTCAGATTCTTTAAACCATTAATAATTTTTATCTCTTGCATGTATATAAAGGTTTGCATTAATTGTCTTTGTATCATATGCACAAATTAAAATATGGAGATAATAGGTGAGAATACATTGCAAAAAGCTCATCACAGATGCCGACACAAGAAACATGAGCTTAGAATGGTCTATGCGATTTAAGGACACAAGCTTTCAGTCTATGCAAATAAAGATTTACTTTTAACATATATATCAGATCACAGTTGTGTCTCGTTATTATGTGTGAAGCGTTTCCTGGTATCCTCCTAAGTACACATTTAGTCCAGTTTTGTGTGTGTGTTTTTTTTTTTTTTTTTTTTTTTTTTTTTTTTTTTTTTTTTTTTCGAACGACAAATTTCATTAAAAACACACTAGCAAGGAGCTAGGCGGAGGGGAACATAATTACATAGGAATAGAAAGAGCGCTCTGAGGGTTGCTAAACCACTCGATCCAATTACAAAAACCATTTCTTCGCCTACTAGAGATCCATGTGAAAGAGTATAACTTAATGTCTTTCAGAATTAGCTCTTTTTTTGGCTTTTTTGAACCGAATGTAGATTCATTTCTAAATCGCCAAAGAACCCAAATAGTAGTTTGTACTACGGCATCGAGGAGGGGAGTGTAGTGAGCCGACATGTTAGAGTGATTCGCAAGGTTGACCACGTCGGCAATGCAAGAGAAGTGCCTATTAGCAAGGTTCCACCACTTGAAAATACCATTCCAAGTATCAATCGCCACTTTGCATTGGCCGAAAAGGTGAAACTCCGTCTCAATTCCATCGTCACAAATGGAGCATCTAACAGTGTGGAGATCAATACCTCTCATATCAAGATTGTATCTAGTCGGAAGACGCTCATTTATGACTCTCCAAGATGATATTTCTATCTTAATTGGGATTAAACGGTTCCATCTAGTGGTATTATTGCTGTGCTGCTGCTGTTACGTTTTTTTTTTTCATTCCATTTGTACTGTTGGGAAACAATATTTATTATTTCATACCTTCTGATTTGCTTCACACTCTTGTGTTGTCCGGTTCAAAATCATGCTAACTAAACATATGTTATTAGAGTAAGGGGTACCATAACATGCTAATATTCTTGTGTTGACACAAGAATATGAATAAGTGAAAATTGTGTCGTCCGGTTCAACACAATGTTTAGTTACCCAAGAGTGTGAAGCAAATTAAAATCTCTCAACCTCTACCTAAAAGTAAGGGTAACTAAACATTGTGTGTGATTTTGGGTGTGTGATTTTGTCAAGAGTAAGGGGTAACTAAACATTGTGTTGTCCGGTTCAAAATCACACACCCAAGAGTGTTGTCCGGTTCATATTCTTGTGTTGACAAAATATTATATTATGAGAGTAAGGGGTACCATAACATGCCGTTGTGGTATTGTTTGTGTCAAATCAGCGCCACCTCAACATTTCACATTTACACACCCAAAATACCCTCCCTCGTTTCACATGCCGTTTGCGTGCGGTTTCACACTTTTTGAGCCTCACCATTTTATATTTTTCTATTTTTTTTAAAACAAACTAATTTTTCATTAATTCTAATGTAATACAAATTACATAAAAAAATATAAATAAATACAAAAAAATATGAATAACTACCAAAAAAATAAATAAAAAAAATAAATAAAATGCAAACCAAATAAAAATTACAAACAAAAAATATCATGTTTAGGCCAAATACAAACATTGTTGGGAATTCTTGGTTGTCTAACGAGTGCCCCTAGGGCATTGGTTTAGATTTATATAAAAAGAAAAAAAATGAGCTTATTAAATTAAAAATCACATTTAATTAATATAATTTAGAAGTTTAATTAAAATACATTAAATGTATTTTTCAACTTAAAAAAATAAATATAATTGAGCTCAATTAATAACCTTTAACTAGAGTCTTGATGGCACCTTAGATAAACCTAATAATAATCTAGTAATTGCATAAATATAAGTGTGGGTTTTACTAAACATAATTCTAATGGTTACATTTAAGAAACAAGAATATGAATAAGTGGTTTTAGGTAGAGGTTGAGAGATTTTAATTTATGGTTATGTTTAGCGATTTTCTAAAGTAAATTGCAAAAATCGTCCTTGTCGTCCATAACTATTCGAAAGTGCAGACATCGTCTTTGTGAAGAACTTTCGGTTGCATTTTTTCTTACATGTCCAAATTAAAATGACTGAAGTGCCCTTGTCAAAAACTGCACCCCAAGGACGAAATCTGCAACCCAAAGTTACTCACAAAGACGGTGCCAAGACTTTCGAAAAGTTAAAAACGAAACCTGCAATTTGGCTAAATTACATGGACTATTTTTTGCAATTTACTCGATTTTCAATAAATATATAAATACAAATAAATATAAGACTGGGGCTATGGGAAGGGATCCAGTAAGAAGAAAAACTAAAATGAGAAGAATAAGAAGAATTTATGGCCACAAATTTTAAATTGGAGTGAGACTTTTAAGGGGAGATGCATCTATATTTGTAGGTGCATCTTAAATGTATGGTTGTGGTTTCTTCTTATCATTTTTATTTTAATTTTTCTTCTTATTTGATCCTAACTCCTGGGGCTATAAATATAAGATTTTGAGGGTTTAATTAAAGACCCCCAAAAGTAACGCGCTAAAAATGGCAGACAATATCCCTTTTGATATCCAAACGGAAATCTTTAAAAATGTTTATAATGTGAAATCATTGATTTGATTCAGGTCAATTTTGAAGTCATGGAAGTCTTTTATTGACAGCTCTGACTTTATCAAAGGTTACGGCACCCGCCATACGCAGCCACATTGTTGTATTCTAAGGTACCAAGACGATTATAAATCGGAGGAAAAGTACATTTGTTTGGTAGACGATGATAACGAAGCTTTTAAGGTTCAACAAGAGTTGGCTCCATCTGTTGTGTCTCGTTTGCTTAACCAATATCGTGTTTTAAAGGTTGTTGGTGCATGTCATGGATTACTGTGTTTGCATTGTGATACTAATAAATTTTATTATAGAAGGATGTTTGTTATTTGTAACCCTTCTATCGGAAAATCATTTGGTATTATTGATCTCCCTAGATATGACCCTCATATTGATATCCAGATTGCATATGGTTTCGGGGTTTGTCCCGTCACTAGAGACCCTACAGTTGTGAGAATAAAACAGAGAAATGGCATGCCTTGGCAAGTTGAGTATTTTACATTGAGTTCGCGTGTTTGGAATGTGATCCCAAGTAGAAGGTTGCCTCATGAATCAATTAGATTTATGTCATCTCAGGTCGTCATAGATAGGTTTATTTATTGGGGTGTTAGTGATATTACTTTTGCTGATGCAAAATATATAGTTGTGTCATTTGATTTGATTAATAAGGAATTCAAAGTGGTAGACCTACATGATAGCTTAAAAAATGAGCTAAATGGAGAGCATGTGTTCGTTTCTAAGCTAAGCGGGTCTCTTGTTGTGTATGGATCTATTTATGTCGACAGAGCAAAATGTTGTGGTGTATGGGTGATGGAGCATGATTCGTCTTTTAGAAAACTATTCACAATTAGCGCACGTGAAAGTAAAATATTGAGGTTTAGTAAGAGTGGTGAAACTATATTTGAAACTTCAGAGAAATTTCTAATTGGAATTTCTATGGTTAATGTTTACAATCCCTACTCGAAACAAATCAAGAATCTTGGGATTTATGGAGTGGAGGACTCATTCTTCATGGGCTCTTACAAGGAATCTCTACTTCTACTAAACGTTACTCCCTCCATCTCCAAATCATAACTAAACATTATGCTGATGTGGAATTAAGGTGGTTGCTATATCATGCATTTTTGCCATTTAATAATTCATGTTAGCATTAACAAAACATTATATTATATAGGTTTAGATAAGTCCTCAAATAAGTAAAAGAAAACAACAAAGATTAAGGCTTATAAATATAAGATGGAAATAATAATTAGTTTGTCTAATGAGTGCCTTAGAGGCATTGGTATAGATTTATATAAAAGAAACAATGAGCTTACTAAATTAAAAATCACATGTAATTAATATACTTTAGAAGTTTAATTATCATTAAATGTATTTTTCAACTTAAGTTTGAGCTCAATTAATAACCTTTATTAACTAATAATCTAGTAACCGCATAAATATAAGTGTGAGTTTTACTAAACATAAATCTAATGGTTACGTTTAAGAAACAAGAATATTAATAAGTAGTTTTAGGCAGATTTGTTTAGCGATTTTCTAAAGTAAATTGCAAAAGTCGTCCTTGTCGATTGGTTAAATTGCAGGTTTCGTCCCTAACTTTTTGAAAGCGCAGACACTGTCTCTGTGGAGAACTTTGGGTTGCATTTTTCGTCGATGTCCAAAGTAAAATGAGTAAAGTGCCCTTGTCAAAAACTACACCTCAGGGAAGAATAATGCAACACAAAGTTCCTCACAAAGACGATGCGTGCACTTTCGAAAAGTTAAAAACGAAACCTACAATTTGGCCAAACTACATGGACTATTTTATGCAATTTACTCGATTTTCTATAAATATATAAATACAAAGACTGGGGCTATAATATAAGACCCGCAAAGTAAAACCCCAAATTTCGTTCATTGTAATAGTTATTATCGCTGGAAACATAAACCCTAACAATGGCAGACAATATCCCTTTTGATATCCAAACGGAAATCATCAAAAAGGTTTCTAATGTGAAGTCATTGATTCGATTCAGGTCAGTTTCGAAACCATGGAAGTCTTTTATTGACAGCTCTGACTTTATCAAAGGTTACGGCGCCCGCCATACGCAGCCACATAGTCATATTCTAAGGTACGAATTCGGCGATTATATAAAGGAGGAAAAGTACATGTGTTTGATAGACGAAGCTTTTAAGGTTCAACAAGAGTTTGCTCAATCTGTTGTGTCTCGTTTGCTTAACCAATATCGTGTTTTAGAGGTTGTTGGTGCTTGTCATGGATTGTTGTGTATGTTAGGTTATGATAAATCTAATTATGAAAGGAAGGTTGTTATTTGGAACCCTTCTATTAGAAAGTCATTTGGTATCATTGATCTCCCATATGACCCTCCTTTTGATTTTCAGATTGTATATGGTTTTGGGGTTTGTCCCGTCACTAGAGATCCTACCGTTGTGAAAATAAAACATAGAATTGGCATGCCTTGGCATGTTGAATTTTTTACATTGAGTTCGCGTGTTTGGAATGTGATCCCAAGTAGCAATTTGCCTAATGAATCAATTGGATTTATGTCATCTCCGGTTGTTATAGACAGGTTTATTTATTGGGCTGCTAGTGATTTGACTTTTACTCATTTAAAATATATAGTTATGTCATTTGATTTGATTACTAAGGAATTCAAAGTGGTAGACCTACCAGGTAGCTTAAAAAACGAGCTAATTGGAGAACGTGTGTTCGTTTCTAAGCTAAGGGAGTCTCTTGTTGTGTCTGGAACTATTTATGTCGATAGAGCTAGATGTTGTGGTGTATGGGTGATGGAGCATGATTCGTCTTTTAGAAAGCTATTCACAATTGGCGCACGTGTAAGTAAAATATTGGGGTTTAGTAAGAGTGGTGAAATTATATTTGAAACTTCAAAGGGGTTTCTAAATGGAATTTCTACAGTTAACGTTTACAACCCCTGCTCAAAACAAATGAATAATCTTGGGATTTATGGAGTGGAGGGCTCATTCTTCATGGGCTCTTACAAGGAATCGCTACTTCTACTTGATCACTCGGATTTACTTAAACACTTGGACGATAATTGATCAGAATGATAACTGCCACACGTGGATTTACAAAGTGGATGTTACCTAAGGAGGGAGGGGCCTAGTTTGTAGTTAAGGTGTGGAAAAATCACTTTCATCTATTTTAGTTTTTTATCACTGATTTAATGTTGTTAAGTAATGTCATTTATGGAATCTTAATGCGTTTGTAGATGCAATATATGCTACATATACTTCAGATATGTGATTTGTAGAAAGGTTAGTGAAATCGGCCTTATCAAGTTTATTTCATGGATAGTGTTACTTTTGCTCCGTATCTTTGATGGGTTTTTTAGAATTGGGAATGTCCTTTAAAGAAGCCTTATTGCTTGTGTAATTAATGATCACCAGCCTTTGAGATGTTCATAATTTTTTTGAAATCTTGTTAGCGCTATTTGCTTCGTTACATTCTCATTTCATTACGCTTGGCGGTTACTTTGGATAATCTGTAAAGAGTATCAATCTTTGGATTTGCAAGATCTGAATATGTGAATGCTTATGTGTGAACAAGAAATGATATTCTTGTACTTTGACTCAGGATTAGAGCAGTGAAGGCATTAGTAGCGTCTTATGCTGGCAAAAGTTATGTTCTTATCATTGATTGTGTTACTTTTAGAATTGTTTAAGTAGCTTATTAATTTATTGCGTTTACTTATAGATTATAAGGTTATAGGCACTTTCTAGTATTTGGATATAGCTAAACTTCTTAGGCTTATAAACTTATTTAAGATGTTACGTAGGTGTTTTGGATCTCATCTGCATTGTGTTTTGATAATGCTTAAAGCTAACAGTACGTTATTTATATAATTAAGCGTATGCTGTTTAAATGAGCTTTTTTAAACACCCCCGTAGTACAATTTTTATTGAAGAATACGTGTAATGTTGGGTATCTTGGTTTATGTTTATACAGTTTTAAGGCCGTGGTAGCTTTTGTTGCAACTCCTAAAGTGAACCTATAGGGGCCAAAGTTTGGTCATAAACGCATAATATGAAAGAAAAGAATGGACTTGTGTCATTAGTCATTTATGGTTATACTTATTTTTAGGCAAAAACGCAGGGAAATAAAGAGCTGATACACCAAAGTATACATTGAATTTAGGTGGTGTAGACTACATTTGGTCTGATATGACAATTTTTTTTGTTCAGGAGACTGATTTAAGTGCATTACATGGAACACCAAAAACCTAGCTTCAATTTGGTCGGGTTCTAAACAAATAAAATTCCTACATGACAGTTACATATCTTATGAAAATCTAATTTGGGTTGTCATCCCTGGTAGTGTCTCGCTGGGTCAAAATCTATACGGGTTTCCGACATTTTCAAGCTCTCAGTTAACACGTATGCAATACAAATAGTTAGAACAGTAGAAGCATTGCACCAATGTTATAAAAACCAGATTTTTAATTGACTTGGCCGGGTTCACGGTGCAACTGGCCGGTTTAACTTGCCAAAAGCGGTTTCCGGTATCCAAACCAGCCCTGGTTCATCTGGTTGAAACTGGGGGGATCAACAGGGTTTGAGAACATTGGGTGCAACTAGTCTTGCAACCTTAAATCTTGCTGCACAAGTGTAATTCCAAGGACTACCTGTATGCAATCTCTAGATTTAACTTTCAAGATATGAACTCTATCATTAGAAACAGGAATGTTGAAGTGGAAATGAGAAGTAGCTTAACTGACACGCAATGTGAAAATCTTGCTGTCAAGTGATATAATTTTATAAGATTTTAATTCTATATGTATGCATAGAATGCTGCCCTGAAAGAACCGTGCATTCTACTTTCAGCTAATTCCAGTAACATTGTTTCATAGTGTGGATAGACACGAAAGTTTGGTGTTTATTGTGTTGATTGGTATCATGAACAGTCAGAAAAAAAGAAGTGTTTTCTTGTAAAACGACACATCCTAATTCTACTAGTTATGGCTTGTAGTCATATACATGTTTTTATATACTTTATTTGAACCGTGGCTTGAAAGAAATATGCGTCTTGAACCGTGGTTATTGTGTTTATAATTATATCTATAAGAACGTAGGTTGGAAAAGCCCTTAGATTAGCACCAATCCAACATGTTAAATACAATCAGTTATAAACTTACCTGAATGCAATTGGAATTTTGCTCAGATTCTTAAAACCATTAATAATTCTTTTCTCTTGCAAGTATATAATGGTTTGCATTAATTGTCTTCGTATCATATGCACAAATTAAAATATGGAGATAATAGGTGAGAATACATTGCAAAAAGCTCATCACAGATGCCGACACAAGAAACATGAGCTTAGAATGGTCGATGCGATTTAAGGAAACAAGCTTTTATGCCAATAAAGGATTACTTTTAACTCAAAACAAGAAAAAATGCCTTTAGTTACGAGTGAAAAATTGTCTCTAATAGGAGAAAATTCGTCACTAAACTAGTCACGAAAATCAAGGTCGTCACTTGTCGTCACTATAGCTCCGTCACTAAATTAATAGTGACGAAATTGATATTTGACACTAAAACCCATTTCGTCACTTCATTTCATCACTAAAGTGGTTAAAGTCGTCACTATTTGATGGAATTAGTGACGAACAAAAGGCGTCACTTTTTAACGTCCAATAGTGACGAAATACATCATCAATAACTGTTGTTTCCGTCTCTAGCAATTACTTATTCGTCTCTAGAATATGTGCAATAAAATGTTGACAGCGGTTCCTATTACAATTTATTACAACAAAATAGAATAAAACTTTGTAACAACAAAAGTCTAAAATATTACTTCCATTAGTACAATGTAAATTTCGTTCATGCAATCAATAGAGGCATGATACTACTGTAACAATGTATTATCACTATCAACATATAACGACATGAAATATACAAAAACAGAAAACCCTCCAGATGCTCGCGCCTACTATCACTTGACATCTGGTATCTAAACCGGTCTTTTTCAACATTCTTTAGGACCCCAACCATCTGAATTACAATAAACATGTTTTCATGAGACATACCAGATAACTCTGATGTAATGCATGCACTTTATTCATTCAGTAAGTTGTATTGAAGTGGTACATTACCTTGTAAGCAAATTATAGTACCATACCTGAAACAAACATACTAAAGCAAAAAGATTATACTTTTATGAAGTAGTGTCATCTAATAATTTTATATATATTTACAAGTCATACCAGTAATGAGGTAAGCACTGACTACGGAGAACACACAATCCCAAACCCAAGGATCTTACTGCTGTATCAACCTCTGGAACCTTGATTGACAGACATTTATCAACAACATCTGTATAAGATACACCATTGATCTATATAACTTTAAAATCATTTTTGTATCATGTGTCAAAATATATAAGAATGACCCGGCCTCCTTTTGACCCAATAAAAAAACCAAACGTACCCATCTGTTTTAAAAAAACATTAACGTTTCCTCCTAAAATTCAACACAACTTGACGCATTCAAACTCTTTTTAACATTTTCACCAATAATCTATTAAACATAAATCTACATAGGCATGTTTCAACAAAGTTACAAAAAAGGTTCATACCTTTCCAGAACCTAAGGTATCAACAGTTCACAATAGGGCCATCTATACAACGGTCCAGTCGCCTGCAAATGGTTTCATTGGATTAGTGTGATGCTGACGTCCCTAGCCACATCAAAATAATGTGAATAACGTTAACAGCTTGCCTTTTTATGCTCCTATCTTTACCTGTTAACAAGCCTGCTACAACATTTGTACCTGTAATCAGATGGGCAAAAAAAAAGTCAAACGGGTTATGTTATGGTACATGTCAAAAAGGATTAGATTGGGTTGAAGTGTTTATGCATAAAGAAAACAAGGTTATAACTTGAGTGCTGATAGTTTTATTAGACTAGTCTACATATAAGACTACCAAAGTATGTTCTACAGATCACATGGACGCTAACCTTGTGGATGTTGCTTCTCCCTGGACCAACAACCATGATTTAACCTTAGTTATTGAAATAGTATCCAATATATATTAATTATCAGTATAAAGTATACATAACTCTTTGACTTGGCCTAAACAAAGAAAAAGACTCGAGATAAAATATCATTACTTTCATTTGAATCTATGATGAATACAAGCTGACGTTAAATCTAAATAAATTAAATAAGCACCCATAAATACTCACCAAATATGTTGCAGATTCCTTCCTTGTTTTTACTATTAATGCATGTTCCCCTTTCCGCATACTGCAAATACGCATGCAACTTGCTCGTCGGTAGAACTTGTTGCCCTGTGGATTTAAATTTGTAAACCAGAACATACGACATGAGAATAAGTATTACAATTAAGAGACATTAAGATTCAACAATCATGCATATAGTATTCACACCATGAGTACCAATGAACCTACAAGCCCACAATACTTTGTGATTGTCTCCAACTTGCGAGTTCTGTAATTAGCTGCATATATTGCAGGTAGGTTATATTCAAGAAAATTATCATGCACAAAGAAGGCTATACCCCGATGTTACCACATAAGATGAAACATGAAAATGAGATGATGAACTAGTCAAATGATAAATATTACTCGCCAAATTTACTATTGACATGCATAAAAGTTGTGGCAACAATGAGACAACACAAAATGCAACAATTACATTAATAAAAGACACCAACATTCCTTGAGTTGGCTGCTCTTGAAAGATTAATCAAGTAAAATATAACCACGCACTTAGAAATCAAGGGACCAAAAAGACAGTTTAAGAGCCATCAGGTCCAGAACCCAATGTTTAGAGATACCATAAAAATAAACAATTTTCTTACTCAAGGTTGTGCACTTACGCCGGTAGTAGAGACATCCTTGACCAAAGGTTACCTGTATAGCATTGACAAGATTGTTGAGAAAAGTGACACCGGACTGAAGCAAACCCACTGCTAAAATATGAAATGTAATAAAAGATGACACACGGATATAACGTGGAAAACCCCAATAGGGTAAAAAACACGGGCAAGGAAAGATACGTTTCACTATGTAAACTAGGAGTTATACCTTTTCTTTAGTTACAAGGATAATACAACTTTATATCTCTTGTACTAGAAAATATACCAAACTCTCTATATTACTCACTAGGAGAAAGAATGAGATCCAAAGAACACTATGTGTTATTGTTGCTTTGGAAATGGGATACTGAAATGAGCTTGCCTCATTGCCTTTTATAGGCATATTGTGAAGCCACTTACATCATCCATGACACAAACAATAACCAACTTGTATGATATCCCACTTGCATAGATTCTCTTATCCAAAGATACATTGTATCTTATCCAACAATCTCCCACTTGAAGATCCGATTGAAGCTAAATCGATCTTCACACCGTTATCCTTCCTTGCACTTTCATGTTGCTTACGTTTCCGCTAGGCCGCATGAGGATCGGCACCATATAAACTTGTCACAGTTGATTGCCTTTGTCAGATAATCTGCCACGTTATCATCAGTATGAATTTTCTGCATATCCACGGTTCCTTCTTCTACTTTCTCACGAACGAAGTGATACTGAACTCGTATATGCTTTGTCTTTGAATGAAATGCTGGATTCCTTGCAAGATACAAGGCGCTCTGATTGTCACAAAATAGAGTAATTTTCTCTTGTTCGTGCCCGAGCTCTTCCAACAATATCTTCAACCATACTGCTTCTTTGCTGGCTTGAGCAGCTGCAACATATTCTGCTTCTGTAGTTGACATAGCGACAACTGACTGCAGTTTTGAAACCCAGCTTACTGTTCCGCCAGAAAGTGTAAATGCATACCCGGTGGTTGATTTACTTCCGTCAAGATCACCTGCGTAATCAGAATCAACATATCCCTTGACAGTTAAACCCGATTCCCCATAACATAATGCAACATCTGAGGTTCCTTTAAGATATCTAAAGATCCTCTTCACAGCTTCCCAATGCTCTCTACCAGGTTCCGCCATGTACCGACTCACTACTCCCACTGCATGTGCAATGTCTGGTCTTGTACAAATCATCGCGAACATTAAACTTCCCACTGCTGATGCATACGGTACTCGAGACATCTCCATCCTCTCTTCTTCACTGCTAGGGCTCATCTTGGAGGATAACTTGACATTAGTAGGAAACGGGGTTGATATTGGCTTACAATCTTGCATATTGAACCTTTGCAAGATTTTCTTCACATAACTTTTCTGTGAAAGCCAAACTTTCCTACTAACTCTATCTCGGTGAATTTGCATCCCTAGAATCTTGTTTGCGGGTCCAAGGTCTTTCATCTCGAATTCCCTAGCGAGTTGTGCCTTCAATTTACTGATACGATCTTTGTTGGGGCCTGCAACCAACATGTCGTCAACATATAACAGCAAGATGACAAAATCATTGTCTCCAAACCTCTTGTAATATGCACAAGGGTCTGCATGTAGTCTGTTATATCCAAGGCCAATGATGAAAGAATCAAATCTCTTGTACCAACACCGCGGCGCCTGCTTTAAACCGTACAGAGATTTGTTTAACCTGCAAACCAAGTTCTCTTTTCCTTTTTGTTTAAAACCTTCTGGTTGGAGCATGTAAATTTCTTCCTCAAGATTTCCATGAAGAAATGCAGTTTTCACATCTAGCTGCTCTAGATGTAAATCATACATAGCACACATTGCCAGAACTACTCGAACAGTTGTCATTCGAACCACAGGGGAAAATATTTCATTGAAGTCGACTCCCTCTTTCTGAGCATATCCTTTGACTACCAATCTTGCACGATACCTCTCCACCTGGTCATCACCGTTCCTCTTGATCTTGTACACCCATTTGTTTCCAATAGGTTTTCTACCTGCTGGTAGTGGCATCAGTTCCCACGTTTTATTCTTATGAAGAGCTTCAATTTCTTCCTGCATTGCTTCCCTCCAGAACGAAGCATCTGAATTATTCAGTGCTTCTTGAAGAGTTGACGGCTCTCCCTCCTCTGTAAGAAGACAGTATGCAACATTGCCCTCCATAACATAATCTGTGTGCCACACCGGACGTTTTCTTTCACGATTAAGAGTACGAGTCGTTGGAGCTTGAGACTCAGTTGTCTCATTCACCTCGTGCTGTGGTACGGCTTCAGAAGAATCACTCGACTGAAACTGCTTTTCCACCTGTATTGATGTAGTTTCACTTGTAGTGCTATCACCTTCTTCATTCTCTTGAACTTTGTCTTCCATAAAGACAACATCTCTGCTGACGACTACTTTGTGGGCAGTGGGGTCCCACAAGCGATACCCCTTTACTCCGTCAGCATACCCCAAGAACAAACATTTTCTGGATTTCGGATCCAGCTTTGTAGTTTCTTGAGAATTGTACATCACGTACACAGGACTTCCAAATATATGAAGGTCTGAATAGTTGAACGGTTTTCCCGTCCACATCTCCATCGGTGTCTTCAACTCAAGTGCAGTTGATGGTGACCGATTTATCACATAACAGGCGGTATTGACTGCTTCTGCCCAGAACGATTTTTCCAAGCCTGCAGTTGCCAACATTGCTCTTGCTCTTTCTAACAAGGTTCTGTTCATCCGCTCTGCCACTCCATTCTGTTGAGGAGTGTATGCCGTCGTGAACTGCCTTTTGATTCCTTCTTGCTTGCAAAAGGAATCAAATTCATCACCTGTATATTCACCTCCATTATCAGTCCTTAAACACTTGATTTTCTTCCCAGAATCAAGTTCAACCCGCACTTTGTAAACTTTGAAAACTTCAAACACATCAGACTTCTTCTTGATTAGGTACACCCAACATCTCCTGGAATAGTCATCAATGAAGGATACAAAATACTTTGCTCCTCCTAGGGATAGAACCGGTGCTTGCCACACATCAGAATGAACCAATTCTAGAACAGAGATACTTCTAGAATTTGATGTCTTGAATTTTAGGCGATGCTGCTTGCTGATAACACAATGCTCACAGAAAGGTAAAGAAACCTTTGTGAGGCCAGGAATTAACTTCCTTTCAACAAGAATCTTCATTCCTTGTTCTGACATATGTCCAAGCTTCTGATGCCATGTTACTGCAACTCTATGACTTGGACTATGTGAAGCAACAGATGCTTCCGCCTCCTCCACTATCTCTGCCTTCAGTTGGTATAAGTTCGCAGCCACCATTTCACCTTTCATAAGTACAAGCGCGCCTTTTATAATTTTCAAAATCTTGTTTTGTATTTCAACTTTACAACCAAGATTATCAAATTGTCCTAGAGACAAAAGATTCTTTTTCAGGCCCTCCACGTGTCGCACATCCCGAATAGTACGAACTGTACCATCATGCACCTTCACCATGATACTTCCAATTCCAATGATCTTTAGTTTTTCATCATTGCAACTGTACACAGATCCGCCTCCAGAGATATGTTTATATTGATGAAACCATTCTCTTCTTGCGGTCATATGAAAAGTTGCTCCCGTATCGAACAGCCATACATCTGCAAATCTCGTCCTGCCTTCATTTGCAACCGCTGCTTCACAACACAGAGCATTACCATCTTCTGAAGTGCTGGCGACATTTCCTTGAGGATTAGAGTTTCTTAAACTCCTACAATCTTTCTTCATGTGACCCTGCTTGCCACAGTTGAAGCATTTAAAATTCTTCTTCTTTCCTGTTTTAGATTTACCATGATTGTGACTCCCACTGGAGCCAGGTTCCATTGACCTCCCTCCCGTTACCACCAACGCCTCCACCTGTCTTGAATTGGCCTGTCTGTCCTCCCTATTGTTACGCCTATTTTCTTCTTCCAGAATAGCGGCTGCAACATCATCGAAGACTAGATAGTCCGAAAGAACATTACTGGTTAAGTTGATTATGAGTTGGTCATATGAGTCAGGTAAACTTTGAAGTAGAATTTCAGCACGTTCATGTGGCTCTATTTTACAACTCAAAGACGTGAGCTGAGAAAATAGAGTATTCAGGTTATTAACGTGCTCAGTCACTGAAGTAGATTCCGTCATGCGAAGAGCATAAAGTTTCCTCTTGAGAAATATTTTATTGTGGAGCGATCTTGCCTCATACAATCGAGCAAGATGATCCCAAATCTCCTTTGCACTTTTCTTCTCCTCTATGCTAGACAAAACTCCATCTGCTAATCCCAGATGAAGATTTGCAATAGCATTTCCGTCCATCTCGTCCCATTTACTGTCATCCGTGACCTCAGCTGGCCTTTCGTCAATGGCCGCTAAACATTTATCCTTTCTTAGGATAGCCCTCATCTTTAATTTCCACAACGAGAAATTATTCCCATTGAATTTTTCAATTTCAAATTTCGCCGCCATTGCTACAATCACAATCTACTTTTTGACAAAACTATTATTTGTTAATAATAGTACCGACCACCTTTTGAGTGAGTATAATCTTATTTATCTTTTGATGTGGAGCGTCCACTTAAAAATGGCAACCACAGAGCATACGATAAATAATTATAAACACACCCAACCTTAGCTCTTGATACCACTTGTTGAGAAAAGTGACACCGGACTGAAGCAAACCCACTGCTAAAATATGAAATGTAATAAAAGATGACACACGGATATAACGTGGAAAACCCCAATAGGGTAAAAAACACGGGCAAGGAAAGATACGTTTCACTATGTAAACTAGGAGTTACACCTTTTCTCTAGTTACAAGGATAATACAACTTTATATCTCTTGTACTAGAAAATATACCAAACTCTCTATATTACTCACTAGGAGAAAGAATGAGATCCAAAGAACACTATGTGTTATTGTTGCTTTGGAAATGGGATACTGAAATGAGCTTGCCTTATTGCCTTTTATAGGCATATTGTGAAGCCACTTACATCATCCATGACACAAACAATAACCAACTTGTATGATATCCCACTTGCATAGATTCTCTTATCCAAAGATACATTGTATCTTATCCAACAAAGATATCCTACATTAACATAACAATGACATACTAAGATGAATTTTGGTTCAAACACGCATAAAGACATACATATATGTGATCCTTCTAACGCTACCAATTCAACAAGAATGGTCATTATTTACGAATCACACGTTAACTTTCCTATTCCTACACACACAAGACTCACATTCAATATGCGACCATCTATAAATTTCATATCATCTGCGAACAACTAGCTACACATACAAACAAATACAGAACCCCTTAACAGTGACATTTGCAACAATCATACACATAAACATATATTAGTTTCATTATGCACTGCGATGGACCTCATTTATATTACATGGTAGTTATGCAATATATCTTTCGACTTATATGAGTTGCGCCTTTATATATGACTCACTTAAGCTAACTAGTGAACTAATTCAAAAAAAAAAAAAAAAAATACTTATCCCTATCCTTTCGTATAAAAGAAGTCCGGAAGTAAGGTTTAGAACACGATACGGTAACCTCAAACGACTATCAAAAAGGATTGTACAGATGAACATAAAACAGCTATGTCTTAGAAATTGTCACATAGAAGTGCATGAACAAACATATCTACTTAAATGAGAAATTTAAGCAAATTCAAGGTAAAAACAAATGATAACAAAAGGATAATAACATTTATATATTTATAGATAATTAATAACATAGACAATAATAATGTAGTTGTGATAAAATGAGCCATTAGGAAACTAGATAAAATAACCTTATGACAGCGTACAAGCCGGCTTCTAAATTCCAAAGCGAATTTATATGTGATTGTTAAATACAAAAAACAAACAAACACATATCTAAACCACAAATTCCTAATTGTAACGAACTCTTATAACAAGAGATTTAAACCTACTCCAAACCACAAATACCTAAACTAGTAATGCTTATCCAATTTCAACGCAAACTAGCTCGTAAACATTAATGATTAGGCTCACATTAGGTCATAACCTAGCATACAATGTCTAACTCTTGGTTAGAACTTTCATCGAACACTTGGCCATTATGAGGATCAACAAACCCTTATTTTACATGGAATAATTCAGTTCAATAGTAAATCCAAAAAATAAGCTTGCTACATTAATTAGATTAAAGTAATTCAAATCAAAATCAACAAATTATACTAATTATATGTGATTTTTAATTTAATAACCTCATTTTTTTCTTTTTATATAAATCTAAACCAATGCCCCGAGGGCACTCGTTAGACAAATTCATAATTATTTTCATCTTATATTTACAAGCCTTAATCTTTTTTGTTTTCTTTTACTTATTTGAGGACTTATCTAAACCTATATAATATAATGTTTTGTTAATGCTAACATGAAGTATTACATGGCAAAATGGGTACCATGGCCGAATATCAGAGTGAGTTTGAGGTACTTATAAATCGAGTAACGGGGATCTCTGAAAACTTACTTAAATCATTTTATATCTCTGGACTTAAACCAGCTCTACAATGCGCACTATTAAGGTCAAACCCCACAACTTTAGGCGAAGCTTTTTCATTAGCTCGTGCAACGGAAGCACGCTTCATGGATCTACAACTTTGGGAACTGTTGAGGTTGAATCCTACAACTTTGGGAGAAGCCTTACCCTTGGCCCGCATAACAGAAGCACGTTTTGACTTTTGAGGATCAAAGGTCTTCTTCTTTCAGCAACAAAGTGAGTAGTAACAACAACAGATCGCAAAACCAGAAACCTACAAAACCGTCGTTAAACTACCTTTGTTGATAACGCCACCTAAAACTACTGTTGAACCACCTCCACTGGAAACCATTAAGAGAAAGAAAAGAGATGAGGTGCCTCTCGTGTGGATGAAATCAAAGTTTTATGTTGTGATTCAAGTTGGGCAGAATAAAGTTGTATATGGCGGGCTGAATTTGGACACCAGTCATGTAAATTATGGAAAACCTTGGCAAAGCTTTTTGATGCACTTTATAACGTTTTCTTATGATCCAAAAGAGGGTGAACTACAAGTGAGGTGTGGGATCCTGGAACTACATGAGGTGATATTTTGAAGCAACACCTTGAGGACAAGGTGATTTCCGAAGGAGTGGGGAATGATACGCCTTTGGATATCTATCTTTTATTTAGTCGTATTCAAGTCATATTAGGAAAGAGTCATGTGAGTCATCATCTAGGAAAGTATCTTTTATTTTGTGAGTTTATCTTGTATCGACTTGTGATACAAGTTAGGGTTTACTCGGTATTTATATACCGCGTCATTCATTAATGAAAGGTATGATTTGTCTAATAAAATATCTCTGGTTTCTTCTCTAATATTCTTAAGAAGCTCGCGCCCGCTTGAAGTGGTGTCATATCCTAATACAACCCCTAACCGGGTCGTATCATCATCTAACATTCATTGTGATTTTGTTGTATTTGTAAGGAGTAGATAGATCATAGATATACTTGTCTTGCGTTCACTAGTTATACAATAATTTTAGGAGTCTGTATAAACGGTGTGAGTATAGAAGAGCTACGGTTTTGTTTACTTCGTGTAACTTAAAAGTAACTTGGGATTGGTAAAATGAAACTGGGTATGTATTGAATTCAGATACCTTTGAATAACTACCATCCACTGGGTTGGACGTGGAAGTTCGATACTAGAGGCTGTTCCAACTGCCTATAGTTTAGGGGAACATCCTCATCCTTTTATTGTTACTTTTGATCATAGAATGTAAAACTGACTCTTATCCCTGGAAAACTTATTAGGAAGATATCTTGAAAAAGTTCTTTTTTTTGGGATTGATCGGTCGTTCTTGTTTAAACAAGTGTCAAATGAATGGGCATAACTTCCATCATTTTTACTTTCTCAACATTAACTTTGGAAACATTATTCTCCTCGTAATATATTCCAATTGTGTCTCAACTGGTGAATCTGATAATATGGGTCGAACTTTGGTAAATTAGATAAGCTAGAGAACCTTTAATCCCAACGCGATGATGCGGCATTAAAGATGATTCACTGATGTCAACTTTTAGAACTTAGTTTTAACAATGATCACCAATCAAACATTCCAAAAGTGGCTTGGCCTGGTGAGCTCCTACGGATAACAATCCAAGGCATAAGCGAACTTTACATTTTATCATCAAAAACTCTTAGAAAAACGGATGCCAAATGTCAGTAAACTTACATGTACATCAAAGCTAACAATGATCACCCATCCAATCTGAATTAGAGTTTGTTAGTCGGTTTTATCCGTTATCCATCAATTCCATATTTCTTTAGGGTTTGTTTGGTTTGAGGGTGTGGTATCGGTTTTGAATTGATGTGACCTAAAATAATTGTTTGGTTGTATTATATTTTTTGTAATGGGGAATGGATTGAGAAATGACAAATTGAAAGATTACTAAATAGGTAGTTTTGATAAGTATTCATATTTTTAGTGGGTCCCATCTACCATTATACTCTCATCTATCTCTACATTTATATTAAGTAATACGGAGTAATATTGTTTGTTACAAAATTTAATAAATTATATATAATATTTTTTCTCTCTTTTACTTTGTCTCAAACCTTTCCTAAATTTTTCAAACCATTCCCAAATCCAAATTCAATTCTAAACCACCTACAAACCAAACGGGCCCTTAACATAAACAACAAAATGTCATTCCTCCTATACATACCCTAAACTCATTTTACATTATGCATTATTAACTTGTAAATTAGGTACATATAATATTTTGAGATTTAAATTGGGTAAATATGAGATTCTCTCTTATCCAAATAACTAGTTAAAGGTTTTTGAATATGTATAACCAAATATCATTGCACTTATTTGGATTTGAATAAGATCAAGTTAGATGGTGTTTTAATTTAACTTAATTGTCTTAAAAAATAATAATAAAAATAAAAATCTTGAATCCCTGGAAGGGCTTTGAGAAGAGAGGCAGACGGTCGGATTCAGCAAAAATGGGAAAAATTAATATATAGGGTGATGGCGAAAATAGCGGTATTAAGAAGTAGTGGCAGTAAGCAGTAACGGAAAGCATTAGCAGGAAGCAATAGGCGTTTGTTTTGATAAAGCGTTTGTCAACATAGTTGTATCGTCATAATTAGTAAGTAGAAACACTAGTTGCTCGTAAATACTACCAGAATTAGCGTTTAAAAAAAAAATTAAAAATGCTAGTTGTTTGTTTCTAAACAAACATTTTATGCAAAACACTAACCGCTAGTTGCTCTTAAACATTTGTTGTCCAACATACCAATGTGAAAAGTTGTTGTTTTTCCTTAATTCGAAAAAATGACTTAAAAGTGATAAAACTGAGCATTTTCTGGTTAACCAATTAATTAATTTGATGAATTAAACATGACTTATTGACAAATGAGTAAATTGCAGAAATCAATCGTCTATGTGGTATGTCCATATTACAAGGACAATTCTTACCTTTTCAAAATACATGCGTCATCCATTTGGGAAATTATTAGTGCGAATATCGTTCATACCTCAAATTGAAATTGACTAAAATGCCTCAAAACGAAAGACACATTCTTATCAGAGTCAAGGCATTTTAATTATTTCAATTTGAGGCAGAGGCGAAACCTGCACCAAAAGTTTTCCACAGAAACAACCACTGGCGGAGCTACATAGAAGACCAAGAGGGGTCATGGCCATCCCGCAATTTTGTCTTATAGTATATTTTCTAATGACTTTTATGCAGTAAATTTTCCTTTTTGCATTTTGGCCCTTCTAATTTATGCAATTTTCGTTTCTGGCCCTCTCACAATAAATTGTCTAGCTCCGTCATTGAAAACGACGCTTGCACTTTCAAAAAAGTAAAGACTACGCATGCAATTTGAACATAAATTTTTACAATTTACTCCTCTAAAAAGTAAAACAAATAAATCAACCCCTTCATTAAACCAACTTTTGCACCTCGAGGGGTAAAACCTGTAAACAAAACAAAACACAACAACCAAACCCCAAAACTAACAAACACACACACACACACACACACACTTTTAAGTCTTTAACCAAAATCTCTAACAAAACTCCGTAAAAAATGGCATCATCGAAAGCATTAGCAACGGAAGCCATAACAGCATACAGATCACTCCTAAAAGCGACACGCAAATCATTCGCTGGAGACACGGTGATGCTGGAAGGCTCAGCGGCGGAGGTACGTAAGAAATTCGAAGAGAATCGGCACGTGACTGATGAACCGGAGATTAGGAAGCTTCTAGATGAGGCACGTGAGGCTTCTGATTTTATTCGGAATATGATTGTTCAGGCTAAGCTTAATGAACGTGGCGGTTACGGTATGATAATCATTTTGTTATTGTTAGGTTTTGTGTATTGGTTATTAGTAGGTGTTTTATGATTGATGTTAGGAGTAGATGTAAGCGTTTGGTAACGTAGTTGTAGTTGTAATTATAAAGTGTAAAATGCTTCTAAGTGCTCCAAAAAGCGTGTCGCCGAACATAGGCGAAGTGATAAGAGATGAAATGTGATTAGGCGATACTTAAGTTTGTATAATTTGTTTGTTAGGTTTTGTGTATTGGTTAGTACTAGTTTTAGGAATTCCGTGTATGTGTATGCACGCGTGTATGATTTTTGTAAGAGTTAGTAAGTTAGTAGTAGTTGTTTGTTTCACAAAAGCATTTGGTAAGATAGTTGTAGCTGTTTTTATAAACTGTAAAATGCTACTAAGCGCTCCAAAAAGCTTATCTCCAAACACAGCTGAAATGATAAGAAATGAAATATGATTAGGGGATACTTACGTCACAAGCGTTACGGTATAATTGTGTATAATTTTGTATAGTTTGTTTGCTAGGTTTTGTTAATTTGATGTTTTAAGTATTCTGTGTATGCGTACTTTTAGTAAATGCAGGCTATGTTTGGTAGACTAGGAGTCAGCTGTTATCCGTATTAGGCGTAGCTGTTTGTTTTATGAAAGCGTTTGGTAACATGTAGGCATATAGCTTTAATATAAAGTGTAAAATGACACAAAAGCTTAACTCTTATTCTATTAAAGTATTAGATTTGAGCGTTTAAACAAAATCCAAAAACTAAACGGTCATTGCCAAACAAGCACTATATTTTGAACGGTCAAAGTCAAACACTCCAAAAAGCTTGATAAGAGATGAAATATGATTGGGCAAAACTAATTTCACGAGGCGTTACGGTATATTTGTTTGTTAGGTTCTGTTAAATTTGATCCAAGCTAATGTTTTATGTATTGATTAGTAGGTGTTTTAGGTATACCGTGTGTGATTATTGTAGAAGGTTATACAATGGATGTAGAAGTGATAAGAGGTGAAATGTAATTAGGGTTTGTGTAGATTTGACATGAATATATGTGTAGCTTATGGACTTACATAAGTCAAAAGCTCATATTGGTAAGCTCATAAGCCGAAAAAAATGAGCAAAGCTTTTCCAAGTTCAAATAAGCTCATAAGCTGGTAAAGTAAGTTAATCTAAACGCTATAAATGTGTGTGAAAAAGGATATGAATGATTTGATTCGGGAATCACACACACACACACACACACAGAGTTATATAGGGGAAGGTAAATTGTACAGTAATTGATACAGAACACGAGGACTAACATGCTTTGGCTAAAGTATGAGTGTTAAGAGTGTTGATTTTGGATTAGGATTTACACTAGTGATTTACTTTTTGGTCACATTCTCGGGATAATGTGGGATATAGTGTAGTTAACGACTGGCTGAATTACATATATATGATGAGATTGTTAAGTCATGTACTCTTTTTAGCTCCTTTAGTACTTCTGTATTTGTACAAACAATTTCTTATTAGGTTTTAAGGTATACATGTTTTCATTTCTTTGTATTATGCATTCATTCTTAGTTTCTAAAATTATGTCATATACCTTGGGCCCTCACCTTTTGCGCCTCTCGCCTTAGTCACTATGTATGGCAGGTCGTCTCAAGTGAATGTGGCCTATAACTACCTTGGTTGCAACATTTTCGTGACATTTACAATAAGGCTATATAGGTGTAGTACATTGAGACCTTTACTCTAAACAGTGAACACTACATCATTGAGTTAAATGTGTGGAAATGGATTTGAATGATTTTATTAGGTATTCAGCTTATCGAAGCTCCATTTAAGGTCATTCATTTGCAGTTGGAAAATAGTGATTTTCGAGGGTTACCATTGGATTTGAACTATGGAAGCTTGTTAATGATCATGCTTTGTTTCTAACAAAGAAACAAATATATGCACTCATGGAATGTCAACTGTCTTTGAAATGGAACCTTTTTACTTGTAAATTTTCCAACTCAAGGGTCACTGTCATTCAAATGCTATGATTGTGTTGTCATAGCAGCTAGGTGTGTACATTTGGGGGTGGCTAGGGAAGGGTCGGAAACGGTCCCGGGATTAGCCCGGTGTACATCTGAGTCAAAAAGGCTCGCCGTCCCTAGGTAACCTGGACAGGGGAAACCTCATCCGTTTTCTCTCTTTTCTTTTCTTTTTTTATTAAAAAAAATATATAAAAAAATAAATAAATAAATAAATAAATAAAAAACTATATAAAATGGTCATTTTGGGACATCTCTCCTACAGAAGTCAGAAGCTATAAATTTTTAAGCGTTTTGCTTTATGTTTATCGGCCACTATCCAAGCCTAATAAACTGGGTTCAGTTATGTTATCGGTGAAATTAGGTTTTCAAGCCTCTGTATTGTCTTTTTAACTTGTTTTGTGACTGTAACCTACTCTGCTACGATAAGTAGCTCAGTATGTATAAACAGTGTTAGAATAAAGGAACGATTATTCTGTTTACTTGTATAACAAAGATAAGTATGAGATTAGTAGAATGAAACAGGGTATGTCTTGATTTGAAAAGATATCGGTCCTCTTAGAACTTTTGGAAAGAAATGTCATAGGTTTGACTGTTAGAGTAGTATATCTACGAAATCTAAATGCATATTCGTTATACAGCATGGTAGTAATCAGAACATGTGCAAACAAAACCAGATACACTATACATGCTTGAAGGTTCTATATACTAGCTTTATTATTTAAATAACCATATTAAATTAAATAAAAATTTGAACACTTAGTTACATCCACAAGATAATTCATTAGTTTGTATCATACTATTATTATCTACTGTATATGTTTAGGCCATATTATCTGTTGCTTCATACTTATCGTGTTGTCTAGTACAGTATCATGCTAATATCTTGTATATTTGGTGTCACGTCAATTGTCATACATGATTTTTAATATAGAAGCTATTTTCATACACTCCATAATCAATAATAATCAGACAATGTGAAATCCAATACCCAATCCCGCCGAAGCGGGGTATGGGGGAGTTAAGACACATAGTATTAAGATCAAACTCAAATGTTATCTCTTTTCAGCAGGACTCTTGTGCTACTCCTTTTACGTACTTCTTCCTAGAAATCACATAATGGGTCTTCTCTTTCTTTCTGGCTGATATCCACATAAGATCACCACCATAAGCTATTATTTCACATTTAGGAACCTCGGTGCTGTAGGCCTCTAATTGATTACTTTCAGTAAAAAGCTCGGTATCAAGAGTAATTGTGTGAAGTGCTGCTATTGCCTCAATACAACAACAACAACAACAACATACCCAATCCCGCAGAAGCGAGGTGTGGGGGAGGTAGAAATGTAGACAGATCCTACCCCTACCCCAGGTGAAACCCGGGAGTAGAGAGACTGCTTCCAGGGAGACCTCCGGCACGTGCACAAGTGCGAGTGATAGATCACCGAAAAAAGAAAAAAAAAAAAGACGAAAGGGAAAAGCCATGCAAAATCAAACTGTGTCTTCGGGATCCATATCTTAAATGTTTAATGAAAGAAAACCAAATCAAACTGTCAGGTAACTTTTAGACAAATTGACAAAAAAATTGAAGAACAATCTGTAAACCAAATGAAAACATGTCGTAACACACACTAGCCGATATTAACCCAGAGAAACAAAACACTATTGCAACGACTCAGTCGACAAGTCATAATAGGTTTTCCCGGGTGATGCCCATTCAGAAGTTTGAACCTCAAGGTAATTCAATATGCCCATAACTTAGGGGAATATCATCATTCCTTTGTTTTAACTTCTGATCATAGAATGTCATGTTTACTTCTATTCGTCGGGAAACCTGTTTACTGGATTTCATGTTTACTTCTATTTGATTGGTTGCTTCTTGTCTAGACTAGGGTGTTTGGATCAACATAAGATATAATCATCCATCTTCATATTTGCTTATTTTGGAAAGATTTCCTCCTCTCAGTTTTACTAGTTGCAAGCTATGGCTGGTAAATCCGAGAACGCAAACTTTGGTAGATTTGAAATTATAATTTTTATCCTAAATGCAAAGCTGCGATATTGAAGAAGTTGATAGATGATGTCGATCCTTTACACTATGGTCTTAATAAGAATCAACCAGCTAAACCCAAAGCTTTACTGGTAGTTTCGAGGTATCCGGTAAGTAATTTCCCTGACCGAGTAAGTCAATTTGATATATTCTATGTTCAAAGCTAAGAAAGAATGGAGGAGGATGTTTCCTATATTAAGAGAATCTGGAATTAGCTTGTTATGGACTCCCATATGGATTTCGCCCCCTATAGGTACATCAAACGTAACATGAATAATAAATTCCTTATTAGAGGCGGTGAGAAAATTGCATACTATTAATTATTAAGCCTTATCAACGAAACATTTGTAGCAATTAAAATTACTTGTAGACGTGAAAAACATATGTAGCTTAACAAGGGTGAGATTGGACATTGTTCAGCTAGAAAAACACTCCAGTGGCATTAGTCATTTGTGAAAACAATAAGGGTTGTTTAGTCGGTGAAAAAATGTCTTACTTTTCTATGTGTTTTTTTCTCTCCAGAAAACAGTTAAAATATTTTAAAAAAAATGTTCAAATGGTGTTTTATAATCTAGTTTGGATATACGGAAGTAGATGGAGAGAGGGTGACAACAGGTGCCTAGGCTGAGAGATCAGTGGCTGGCGATGGATGGAGGGCAACAGCGGTGGTTGTGTTGGTGACGAAGGGTAGGCGACGATGATGGCTGGAGTGGAGAGGGCAGTAATTGTATCTGTTTGTTATTCGGGTTTTGGGTAAATGGAGAGGTGTATGAAAACAATCTTCTTTTCTTTAAAATAGAGCCTAAAGGTTTCATTTTAAGTTTTCTACCTCTGGGTCACTCAAATGTTATGATTGTGGTGAGTTAATAGCTTATGTATCCACTTGTGAAGACAACTATCTGAAATGGACATCTCGGGAATTTCTCTTACATAAGCTATAGTTTTCTAAGCACTGTTGTAAATATCGGTCTTGGCGGCCGATATATCAGTGATATATCGCTTATCGGCGGTCGACCGATACGATATTTCACTTATCGGTCAAATTTATCGGTTTGGTCAAAATTGGTCAAATATCGGTCAAAATTGGTTATATCGGTCATACGGTCAAATATCGGTCAAATTTATCGGTCAAATATCGGTCATATTGGTCAAATATCGGTCAAATTTATTGGTCCAGGTTCTTTCGAGTCAATCAGTCATATATTGGAGTTTAATTGGAGCACTTTGGTAGTATTCCAGGTTCTCTCTTATAAGTTACAAATATAATTTATGTTTTGTTTTGTGTTACATATGTTGCATTTCAAAAATATACATAAATTTCTTTATAATTTATTGTCTCCGATATATCACTGATATATCGACGCCATATCGGTCTTGGCGCTTGGCGGTTGTCGACCGCCGAGCGATATTTAAAACACTGTTTCTAAGTGTTTTGTTTTATGTTGATTCCGCGCTAGCCAAATTTAATCAACCAGGTTTGGTAATGTTATCAGTGAAATCAGGCGTTCAAGCTTCAGTATGCTTGTTTAATTTGTCATGAGACTGTTACATGCTCTGCTGCAATTAGTAGCTCAGTTCTTTTCCTTTAAAGGTTATTGTGGGATCTGCATTGTAAAAAATGGAAAAATGATAAAAATGATGGCAAAAGTATTCAAAAATTTTGAGGTAGAATGTGCTTTTTGTGATATAGGTAGGTATGATTGTTATTTTGAAACCATGTGTTAGGCATGATGGTTATAAAAAAATTTAAAAATTGCATATTAGCTGCTTGGGTCAAATAATGTGAACTTGTAATATTTTGAAACTAGAGAAACCTTTAAGCATCTCGATATCTAGGTTTTGTCAGCCACCACCAGAAATAACCGACCAGTTCATATTACTTTTCTCATCGACTTCCCAAACTTGATTGTCTTTTTCACACTTGTCTTGTTACAGCAATTGATTCAGCCACCATTCTTTTTTTCATCTTTTTAAGGGGCAGTCCTTTTGTACTTAATTTTGGAATGATAATGATGGATCTGTAGTTTGCTTTGATAGTTAATATCCTTGTTTATTACTGCAGAAGTAAAGGCTAGCAAAGACCATGCGGGAGCAACACTCGAAGTCCCTTCTGAAGAACTTCTTAAAAAGCCCGCCTGATGAAAAACTACAGAAGCGAGTGATTGGGCACCCACCGAAGGGCTTCTTTCTTTGTTGATCTAGCTCATCTTTTTGGTTCTGTAATTCATCATAATTTTGAGGTTTTCTTTTCATGAGCTTATATTTACTTGGTCCATGGATTTGTTATTTTGCAATTGTTGTTGGATACATAGCATCACTGTAACAAACACTCATAAAATCATTTGCGTTACTGCAAATAGAATTGCCACACTATTGACTAACCTTCATTCTCGAAACAACTTTGATGTCATTCTAGAAACAGTTCTGTTACCCGTCAACATAGTTTGTTTTATGTCAACACATTTGATGAACTGCTGCAATACACGATTTATCTTTCTTAAGCCATAACATTGTCTCTACCCTTGTATGTGCTCTGCCTAAAATTAACATTTACCTTTCTTTATTGTACTTTGTTGTTTTGGACTGTAGCTGTTCATATTTAATGCTCCAAATTGCCTTTCTTGTGAACAGATCTCTCAGCCATGATGCACTTCGGCTCATCACCTTTACGTGCTTCCTTTAGCACAGGTTAAGAAGAATATCGTAGAAGAAAAATCTCAACAGATCATGTTCTTTTGAAATTTATGACAGGTCGACCTTGTTTCACATGATCATCTAGAGGCCCTTTCTTACAGGTTACCCTCCCACTTACCACTCTTTATTACCCTCATCCTCTTCTTGCTTTCTATAGCCAATAAGTGCAAAAAGAGGTTTTGTTAACACTTTCCACCTCATCCAAAACTATCTTTTTATAATATATAAACATGCTTCATCGTTCAACTCCATAGCTGCATAGACTAGTCTTGAAAAGAAAAAAGAAAAAAGAAAATCTTTTTTCGTTTCTCTTTGCTTTCCAATTTTTCATCTTTTCTTTCAATGGCGTGTACCCGAGCTATGTTAACGACATTAATGCTAGTGTCGTGGCTAACAACCCCTTCATGGTCATGGGATAGTTATGTTAAAGATGCTTGTAGTGTGACAAGATATCAAGACCTTTGCATCGACTCTCTTTCGTCTTACTCAAGAACTGCCAAAACCAACCCTAGTAAGTGGGCCCGGGCTGGTGTTTCTGTCACAATAGGTGAAACCAAGAATACCACTCGGTACTTGGTAGATTTGAAGAACAAGAATAGTATGAAGGGAAGAAACCGAGCGGCGGTTGTTGATTGTGTGGATGTGTTTCAAGACGCATTGGATAATCTTCACAAATCATTAGATGTGCTTAGAAAACTAAGTGCTGAAACATTTGATACTGAAATGGAGGATATAACTACTTGGATTAGTAGTGCGCTTACTGATGAAGATACGTGTTTAGATGGGTTTGAAGGGCAAGATGGAAAAGAATTTAAGGTGCTAGAAGCTAAGGTTACAAAAGCGAGTTATATTACCAGTAATGCTCTTGCTCTTGTTACTAAACTTGCTTCAGCTGGGCCATAGCATAAGACCATTTTGCCCTTTCGGCAAACTTACCATTCTGTCTTTACCCTCATTAGAGGTAATAAATAACTTACTGGTTTAGCATCAACCAAGTTCCACCGGAACGTATGGAGCAGGTTTCAAAAGCCATGACAAAATGTATGAAATAATTGTTTTAATGACTTCGTTGTTACGTTTTGTTTATTATAGTGTTGTCGTATTGCCGTCTTGGCTCCCCCTTATCCGTGATATTTCGTGTAAAACAACTCATTCTTTTACAAACACTTTTGAATTGGCCATGGGTCTCTTAACGCTAACCCATAGAAGAAGCTAATATTAATGGTAATAAGATCAAACCCAAATTTTATCTCTTTTGACCTCCTAGCAATTACTTTTAGGCTCTGGTTATTTATTTATTTATTATTTTTTTTCCGGACCTCATTTCCTCACAAGATCACCATAATTGATTATTTCACGATTAGGAATCCTGTTCTTACTGTGAAATCGATTGCTTCCAATATAAAGCTCGATATCAAGAGTAATTGACTTGAGTGCTGAACTGCTGATGTTGCATCCATAATTCTTCATTCATTGTTTGGGCTAAAATGTTTGACTAATGGATCATGGGCTCTTATTTTTATTTGGACTAATGGATGGAATCAAGGGTTTGTGTTGTAACAGTGTAAGTAAACGAAATCTCATACTTCCTTCGACAAACATCCCTCCGCGAAGCGTAGGCCTAAAAACCACCATTAGATTTATACTTAAATGGTTTACGCTCAACATTACGTAAGGAATAATTTTATACAACCTATGTGCATCGCTTGGGTTCTGAATAGAAAAAAGTAAAGAAACACAACAAGAACTAAACTAGAAACTCAACAAAATAGTTACTAGCAGGGTACCCGCGCGTTGCGGCGGCGGGTACCCTAAATTATTTGGTGAATAATTTATTTCAGTTTATTATGTTTTTTTTTAGAATAAATTTATAGATATCAAGAATTTCGTTTAGCCAGTGCCCGTTCGGGCTCGAACCCATTTGGCCCCGTGCCCATTCAGGCTCAAGCCCATAACACTGCACATTACTATCTATGTGTTTTTAGTTTTATATTGTACATGTTTACTTATTACTTTACAATTTTTTGCATATCGCAAGCATATGTATTTACATGTATAACTTATTCTTCACACTCAGTATCTCTTCATTTTTGGAATTTAAATTTGGTTTTCAATTCGGTTCAATATAATTTAAACTCGGTTTTTTATTTACAAAAGAAAAAAAATTAACCGAACTAACCGAATCAAATAAATCAAAAAACCTGATAACCGAACCGATAAACACCTCAAAATAACATACTCTTTATCTAAATCATATACAAAATTCGGCCCACTCAAGTAAGTGATAACCGGCCCACTTTTACTACCTTTATTAAATCTAACCCTAAACTTAAATCATTTCACTTTCCCAACCACCGCTTTCATTTCACACAACCTCAAATACCATCTACAAACCTGTCATTTCTGCTAAATCCAAATCACAAGTACAAATCAAAAACCATTATTTAATTTATCGCTTACACAAAAGATAGTCCACAAAACCCTCTTTGTTTCTTGATAACAAACTCTCATAAAAACACAAATCGAAACAGTCCTTTTGCTTGTCTCCTTTGGTGGTAACCGAAACTCAAAACATCAATTAGTTTTTGTTTTGGGTTTTGTATAATCATAGGTAAGTTTTGGGTTATCTTAGTTTACTTAGGGTCCGTTTGGTTCACAATTTTGAAGTTGGTGTATTTAAATTTTGGAGTAATAGTGTTTCAAATCTAAAGTTTTAAATTTCTGAAACATGTTTGGCTGGTACATATTTTATAAATGTTAATGATCATAAATGACAAAATTGCCCCCTGTTGATCTATTATATTTGTAATTTTAAATAATATATGAAAGGGCTATTTTTCGGTAAGTGTACCCATATAATTTGTGTCCCCACCGTCTTCAAAAACCATCCATACTCCACTAGTTTTGAAAGCCACCAATTTAAAGGGGCCCACAACAATTAAAACCATCAATTTCTTCATACCTAACAAGATTTTTTTATGAATTTTAAAAACAAATACAGCCAAAACCAACTAAATACGCTCAACCAAACGCCCCCTTAAGGTTTTCTCAAGTAATATTTATTCTAGATCTTGTGTGCTAATTTGAGCTTAATATTCGCAATTGTTTTTGTGTGCTAATTTGAGAAGTTAGTAGATATTTGGTGCCGATAATATTTATTCTCAAGTAATATTTGGATTTTTTTTATTGTAGATCTTGCGTGCTAATCTGGGCCAATCGAAATAGCCTCGGGGAAGCGGATGTGCATCGCTTGGAAGCCGAAAAGAGTTTTCGAATGAACGACAAATAAATGGTTCTAGAAAAAGATATAAAGATGAGATGTTTAATGCAATGAAACAATTAATTGTTTTGTACATTGTGCTTAGGTAGTTGTACATATTTGTGATGAGGTGTTTTAAATAATGTATTAATTGTATATAAGACATAGTGTTTTTTTTAGTTTGGTTTGTGCTTTATATACTTGTGATTTGTATTTTATGACTTGTATTTACTTAAAATCTATATAAAGAAATCTTAAAAATTAAATAAGAGAGATGTTTTATATGCTTTATAAGTAGTATAGGTATCTATCTAAACATTAACAAAATTCTGCCGAGGCAGCACGAGTTATAGACTGTTATATATTTGAGCTTCACCATCATACTAACAACTCGGTAATTTACACAAACGTTACGCGATGAATAATTAGATAAAACCTGTGTGCGTCGCACCCGACAATTTATAAAAACATTATGTTATGAATAATTAGATAAAACCCGCGTGCATCGCACGGTTCTTATGCCTCGTAGGAAAGAATCATGGCAATTGGATGTATCTATGATGACATCACTTGATCAAGATTCAATGGATTGCACTATTGTAAATTGTATATAACGAGTGGTAGGAGCCCGCCGCTCTGCGGCGGGGGCATTCGCAATATTTTTTGTTGCAATATTTTTTGATTATTGTTACCGGAAATTATTGTAGTGAAATAGATACGTACATTATAGCGGCTGGTTTTTACAGAAACTGGCATGTTTTGAATACCTAAAAAGCATTACTTACCTGCAGATGCCAAGATTAGTTTCGACAAATACCAAAACATATGCATTTAAGTGTTTCTATTGACTTGATTGAGACCAATGATGCTGCAGTACTTTTAGAATCTTTTTTCAAAAGTAGAAATGTATAGAACTCACTACTCAGCATCTCTTGAAATATATTTAGCCTCAGTTTTGGCTCCTTCTTTCCACCCATGGGCCCGAATATGTATTGGGCTGAAAATTATTATTTTAGTGAAGGACACAGGAAATATTATTTTACAAAGGATGACACCAAAAATATTATTTTACGAAAGGGAGCCAATTATGAAGGATTACTTCACACAAAGGTTCTTTACCCCATGTTATATACATATAATTGATGTCAATGTTTATTAATATTTAAACAATCTGTTAATTTCACATGCATGGTTACAGAAACAAATCAACTAGATTTAGGCTTTCAAATTAATTTAAAAAAAAAGGAAAATGATTTGGAAGCCTAAAAAATGTGTCTAACTGTATGCCTAATGGATGTGTTATTGGTTTGTGAAGAAGTGGGTCCCTCTGTTATCCCCAATAAGATGATGACACATATGTTTAGCCATAATATTAGTCATATGAGTTAGTCACCCCAATCAATACTTTTTTTTTTTTTTTTTTTTTTTTTTTTTTTTTTAATTAAACTAATAATATGAAAACTTTGTGCACACAGTAATTACTACACGAACCTATCCATTGATACACATATCAATATCGATATCTTATATATATATATATATATATATATATATATATGTTAAAGATCAAATAAAAAGACAAATTTTCGTAAAAAGAATAATTTTTTTTAAATGTTCTCGAAAAATTCCAAAAAAATTTCACAAGATAGGGTATGTTGGTGCATGAAAAAGTTGTAAAGGAAGTTTATCTAAAAGTGGATACTTTATCCGAAAAAAATTATCAAAAAATACGTTTGTGCATTAAATCATTTTTTTGTGCATCAAAAATTCATTTTTTGGCCCAACTTTTTTTGACTTTTTTCATCAAAATAATATTGCGCATCTAACTAAAACAAGTTAAAAATTTTGTGCATTAAAATTTTTTTGCGCATTAAAATTCGTTTTTTGTGCATTAAAAAAAACGTATAAAAACTCAAAATTAGAAAAACTTCTTTTACAAAAATTTTATGCACCAACATACCCGTTCTTGTGGAATTTTTCGAGAATTTTGTAAAAAAAATTATTTTAATTCTTTTTACGAATATTTGTCTTTTTATTATATATATATATATATATATAGACACACTAAAACATAAGGTTTTTACATTTTTGGCTTCAATGTGGGGGGCAATTTGATTTTTTTGGAGGGGTGCACTTTAATAAAAAGGTTAAAAAAAAAAATTTTACACTAAAATCTGAACTTTTTCGATAAGTCGTGAAAGGCACCGCCCCCCAAACTTTGTGCTTGGGTCCGCCCCTGGTAGATGAATAAAGTTTTATTACATATAACAGAGATCCACGAGACAACAATAAGAATTGATACATAGATATATTAATTGAACCTTGGAAATCCTAGAAAACAAATATACATAAATCTGAAAACTCTAAAAACCCAAACCTAGCTCAAAGAACATGTACAACCTTGAAAGCTTTTACATTGATGACGACAGAACCTTTTACATGCATTAAAGCGGTTAATTAAAAAGTGATCATAGGTTCCATTTTTATATGTAGTAGCATGGATTATTTTCAGCAGTTGATTGCATGGATGATTTTCTCCTATTAACAAAAATATATTCGATCTCATCAAATCATACTAAATGTTAACTCGATCGCGACCCTCGTGTATAATTGGCCATTTTTATATGGTCATTAGTACAACATACTCCATCCGTCTCAAAATTATTGTCCACTTTGAATTTTCAAAGTCAAACTGTTTCAACTTTGACCATAAATATATATATTTTTTATTGTATAATAGTTGATGAAAAGTTATACCATTAAAAAGTACACTTAAAACCCAATCCATTGATATATTTTGCATCAAATATTATATAACACCCACAAAAACATTTAAAGTCAAAGTTGAAGAAGATAAACTAAAAAAGTCAATAATGGACAATAAATTTGAGACGGAGTGAGTATTATATTAACAAATTATATATTAGATTTCATCAAATCATACTGAATGTTACTCGTGACCTTCGTATATAATTGGCCATTTTTATATGGTCATTAGTACACCATATTATATTAATAAATTATATATATATATATATATATATATATATATATATATATATATATATATATATATATATATATATATATATATATATTAGATTTCATCAAATCATACGAGATATTAACTCGTGACCCTCGTATATAATTGGCCATTTTTATATGGTCATTAGTACACCCTATTATATTAACAAAACTCCCTATTATATTAACAAAACTAAATTGCTAATTTAATAATATGTCCTACAACTCTAGAAGTAATGTCGAATCTTTAACTGTTTCTTAATATCAAAATATAGATCAGATCATTCTTATTCACAAACTATTACAAAGAAAAGTGCATAAATTTTACAGTGATGATCTAGCCATTATTTCACAGTGCATAAAGATTGAAGTCATCATGTCACAGTGATGATCTAGCCATTATTTCACTTGCACTTCACAAGGTAATATTACATTACTTTTCTGTTGTTAAGTAACTCCATCACTTATGTTTCAATGGATACATGGATTGTCATTACAAATAATAAATTCATGTACCAAAACACAGATTTCATTTTTTTTTCTTCTTTTTAGAACGGCATCACACTTGACATCCGACCCTCAAGTTAAACCATCCAAACGGGCAGGCCACGAGGCCCCAACCATTAGGAGAAACACGCGAGGAAAAACCCCAGATTTCAATATTTACCAAAAATAACTGAAATAAATATGGGATAAAGTTTTTCTGTGATTAAAGTGCATACGTATTTCAAATGAACTTGTGCTAAAAAGGATAACCTAAATATATGTGAATCCTACCATATCTGTTTTGGTTCTCATCTGATCGAGGATATATTTTGGTGGTGTGACAAGTAACACGAAAGCTAGGAATGTGTCAACATAGATAACTCGGGATTTATAAATGCGTCGCTACACTTGCATTTTTGCATAAATATAAATTTAACTAATTACCCGAATTGCGAGAATCATAACATGTAAAGTACTTTGAATATCAACTTACATATGGGGGTAATAATTTGACGTTCTACCCTATTAATGCATAAATAATACTAATACTGCCATCAATCCCAATCATTCTAAAACTTTATTTACAAAATATGACTCGACTTATCAACCATGTGACCAACTAGACAATTAACTAATGGTTTAACATATATGGTTTCAAAATAGTGCACTAAAAATGAGTGCATAAAAGGGGGGATAAGGCGATTTGGGTGTAACATTTGGAGGTGGAGTGTAAGCAATGCTCTTCACTAATATTCTGGAATCTACCAAAATATTATGAGAACCATGAAACGATAAACTTAGAGGGGTTTACTAGGGGCATATTGTACTAAAAATGAGTACAAAGCAAGGATGTGGGGTAATTACTTAACCGATGAGGTTAATGTAATTATAACATACGTAGGCTAAAAACAAACAAGGGTTATCCTAATGCCTCTTATAATTTAATATATCCTAATCACACGAATGTGATCTCACTAGCGATATCGGAATGTATCACTAAAACAAGTTCTAGAATTTAATGCACTACCGATACACTCAAAAGCATTAAAGATGAATGTTTCCTATATATCTAAAGGCGAACCTCACATTTTAGGTTGGAATTTTGAGTTGTAGGGATTTTTGTACTAGCTATATAAATCCTATCCATGAGACGCTTTGTTAAAACTAGAGTATCACTCATAAATGTTATAAAAAAATTTAAATTTGGTGCTCAAATTACCTTTACAAGTTTTTCTTTCAATTTATTACACAATTTACTTAAGAACAACACAAATAATAATTGCGTGGCTAATTTCTAAGATGTCCCCTTTTACCCTCATGTTTAAACCGAATATTGTCCCCAATATTCTGGAATCTACCAAAAACGGTAAAGGAAAAAAATAAAAGTGGTGAAAGAAACTAGTACTTCCCTAATTTGCTCGATATGAATGAAAGACGGAAATACGGTTAAATCATCATCCAAGAAGATGTATTAGTCCAATGATCCGCTTCTTGTCCAATATAACCTGTAAATCTTAAGAAAACAAAAACGAAACCTCACCTAAAATCGGCGGTAAATAAAACATAACGCATTGAATTCATTATTAATTAAACTAAAAAGCAAATATGTACAATGCTTGCAAAGATAAATTTTACCGGAATCTGGGAATTTTAAAATTCTAGAAATTTTCAAAAATTAAATTTCAACATAAAACAAAAATATGAAAAAATAGCTACTACAGTACCTAATGCCGTCACTCTATAAGTGTGACATACTTCTTTCATTTTGTTTTTTGGAAAATTTCTGGAAAATCAAACTTCTTAAAACCTGTTATTTCCTGCGAAAATTATCTTGACACGATACAAGCATTTGACTCAAACAAGGTATTAAATCAACGATAAATGTATAACCTTCTAATTCGAGTTTGCACCCATGAATGATCTTATTTGGTTCTACCCATTGTCCACTTGCTATTTCAATTTCCTAACGAAAGCCTAGATTACTGGTTTTTATCTCTAATAGAGGCATGAATTTCATAGAAACAAAACTGTAATCATCACCGAAATCGGACAACATGGTAGCATAGTGATTGTTTAAGGAGAACGTACACGTCACGATGTTTGGATCTTGTGGGCTTCATTTACTGCTAAGATGAAGGCTCTCCCATGAGCTTGGTTGCCATTGTTCCTTTTGTTCCGGTTTTCTTCAATAGCCAATGCCTGGTTTGGGCGATCTGCTCTTTGACCTGGTGCTCTGTTTAGTTTAGGGCATGCAGATCGGTAGTGATCACTGCCACCACATTCGAAGTATGTCCCTCAATATACTGTCGGGTTTCTAGCATTTACCAGAGCCACCAAACTGGCCCATGCTCGACAGTCTCTAGCAAATGCCCCTAAAGATTGCAAGTTGTACAAGAACGACAAGGCACATCCGGATAGTGGTGGAAATTGAAGTTGGTACATTTGGGAACAGAACCCGTGCATTCCTTCTTGACGGAATAAGTTGTTACAAATCCCTTCCGTGTCCTAGCTCTCTTATTATCGATGCTGGTGTCCCCTTCATTGCTTAGTTCACCGCCATCCCTCTTTTTCTCACTGCCCTTCTTCAGCAACCCCGTCCTAACAACTCGACAATTTACACAAACATTACACGATGAACAATTAGATAAAACCTGTGTGCATCGCACTTGACAATTTACAGGAACATTACGCTATAAACAATTAGATAAAGCCCGTGTTCATCGTACGGGTTTGTCATGCCTCGTAGGAAGGAATCATGGCCACTAGATGTATCTATGATGACATCACTTGATCAAGATTTAATGGATTGCACTATTGTAAATTACTAGTTATAATACCCGTGCATGCACGTGGTTGAAACTTGAATTACATTTAATTTAGATATTACACGTGAATTTTTAATGTTGAATATTTTAATTCAAAATAATTATATATCGTTATTCTTTTTTTAGCATCAATATCTATACTTAAACTTTAAACATAAACAGATGAATACTTATTATGAGTCGTTGCAGTATAATCACAATTTAAATAGAGAAATATTAAATAACAACAATGATTGGTCCTGAACAATCAGACAATATTGACCAAGGATATTAGTCAACAAAGTCAAACAGCTAAGACCAACTAACCAAGGAGTATAGTGAATCCCCGGGTCGTTATGTCCCGACGAGGTGTGCAATTATACTTGTGAATGTTTTAAGTGATCGGGTGATTTAACAGAAGGGTAAGGAATTTGATTATTATGATTATACTAAGAGATTATGAATGAGAATAGCTTAAAAACACTATATTAATAATTACTGATAGTCAGATAACCTAAAAACGTGATTTAGATCTAAAAACGCGCGTTTGAATTTAAAATAAACGCGAACGCGCAAGTTAAAAAGTGAAACGGGAGCAAATAAAGTCCTACGAATATGAAAATTATATATTTACAATCCTAATGATATAAAAAATTTTTTGGAAAATTAAAACTATTTTTACAACTATTTAATTAATTACTAATTTCCTAATTACTTTTAATTATTTAAATTACACTAAATTATAATTAATTATGAAATTCAACTAGAAAAATGAAAATTAAATTAAAAAAAATCTAAAATATTATAAAACTAATTTTAAAACAGAAAATCTATTTTTCCTACTTTTTAATTAATTATTACTAATTAAAAACTAATTATTTAATTAATTTAAACTAAATTAAATTATAAAAAGTACTAAGTGACAAAAGAAAAATCTGAAAAAATTACTAAAAATCCTACAGGTTTTAAAAAGCCAAAGAAAAATTTAAAATTAGAGATTGCTTATAAATAAGCAGAAAATAAGCCAAAAGGGCTTAAATAGAAGCTATCACTTTTATTATTTTTGGTTTTTTCTTGATTTTCTTTTACAACTCTACTTAATTACTGAAATTAGGAGGCTTTTGTGAAGGGAATTTTAATGGAGCTTAAAAATAAGCTGTTTGGAGCTTAATGAGCTTAACAGTTGAGCTTTTTGGCTCAAATTGTTATGATAAGCTTAAATAAGCTATCAAATAAGCTGTAAGGCTAAAACCAAAGACAAATTAGGAAGCAAGTAAGCTAAGTGTACTTAAAATAAGCTAAATCAACACTCAAAACTCACTGAACCAGCTTATGAGTTCAAATAAGCAATCCAATATACCCACAGTCCCTGTAGGCTAGCAGCCTATTGTGGGGCCCACATGGGTGACCTAGGGTATAAAATGAAGGTGGAACCCAAAAGCCTGCTAGGAGGGCTTTCCAAAACACCCAAGACCAAGAAATGAGCTCAAGGATTGAGCTTGTGGTGGTCTTGGGAAGGTGGTCAGTTAGGATTGGCTCAAGATGGATTATGAGATAAGTAGTAAGATCAATTGAGCATAAAAGCAAAAGATAGGGGCAAACACAAGCATATATCAACTAAATGAACTCCAAAAAGTTAGAAACAACAATTCACAACCTAGGATCAGAAGAAAATCAACAAGCTTAATGAAAGCTGATGATTCAGCTTTACTATGGTCAATGGACAAACCCAAGGGGTGAAAATAAGCTATTAATTAAGCAAACTTCATATACAGTTATCAAGACAACCAAATTAGCTTTCCAAAACACCCCTTGTCAAACAAATTGGTCACTAATGAACAAAATATGGAGGAATGAGAAATGGGTCAGAACAAGGGTGTTGGGTGCAGGGGAGGTTGCACTCCCTGTAGCCTCAATTAGGCACATGCATAAGCCACATAAAAAACCCAAAAAATAAGCAAAACATAAATTCTTGTAGTTTAGGTGGAATATTTTGATTTCTGAAAACTTCAAGTCCTGATTCCCTACACAAGTGACAATTTATACTCAAATCTAAAATCTAGGGCTTCCCTCTTTTTTTTTTTTTTTTTTTTTTTTTTTCTCTTCTCTTTTTTCTGTCTTCTACTTTCTGTCTTGTGCTTTCTGTCTTGTGTGAGTCCCACACGTTGGATTAAAGTAGGAGTAATCTCAGCCATTGATCAGATTTGGCACCCAAATGGAGGAGGGGGGGGGGGGGAAAGGTAAATTAGCACATGGTTTTGGATTATTGAGGTTGACTTTATGGAGTGGCGTAGGGTGGCTGAGGTAGGAGAGGAGAGGGGGAACAAAAGTGTTGGGGGAACAGGGATGGTTTCTGTATCAGGGGTGTTTGTTCGGGTTTGGCGGCAAAAAAGGGAAGGGGAAAGAGGGGTTGACTTCGGTTGACCTTGGCATGTTTTATTAATAATATGGGGTGGGGTGGTTTGGGCTTTGGGGTTGTTTTGGGCTGGGGCAGTTTGGTTTTGTATTTGGATTGGGTGGTGGGTTAGTTTGTTTGTTAGGTTAGAGTAGATTACAACTAGGGCCCATTTGGTTAAGTAAATTAAGCCTAGGGACTAAACTTGTAAAAACTGAAACTTGAGGGTAGTATTTTGCCATTCTTCCAAAGTATTACAAGTACCAAATTTGCCATAGTTCATTTATCCAAGTACCATAAAAGATATTTTCCAAAGTTTGAATATCCCGGGGACGAATTTTGCCAATTTTCAAAGTTGAAGGACCAAACTTGTAACTTTTCCAAAGTTTTCACCCAAGGACCCTATTTGATAACTTTTGACTTATAAATGCCTTAGGTTGACTTTTCTTTCAAAACAATTGTTCAGGGACTAGTTTTGACAATTTTTGAAAGTTGGGGGACTGAAACTGCCAATTATACAAACTTTGTTCATTTTTCAACTGTTTTTAAACATTTTGCATCTGAAACATATAAAACACAATCCTGTGATATTTTCAGTATTTTGATGCATATTTGAGTGTTTTTGGATGTTTTGGCAGTTTAAATACGACAAAAATGATGAGTGTTTGAGCACTCATCAATCCCCCACACTAAACTATTGCTAGTCCCTAGCAATCTTTTATGAAAACTTAATGGATTTGAAGTCTCTTTACCAAAAGCCATTACTTCTGGAGTAGCCAAATATTTTAGTTCAAGTAAGAACTATGGTACACTGATAACCATATGATTTTGAGCAAATCATAAGCTGTCAACGGGTTTGATATGTCTTTACCAGAAGCCGTTTGCTTCTGGACTAGCCAACTCTTGATGGAATACAGTCATCATCTTGGTGAGTTGATTACCAATTATGGTATTCCACTGCCTTTACCATAAGCCATAATCTTGCGGGCTACCCAACTCTTTTACTTTTTAGGATATGATGAGTTGAATACCATACAATTTTCAGAAAATTGTATGCCATAAACGGATTTGATATATCTTTACCAAGAGCCGTTTGCTCCTAGATTAGCCAATCCCGTTGTCGGTTAGACATGGCGGACTGATAACCACAAAATTTTTGAAATAAAGTGATTTTTTTTTTTTAATTTTAGGCCAAAAGCGGGGGTACTAGAGGGTATAATGTGATAAAATTCGCTAGAATTCCCCCCCCCCCCCCCACACTTAGAAGTGAATATTGTCCTCAACATTCAAAGTCCCGGCTATTATGCCGACTCTTTGAACGAAAAAAGGCAATATTCTAAGCTAACTTTGGGAACATCATTTTTCACTTTATTTATACATACAAACACACATTTTTTTTTGAACTTATATATACATTGCAAACAGCAGGGGACGGCCACTCCCCCACACTTGGGTGTTAGAAAGTAGAAAGAAGTCAGAGATATGGGTGAAAACCCATATTGTGCTACTGTTTTTGTTCATCGAGTCGCTAGCTTGACTCGATCCCCGAATTCATTTGTCCTTGGGGAAAGTTTGGAGATCCGGGACAACCATTAATGGTATGTCCTCTCCAAAGTAATGCTTCAAACGATGCCCATTCACTTTAAAATTTGGACCGTCATTTTGAGATAACTCGACAGTGCCATAAGGATAAACCTTTGCGATAGTGAATGGGCCAGTCCAACGGGTTTTGAGTTTTCCCGAGAAGATCTTGAGTCTAGAGTTGAAAAGAAGGACTCGGTCACCAGCGTTGAAAACGCGGTTCTTGATTTTTGAGTCATGAATCTTCTTTGTCTTTTCCTTATAAATCAAAGAGTTCTTGTATGCTTGATTACGAAGTTCATTTAACTCATTCAGTTGAACTTTGCGATGAGCACCCGCAGTTTGGAGGTCAAAATTTGCACTTGAGAGCCCAATAGGCTTTGTGCTCAAGCTCGATCGGAAGATGGCATGCCTTCCCGTACACAAGCTTGTAAGGCGTACACCCGATGGGTGTTTTATATGCAGTACAAAAAGCCCAGAGTGCATCATCTAATTTATCCGACCATGATGCACGATTTTCACCTACAGTCCTTTCCAATATTCTTTTAATGCCTTGATTGGAAACTTCTACTTGTTCACTTGTTTGAGGGTGGTACGTCGTAGAAAGACGGTGAGTTATACCATACTTTTGCATGAATTTATCAAATTTGTCATTGCAAAAATGCGTACCACAATCACTAATTATAGCACGTGTAGTTCCAAATCGAGCAAAAAGAGCATTCAAAAACTTCACAACAACTCGGGCATCATTTGTGGGTAAAGCTTTCGCTTTAACCCATTTTGACAAATAGTCAACAGCCACGAGTATGTACTTGTTTCCATGAGATGACGGAAATGGCCCCATAAAATCAATGCCCCATACGTCAAAGATTTCACAAACTTGAATTGCATTATGTGGCATTTCATTCTTTTGTGAAATATTCCCGTGACGTTGACAAGCGTTACAGGATTTGACCAATTCATGGGCATCCTTATAAATCGTGGGCAAATAGAATACAGAATCAAACACCTTTTTGGCGGTGTAGTTTGGATTATGGTGTCCCCCCGTGGGTCCAGCATGGCAAGCCTTGAGAATGTCATTGGCTTCCTGACCATAAACACACCGCCGGATGACTTGATCCGCACAGATTTTGAAAACGTAGGGGTCGTCCCAGAAGTAATGTTTTACATCTTTAAAGAATTTATTTTTCTGTTGGGACGACATCCCTTTCACAACAAAGTTACCCGCATGGTAGTTTGCAAAATCGGCAAACCATGGGGTAACAGAATCTCCACGAAAGGTAACCGCATTGAGTGTCTCGAGAGGGAAGGTTTCATTAATTTCTTTCCTCTTGAAGACATCTTGGTGGAGGTTTTCCAAACGGGAGAGATGATCAGCAGCTAGGTTCTCAGCTCCTTTTTTATCACGAATTATGATATCAAATTCTTGTAGGAGGAGAACCCAATGGAGTAGTCTCGGATTTGCATCTTGTTTTGCAAAGAGATACTTCAAAGCCGAGTGATCCGTATACACTATGCATTTGGTCAATATCAAATATGGCCGAAATTTTTCAAAAGCATACACTACTGCCAATAATTCTTTTTCAGTGGTAGTGTAATGACTTTGAGCTTCGGTCATTGTTTTGCTCGCATAGTGTATCAGCTGAAAGTGTTTTGATTTGCGTTGCCCCAAGACTGCCCCTATTGCATAATCACTAGCATCACACATGAGTTCGAAGGGCAAGTCCCAATCGGGGGCAACAAGAATCGGTGCCTCAGTAAGCTTTTTCTTTAAAGTTTCAAAAGCTTCGATGCACTCGGGTGAGAAGATAAAAGGAGCATCCTTCTCGAGGAGATGGGTCATAGGCCAGGAGATTTTGGAAAAATCTTGAATGAACCTACGGTAAAAACCGGCATGACCCAAAAAGCTCCTAATACCTTTGACGGTAGTGGGATGAGGTAATTTTACTATGACATCAACTTTGGCTTTGTCAACCTCAATCCCGTTCTTTGAAATTTTATGGCCGAGGACAATGCCCTCTTTGACCATAAAGTGACTCTTCTCCCAATTTAGACATAACATTGTGTCTTCACAACGTTTGAGCATGTTGTCTAAATGGGAAAGACATGATTGAAATGAATCCCCAATGACCGAAAAATCATCCATAAAGACCTCCATAGTTTTTCCGATCATGTCTGAAAATATGGCCATCATACATCTTTGAAACGTGCCCGGAGCATTACATAAACCAAATGGCATACGTTTATAGGCAAAAGTTCCATAGGGGCACGTGAAAGTGGTCTTTTCCTGATCCTGCGGATCAATGGGAATCTGAAAGTAACCCGAGAAACCATCGAGGAAGCAATAGTACTCATTCCCCGCTAATCTCTCGAGCATCTGATCCATAAAGGGTAGAGGAAAATGGTCTTTGCGGGTGGCGTCATTTAACTTGCGATAGTCAATGCAGACACGCCAACCCGTAACCAACCGAGTTGGAATCAACTCGTTTTCTTCGTTAGTGACAACAGTAATGCCACCCTTTTTTGGAACGCAGTGTATTGGGCTAACCCAAGGACTGTCCGAGATAGGGTAAATCAATCCGGCATCAAGAAGTTTTAAAACTTCTTGTCTGATGACTTCATGAATTTTTGGATTCACCTTTCTTTGTTGTTAGACTGCTGGTTTGAAGTCATCCTCCATTAAAATTTTGTGGGTACAAAATTCGGGGTCAATGCCCTTGATGTCGGAGAGTCTCCAAGCAATTGCTTGCTTGTGTGACTTCAAAACCTTTATTAAAGCAGCCTTTTCCTCAACACTTAAATTTTTAGCAATTATGATGGGTAATTTATCATCACCCTCAAGAAATGCATATTCAAGATGAGACGGTAAGTCCTTAAGCTCAACCTCAGGAAAGTCATCAGTTTTCTCAACATTTTTGGCTTCCTCTTTATGAGGTTGTTGTGGTAGAACAGGAAGAGGAGAGGGATCTTCGTTTAATAATCCCTCAAGTAGA